>CM042186.1:43333427-43390148 GCA_023539305.1 Ilex asprella | reverse complement strand
CATCCTCCTGCACCATTTCTGCTTCCTCATCGTGCTCTCGAGCCATGCGAAGTGTTGAATTATGTCATTCCCAAAAATGCTCAAGTGGTAGTGAATGTTTGGGCTATCGGCAGAGACCCCGCGATTTGGGAAGAACCATTGAAATTTAAACCGGAGCGGTTCCTAAACTCGAATTTGGACTTCAAGGGGAATGATTTTGAACTTTTGCCCTTCGGTGCTGGAAGGAGAATCTGCCCTGGCTTACCAATGGCTGCAAAGGGTGTACCTTTTGTTCTTGCTTCATTGATCCATTTCTTTGATTGGTCTCTTCCACATGGAAATGATCCTAATGAGCTAGACATGACTGAGAAGTTTGGCGTAACATTGCAGAAGGAACAACCTCTACTCCTCATCCCCAAAGGCCGAAAATGACTCCTAAAGCCGTTCCATATCTGTCACTTATGTTTTGTTGTATATCTTGTATAACAAGTGTAATAATTTGAATATATCAATTTTCATCCAAAAGTTGGCTCAATGTTGTGGTGCTAATATGATGTAAAATTCAACTCAGTCCACTTGAAAAATATCTGCTTTAGCTAAATCTGGGTTTTGCTGACAGCTAAATGGTATGGAGCCCTGCAAAATGCATTGTAGTCCTATGGTCAGTAGACATGGCTTATGGACAACTTTGCCAAACATGACTTCTTTCAGTTGAGTCAGGGTTGAGCTTCATTCAAGTTCAGTCCAAGTTTAGTCATGCAAAGTATCAGAGATAATTTAGCAGTTTAAGCAATTGTTCATGGAAAGAGAGAAATGTGGGATTGTGGGAGAGCCGAAGACATCTGCCCTCTAATGTTTGGGTTTAGTATGCTTAGTAATTCCACTTCAGTAGATGATATATTCCACTGAAGATAGTTGACACCATGAATTTGACCATGTGGGTTCAAATTTTATTCTTTGTCAAGTAATGAAAAGCAGAAGAAAACCTCCCTTTCCATCATGTTAGAGAGATGTTGAACCTTATTGTGGTTCTGTTTCACAATGAATGTCTTGGCAGGAGCTGCTCATGGCTGGTACAGACACTACTACCTCCACAGTCGAGTGGGGAATGGCTGAATTGATCAGAAATCCAGAATCAATGAAGAAAGTGTGTGAAGAGCTTGGAAGAGAAATCAACCAAGAATTGCTAAAAGAATTCACTCTCCCTGAGCTACCTTACCTTCAAGCCTTTGTAAAAGAAACACTGAGGTTACACCCTCCTGGACCATTTCTGCTTCCACACTATGCCCTCCTGCCCTGCAAAGTGATGAATTATACAGTTCCTAAAAATGCCCAAGTTGTAGTGAATGTTTGGCCAATTGGGCATGATCCCATTACATGGGAAGACCCTTTGAAATTTCAACCAGTGCGGTTCCTAAACTCTACTTTGGACTTTAAAGGGAACAATTTTGAACTCTTACCCTTTGGTGCTGGAAGGAGAATCTGCCTGGATGGCTGCAAAGAGTGTAAGTTTTGTTCTTGCTTCATTGATTCATTTCTTTGATTGGTCTCTTCCAAATGGAAATGATCCTAATAAGCTAGACATGACGGAGAAGTTTGGTATAACATTATAGAAGGAGCAACCTCTACTCCTCATCCCCAAAGTCAGAAAATGACCTGTAGAGCTATTCCATCTTTGTCACTTGCTCCATCACTTTAACGAACTATATGTCATGTTGTATGTCTTATACAGCTTGTATTACATTTGTAATAAATTGCCTATATCAATATTATCTAAAAGGTGACTCAATGTAGTGGTGCTAAGCATAAAAATCTCTTGTTTAAACATGAAGTTACACTTCTGTCAAGAAAAGCTCATCGTCTTGTAGCCATGACGACCACAGATCGTTTTGCAGCCATAACTGTACAGAGAAAGACCCCAGGTATCTTGCAGATTATGAAGTCATTTAGGCGGCCACGCCTTCTATTTGATATAAATCCATTTCTAGTCATCTTAAAAACTTTTGCTGGTTTGTCTGTTTATTCAGAAAACTAACCAGCATATTGATTTAACAGCAAGGGATCAGTTAATCCCGAGTAAGTGCTTTTTCTGAAGCTGTTGCAGACAGAAAGAGAGGTATGGAATGCCCGAATCTTATCATGGATAAGCACAGGCTTTAAAAGCTAATATTTTCCTTGTATGTTTGGGCTTTACTCTCAAACAACTGCAAGTTATTTCTGTTCACTTGGTAGGGAGCAGTCAATGACTGCCACTAGGAATAATAAAGTCTCTGACAAACCATTGTATATCAATTTCTATCTGAAATTTCAAGCTCTGCCATAAAACTGCTTCATACATGATATGGGTTGGTTGCTGTTTCAGCGAGATAACTGCGATGACCCCTTGCTGACAACACAATGTGACATACTATGATTGGTTCCAATCATTTTCTAGTTAATTTAGGATAAATGATAAGCAGGTAAGGATGGTAAGGTAATGCTGGATATCAGGTATAATCACTGAATAGATAAGCTGCATGTAATATCAAAATTAGACAGTAAAAATAACGAATTTAGGACTGAAACAAATGAAATCATTCTACTTATGATAATCATACTTTTCAATACATGTTACAAGACAACTTTGACTACTTTTAAACCTTCAACAAAAGAATACAGAGCTAAAATGAACCACTAAGAAAGAATTTCAGTATACAAAAGAACCAAAGAACAAAAACTAATGGACTCCATAAACTAAAAACGAAATCTTGACATCTGGCCTGAGAATAACAGAAACCTGCACCGAGCTGTTGTATTCATAAAAATGGCTCTTGCCCTACTGGACAACAAATCTTTCTGCAACAAAAGAATGAAAGAATGATGACATAAGAATGAAAGAATGATGACATATTTCCTACATATAACGAATGTGTTAACCTTTCTGTATATATGAGAACAGAATGAAGATCATGAATGTGGAGAAGAAATCCGTGGATGATCAGCTTTGACTGGGTGTAAGATGATGAATTGCTTGCAACATCAACTGGTGCCCAGGCTGAAACTGTGTAAAGAGGCTGATCTAACCAATTCAGAGAGGGGGCAGCTCCATATTGCCCTTGCTTCTCCACCCTATAATTTGCAAAAGCATACACCTTCAACAGCGCTCTGAAGCAATTCTCTCTCGCTGATTCCCAGGCATGGGAACCCTCCTTGTTTCAGCAACTTTTGCCACCTCCCAAAACTTTCATGCCTTTCAAACCTATCACGTCCTTCACAGGCAATGATATTACTAATTTCACGTGCAAACATATCCTCTATTTTGACTCATACTGGCCCTTCTATCAGAAGGCTAGAATCAAGAGAGTTGAAGATTGCAGAAGTACTTCAGTGAATTGGATAGCCTTCTTTCAAAGCTGTGGTCATTGTGCTCAGCTTCTTGCTCTGCCATGAGAACAACTGTGGGGTTTGTGATTCGAATTAGACCCAAAAAGTGCTCGTGTAGTATCATCATAAAGCATCTTATGCATCTGGAATGTACAATTCATGGCCACAATTTCTTTCTCCTTCACATGAAGCATCCACAGTCTCACATCTTCTGTACTGTCAACAACTGGATGGTATTCAAAGGGAAGGCTCAATGCCTCTGCAAATCCATCAAGTCTATCTCCTGTTTCAATCAGCTCTTGCTTGGATTCACCTATACCAGTGATTCTAACATGGCTTGGTGGATTAGTCCTAGAGGCCAAACTCATAAACAAACTAGGCCATTGAAGCCCTAGCTTAATATCAAAATCAATACCAACGAGCGTTAGATCAGTTGGTGAGGGACTGTTCTAGCTTAATCAAGGTCTCAAGTTCGAGTCTTGGGAACGCAGCTGCGCTCGGTAGGGAGAGCTTTGCCGCCCTTGTGGTCCTACCCGGCTCGAATCCGGATTAGTCGGAGCCCAAAGTGGCTTTCGGATACCGGATGATCTGACCAAAAAAAATGTATCAAAATCAATAGCGTGAACCCTGTCCTTCCCTTCAAAAGTTCTCAGCAGAATCTCATTTGATGTGAAATGAATGAACTTTGGAATTGGGCTCGCCTGGTTCAGTAGCCTTAATGCAGTGCTGCTATCATCATCAACCCGATCAAGCTCCCGAGGGGAAGTAATGCGAAAGATATGAGGCCAGAGCCTTGATCCTCAAAGAACTAAAGCCTCAGTAAAGTAAGCAGTGACGCGGGTAATAGGAGATCCTGTTGGAAAGGCGCTAGCTTCCCCAATTTAGCAATAAAATGGTTAGTGCCTGTTATATTCTTTCAGCATATTGCATCTACACAAGCCATGAGGAAATTGATGAGCTCAAATCCATCATGCTCCCCATGGTCATCGTGATCACCTGATACGACCTCAAAACTTTCATCTGGAATCGGTGAGCTAGACCCATTACGTATCTCATGTTCTGAGGTGGCCCAAGAGCCAAGCCATGACTCTCCAATGACGTGCTGGATCCCGATGCCTCCTTCAGTCCCTGGCTTTTGTCAACATTCTTATCACCTAAGTCTGTAATCCGAGTCACGACAGATTCCACCCAAGGATTTTTTGAGAAAGGCAAAGGCAGTGAAATAGCGTCGCCAGGCAAAAAAACACACCCTTTCTTCCTCTCTTGAACATGATAAGAGAGAAAAATTGAGGAGAATTAAAGCTTCTAATGAGTGGAACAGCTCCAGGCACCTCGAAGCTTTGTCGAAACGAAAATCTCCCAGTACCCTGTTGGCCTAAACTCAAGCTATTGCCGCCTTCTAGGGAATCATCAGATTTCCCATTTCCCCTTTTCCTCTTAACTCTGCTCATGCAGGACTCATAGTCAAAAGACCCCTGTTCAGCTGACCTCTTCAAGCTCTTACTTTTCTCCCAAAATTCATCTTTATTCTCTCTCCTACCATCAATGAATACTGTTTGACCAGTGGTTGCCGAAGGTGGGAGGCGAATGCTCTGGGTAAGAGAACTGCTATTGGTCTTCGCTTGAAAAGGCTTCTCTATTGAAAGACTCAATGGCCTTATGGGCTGTGTTAGTGAAGTGTTTTTCCGAGGGAAACTACATGGAAAATCCAAACTGTGTGTGCTCATTGAAGCGAAATGGCAATCTTCAAACTGTGTAGATGGTTCACTCCTCAGTTTATGCCTTGACGACGGCAACGTAGTAGAAGAACACCCAACCAACATTTTCTAACTTTTCCAATTTCTTTTTTTTCTTTCATTCAACTCCAACTCACACACCCTCTTTCCTCTCTCTCTCTCTCACCCCCTATAATTTGTAGAGTATGCAATTTTTTACATTTACCCTTATATATGCTGTGGAATATAGTGCAATTGTTTGTATATCAATAAAGAGGAATCAATAGAAACAGACTGTTTATGTTAAAGTTTTTACAGAGTAAAATCAAACTAAAACACCAGGAATCCGATGTCACAGCATTAAAATCAAAGAAAGACTGCCATACGTGTGTGTGTCCCTATGTGAAGATATAATAGTATATGCAATAAGGAACAGAATTAATAAAATCCCACCAAAAAAATCAAAGAATCAAAGACAGAACAAACACTTACCGAAAAATGATCGCTGATCAAAAAATAAATAACAAAATTAATCATCGGATTCCAAAACTTCTCACAGGAAACTCATTGGGAATAAAAGTGAGTTTCCAGCTGATTGAAACTCGCATAACAACGCATGAAACTCCAAAAACATAGTCGATCGTATTGGCAGCTTAAAAACCGATGAATTGAGTAACCCAGATCAGTATTTGAGACCTTTATGGAGCCCATATTGATGAGACTGAATCTCTAACAGAAAACCCACAAACCTCAGCCTTCAAAAGAACCAAAACCCTTTAAGCATCGCAGGCGTGAAATGAAACAATATGATCATTAGAAAAAGGGTCATTTCTCAAAACCCACAACCCAAAAAATCCATACACCATATTGCTGACACTGAATCTCTAACCCAAAACCCACAAACCTCCGTCTTCAAAAGAATCAAAATCAAAAACCTTCAAAAATATTGCTCAAGGTCCGAAATTCTACAAAAATATAGCTCCCAATCCGAATGGAAATATAATTTGCTCTGATCTAATAATGCAGAAAATTCTTAATATAAAATACTATATCATTCCTCAAAACCAATCAAACCGCCACCATTGAAACAAACCCTGGTCTGCCCACAATTGGATAGTTTAGTTGCCATGTATTCTAACCAAATTTCACAAACCCCATTACAACCCCATGTTTGACGTATAAATTATTAGTCGACCTCGACCCTACATTTTTCAAGCATTTTCTTTTTACAACTTTACAAGACAAACATGCTACTAAATCAACTCGAGAAACAGGGCTTCTTGTTTGCTTGTTAGACCTAGCTCGTTCAGAGTTAAGGCACTCTCCCCATCGCTAAAAGCACGCCGCGGATATGGCCTCACCTGCACAACAAATTACTTCAGATTAATCAGAATAAGCAACATCTTTCATTATCTTTCAGTTAGTCTGATCCAGTTTTCATGATATGTCCCCATTATGTATTCATGAGTGCCGTATATCTCTCTTGCATGAAATCAAATCCGTCCGTCGTACGTCCAAAATGATTCTAACTAGACAGTAAATTATACAGAGGCTGATGTACAGAACTCAGATTATACGATACGACTAGTTGATTCTAAATTAACTCATGGGCTTCTAAAACAGGTGGCGTTTCTCAATGCCAACCAGAGCAGAAGAAGAAAAAAATCACCAAAAGCTAAAGACAAAGGCTTACCAATCTGTAAGTTCCAGGCTTGACCCCTCTACCAACATCAATAAAGTCAAAAAGATACTGCAAAGCAACCACATTAATATAAGTGACAAGGACCAATGAATGCATGCAAATCAGGTCATCACCGCAAACCATACCTGTAGCTTCTCAGACTTGAGAAATCGGCGACCGCGGCGGCTGCCATCAGGCATCCGCACAAGAAGGGTTATAGCATTTTCATCATTTGTTGTTGGTTCCTGAGGAAGAGATGCTTCTTTGGCCGCTAGTTGTCTCTCAATCTCCTGAAGCAAAATGGAAGTTCACCCTCACATATAGCATCGATCATTTTTAAGTTATTACCAATCCTCATATGTGGAGAGTTGACCAGCTAGCAACAGAATATCTCGACAGATTTAATGCAAAAGAACACAAGACAACTATGGACTTCTTAATCACAATGAAGGCATTCAATAAGTAGCATCATTCTCATAAAATTCAAATTATTCAAAGGAATGAATAACTATTCAACAACGAAAAAGTATGATTACAAGAAAAACTACTTTATATACTTGAAAAGAACTATACAATAGATGAGTGCAAAAAAATTACGGCAATAGAAAGCACATAAAAGTCTATAAATTTTACTTAGAAAGTTGCCTTGTCAATATTATAGTAGTGACCTGGCAGAAGAAAATAGAGACTTATCTTCACTGGCCAAGAACATAGACGTCCCACAAGGGTGTGGCATAGAAAATTAGAAGTTTTACCCATTGTATCCCTCTCAGAAGGACAAACAGAAAATTATAGGTAGTGCGCAATTTTAAACCACCAAGTTCTATAAGCAAATCCAACTTCCATTTTTACTTGCTGATAATATTGATAGGCCAAAATTAAACTACCTGTTCCTCCTCCAATTTTCTACGTGATTCCTCCTCCTTTCGCCTTTCTTCTTCAAGAGCAACTTCTCTAGCTGCTTGTTCTTCTGATCGACGAGCTTCAGCTTCCTCCTTGGCCTTCAATTCTTTTTCTCTGTCAGCTTGCAGTGAAGCAAGATATTCATCATCCTGCATGCATTTCATATAAATAGAATCAACGTCATATGCTTTTATATAACACACACACACAGAAGGAGGGAGGGAGGGTGAACAAGAATTCATAAAAACGGGCAACCCATACCTACATTGGTATACAAAATCGAAAAGTGGAAATAAAAGACTAAATACAACTAGCAAAAGATACAAAGTAATTATGAGGGCACAGAACAGAAACGTTAACCTGTTGTTCCCGTAGCAAACGTTGAGCAGTGAGAGAAGGTGATGGAGAACGCGGCATCCGCCAAGGATAAGGACCCACAGATCTATCTAAACCATTCTGCATGAGCTGATGTGGTGCATATGGCAAACGATATCCTCTACCTTCAGGGACTCCACCAAAGAGTGCAGCCTCAAGCATGACAGCTTCATCATGTTCCTCCGAGGAGATGCCTCCCCACTTCAACAACGATCAAAGAAGGAAAATAAGGTAATTGCAAAAAAGTTAACGCATGATTGTGTAGATGTAAGTGATTGAAAATATAGTGATAAGGAAAAAAGAGATACCTCATCGGAACGGATGTAACTTCCGTTATGCTGTAGATTACTGGCATTAATACCTTGTTGGGGGCTTGAAGGAGGGCTAACCTCTATTTCTTCTATATCTTTAGCAGTGTCAACAGAACCAGAAGACAGTCGCCTACTACTGTGCCTAACAAGTGGCTGTTCTTCAACATCTTCAGCCTCATCCTGGACAGATGAGCTTCCCACCTCCAACCTAGATGGGCTTTACAAACATTTGGCAGATAACCCAAATCATTGCTTCCAATATTATGGGTGCACATACTTGCGCACACACAGACAATAAAGCAGAAAAAGCACCAGAGAGAGAGACAGAGAGAGGATTTCTCACCACACGACCATCTAAATAATGAATTTATTGCAATATTCTGCACACATAAGACATATATACCTTCCAATTCCATTCGATGATGCAGATTTCCCAAGCTCTTCCACCTTGTCTGACTTATAAGCTTCCAACTCTGACGCTCCAACTTTCCCCTCCAGTTCACGCAATGCTTTCTCTTGCTCCGCTGTCTGTATTCAATACATGCTAAATGAAAGCAAAAAATAACAACTTAAAGACACCAAAACACAATAGAAGATCAAACCTTCAATGATAAGGAAACTGCATGAGCAAGTGCAGCATCCTCTTGGTGAGATTGCCTTTGCGGAGGCATGGGATCAGCTGGATCCTGTATCAAGATGAAAATAAAAAATTTGATGATGGCAGATGAGCAAGAAGAAAACCACCAACAAAGCAAAAGCATGTGACGTACAGAGTGAACACCAAATTGTACATCTGGATAACCTATTTCAGCATCCCGTTTTGAAGCCTCAATCGCAGCTCGAATCATTTCTTCTTCTAAATCATTGCTGTAGTCAGGTAAATCATCAATCCCAGGGGCACTTGGTGTAGGATGTGTGCCATGAGAATTAGTAGGTTCTGCAACTTGTGCAGATGCAGCAGTTGGAATATCTTTGTCATCTTCATCATCAATTATGACAGGCCCATGGGTTTCTGGGCCATAGGTATCTGCAGTTTCAGTGACATCCTCAATGGTAGGAGCAAGACCAGAATGACCTGATTGCCCATTCCCATCCTTGAACTCGATAGGGATCTCCCTCACTTCTCTTGGATGGGACACAAAAGGGGCACCACTAGAAAAATCAGTAGCACCATCAAATATACTTCTACGGAAATCAGGATCAAGGAGAGAAAAAGGAGCCAAATTTCCAGCAGAAGAAAAAAGTGAGAAAGGAGATCTGCGTGGTTCAATTTGAATTGGATCATCTATGTCCATTACATCATCCTGAGGAGCAGAAACAGATGCTTCGTGCGTGCTGAATACAGAAAAAATCAAAATGGCAATAAGTCCAGTGCAGATAAATTTTGTAGTCCATTCGCAAAAAAAAAAAAACACAGAAGTAAAAAATTGCAGCAAATATGACATAGCAAAGCACCGACGTGTTTCGATCCCCTTCACTGAAATGTGCATTAACAGCTTCATTGAGATTGCCACCATGCTCCTGATTACACAGAAAATTTGAACATCAAATCAAAGGTAAAGAAAAGGAAAAGAAGTTCCAACAAATTTATGCTACATGGACCTTTCTAAATGCATGAAGTACCTTGATCAGACACTCAACACCTAAGCAAGTATAATGGGATATGCACCCACCAAGGGTATTCAGTAATGGAGAGAAAGATAAAACGACAAGCATAGAAACCGTGAAGTTAATGGTGTTTTAAGGAAACTGATATAACACCAACATGACCCTACTGGAAGAAACTGCATCCTCATATGCCAACTTGAATGATACCAGTTTTTAAAAACCAATCCCGATATTGGGTGGAGATACTGCACAGGAATTCTGTTCACAGGAGATAACACCATTCTGGCAAGTCGGATTGTTGTGCCCACCTTTGCAAGCATGTGGTCACTGAATTAAACAGAAACTATATGCAAAAGAACTGTGAGTAAAAATAGTAATGTGGATTTGCAAATGAAGGGTATTTTCAAAAGAGGTAGAATCAGAGCATTGAATTGACAAAGATGATTGGAAAACAGCAGAGTTTAGGAGATCCAGTCTATTTAAGGGCATAAGCTCACAAGGCATGGAGGGCCTATATTGCAAGAGGCAAGGGGCAACAACAAGGTGCCTGTCTGAATAAAGCAAGTCGCAATTGGCTAATGATGAAACAAAAAAAGGATAGTTATACTAAATTTAGCAGTATTTTTTTCATCATACTAATTGTAATGTAACTTTATAAAATATTCTTTGCTAATGTCACCCATCATGATGTGTGCAGCTTTAATTATTTCAACAACTCTTTCACTATGAAGCAAAAGTTTGACAGAAAGAGCATTCAATTCAACACATTCATCATGCACCAGCATCTAACTTTGGGACTTCATTCTAGCTTCTAAGTTTCACCCAGAGTCGTTCAATCCAGCCCTAACTCACCATCTGCCACTCATCTTTGAGGTTCTGGCCCTAATTGTATGCGAGGACTGCAGATTGGCCCTTCAGTTCGTTCTAATTTTAGAGACCCTATTGTTGTGAAAAAACCCTGTTCGTAAGTTCCAAGCATACCTCTCCTGGGGTATTGAAAGGTGATAATTGCAATCCTCGCCTTGCCTTATCACCTAAGCGAGCACCCAAACATTTGAATTACACAGAACAGAATACATCCCACAGGCTTGAGTTATGGAATATCAATTTGAATAGTGGCGAGAAGAGTCCTACAATGCTACAACTAATTCCCTGTGTGTGGTGGAAGCAAATAAAGCTTGTGCCATAATATTTGGTACGCGGACACCAGTTCTGAGGAAGGTTTTTGGTAACCAGTTAGTTTAAACAGTGGTTCTTTAATGCCTCTACGCCATGGATGATTCAGATTACAATCATCATCCCATTTACTCAATACACGCACTGATTTTCAATTACTCAAAGCTTGTGCTTCTTTTGGTTGATCAGGGACAAAAAATTGTAGCAAAACATAATTAATGGAATTTGAAATCTTAAACATATCATCACTGGAAAACTAAAAAACGTAAAGCTCCACTTCACTGATCCCAAACACAAAAATATAAATAAATAAAGATAAGCCTGATTGAATTTTTCCTGTGCTTTATGAGCAACGAACCGCATAATTAAACAAAATCCATGTCCACACAATTGACCTCTAGAAAATGGAAAGGTGAATCAGAGAATATTTAACTGATTAACAGCCCTAATTAGGAGCTCCAAACAATAGTTAACAACCAATCATGTAAAGCAATAGAGTATAACGTAAACATAAATTAATGCCTACTAAATAAAATACACTCGATAAATCATCACATTAATCTCGGAATTTTGATCGGTGATGGAGTACAATTACCTCGAGCTTTTGTATAGCAACGGGTTCTGATACGCCGGTGATGTTCATGAATGTCTCGATTGCTTCCCGATTAGGTCTCGCCATTACCGAAGACTCCAAATTTAGAGAGAGAGATACGAGTCTCTGATTCTCTGACGAGAGAGAAGACAAATTATCCGTGTGAGGGAAAAGAATCAGTGTAAGGGTTGCGCACTGTACGCAAAAGATGTGTGGGGGATGTAATTATGGGGAAATTGCCCCTTCTCCAGTGTTCTAAACTTGCACGCTTCTGTTTGATGAAATTGTGTTTGGCCATTTATTTATTTATTTTAATTTCTTTGGGCGTAAGTAGCTTCAAGACTCTAACCTGATGGTATTATAAGATGGGTTAGTTGTTTTTTATTTTTTTGTAGTTTGGACTAAAAGTATTATCCTTACTTGATTATTCAAATTATACGCATTATTTTCTTATAATTATGTATCAAAATAAAATAATTAATTTTATCATCTAAACTAATGGAAAGGGTACTCCACACACCTAAAGCATGTTTATGGGTTTTATTTCCATTGTTTCACCCTAAAAGAATATTGTCTAAATACTTAAAATATTCTTTATAATATATAATATAATACTCAAACAAGTAGGATATCGGTCTTATATGAAAAAGCATATAAGAAAAATGTAAGCAATTTTTGACCCCAAATCAAAACCTTACTTGAAGGAAAAAGATATTCGACATGTTTAGTTGAAATATATTAGTTTTATGGTCAAGATTAAATCAGATAAAAAAATTTGATTTTAAAACGTGGGCATTTTAGTAATTTTTTAATTTCGTTAATAGTGTCGATTACTTTATTTTAGTATATAACTATAAGACAATAATGTTCATAATTTTAAATATCAAATAAATAAAATATTTCTAGCCAAAATCATACAGAGATAAAAAGCAACTAATCTTTATATATAAGATTAAGGGGGAGGTCAATAGGAATGGAATTATAGGTACCCGTGTAGATTACCATAGTTTAGAGATCTAAACAGACGCGATGGGTAAATTCAATGCATAGACTTTTGAGTATCTGCATTGGAAAAAGGGTAAAAGGCACCGATGGTCTTAAGTTTGTCATTTATTGAACTTTTGTTCTTAAAATTTTAATTTCGTCAATTTTATCCTCTATGTTAATACGTTGACTCACTTTGATCTTTATTTTTAACGGCCGTCCAAATAATAGATGAAAATTTTCATGTGCCTTGCACATGAGACTTTTGAGGGATATTTTTGGTATTTTATTACTATTTAGACATCCAAACACAATTATCCATTATATGTATACATTAAACATGAACTCAAGCACCCACTTTCTTCTTTTTTTCTTTTTTCTTCTCTCTCTCTCACAGACAGTATCCTTCTCTCCTCTAAAAAACGTAGACATCATTCTCTTTCTCTCTCTCTATCTCCACTCTCAAACCCAACACATCTAAACCCTAGCATAAACACAACAGAAAATCACAAAATACACAGCTATATGGTTATTGTGTCTCCACCCCTCAAACCTAACACATCTAAACTCTAACAGAAACACAACAAAACACAGAGGAAGAGAGAGAGAAACGCATAAGAACGATGTATTCTTTGCCGGAGAAGGTGTGGAGAAGATCGGTAGTTGCTATGGTGGCAATAAAGGTTTTGAATTGATGAAGAATTTAATATGAATTGGGTATTGCTCAATTGAATTCTAATTGTGAATTTCTCTATAGATCTCGTTCTTAAATTGTGTCTTGTTTTCTAAAATTTCATTGGGGACATGAGAATTAATGGTTCTAGTATGGTGGTGGGGTGGGGGGCGAAATTTGTTGTGGTGGAGGTGAATTTTCTGGGTTGGCTTGTGAGTGGAGGTGGAGGTGGAGTGAGATCTTTGTTACTCTCTTTATGTTGGGTTGTGTGTGTGTTTGTTTGTGTAGTTTGTGTGCGTGTGTTGAGTGTTTGTGTGTGTGAAGAATGAGAGAGAGAAAGAACGGTAGAGAGATTAATTGGGTTGAGTAGTCATCACCGATGGGCTGACCATTGTTGGGGTGAGCCATAAATAGACGAGCTGGAGAGAGAGAGACTGCTGGTTGAAAGAGAGCGAGGCACAAGCCAACCCAAAAAACTCATTTGGTATGAGCTATAGAGATAGAATGCTTATTTTGAGTTTTCATTTTTGCCCTATGTTTTGAATGCACATTGACAAAAACACTCATTAACATTTCCATGTGTGAGGCATATGACATTTTTCGTCTATTATTTGAACGGCTGTTAAGGATAAAGACCAAAGTGAATCAATGTGTTAACATGGAGGATGAAATTGACGAAATTAGAACTTTAGAGATGAAAGTGTAATAAGTGGCAAACCTCAAGAACTATTGGTGTCTTTTACCCTTGGAAAAAGTATTGGATGTAACCCTTTAACTCTGTCACTATTAAATAAATAAGTATGCAAGTGAACCCATAGAAATTCATAATCAATCATGTAATATATAACTATTTTTATAATAGGAAGTGAGTTACATTTTATTCATTTTTTTATTGAATAGTTACACTATATTAATATTGCTAAGAGTGGACTAGTGGTAAGAGTGATTCTTATTTGCCTATTGTAATCTCATTTAGTTTCTTGAGTAAATCTATATTATAAAATGTGACAGACTTCAATAAGTCTGTTTTTTTTTATTTGTAAACATATAGATATTTCATTCATTAAGTAGGAAAATTTTGATTACAATCATGCAAAATAAAAGCCGTAAGCTCTTGCGGGGGAAAAGCCAACCCAGTCCAGCGGGAGTGAACTGTTCATGGTAGCAGCAGCCACCTAATGAGCTGCCTTATTAAAGGCTCTTGGCTTGTGTAAAAAATGAATTCTGTGTGATCTAGCATAATTTCTGATATCATGAATAAGTGTACGAATCTACCATGGTGGAGCGTCCTCCGTTACGCACAGCTTGATAATACTACAGTCTCAAATAGACTCATCTAACGGCCACAACATCCCTCTCAAAATCATTCACATTACACTTTACCTTCAAATACAGAATATCCTAATTTTCAATATAACGACTCGTTGACACGATGTAACAATTTAATAACAAACTTATAAGTAGTCAAAAAGTGAACCCCAATATTTTCCCCCCCTCCTCCCACACATAGAGAAAAAAAAAAGGAAAAAACTGTAGACAATACATAAACATTCACACTTGTTCTTGGGTAAAACTCATAAACGTCTTATGAACTATGGTTTTTGTTTTGTCATACATAATTTATTTCGATTGGCCATTTCCGTTAATATTAGCCACTAAATGAACTGTTAATCTTAATAGAAGGGATCGATTAAAACAAATTATATAGTTTAGTGGATAAATTAGAATAATTGAAAGTTAAAGAAACAATTTGTGAGATGTACCCTTTGCTATTTTATACATAGAATCATCCTTTCTAGTTTTTTTTTCTCTTGGGTAAATGGTACACAATTATCAATTACATTCATGGTTTTTTTGGGCACCACGATCATGGGCAGCTTACTCACACTTTAACTAATCTCTTTCTAGATCGGATCAAAAACAGACCATTCATTGCTACCACTTTACATTCATGGTTTCACAACCCTTACCAACCTTGACTTGGTATTTGCATTCGCTCTTATAGTAACCATGCTAGGAATTCAAAGATTTGGATTTTTTTAGAGTTAGCTAGAACATGTTCAATATAATGCAATCATATTATAAAAACTATATCATCTGGATTCAATGGTATCACTCCATGCCATTCTTGCATTACATGAGGACTTGATAGTTCACATGAATTGTGAGATTGAATCCTAGCCACATGATGAGATGTTGGACCAAACTTCACTCTATGAAATACTATACCTTGGTACAACTGTTCAAGGGGTACTAAATATTATAGTAATGTTACATTGACCAAATTTTGAGATCAATTTTAAAGCCCAAATGACATGAAAATTGTGCAGACAAATTTCTGCACAATATTTTTTGGAGTGGATTTATCCCGTGATGAACACAGAACAAGAGGGGGTGGCGATTAATCGTGGAGAAGAATCGGGCACTGGGTCTGACCGTATGGTGACGGGTCTCCTTCAGTGGTTTGTCGCCGGATCCTACAGAAATCCTCTGCCTTGAACAGGTTGAGAGGGCCAAAGGAGACCTAAGGAGTAGAAATGAATTGCTTCAGGGGGGACGCTCGATCGATTCAGGCGGATGAAGGGGGTTTCCTGGCACAGAAAGAAACGGGTTAGAAGGGCGTCGGAGTGTTCTTCGGCATATCCCCTCCAACGATCAAGTCAATTTGTGAAGGGAAGGAGAAGGGAACACAGTAGAGCTATGGTGTCATACCCTCTTTGCCCTTTTTTGCAATGTGCTTTTTGAAGACTATTTATACCTTTGAGAACTCATCATTGTTGTTGGCCTAGGTAGAGCATAGCTGTCAGAGTAGGTGGCAGCATTCCGTCCAGTTTGCCTAGGTAATACCCCAACATTAATTGTTCGGCCCTCCTCGTGCCACTGAACAGTTAATGCTAGTCATTCGAAGAGATGAAATTAAATGATCGGCCTTCAGAACATTTAATGCTCCTTGCTCTCGGCTTCCATAGTTCTCATTCACGTCCCATCACTGGGATTTTCTTAAATGCACGTGATTGGGACAACTTTCTATTACTAGAGGAGTCTCTTCGTAGGTAGCCAATAGACTGTGCCTTGGCCACGTGTCTGTCTACCATTGGAGGAAAGTCATTCGTTTTGACTTTTTGGGAAACCAACATAATCATTTGGCGAGGGTCTTCTTAAAGGGTGACAGTTGTAACTGAAGTAGTCAGTAGTCATTTCAGGGTTCCCTCGGGACCGAGGGCACGTAATTCTAGTAGAGGGGCCCCGTCGCCAAGACACAACGCACCTTTTGGAGGGGAGGTCCTTACGCCGAGAGATTGGATCCTTCGGACGCCGAGGACATGGTCAACGGGCGCGCCTGCAACGTCTGGCCCAACCATAGAGGATGTCCCTCGGCACCGAGGACAAGCGCCATGATTTAATCATTTCTCAAGAATGTCCCATCAAAAACATATTTTTTGAAATTTTTATTGGGTCTCAAATGATATGACATCAAGAAGTCCAACTCAACTGCCATGAGACCAAATTTAGAACCAAATGACATGACAACATATTATTTGAAGTTTTTATTGAGACCCAAATGATATGTCACCAAATAAAGAAGCCCAACTCAACTGCCATATTATTTGAGCTTCAAATTTGATCTCAAAATTTGATCAATGTAGTATTACTCAAATATTAGAGTAATACAGTAAATAAACCAGATGTCAACCCAATTTCAAGGGAGACAATTGTTGGTGAGCCCATAATATCGGGCCAGCCCAATTTAAGACATCGTATTGGTTTTATGCGAGTAAATCAAAGCCGGCCTCTTGAAAAATTGAAACGACGCCGTTCAACGAGCCAGCTTCTTCAGAAGAATCCGAACTCCCTGTCTGAGCTCGGAACGATCAAACTATTCTCTCTCCAAAACGAAGACCTTCAAGCTCTGATCTGAAAGACAAATGGAGGAAACGAAGAAGGAGATAAAGAAGCCAAGGTTTTGGTTTTGGAGATGGGCATTGGCATCTCTCATCTTCAGGCTAATTCTCATTTACTTCCCCAAAAATCTCAACCTATCCTCTCGTCCCGAAGTCTCCACTCCTCTCACCAGCCTCCGCCGCCGTACTCTCTCTCTATCTCTGTCACTATATCTACGTATATATGTTGTGATTCAATTGGATTAATATGAATTTTGTTCCATTTTGTAGTGGCGGAAGGTTACTGGTTAAAGCAGTCATCTATGTCGCCCTATGCTGGTTAGTTTTTGTTCACATTTGCTCTTTAAGATATTAGATTTTCATTGATAATTAACATGAAATTTTGGCATCTTTCTGGGTTCCGCAGGTTCTATGTACCATGGATCTCCTCTTTTGTTGTCAACCCTCGGTCCGCTCACTGTTAAACGGTACTAATGGAGCTTTTACTAACAGTTGATTTTGGCTTCTCTGTGTGTTCTAGTGTGTGTGTGTGTTTAAAGGATGTATGATATGATTTGATAATGCAACATATTGTTGGGGTATGCAGAATCGGAGGGCAACCCAGTCATCTTATATGCAGGTAAATATCACCCACACTCTCTCTCTCTCCATGTATACCTTACGTATGTATATATGCATACAGACATAGACATATTTATGGTTTGTTCTTACTAATTGTGCATTGAAGATTGAAACTGTACAATCAATATTGTCATAGACTTTGCTCAGACTTTTAGGTGTTGTATATTGGCATGGCTCATTTGTTGGATAGAGGAATCCAAATGTGGGAATACTCATGAAAATACTCACTAAGCTGTGACATCTGATATTTTCATATTGAGACCCTTCTTTGTTTAGGAAAGAAGTTAAAGATTTGATTATAAAATTTTTATAGTTATTCATCAGTGGCTTGGCTTTGTTTCCATATTCTCTGTTCATCATCTGTGGTTAGTCTTTCTGTTTATGCCTTCTTACAAGCACAGTTAATATCAACACATTTTTTGGATACAGTGTGGTTTTTGTGATTGCAGATTTTGCCACTGCACTACTAATTCGCGCAACTGGCCATAATCTTCAATTGGCATATAGTCGAAGTTTGAAATCACTGGACCTTGGTAGACTGTTAGAAAATTCAGGTAACTCTAAAGTAATCTTTGATCCCTTGTAGCCTCTTTTCAACTGGCCATTTCAGTCACAAGCTGACAAACTAGTGACGTTTTAATCTCAGAAATTCTATCCTCTGGGGATATTGCTGCTCTCATGTACTTATGGAATCCTTTTACCATCGTCACATGTGTTGGTTTCAACACATCCCCCATTGAAAATCTGGGCATCATGCTGTCAATATATGGAGCATGTACACGTAAGCAGCTGAAAATATATCCCTAGTACACTACTGCCTTCTCTTTTAATTTATCTAAGTGGCTTTTCTGGTTTTCTATAGGAACTTTTGAATATGCTATTTTTTCAATGTTTTTATGATTTGTATACCATTGCAACCTGATGAATTTAAATGTGAGGCTTCATCTCATATTGTTAAGAAGCATATTTATGTATACATATATTTTGCTGATTATATGGGCGATTAGTAGCTTATTGAAGTCGGCTTTGGTTTTGGATTGAGACAACGATAAATGCACACATTTTTTCTAGACGTAGAATTTTGCTGTTGGTGTTTCTTAGCATATCCAACATGCTAATTAGGCTTTGCTTATCTGATGCAAGTTTCCTATCATGATTCATGAATTGCTGAAATTAACAATTAAATTTCAAATTAAAGACTGATAATTGCAAATCGTTTTACACTAGCATGAGATGAGGCATAAGATCTAAGTAATTTTGTGACAAATGGAACTATCATTAACGAGTAAAGTACCAACTACTAAGTATTGTACCTTTTCCCCTGATCAGTATTAGCTGTGTGATTTTCTATATGAAATGAAGCTCTACAATCTCCTATTAAAGAATGATTTTGATGATCAATGAACTTGTGGTCCTCCCCCAAACCTAAAGGGATATATTTTCGATTGCAAATTTAGTTAATGATGAGGCAAATGTAGAAGTACTGACCTACACTAAATGATTATATAATGTTTATTTTCTGATGGACACAGGACTAGTTCCATTAGCAGCTTCTGGATGGGTCATAGCATCACATTTGTCTCTTTATCCTGTGATTTTGATAATTCCGGTAGGTCCTTTCTTCTTTTAGTGCCTAAGGAAGCATAAGTCATTTTCTATATGATGTAGAGAAAGCCTGGTGATTGAGGATGTGCAATTAATCTTTCTCCTTTTGTTCATGTATATCAACACTTTATATTCAGAAGTATAATTCATCTTTTGTTACAGGTGATTCTTTTACTGGGATATGGTCCAGATGCTCCTCCGAGGAAATTGTTCATGCAAAAGAATTCCACTAAAATTCAAGATAACCTCGCAAGTGATGACTTTTCCAAGCAAAAGGGATTGACAAGTCAACCAGCGCAACCGGCTTCTTTCTCATGGCGACCAGTGCTGTTTTTTCTTTTGTGGGCATCTGTATGGACATTCTATGTCTTAGTTCTGTGTGGCATTTCTGTAACAGAGCATGGTGGTCTTTTGGAGATGCTTAAGAGGTACCAATCTGATATACATATCACCCTTGTAGCCTTGTGTAGTTGTTCATCAAATCATCTTCTCATGTATTGATCATAATTTAAAATGCACTCGTGATGCTATCTTACTGGCTACCCTATTTATTTGTTTTTACATAATCTCCTGATTGCTTTCTTAAAGTAGGGTCCTTGGTAGCAAGAAATCTCCACCCTATAGCTCTATATGCCATGTAAAACAAACAAGCATGAATTTTCTGATGTTCAATTGTTAGTTTCAAGCCACTGGCTATCTCCCTGTACAATCAGGATTAAAAAAAAGCAGTGGTTTGAAAATTGCAAGCTCGAATTTCAAGTCATTTTAAATTTATTTTTGCACTTCATCTCCAACCATATTCTAATTAATGGCAGTGCTAAAATGTAGTGGTAATGTATATTCAAACCCTGTGGTTACTGTCACACCTACGCATGTATTAAACTTCTCCATTTTGTTTTGTTTAAATGAATTCGTTCACCAAGACATGCTAGTCTTGTGTACTTAAGACTTGCACAGTTTGCAGTGAAACTGCTTATAGATTATACTTTTCCTTTGTAGCTGTGGCACACTTCCGTATCACGAATCCATGTGATTAATGTAAACAATATTTTCAACTTAATTAGGGTTGCTTCTCCTGGTACTAAACTGATAGAGTAATTTTATGATTTGGTTGTGAATGAACATTGAAAGTCTCAACAGTAAAGAAAAATAATTTTTTTTTCCAGTGGATTTCTCCCTTTCTCAAATTTTTAGAATATTCCTGACTCTACGTATTTGTTTGATTGAATTTGTGTTTCCTTGTTTTTGCAGAACATATGGGTTTATTCTCACTGTGAAAGATTTGTCTCCAAACATAGGTGTCTTATGGTGAGTGTAAACGTACTGGTCTTGTATGTTTAGTGTGGAGTTTTTTGAACAACGTCAAGGTTTTGCATTTCACTAATTTATTTGACACTTGAATGCAGGTACTTCTTTGCAGAGGTTTTTGATTTTTTCAGAAATTTCTTTCTGATAGTTTTCCATGTAAATATTCTATTCATGATATTGCCGTTAGCCATACGTCTAAACCACCGGCCTTGCTTTTTGGCTTTTGTGTACATTGCCATCTCTTCAATGCTTAAATCCTATCCTTCAGTAAGTTCTCCCATCTTTTTCTAAAACTTCTGTGTACCAGAATTTCAAATTTTATAGCTTGATTTATAAATAGGTAGATTGTTCTGCCATTGTCCAAATGTAGCCTTCTCATCTTGTAATCTTTGGTTAGTTTGTCCCTATCACTTTCACTTTTTCATTTCCCCTATAAATTACCAAAGGTTATTTAAGCAGAGGTTTTAAGTTAATAAATGCCTGCCACTGACATCCAGTGTTGTTGAGCAAATCCCCCTTTTGAAGGTTTTATTTTTTCTTTTTTATTTCTTGGACATCAACAGTCTCTGGATATTTAGTTGCTAGTTTTCGGTGGATCCGGACTGCATCTCCTGGTTTTTGTGACATCATTTCTTTAAAGCTCTTTAAGAACACTTTTGTTTTCATGTTCTATCAAAATGTAAACTCGTTATTTTTTGTGGGTTTAGTTTTTTCTGGCTACACCTAATTATCTTTCAGGCACTAGCCTGATTGTACACTCTGCCGCAAGCTTAAAATAACCAGGGAAAGCTCCATAATTTCTATTTTTAAAATTACGGCACCCCGGTATCACCAGCACTAACTATGACAAAATACTTGGTTGGGTTTGTTCTTTGTACTTGTAACTCCTCCAATTAAGTTTTCTGTTGTGAGTGAAGTATGTACCTATTTATGGTTTTCTTCCAAATGGATCAGGTTGGGGACTCAGCTCTGTATTTGGGTTTGTTGGGCTTGTTTGTCAATGAACTAGCAGGTAGATTGATAGCAACATTACTTTATAGATGAATTTTACATGGATGGCCATTTTAAGATTTGTCTTACATGTCATGCAGATATGCAATTCTCCTTTTTCCTCTTTTGTGGCTGCTTGGGGGTGTCTCTCCTCAGTCCTGTGATGCACAACCTGTGGATATGGAGGGTATGTGTCTGCCTGATGCTTACATGCATTAATAAATTCTTTGGATCATAACTTAAATGAAATTTGCAGGGGACTGGCAATGCAAACTTCTACTTTGCAACTGCAATAGCATATGCTTGCTTCCAGGTTTGTTACTTGTAGTTGGTTCTTTAGATTTGACAATAAAATATCCTGAGCATGTAACAAAATCCAAACATGTGCACAAACACATGTTCCAAACTTTATATGTTTAATTAAATGGTAAACTTTTCCTTTCCTTCTTGTGCTCTCAGTCGTGTGAAGTGGTAGTTATTGTCTTGATTTCAAATTAAATCAATTTTTTTTGCCTTCACAATGGGTTTTCTAAAAAATTTAGTGTTTTTTATGCAATAGGATAAATTCTCTTTCAGATTGTTTTATAATGAAAAGAATACCATTGAAAACAAACTGGAAAATTTTCATTTTCATACTCAATTATAGGTGGCATGATTAGTCCTTGCAGTTCACTTTTGGCTTATTTTGAGGAAGAAATAGGTGCTAACTTGGTGTGACTTATGAATAATTGAGACCAGCCCATGTTGTTTGAACAATGAAGAATGTGCTAAACCAAGGTTGGTATGCTCTTGGATTTTTGACTTTTGCTTGGAAGGTTGGAAATGATGTTCTAAATTAGCAATTTGCTACATAAGGCGTACTTTTGATCTTTGGTCTATAATGACTTAAAAAAGTTCAGGAAAGTTCTAGGCAAGTCATATGAGTGGATTTGGTATGTTGACAATCTTGAACATTTGCTGCTTTTGATGTAAAGAAGTTATGCCTTCTTCCAAAATGTCAGCTTGTGGCATATAAAATATGATAGGATGTTTCATGCACCTCTTAACTGACCTACCTATGGGTTGCGTAGGATCAATGTTAGTCTCATAGTATGCGTTGTGAATTCGTTTGTTTACTGATTCCTTGGTGCAGATTATTTTGGTGGTCGAGAGTGTTAGTTCAATGCTCAACCATGATAGGAAGATTGGAAAGCTATCCACTCCAAAGGCTTGAGATGGCAGGTGTTATATAATGAATCCTTTCAAAGGTGTTTTTTTGCAATGACACTGCATTGGCTGCTGAACCAGCATCTCTCGCTGCTTCAAAGATATGTCACAGCACAATAATGTGGGGTTAATTTGGGGTCACCATTATCTGCAGATTAAATTACGTTTCATCTTATCAAGGGAAGAAGTTTACACGATGGCCGCTTGAAATATATTTTTCACCAAAGAACATTACCACAGTTGACCTTTATCTTTGATTTTCTCGCGGATGTGTTGTCGACGTTGCATTACCAAGGATCCTACTTCAGAAAACCAGTTCTTGGTTTTTCTATGAGGTAACCGAGTGTGCTGATTTGTTTTACTTGTAGATCATAGAACATAATTGCCCTGTTTAGAATTGGACGCATGGTGAGCAATTTCAGTTTTCATGGCTCGATTGAACATAGAACATGATGGTTTTGATGTCCTTTCAATTGATGCTACTCCAAAACCCAAGTAGCCACTGCTGATATGTCTAAAACCATGTGCAGGAATGATTGAATGTAATTCACTTCTTTTGTCGTATCATATGCTGCATTTGGCTTGGTAAAAACCATCATAGTCACAGTTAAATCATCAACATGAAAGTATGTATATGTATAGTTTATTATTTTATTTAGTATGGTGAAGAAGTAGAGAGATAAGAAACGAGAGGAATGGATAACAAATCATCTTGGGCATAATTCTTCCTTCAAGTTCATTAAAATTTATTCTCCGAAATTGAGTTGAAAAGTTCAAAGAAATTATATGCGGAAATGTAAGTCATTTACATTTATATTGCTTAATATATAAATATATATGTTATTGGTCTGTTAATTTTACTAGAAATTTTCATCTTAGGGTGTAATGAAAAACTTCATCATTCTACCAAATACAAAAAAAAAAAATTACTGTACTAAGGGAGAAAAGAAATCTCTTTGTTCTCAGAATAAAAGTACAGGCTTTTTTCTTCTCATTTTTTATCCACCTTAACAATTGAACCATTTGATCTGGTGTGTATGTGTGGGTGGGTTTTTTTTTTTTTGGAGGGGTTTGTTGGGTTGGGTTTGGTTTATTATGTTTGATCTGTCATGCCCTATTGGACCAAGTGGGGGTGGTTCAATAGGGTTCCGATTGAATTTTTTATTTTGAGGTTGAAAGTTTGACTGTTGGAGTTCATATTGAGATTTGATAGTTGATTATTATGTTAACTTAGTTAGGTTCATTCTCGAAAAAAATAAAGTGGGTGGTTAAGAGTCTCATGATCTTGCTAGAGAGGATCTATCAGATTGGTCTGTAGAGATTTTATTTTGTCTCACCCTTTTTTAAAGAGGAAAAAAAAAAAAAAAAAGCCCTCCAGTCAAATTACGTCCTATATGGTCCACATTATATAGAAACAAACCTCTCACGTGATGAGAAATAACAAATCTGGAATCTGCGTACTTGAATTCTGTCAAAACCGATTAGTGTTTTCGCCGAGGGACAAGTCGGTATCCCAAAAAAGAAAAATATTTTTTAATATATCGTTATTTATTATTTTTTTGGTAATTATTTTTATTATTTTTGTGATACTTATGATCAATTTTAAAAATGTTATGATCGATCTCGAGCATCACAAAAATAGTAAAAATATCTATTACAAAAGTGTTAAATCATTTACAAAACATTTATTAAAATTATAAAATTTAGTGGTAGGATTTCAATACCATGTCAAGTCGTTCACCGACACATAAAAGCTTATTGTCGTTAACGGAACAGTAGGCAACTATGACATAATTTTTTGGTACCTTAGAATTACCCGTGAGTTGCAGTGTTAAAAGTGCGTGTAAATGAACCAAAGCACATTAGTTGGGCGGCTGAGTGTTGTCGTTGACCCGGCTTCTCTTGTTTCCCACCCATGGCCGACACTGTGGAGTGACTTGTTGACCCCTTCAAACAAACAAACAAACCCTATTTGTTTCTTGCTCTTTAACTTTGGTGGACAGTGGTTGGTCATGGGAAAATCTCATGAACTATTGTTATTCACTAGTACTTAAAGTGTAATTCACACCACCTCCTCTTATGATCATAATATTGTTTGGATATTGAATAATTTCTAGGCTACTTGTATGTATATGTTTGAAAAATATTAAGTATATTACAACTCAATTATGAATAAGCAGGTGAAAACTATTAAATTGAAGTACAGTAGGGACGGAGAGATTTTTCGATGGGATAAATGATATACTATTTAAAAACAAATGATATGTCTGACAATGCACGGGGCGTTTCCGACAATGTTAGAAGATAGAGACATCAAGGATGAATCTAATCGAGTGATCGTCGGAGAAGATGAACAAAGTAATTCTGCAATAAAAGAGAAGGATGAAGTGGGGTTAGATGTATATCCGTTATTTTTTCTCTAACGCTGAAGTCAGTAATTTTTAACACTCAACCTAACCACTAATTTTAACAGAGTCAGGGTTAGGAAGAGAAATATTAACTAACTCTCACACCCAAAATTATCCGATGTGAAATGGTCTAGTCCCGACACCCCTGAAGTCAATAATTGAGGGCGAGAAAATGGCAAAGCTCAAGTTTTGCTTCTACTGTTGAGTGATGGAGGATTTTTTGCATTAAACATTGAAAGTGGTCTTAATGTAATTTTTGAAATTTTGAAAATTAGCCTTAGAACTAGACCCAAACCGTATGATATGAGATGAGATGTGGTTGTAATCCCAGGTGTCAAGATCATAGGGTTCTCACTACAACCATACTCTGGCACTGAACTCGGACGATGGGTCTGATGCCCTTAGTGGTGATGTGATGTATACTTTTTGTTATTTATCTGCTGTGCCGTCCAATCTGAACAATGCATACGTGATGTCCATCCAACCCTCTGTTTTTTTGTCACCTTGGACCATGAGATTTTATTCCTCCCCCCACCCCAATAACAAAAAAAAAAAATTGATTTTGAGTTGAAGTTTCAATGTGTAATGATTCTACTGAAGCAATCAAACCCACAGTGAGGAAGGCTAAGTTTTTTTTATTTTTTTTTCAACGATTGAAAAAATTCAGGTAAATATGTACTTATACTTCGACTAATTTTCAGTCGAGACTGAGTTGTTATTATTGAATCAACGTCTCTTGTTTGTTTTCTAGAAATGACCGACAATGTGTGTGGGACTTGTTTGACCACTTCAACCAAACAAAGACTATTATTTATTTGTTTCTTGCTCTAAAAAGACCAAAGTCATTCATTTTCTTCAACTTTCACACCGTCAAATTTGACCAGAACCATATTTAACACACTTTGACCAAAAAAAAAAGAAACATTCAACACACGGCTACTAAGTCATAAAATCAATGCAAAATAAACAAAGTTTGAATGTGAGTAAACACAGGTTGGTAAGACGGGGTAAGTGGGAAGGTAACCTTCCATCATATTTTTAGAGTTCCAAAGCAAGGAAAGGATCACCAGTACAACTGCGGTTTGACAGATTTCATAAACAGTAATACTATTTATTTAGACTTAATAAATAGTATTTTTGTTTGTTTTATGTAGGATTATCTAAATTCAACACGACATGATATGATTAATCGATACAAATTAAGTAGGTTTTTGTGAAATCTTAACGAATTTAAATGATAAACGGGTTGACACGCTAAACACGTTTAATAAACGAGCCGTATTTGGGTGAGACCAGTCAAACCGTTTATCACACGTTTACCGGTTTAAATAAAATTAATATAATAATAAATTAATAATTATTTTAAAAAATAAATAAAGAAATCAATGTAAAAAAAAAGTAAAGTAGTAGTTCAAAGATAAAAGGGAGAGATGGTGAGTACGTTAAAGACAAAGGTAAACCAATGTCTTTTGTTTTTATTTGACAAATGAGGAGAGATGAAGAGGGTTGAGTTGCCTATAAAAACTAATGACTTCTTGCCTCTTTTTTTTAAGCCTTCAAGTCTCATTTTTATAAGATTTTACTAAAAATTTCTCTTTTTTTAAAGTAAGTACAATTACTAGCAAAAAAAAGTGGGTATTAAAATTTGTAGATATAATTTTTTTAATATTAAAAAGATTAAATGAGTCATGTTGTGTTATCCGTTTATTAAATGTATTGAGTACGAGTCCATATATTTTTATGAGCAATGCTACATGGACTTAAAAAATAGACTTAAAAATCTGACTTGATAATCTCAACCATTGATTTCACTGTAGGTCCCAGCATTTATTGGGACCTACTACCTATTCAATGGTTGAGATTATCAAGTCAGATTTTTAAGTCTAGTTTTTAAGTCCATCTAACATTACTCTATTTTTATCTATCACCCATTTAACAAGACATATTTAATACCCATAATTTTATGTTGAGGGTGGTGCGTGGGAACCGGGAAGGTTCACATACCTGTCTGCTTCTCTGTGTCGGAGCTTCCGAAAGATCTCTAGGAGATCCTTCCTATGACATATCTTTTCTCTCTCTGTCTCTCTCAAAATTCTAATCATTTTCGGTAACGGCGATCTGCCTTGTGAGACCTATGACGTTGCCCTGTGAACAGCCATAACACCGCCACGACGTCGTTTCTTTACTCATTTACAGATGTACACCATGTAATTTCTATTATTTTACTAGAGAAATTGCACTTTATATCCTAAAAAATAAAAATTTCTCATTTAATACCCTGAAAAGTTAGATTTTTTATGTTACATCTTTAATGTATTAAAAGTGTAAGTGAATAGTAAAAAGAAGTTAATATATGTGTCTATGTTAGTACACTGAAGAATGATGAATAGAATAAGATCATAGAATGAGAAGATTTAAGTTGTCTATCAAATGGTGGGACCAACTTTGACAAAAAATTCCTCAAGTAAGTAGAGTCGATGAATATTTTTGCACCAATCAAAATATCTATTTCAAACAAGGCAAGTGTGACCATAAGGGTAAGTTGTTCGATATTTACAATATAGATATTCAAGTAGTTAAGACTGCTCTATGGGTTGCTCGCAACTGTCTCTCTACAAAAGTCATGTCATACATGACAATTATGCTTATCGGCAACTATCTCGATTACACTTGTACAGCAGACTGCACATCAGGTATCCAATGTCTCATGCATTAACTAAGCAGATATGATGTCTCATTGGATACAGTTGGGACTTAACTTCCAAGAAAAAGGTGTGTCCTTCTAAGTACAGAGTCGCGGTTATGGTATCGCGAGGTTATACCTGCGGTCCATGAAATGCACAGTGGTCACAACGCCCACCTTATTCTCATGGAGCCCCTCTCCAATGGCTCTCATCCACAATGTCAAATCGAGGACACTCATATAACTTCGATCTTTCAATCATCAATCCACATGTTTCATAATCACATATGTCAACCTGTACTATTAACCATTAGTGCCTTAGCAATCCTTTCACATCTTAGTCAAGCACAACCCAATAAATAATGAGTCATGCACAAAAATGCCTGCTCGAAAAGATTAAATTGTCAACACCCTGAACGAAGTCGAGATTGACAATCATTCTCGACCATCTTGTTGCTCAGTTCTCCTTTCAAGAGGGTTGCCCTGTGCAGTCCTTAAATGTTGGGGGCCCTTCCTCTTAATTCACTGGGTCCGTTAAGTAATGGTAAGCCATTAGTTAACTCTGCAACTATAGACTCCTAATAGCTTCTCGGTCCTCGAGAGGTCTTTGTTCTTAGGCTACCCTCATTTCGGACTTGTCAAGCATACCGTTCTTGCCATTTGTGTTGCCTTAGCCTCTATTTCTTCATCCCCATGATATACGAGGTGACTTGCCAATGTGTTACCTAGTGTGTTTAGCAGACCGTCTCTGCCACAGGAAAGTATATCATTTCGTAGAGATGCCATCGCCTGCGGTCACTAGCATTCCTTCCACGGTGGTTGTGAACTTCGAGGGTGCCTCTTTGATGCCACGTTAACTTTTTCGTGTGTCCATGGTCCTCTCACGTGTCACATTGTAATTGGGATGCGTGTCTTTGTTATATTGATGACTTACAAAAAAATAAATTAAAAGTATTATAATATAGTCATTTTATTAGCTTATATTGCTCATGCCATCAAAACCACCCCCATTAACATTAAGGGAATGAGCAACGAAAAGTAATAGAAATATTACATTATAACATTTTTAATATATTAAATATGCGATGTGAAAGATGTAATCTTTGATGGTACTAAGTGAGAATCCTTAAATATACTGAGGTGTAAAGTATAATTCGTCATATTTTATTTTGGACTCAAAAAAATAATAATTAAATTAAATTCACAAGAATCTGATTGAGTTTATATTAATATACTAATGGCATATATAAAAAGAAAGCATTCAATCATCTAATTTAGGCAATTTGTTATTTTACATCTTATTCCTATTTTTTTTTTGCCTGATTAATTCATTTGCTATTTTACATCTTTTTTCTTATTTTTTTACATTTTATAGTCGATCATGAAATACCATGATCGATCGTGAATTTCTTAAGTAATTGCATCTTCTACTTTATAAATTGAAACATTACATTTTTTAAAGTAAAGCATGATACATATTTCATTCGCAAAAAAAAAAATTACATTTTGACTGGGTAAAAAAAACAACAGAAAAGAAGGAATCTCTTAATCTTTAAGAGTTATAATTTCTATGATTAATCTCAATATTTTAGTAATATTATGTTATTTATAAATTATAATTTACATCTTAAGAAAATATAATTTATTAATAAAAAAATTATAATTTTTAGTACGATGTCAATTAAGGTAATACACTCTTTCCCTAAGAAAAATATGCAATGGAAAGCTCGTCCGTAGCCGTACGATTAATGCGTTGGCAAAAGCATCAATATCAAAAAGATTTGTGTCCATAAGATATGATCAGTCGATGTGGTGGCCCACAGGGTTATTGAAGGTCTAGCAATGTTTCAACGGGTACAGGAGTCCTCTAATGTTGGCCAATAGTCTCCACCTGCTGTACTCATTTCACTTCTTACCACAAATCCTTTGGCTTTTTGTCTTGGTTCACCAACCAAAAAAACAAAAAATCCATTAATTATATTCTCTGGGCCCACATAGAAAATAACAATTAAAAAAATCCCACCATCAAATTACAACTTTTATAACATTATAGTGAATAATAAAATATTATAATTAACCACAAATAATTATAATTTGTCTTTTCTTAAAGTGCAACTTTATATTTTTCCATATTGTAGTCATTTTAATAATCTTTGATTTGTTATGCAAATTAAGGATCACTTTAATTATGTATCATTTAAATTCAAATATTAGATTTATATAACCATTAGTAAATAATGCAAATCAATCAAATTTAGCGTTGACAATGTATATAATAAAACAGGAGTGTAATTAAATTTTATCCCAGTCATATTTTCCTCTTCAAAATTATCACCAATCACTTACTTCACTCATCATCCTTTTGTCAGACTCAAACGTCAAATCACATTACTCATTTATATCACATGTTTAATTATTTATATATTTCCTCCCTAAAAATATTACATCACTCATTTCTATTATATATTTAATTATTTAATATTTGATTAATTTGTAGTTAATATATTTTTAAAAAATTTAATGTTGTGAGGCCATTTTTTTTATGCTCGAATTTTATATTTTATCGTGTTTTCAAGCACGAATTATGACTAGTAGATAAATATCGTATGAAATTCACGTTGTGTCAAAATTTGGTTAACACATACTTGAGCCATTTTTGTAAACGTGTAGAGTTGAGATTGTGTCGGGTCAAATTAGTACCATGTATAAGTATTTTTTTGTGGGTTCGTGTCTAAATTAGATTTGTGACTACTTATTTTCTTAATGTGTCTACTCGTTTATAACTTAAATATACGAATTCTAAAATTAAAATATATTGAAGATAATCAAATATATTATTTGATTGTATAAACTCATATTTATAGAATTAATGATAATAGTATATAAATAAGAGGGAAGTGAAAAATATATACTTTGAAGTGAAAAATATATAATTAAGAGGACAAAAAAGAAATTAGAATTTAAATTAAATGGTGATTGGGAAAGGAAAAAAAATAAGGGTTGTTGACGCAGGAAGAAACAAATGCTATATTATAGATATTTAGCATGATGGGTACTCGAGAAAGCAACTTCTTTTGTCTCCATGTAATAAATAATGAAGGGTTCCATAGTCAATAGGGAAATAATTATATTGAATATTAAATTGGTGAAATAAAAATAAAATAATTATTCTTATTGACCCTTGAAAACTGATAAAAGATAGAGGGGATTGCTGAAAAAGAAATGGTGATTGGTAGGGCTCTTAGTTGATTTGAGTTATTTGGGTTCAGTTAGGATAAAATTTGGTTCGAATTCAACTCGTGTTTTAAATAAATCGAGCCTAAATAATTTTTTAAGATCTTTTTAAAAAATGAGCTGGACAGACTTATACTCATACTCACAAAATTTGGTTCAATTAATAACCATAGTTATTAGAGGTCTTAATATATACATGGGTGTAACTATTGGACAAAGTGAGGAGAGAAGAGATAAAAATGTTGGAGAATTTAATTATTCTTTTCTTTATCAAGTGAATATTTTAGATATTTTTAGATGGACACTACAACTAAATTGAGCCTATCTAATAAAAGTTCAAGATTAAAAAGAAAATATCTTGACATTTTTATACCATATTCTTTCTCGAATCAATTAGGCTGAAAATTTGTTTAGGAGAAATTGTGGTATCTCACCTTGATGCCAAATTTGTAAGGTTAATATCGAAAACATAGAGCATGTTCTTTTAGGCTGTGAATTCACAAAGAAGGTTTGTTTTGACTTCGATTTTGGATTTTGTTTTGTTGAGGATTCTTTTTCTATTGCTATGCATTGGGTCTCTACAATCTTAGAAACTATTAGCGATACATCCCGCTCTTGGGAGGTAATGGGAAATATTGTGACTGTTGTGTAGGCAATCTGGAAAGGGAGAAATCAGGCAATCATGAGGCGTCAAATGCATTCACTACACTGCTTAGTACAAGGAACTTATGGTGTGATATTGTTGCAGCTGGACAAAAAGGAGTGAATATCTCATTTGCCCCCTGTTGAATCTGTGATCCCCCCTAATTGTCGGAGGCATGATTTTATTCTCAGTTGTGATGGGGCTTATAAAAAGGGCAAGACTGTTATTAGGGTTGTTGTAAGGAATTCGACTGACAATGTAGTGGACGGGATCAGTACAAAGATTTAGGTATCTTCAAGCCTTCAAGTCGAAGTTCTTGTAGTGCGTGAAGCATGTCTGATAGCAAGTGCAGCATAGTTAAAAGCATTCAAGAGTAGAAAGTGATTGTAAGGCGGTTATTAAATTGTCCTCAACTGAAGATGATCCCCTCTTAGGAGATCAGTGCTCTAGTGGAGGATATCAGGTCCTTTGTCAATCATCTTCATCTTAGTTTTTTACACAAGTCTAAAGCCTTCAATAAGGCTGCTCACTGGGTGGTCAACGACGACGACTGATTTGCTTGCAGCGAATTGGATCAGTTGTCCTCCCAACGAGTTCAAGACTTTCCTTTCATTTGATTGTAATCATCATTTTCCTACTTGAATGTAATTTTACTCTTCTTTGATCAAAAAAAAAAAAAAATAGGGTTAATATTGTGAAGGAAAATGAAAGAAAATATTGAATTAACTAAGAACAACTCCAACTGGCTCCTCAAATGACCCTTGTTAGCCAGTTTAGCTAGTTTCTTCCTAAATTCTCCCTCCAATCGGTTAGCTATCTGTCATAGCTATTTCCCATAACATTATTTTCCTAGCTATTTTTGACAAGGCAAAGAAGCTAGTTAATTGATTTTTGTACCAAGTTTCACTCTACAACACTGATCAGTTTTTTGGTGATCTTCATCATAGGTATTCTCTCTTCTCTCTCTCTCTGTCTCCATCTTCGCTCCAACCTCTCTCTCTTGGTTCCCACTGAAAAACTAAAAAAACCCAACAAAACTCTCCAAAAATCCCATCGGAAAGTTACGTAACATGACCTGCAAGTTATGTCAGTCCCTTGGGTTCTTTGAGTCCTTCAAGTATGGCGATTTTTGAGTATCGATTAATAGCTCCACTACAAAATTGACATAAACCCAGCAAAGGACTCGGATACAGCTGTATCATATCGATCTTGTTCCTAATGTAAAGCACTTTCAGGTTTTGAAATTGCTTGAGTTTTTCATTAAAAGCTTTGTTGCCCACTTGTGGACAACCAAACACAAAAGCAGATATTGGAATAGGTGTTAAAATATAATTTTAATTATATTATTAAAAGTTTGTTAAAATTAGTTGAAATAATTAGCTATAATAGATAGTCTGGTTTGAGGGAATTGGTAAAAGTGGCTAACTAAAATAGATAATACAATATTTAAATATATTTTGGGTAGTTACTTTTAATAGTCCCATTGGAGTCGCTCTAATATGAACTAATTTTGTATAAGCCGATATAACACATGATTAAATATAAGATAAAAATAATAATCATTGTAATTCAGTCATTGGTAAGACATTTAATAAAAGTGGGATAATAGAGTATTAATTATTTATTAGCTAAAAAATAATCAATCTAATCTAATTAAGCATGCTTTTGTTTATTTGGTGGGCAAATTAGTAAAATATAACTTAATACGATTTTAAGTTATCAACCAAATGTTATGATATTTAAGTTATGATATTAGATATAATATAATATTTTTATCAACCAAATGTAATATAATTTTTAATTTATTATATTTTTTTAATACATTCCTTAATACTACAAACAAATGAGCCAGTAGAACAAAATAAGAATACAAATGTGAAAATTCTTGGGAAAATAAATAAACATTGGAAAATAGTATTAAATATAAATACCAAATAATAATTCAATTGGCTAGATTTCATAGGGATACGTTCAGTGAATAATTCCCTGTTTGGGAATCTGACTTTTTCATTTTCGAGCCACTCCCATGACTTCCACGCATAAATATATAAAGACGCCTGTGTGTATTCACATACAGACATACACTATCTCCCTCTCTCTCTACCCCTCCCCCTATCTCTCTCTCAGGATGCTTCCTCCTACCCGCTTTCCAGAACCAGATTCAACCCACCACCATTAACCAGTTAACAACGAAATGGGGAAAGCCTCAAAGTGGTTTCGAGGACTCCTCGGCCTCAAAAAGCCGGACTCACCCTCTTCTTCCACGCACCCACCAGCCTCTCGCACGAGGTCAAACCCAAAACCGCCGAAGAAGAAGTGGAGCTTCGTCAAATCCTACCGAGAAAATGACCACCACCACCCTCTCCACAACCAAAGACCCCAAAATGTTCTCGCACCAGTGCAGACTCATTCTTTGCCTGACGACGGCGGTGTTGATCCCGGAAAACACGCGATTGCAGTGGCTGCAGCCACTGCTGCGGTTGCGGAGGCAGCCGTCGCGGCAGCTCAGGCGGCCGCTGCGGTGGTGAAGCTAACCAGTAGTGGGAGGTCTACTGCTACGACGATGGGGAGTAGTGTTGGTAACACAACGGCGTACGTTAGTGGAAGAGGCTCGAGTCTAGGGATTCGTGAAGTGCGGGCGGCCGTTAAGATACAGTCGCATTTTCGAGCCTATCTGGTTGGTAATCTTATTCCGATTTTATTCTCTCTCTCTCTCTCTAAGCCTTTTTTGCATAATCATCCCTGGTTTTCCGTCAAATTTTTGTTCTGTGGTACCCACCCCGATTTGGGGTGGTTCGAACTTTTCCGTCTCACCGGCGTCCACTGCCGGAAATGGTTTACCGAAGCCAAGATTTGCGGACTCAATAACTTACCCTGTAAATACGACGTCGTGCTTTAGATTACGTTATTGGAACGACGTCGTTGGTGGGTTGATCATGCTTGGCACTACTGTGTATTTGCAGTTCGTCTAATTTAGTTTGCCGGAACTTCGCCGGAAAAAAGTTCTTTAGCTGGTATCGTTTTCTTTAGACCTTCCCTAGAAGACAAACGTATAGGATGTGCTTGGCTCTGCATTGTTCTGTACTTTAACATTTGTACTGCAACACCCAGAACCATTAACAGCTAATAGCATCAATCAGCACTAGTTTTTACCGTTAATTCTGTGCTAAAACACACCCGTGGTAACGAGAAGAACCCCTTATTAATTGTGGTGGGGTAGTGGAATAGTTTGAAAGAGTGTGGTCCTCTAAATCTACCCTTGTCCTTGCACATTATGGTTGGGATGGAGTTGTCATTAACTTTTAGGAAAAAGCCAGAAGCCTAGAACTTTTTGTGATGTAGTTCATAGTTAATTGGCTTATTTACCTTTTTTACCTGTTGGGTAATTTTGGGTCTTTGTTCTTGATCTAAATTTGTTGGTTATTTAATGTGGGTGGTGCTGTTGGTGATGTGAATATTGCACAGATAAGGGAATGGATCCTTTTTTGTTGTTTTCTAAACTGAGCTTCTGTATATCTTACGTACTTATGTATAAGGATAGATTCTTGAAATTTTGTACTCATTCTACCCCTGGGTCCTGTTTAAATGCCATGTGATTGTTCCCATATGAATCTTAAAATGTGTTATTTTCATTTGTGTTTATTTACAAACCTTACTGCCAAGAGGAAAGGTAAAGGTGAAGTACTTGAGAAGAATGTGCTATATTCATAACAGCAGGTAAGTGCTAATTGTATTGCTTGCCAGAGTTGTAAAAGGTCTCAATATTCAATAAAAGGATAAGTTTAGGGTCTTCTAATTTCAACATAACTTGCCCGGAAAAGGAAAAAGAAAAAAAAATTAGATGCATCTTTAAATACAAATTGAGAGGCAGCTCTCTTGGACATAGTTTTTGGCTTCTTTAACTCTGTAGTGGGAGTTCAGAGCGAAAAGTAGAGTGCTATTCTACTTTGCCATGCTACTCTCTGCGATGTTTCTTTTATGACTTTGGGATAAATAGAAAATCCTAGCATGGAGTGAACTTGATAACATCTTAATGTGCTTCAAAAACTGGAAGGAAAGAGAATAAACTCTTAGTAACTGCAATTCCTCAATAAATGTAGATTGACATGGACCCTTGCCAATGCATCAGGTTGATGATAATTGTGTTAGAAACGACACAATACTTGATTGTTCCTATTGGTTTTTAATGGTAGATGTGTGTTTGATGCATGGTCATGTGTCCGAGGTGTTATTCAATTGCTGCTCCAGTTTGAGATTCTCGACTTGAGTAATTGTAGCAAAACTATAGTGGATGTCCATGTCACCAAAATTTGGTGGGAGCATGTGTCAAGTTGTTCATTTTTGGGGGTTCCAGCGGCATTTTGTGTAAAAGATCGTCTGAGTTGGGTAGTTGTATGCTTTATCACCGGAGATTCTGAGGCAGAGGTTGGTGGGTAACTTTTCTTTTCTTTATAGGACGGCTGTTGAGATGTCATAGTCTTCTTGAATGTCAGAATTTCTCTTTGGAAAAACTTTAATGTGAGAAATCAAGTCTTCAAGGCGCCTTGACTTTTGTAGATTGTCACGTTTGTCTGTGCAAGACCCATGGCGCCATATAATTTAAGGTAGATTGTGTTCCAGTACGCCGCTGGTGCACCATTGCTTGCTAGTCATGAAAAGCGTAATGGCCGCTTGAACCAAAAGGTTGATTGCTGGTCTTACATTTCTCACCCCAACAAAACTTTTTCTCCAGTCTCAAATATTTGTGGAAGTGATCTAAAATTTATTAACAAAGTTTTTGGTTGGGTATATTTGAAGGCAAGAAGGGCATTGCGAGCGTTAAAAGCTCTAGTGAAACTTCAGGCACTTGTAAGAGGTCACATTGTGAGGAAGCAGACTGCAAGTATGATACGACGCATGCATGCATTGTTGCGAGCACAAGCACAAGCTCGTGCAGTGCGGTCCCATACTTCAGAATCTCCACACTCAAGTACCAAGTCAACTCAGTTCCAGCATCCTGTAAGCAAATTTTTATTTTCCCTCCAAATGTTTAAATTTGAATTATTTTTTTCGGTAAGTATTTAAATTTGAATTTTATTGGTACCTTCTTTGGCAGAAATTCTCCATATAAAGTTGAATACTTTGGACACACTGTTCAGCATCTTATACCTTTTTTCCTAAAGTAAAACGTAAAATACACACTTCTTGTAAAAAGTTATGAATCACTCACTTTGGGCCTTTCTGACAGAAAGTAGTTTAAAGATACCATGTTATTTGAAATTTGAAGATATCAACTTTACAATGTAAAATGCACATTTAATTGTATGGAGTTACATTTATTTATTTAATTCTAGATTGTTTCCACCTTGCAATAGCTCTTTTCTGCTTCATTGTGTTGGAATATTATTGCTTGAAGTTGAAACATAATTTAAATTCCGGGTCCAAGTTAATGATTCAGACTTCTTTGAAGTTGCTTCTTCCAACATTGGAAGACTCATGTAACAGAGATAATAATCAGTTGATTTTTGTACCAGCATGTACAAATTGTTGTTCTACCATTTTTGACAAAATTACTGGTGTGTTCTTAAGAACAGCCCTGCCTCTAACTCCTCAGTTTTGATTAGTAATTATCTCTTTGGTGGACAGGGGCCTGCAACTCCTGAAAAGTTTGAACATGCCATACGATCTAAGAGTACCAAATATGATCAATCCTTGATGCTCAAGGTATGTGCTGGAATTTGTCTAGTATAAGAATGTATTGATCAATGTATGATTTTCTGTTTGAGCAATGCTTAAGAGTATTGACTCATCATTTGCAGAGAAATGGCTCAAAATCGAATGGCAGGGTTGGCATCAATCAAGACAAAGCACACATGGGATGGAATTGGCCAGACCGCAGGAGGAGTGAAGGTTCATGTGAACAAAGAGGATTGTTCTCAAGAACTGGCAGCAACAGGGTAGATGATGAAAAGGGTGACAAGATTGTAGAAATTGATACTGGGAAACCCCACTTCTTGCCGAAAGGAAGAAATGTATGTCAGTCTTCTTATCATCATAGCTTGGGTTCAGACCAAAATAGTCGTTGCTTTACGACATCGATAGAGTCAACTGCCCATCAAACAGTTCTGAGTCCATCTTCTTGTGAAGTTCAGTCCTTGAGTCCTCTAAAGTTTACTCAAGATGTCGAAGAAAGCTTGTTCTGCACCGCTGACAATAGCCCACAATTCTACTCAGCTTCATCAAAGGGTGGTGGTGGTAGTAGTTCTAAGAGAGGAGGACCATTCACTCCCACCCAGAGTGAGGGTTCAAGGCGCTGCCTGAATGGTTACCCGGACCACCCAAACTACATGGCCACTACTGAATCATCAAAGGCTAAGATAAGGTCTCTCAGTGCTCCAAAACAGAGGCCACATCAATTCGAAAGATGTAGCTCAACAAAGAGGTATTCAGTTAATGGGTATAGTAATGACTCAAAAAGATCTAACAGCACGCAAAGGGTTTCTTCTTCTGCGTTGAACGCTGGCTTCACCAACAAGGCTTATCCAGGGTCTGGTCGCTTGGACAGGCTTGGAATGCCGGTGCAAGGCGAATGCAGCTGGGTTTAGTGGGTTCTGTTATTCAGACTTAAATTAAGGTTCTGGGTGTTCTGTTAATCAACTAATATTCCTAACAAAAAATGGATCTATTTACAGTGTCTGATATCCAAGATATAAATATATATATATATATATTTATTATATCGGATGTAAATCTGATCTCTATTTTTAATTTTTTTTTTCTTCATCTTTTTCTCTTTCTCTCTTTTTCAATAAAATAATTAGTGGAGTTTGAGCATTTGACCTACCTCTTTAAAATGGTTAATTAAAATATATTTAAATATTATATTTTTTATTTTAGCTAGCCATTTTTTATAAATGTACTACAATCACACTCTATTTTAATTAACTATTACATTTAGTTTTCACTAGTTTTTAATAATTTAAAAGGAGTACAACATATATATATATATAGAGAGAGAGAGAGAGAGAAAAAAAGAGGTAGAGAGACTAAATGATTCTTTACATACACATATGGAGAGCCATTTGTGTGAAATAGGAAATAGAGAGTGGGTTGGAGATGATTTTTTGTGTTTGGCTAGTTAAAATAATTAAAAGAGAAAAAATAGAGAGTGAGTTGGAGATACTCTTAGGATAAATTATAAAGAATGTATGATGTTTTTGGATAGGAGAAAGTATATTATTTTAAAATTAATGAGAGTATTAAGAAATAAAGACCGACAGTGACCATCTAGAGTGGGTGCCATTGAATTGTGATGGCTGTTATCATGTAGTTGGAGAGACTCTGTGGATTGAGGGAGAGCATGTGGAAGTATTTATTAAGGGGTAATACTATTTGAATTTAAAATTTTAATTTAATTTATTGATATAATGATGTAATTTCAGTGAAATATTTGATCAACACCAAGTTTTAATATTTGATGAAGCTCACGGTCAATTCAAAAGTCATAATGAATTAGGTCAGTAAATTAAGTCCTAATAACATTATTTTTTATTAAGTGATTTTGAAATGTGTAGATAGTGAGTGTTTTTAATTTGGCATTGATAGTTAATTAAAAATGATAAAAAATATAATAAATTTAAAAAATAGAGAGTAGTTTTCTCAAGCAAGGGCGGAGCTACGTTTGATTTACGATGATGCTCCCCCCTTGACTTTTGAATAATATACATGTATATTATAATATTACTAGTCATAACCTGTGTTTGAAGGCACGATAAAATATAAAATTTGAGCGTCTAAAAAATTGATCCTACTATATTAATTTTTTTAAAATATATTAACTATAAATTAATCAAATATTAAATAATTAAATATATAATAGAAATGAGTGACGTGATATTTTTATAGAAGAAATATATAAATAATTAAACATGTAATAAAAATGAGTGACGCGATTTGACGTTTGAGTCTGATAAAGGGATAATGGGTGATGTAAGTGATTGTGATGGTTTTGAAGGAAAAAATATGACTGAGATAAAATTTAAACACACTCCTATTTTATTTTACAGACTATATTTATAAAATAAAACATTATTTTTCTTAATTTTTAATATTTGTATAATGGATAGATCTTTTTGATAACTAAGTTACCCACGGCTCTAAATTTCTAATCCAAGAAAATGTATATTTATATCTTTGAACTAAACACAAAAATTATTTCATATTGTTAAGACTAAATGGAATTGATTTTAAATTTTATTATTTCAATTTCTTTCTTCTTAAGTCATTGAATGAAATACTCATTTGTATATAATAAATTTTATACGAATAGTTAGTAGATCACGTGAAAAAAAGAGAATTGAAAAAAAATTGTATCAGCTCTGTTATACAGATATAGATATTCCTAAATATGTGACGTTTTACACAAATATTTTTATTCTATAATATCTAACGTTTAATAAAATCAAAGCAGAATTAACATTTTTTCTTCCAAATTTATCCTTATCCACGTTTTCTAATAAATGCTTAATAACTGCACACAATAATTATTTTTTTTTTAATTTTTCAATGCATGAAATTTTGTGTAGGCTAAGTGTCTTTCATATTCATTTCTTTCCCAATACGAATTAAGTAAGAATATTTTAGTCTTATATAATTATTTTTTATTCATATTAAAGCTAATTAATAATTTTTTTAATCCCTATAAAAAATCTTAAACGTCACATATGTAGGAATAGAAGGGGGGTAAAACTACATATGCGTGTATATTACTCATAAATAAATTAAGTTAGCAAAGGGACGGGGATAGGGATAGGGATAAGGATGAGATGAGCGAGCGGGCAAAAAGACCATTACACCCTTGGGTCGTCTAGATAACTCTTGAAGATCTATCAACAAGTAATTAATAATAAAGAAACAAGGAATCCTGGTGGCAGCTGTCAGTAGGGTTAAGAATGTGATTGGAATGGCCACGTGGACCTCGAACAGCGCAGTGGAGAAAACAACGGGGGTGCCGTTGGAAAAAACGCCCCATCCCCTCCAGGCTCTAGTATTGTACACAACAAAAGCGATTGCAAGAATTGAGCTGAGCTGAGCAGAGCAGAGCAGAGCAAGCGTTACTTTGGAGAGCACAAGAGAAAGAATCGAAAGAGAGAGGGAGAGCGATGATATTAGTGGCCATAGTGGCGGAGCTGTTGGAGGAGTACACGGTGCTGCTGGCAAGGGTGCTGCACCATATGTTCCACCAGGCACCTCTGCCATTCCCCAGGCGGGTTCGTTTCCTCATCCTCCGCAATCTTCCCTTCGCTTCCCCCCATGGTCCTCCTCCTCTTCCTCCCACTCCCACCCACCTTCTCAGATAGAATAGAGACTTTCTTCCCCCCAGCAGGGATGTTAATTTGTATCGTGTCATCGATATTTTTTTGATTGTTGAGTTATTGTAATGGGATTCTTGTCGTGAGTGTTTATGTACAAAGTGAGTTTTCTTCTGGAGCCACTCTTCCTGCCTGCCCATTTTTAGTTTAGTTTTTTAGGGTTAATATTACTTATGATCCTTAAAGTATGATTTTTGTTAGATTAATCCTTATTGTATCAATTTAATTTCTAAAGTATTTAATTTGTGTTATTTTGATGTCTAATTAAATAATTTGAAGTGATAATATTTTTGATTATTTGAGATGGTATTACGTGATCTGGAATCTGTATTGGATGCATATCACTCTCTTTTTCGAGTTATAAAAATAATGTAAATAAATGAGTTAGTTATATTATAATCTTGAAAAAATATTTATAAATTAGTTAAATGTTGATTGTATTTTTTTAATTTAATTGGTAAATATAAAATATAATTTATTATTATAGATATATATATTTTAGCCATATTCGTATCCATGTAATTATATCGTATTATTTTTGTATTTTATATTTATATATCTGTGCTTCTAGATTCTGATATAGACATGATTAGATGGTCTTAAATTATAGAATTTTTGAAGACATGGCCCAAGCATGGTTCAAATAACATTGTACACAGCCAAGAATAACAATATAATGTAAAGAAATAATTAAATTTCGAATAAAAATTATAATACAGAAAAAGGTTCAGATAGTGATGAAGAAGAGTACAAAGAATAAGAGCACATATCTGTGCAGCGCTTCTCTGATCAATTGTTACAGTTCCATCTTGAGGTGGGAACACAGCTTAAGTAATGGCACCAGCTGCAGTGATCATTTGCATTCTCTCCTCTGAAAACCATCACCAATCCCAACGTAAACCTGCAACAATATGAAAATAAGTATATATATATATATATATACACACCATGACCAAAGCAAATGTGGTGGAATTAGGGGCGTCATGCTGACCCGTCAAAGACCCACAACATGAATCATTGATACGAAATTAACGACACGTGGGTCACACGAGACACCCTAGCACAAGACGAGATTAAGTTAATAGAGCTTTACCCAGCAATCAGTAGAATCAAGGCAACCAGCAAGAATACAAGCTGGTAAATTGTATACTTGGACTTCATGCGAGCATCAGCTGGAAGATGCTGGCGCTCCAGCCAACCAAACTGGGGACGGAGTAGCAAGACAAAGCCAAGGAGAAAACCTGTTAAGAAACCTCCAATATGTGCAAAGTTGTCGACATGAGGTAGAATTCCAATCGCCAAGTTGATGAGAATGATGACCACCAGTGTAAATAAAGCTGCAGCCTACACAAGCAAATTACAAGAAATCAGCGATATAATACATTGGACCATATTTATTTCATGAACAAACTCAAATGCTATTCTCCTCAAAAATGAAAAGAAAAAAATCAACCCCTTATGCAAAATCAGAGGTTAGCAATAGTCACCTTGTTAGCATAAATTGTCCAGTTAGTGAGAAGCTCTGATAACATTGCTCCGAGAAGTCCAAATAAAGCACCAGAAGCACCAACAGAGATACTGCGTTCAATGAAAAGGGAAGAAAGTATACTCCCACCAAGTCCCGACAACAGGTAGATTACACCGACTAGCACTGCCATTTTTAACATTGGGCAAACAAACATATAAGGATGCATACAAATCTTTAACAAATTAACAACGTAACCCTCAGAAGCTATGTTTCAATTGTCGATTCTAGTATTGAGCGAAAGGTTACACCCAGAAATTCTGTATTAGAGGTCAATCTTACTCCACTAATATCAATAGGTGGTATAGGGGAAGAAGCATTATACCTAGGAATCAACAACACAAAAACCTTGTTACAAATTACCCTTTTCTTTATCATGCTCGGGATCAAAGAAGTAGGTTCAAAATGGGATCAAGTATAGCAACCAGGGGTGTCCGAGAAATCCATGAGATCAAATCTATTCTACGTCAATTAGAGGTGGAGGCACAAATGCTTCCACTTGAGTGTAGCAAATAAATGGAGTTTTTTTTTCCCCATAGCAAATCCAAACCCAAGGAAAATAGCTCTGTCAAGTGCAAGTCAACACATAAATAAACTTGTCTCCGAAATCTACATAATGGGAAGTTAGATTGCTCAGTGCTTTCCGATACCCTTATTTTATACTATGGAAAAGTATAGAACGGAAAGACAAAACATACCAAATCCAAATTGCTGTTCAAGGCGAATCCCTATGAACACCAAACTCAACATGTTAGTGAGCAGATGAATAACACCTGCATGCAACCAGATACAAGTTATAAGCCTCCATCCTTCATGTCCATGCACTACCTTGTTCCATTCTAGAGCTCCCAGTTTTTCCAGTCTGCACGAGTAAAGGCAAAATTAAGACATCAGCTGAGAACTGCCTGCAGTTAAAACTTGTGAATTCCAGTTGATAAACAACTACTTCTGCTAGCATGATCAGAATATGAACAAAATATGTGGCCCATTTCTGTTACTGATTTCATTTTCTTATTTTCTACTCATGTTTCAGCTAGTGTACAAGTGTAACACAAGAGTTTAGATATTTAATTTGACATCTAACAAATGTCATGTCTCCACGAAGGGAGATATAAGTTAATTTAGAAGAAACTTTCCAATTGTTCAAGTTTGACTGAATTGAGTGGAACCTGTTCCATCCACTGGTCCATCTTTTGAAGGGAAGCCCAATGTATCAAAGTACTTGTGAATTGTCACTGCCAGATATACGATTTTAGTATACATTTCACACACAAACATATGCAGCCCATCGAAAAACGTTAGGCACAACCAATTTGACCCGGGAAAAAAAACATTGTGGAAAGATATATACAGTGTTGATCAATATCACAAGTTTTAGAGATTACATGTCATACACAAATAGTATACCACAGAAAAAAGCTGCACGAAGAGAAAATTTTCTACAATCTTCAAAAGTTTTTCACCAAGCATCAACATTGGAAAGGGATATAAACTACATAAACAATCACAATATGCAATTGCTCAAAGGTTAAGTACATGATAGGGTTGATCACTCACTACCGGCGCTAAAGTTCTTTTGTCTCGACTACATTGGAACTTGGTTGTTTTTTGGGTGGGGGTGAGAGGAGGAATAATGAAGGAATGGAAAAATACAAAGGAAGCCCAAATTCAATATTATTCCGAAAGAAATTGCCATGTAACTTCCACACAGTTAAAGATGTAAGAAAGATGAATTGTATTCACAACAGCAAAACAAGAAGACACGATATCATATGAAGCTTAGGCACCATTCCCATCGCTTACTAAGCGGTATGAGTACACCCATATTTCTAGAACAGATGATCCAAATATTGAAGAGTGCTGCGAAAAACAAAATAAACTGATAAAAGGATGAACCACCCCATACAATTATATTTTCCAACCCAAACGCCAAACTCCTATAAAACATCGCAATGCCTGCAATGAATCCAAACCAAAAAATAATAATAATAAAATCTGCAAAAAGTTTCTACATAAAATTCTCATCTCCCACATGAATAAGCATATCCTTGATCAACAAATAATGCTCAAAAAAATTCTACAGCATAAAAGACACAAAAAAAAAAATCAATAGAAGAGGCAACAGCGACCTTAAATTTCAACCACCACAAATTCATGCTGAAGACTCTGAATCTATTATTCAGGTCTAAAACAAGTCCAATCAACGATCCAAAAGAAGGAAATTTAGGGCATAGCTGCAACAACAACAAAAAAAAACAAGATAATTACCCACACAAACATGTACCATTATGCAACTGTATAGTGTGAAACCCACAAACCCAAACTCGAGTAGAACATGATCAATCAATCATTAAATCAATTTCGACGTACACTTCAATTAAGTGAGGAAAAATCACAAAATCTGAGAAATCCACGACTTCCAGTCAATGAATTAATCTCCATCCGAGTCAAACAGCTAACAATAACACAAATCAAGAGATGGCAATGAACGAGAGAGAAAACTCACGTCGAAGAAGAGGGGCCAAAGAGAGGATTCTCCTTAGTAGGCTCAAAAGAAAGTCTTCCAAGAAACCTAGCCACACAGTCCCCTTCGCGTCCAAAAATGTTCTTGGGGCAATTGTTGACGTACATAATCACAAAAAACATAGCAACATTAGCCACCACAATCACTGGCACCAACCATGAAGTCCATTGAGTCTCTGTGGACTCTGCATAATATGTTGGTGGGTACGTGTTGCCTCTGCTCTTTGTTCCTCCTCTGTTCTCCAGATCTCCGTTGGCCCTCATTTTCTCGCTCTCCCCTCTAGGCTCTCTCTCCCTCTCTCCCTCTCTCCCTGCGTAATATATGTATAAATAGGGAAAAGCTGAACTGGAGAAGTAACTTAGAAGGGAGTCGTTGAAGCCTTCAACAGAATGCAAGTATTGGTAGAGAGAGAGAGAGAGAGAGCGAGTTTAAGGTTGTGCCAGTGCAGATTCACATGCAGAGATCAACAAGAAGGTAACTCCATAGTGATATTTGGTTGGTTGTCTATTTTTACGTTACGGAGTCGTAGTGTTGATAAAGTTGCCTGGTTCTCTTTATTAGTTCAACTACTTAGAACTTTTATTAGGGATAATACTATAATTATGGGCTAATCTCATTTCGTACGATATTTTGATTTTGATTCTTTATTATTAAACATTAAAAAATTTAATCTATACCCTTAATATTATGAATTTATAATAATTTAGAACTGACTCAATTCAATTTTTTATCATAAATTGAAGCACGTGAGATATAAGTAATTCGGTATGAGGATAAAATATGTTCATTACTACACATCTTTATCTGCGATCAATTTAACACCACTTTTTGCATAAAAAATAAGGTTTCATTAATTAGACAATACAATTCACACAAGACACCAACAATTTATGAATATATACATAAACTTATGTCTGAAGTACTTACAATTCACGTGTTTCAATTTGAACGAGACTTATATTACTACCAATTCATAACATTAATGGTATGAATTAATATTTTTAATGCTTAATGATGTAAATTAAGAATTAAAGTATCTTTCGAGATACAAAGAGACATCCTTATATTCTTGTTTAATTTATCTGTCACACGAATAGATGCCGAACAAGCTTCTTTTTTTTTTTTTTGTGGTCCACATCAAGTAATTAATCGATGCCGAAAATAGGGAAAAGATTGACCTTTGTCTTCAAAAGGGTTTTGGACTGTGGCTCTCCGAATAGTGGGAACCATCGACATTTGTTGCTTAGTTTTTTGTTCTATAATACAAAACAAGCAATAAATCAGATTTTGCCAATTGTAAAAGGTTGGCTAATTCACAGCTCAGTCCAACCTGAGTAATGCTATTAAAGCTTTTAAAATTTTGATTTGTTTACTTAATAATAAAGTGACATGAACGAATAGAATTTATGACGGTACCTATTGAACTTTTTTATTGAAACTTTGTTACTTGACACATCATAAAATCAACAAATTATATCAATTTTTTGAGTCTCAATAACATACTCCAAGCTTATATTATCATCAACATAAGACTTCATTAACAATGAACTTAATAATGCAATTTTTTTAATAAAATAGTCTTCTGATCGTAACAAGCACTCACAACCCATTCTGATTAAAAATGGACTTGGTCCACACGGTTTGTAGACAACAGGCCACCTTTTCTGTTCCAACGGTCAGTGGTATTCGAACCAATTGACACGCACATCAATTAATCCCATCTTCGGTTCATCAAAGACAAGTTATTTCCACCAAGATAAGGCTATTCATGAGAAATTTACAAACCAAATAGACCAAGTTCAACTCACATAGGAAGCCGAAGAGCTCTTCTTTCACATAAGAATGGGATGCAAAATAAGTGTGGTGGTAACCACATCATTTTCGATTGCAGGACACCTCATCTTTTTTGAAAATGTACCGTTCACCTCAACATTTTAAACACATTTTTCATAATTTTCTTTTCACTTTCCGCCTGGTTGGCGAGGCACACGTACTAAAAGTGCTCTTATGGTAGACAAAGAGGATCATTAATGTTGCTTAGGCTCCCCTACCCGAAGAACCAATTGTGTTTTCTTGTGTAGAATTTTTCCTATTATTTTCAACCAAATATGAACGAAGAAGAAAGATAATCCAAGCAACAGTGTGGAATTTCTGAAGTCAATAAATCATGCTGACTGATATCCTCCAATTCGATAATGCTCCTCTCGAGAAATAACCAAAAAACAGAAGCCGGTGAAGAACAGAAAATTCATACCATCCCTACTACCTGGCCATTGAAGAAAGAGCATTATAAAGTCAACAAGGATGATCATCGTTTTCCACCACCGCCTCCAAGCTTAGGACCCTTTGGAGCAGCACCCTTGGGCACGTTACTCTTGGTGGACTTTTGTACCTTCGCAATCACTTCTGCTTTCTTTGCCTTCTTTTCATCTTTGGTTTTCTTGATCCTCTCCTTGATTTCTCTGCGATAACAAATAGATTAGACAAAGAGTACAAATGCAGCTAATGTGAGTCAATACTGAACAACTCAGCACGTAGACGGCATAATATCATCTAAAAATTCCAGACAGCATACCGCAAAGCAGCCTCACGTGCAGCATCTCGGACTTCTGGCTTCTCAGTCCTCTTCTTCTGTATAACTTCCAAAGTGGCACCAACGATTGATCTTGAATAAGGTTTCTTGGTGGTTCGGCGCCTCTTCTTTATAGTTTCAGCAGCAATGTCCTATATGTGAGCGACAAAATCCATTCAATGCAGATTAGGAAGGCCCAGAAATGTTGAAGAACAGAAGTCCTTTGGAAAAGGCATTAAAGAAGCAAGATAACTCAATGAAAAAAATGAGCAGTATAATATAAATTACCTTCTTATGCTGTTTCCTGTACATCGCAGTCCAGGTAAGTTTTGATGGTTTTAGGCGGTTGTGGAAGTACCTCTTGCATTTTGAATTGGCAAAGAGGAAGACCTTCAATTAACAACTATCAACAAGTCAGGTGCAAAGAAACGAATGAAGAGGAAGCTAAACAACCCCTATGCTTCTTAAAAACATAATTAAAAACCAAACAAACACACAAATTGCAGAAACCCACAACCACTAATTCAAGATCAAGCATTGTAAAGACCACTAACATAACTCACCTGTGAGTCTGAACGAACAAATCTGATGCCCTTGCCAGGGTAGATCTTGGCACCACTAAAGCGGCAAAGTTCAGTCCTGCCAAGATTAAGTACTGAATTAACGAGTTGTTCATAAAAATAGAGATATTCATGAACTCAAACAAAAAATTCTAGTTGGAAAAGGTCTGCATTCCAAAAAAATGACGAAAAGAAGGCAGATATACGATTGCCACATGCAGAAAAATTCCAACAGCCTTGAAAGAATCAGTTGCTTCCTTACTGAGAGTGGGCCATAAATACAAACTAATACATGCATGCACCATGTCAAACAAATTACTAGGAATAACGAAGTATCCTGTCCAATATTGCTATCCTTATGTGCATGCTTCCCCAAAAAATAATAATATGCCACCTACGCCCCTTAATTACCAAATCCTACTACAATAAATCTAGACAGGGTATCTAGACCCCAATGCTTTTCATGAATTAGAAGTTACCTTTCGGTAGTAGCAGAAATTATCTTTTCAACATGATCCAAAGGCTCGGGAGCTTTGTTTACAGCATACGTCAGGAAAGATCAACGATAATGTAAGAATTTGCTAGTTCAATCAATTGCCAGAATTTTCTAACTCAATCAACATCCACTGAGTAGAGCTCCATAAACTTTTTTGGTGAAATGAATGGCTTTGAGAAGAATTTGCTTTTTACTAAACTAGGTTAATTCGAGGAAAACAACGGGGCTGCCATCAAATGGAACAATTTCTGTCTGGTATTTTTCCCCTTCGGACAAAAATACAAGGAACTAGTTGCTCCCATGAAAAACACTGTGGAATTGTTATCAGAAACACATCTCAAATCACTAAGTGGAAATCCATTGATAAACAAACAAGTTTAGTGTCATGTTCAGCCCTTAACTGCAGTAAAATTCCGAAAAATGGGAATCCCCAGCTCTTGAATCCCAGAGAGCTCATGGAACAACTAATCCATAAGCACAAAAAAAAAAAATACAGCATTGTCGTGATTTTAAATTTTATCAACACATCCTATAGATAAATTGTTCTGAAACATACTTTTGATGGCACGATGTCCGTTTAAATATAAATTCCAACTCTGCTAGAGACAAACATACGCAATTTTTTTTGGGTCCCTAGATTCATAACAACATTAGGGAACATCATACAACAAATGAAATCCACGTAAAATAAAGCATCATTTCCACTGGCATCCAGATTTCATATCATCTTTTATACATAAGAAACAAGATTCCACGAAACATATATAATACAGGTACATATATATATATATATATATATATATATGTGTGTGCGCGTGGATGCAGACAGAGGCAGAGAGAGAGAATGACGTACTTGAGAACCATTGTAGCTGCTGCCGATGCTGATGAATTCGCCGCCCTTCTTTACCCAGGAAGTGTCAGAAACCCTTAAACCCCAGGCGACAAATTTAACTACAATATTTTGGGGATTTCACGATAGGATACGACGCCGTTTCGGCGTACTGATGTTGACAATTGTTCCTATTTGGAAACGTTTAATGAAGTGAAGGCTACTAAGCCCAACTCGAAGGCATTGGGCCTTCCCCTGCTCAAAGGCCCAAGAGTTTGAGGACCTATCTAGTACTGGTTCCATCCTCAAATATTATTTTTTGATACCATATATCTTTTTATTGTTAAATAAGATAATAGCAGACGTAATTTTTTAAAATTTTATTATTATTTATACTATCTATTGCTATAAATAAATTAAATAAAATTTACGGCTATAAAATATTTTTTATATAATATTAATAAATCCATTTTAGATACCACATTATTACAAGGTAATGATGAATTTCACACTAAGCCCCGCCCACACATGGTTAGGAAGATTGGCCTCAGTTTGAGAGGTAAAAATTATAATTTCTCCTTATCAGCAAGACGCGATAATATACTATATGTCAACAATCTCAATCTGATCTGGGGGAGGGGAGGGGGGGGGGGGGGAGAGTTTTTAGCTATGCTTCCAACGACATGCATTTTGGCCAAGGAATCCAGCGTGTTTGAAAATAATAGCAGCTGTCTTTACCTAATGTCAAAAGGTTGTACATACATATGGTGAGTAGCTTCAAATTTCGACACAAAAAGAAGAGAGCCACATACACATTTCAACTAATGTATCTCAATGACAAAATGAGCTCAAAATATGCAATGTTTGCCATCTCCTTATGCTGCTTTAGCTGTCTCCCGAACCAGTGCAAGCTTAGCCAGTAGACCACATAACTGAAGATATGAACCAACTCCATCGCAGATTCTCATATGGGCAAATCCAGTTTCCTGCAACCGATAGGAATAGAGGCAAGTTGTGGCATTGATAAGAGAATCTAGAAAGAAAACTCACATATTAGCCTGACACAAAATCCATACCTTCATGAATTCCAATTTCAGATACTCTGCCATATCATAGTTCTTAATGATTCGGAAAAAGGTTGTGATTATGTCAGTAGGAGAATAGCCCAGATCATAGAGCTGCTTCAAACCAGAACAAGCATCATCAAATTTCCCCTCAAGTATGTTGCGCACAATATTCTTTACATGCAACGGATGAGGCTGGTCACAGACCTGAAAAACACAAAAAAAACTTTTAAATTTACAGAATATTTAAAAAAAAAAAGAGGCAACCCTGTGCACGAGGCTCCCACCTATAGAATTTGAATATATTGCTGAGATAAATACCAAAACAGGATGTGTATATACATATATATATATATATATATATATGACTCTAACCTTGAAAACGTTTTCTTGGTTGACAAACCGAAATCCACTATTTGTGGCTTGCAAGTTATTTAGTGCCTGTCTCATATCACCATCAGCAGTGAAAATAATTGCTTCAAGGCCTTCTGGAATATAGGGAACCTACAATAGAGACAAAACATTTATTATATCTTATCTAATATAAATCAAGCCATTCAGAAAAACCAAACCAGCACTACAATTTATTAGAGGTTTGAAAGGGTCTCATGCCAAAGGACACCTTAACATGTTTGTGATCATAGGCAAGAGAGTTTCCTGTAAGCTTCTGGCATGTGACCTTTTAACAAAGTATTTCTCTTTTTATCACAACACAATTTATCTAGTACCTTTTCTGCTTCAACCACCACCAAGAGACGACTGAGGATCACTTGATCAGATAATCTTCCAAACCGAACAAGGGCACACCTACTTTGAATAGGCTCTATTACTTTAGAAGATGTGTTGCAAGCAAGAGCGAAACGAGTAGAGTTTGAATATATTTCCATTGTCCTCCTCAAGGCTTGTTGTGCTCCAGATGTCATGCTAATTATTTGTATCCAATATAGCAATGGAATCCATCATCCCACATCAAAAAAAAAGTGACACACAAAAACAAATAAAATTGCAACCAGAGTAAGAAATCCAATATATTAGTTCAAACTAATCAAAAGACGCATGAGATTAAAAGTCAATCATCATAATGCTCACAAACAAGAATGAATAGATGAAGGTCCACTTTGAGAAAATTACTACCACTGACCTGTCAGCTTCATCCAAAATTATTATTTTGTGCCGCCCAGGGGGTAGAGTAACTTTCTTTTGGGCAAACATCTTAATCTTGTTTCTCACAACATCAATGCCCCTAAATAAGATGGAGTGAAGCGACAATAGTTGAGCTCAGTAAAAAGTAACCAGAAAATATTGCAGAACTTTGAGCATAGGGGTTCAATGGTATTTTACATACCTTTCATCAGACGCATTTAGCTCTAAAACCGCCTCCCTAAAATTTGGCCCCAGGAGTTCATGTGCAAGAGCTAATATACTAGTGGTTTTACCAGTTCCTGGAGGACCCTGAAATACAGCCGATCTTCTTAGTAAAAGTAAAATAATAGCTCATAATGTAGCACTGAGTAAATAATACGGTGTATATGCGTTTTTCCCCATTATTTTAACTTCAGTCCACTGATTCTTCTTTAATTTGCCAACAAAGTAACAGAAACAACATAATAAAAGTTGATACTTGCGTTCCATAATTTTTTATTAGGTTTGATAAAATTAAAAGTTGATACTTGCGTACCAGAAAGAACAAATTAAGTTCAATAAAATGCATGCTTTTGACTCTAGAAATCTTAGACAATGATAAAAAAGAAACAGAAAATTCTGCTTTTCCCTTTCTTTGCTTCTTTACCGTGGAACAAACTGAGTAAAGGTGAAATTCAATTGAGTTGTCATTCTGAGGGCCTATATAATACTCTTCACAGGTTCTAGGTTTCCGTTTTCCTGATCAGTAACATAATCACTTCTTTAGTGTAAAGTAAACTGAGTAAAGGGAAATCCAATTAACATGCTATTCTGAGGGCTCATATAATGTGGTTTGTGGTTTCTAGGTTTTTGTTTTGCTATTCTGAGGGCTCAAAATTAGGAAAACGAGAACGTAAGACCCACATGATGGACATGAAAAAGACACCAACCATTGCTAAAATTTTCACGTCACATCTCTGACCATTTCTACTCGATCTTCCCACTGGAGTATAGCATTAATACCAATAGCAATTTCCAGTTACAACCCTGCATTGGCCGAAAGCATGGTAGATAAAAAAGGCACATTTTTAATTCTCACTCGGTCCAGCATCCAGATGACCAGTTTACAACAATTAAGAAAACGTCTAGACCAGGTAAAGTGCATGTCCCAAGAAAAATTTAGCATCAACCAAGGTTGTGACATCATACTCACTCGATCCCACGTGTTCAAATGACTAATCTAGAACAAACAAGATGATGTTTAGACCAAATAAATTCCTTGTCATCGTATTCGAAAGCTTGGAATTCACACCTTGGAATGGGAATTGAATGAGACATAATTCAAATCTAGACTGACTTTGTTATGTTCTAGGGCTTGGATTCATACCTTGGGTTGGAATTGAAGGTTTCGCCTAATTCAATATTCAACTGACTTGGTTTCGTTTCCTATTCCAAGCTATGAATTATGCTCCCAATCACGACATAATTGCAGCTTTCACTAAGAAACACACCAGGGCTTTTATGAAAAAACCCCAAATCAAGTAATTTCATAAAACGCGACATAAAAATAAAACTGCTTGTACATTACCCCCATGTCAACTCAACTCAAATCTCATACCATATGTCGTTGAACAAGAGTATATTCACGACATATGGATCAATACATGAATGTGGGCTAATCATATAACCACATCATGCATTGCACACTCTAATTGGTGCGCATTTCAAATAGATTAAGACGGTGAATACAGTCAGTGGGAGAGTTCGCTTACGGCTAAGATGAGGTTGGGCATGTTGCCGTCACGTGCGATGACTTGAAGCCTCGAGACGGCGTCTTCGTTGCCGACGATGTCGGCGACTTTGGTGGGTCTGTACTTCTCAACCCACGGAATATCATAGCCGTGGCTAGACACAGACGAAGAAGAAGAGGCCGCCATTGCCGTTGTAGAAAGTGAGGTCACAGAGAATTCAATGGAGACTAGCGACCTCTGATGAAAGTGAGAAACCCTCCCCAAATCCTCCGATTTGTGGAGGGAAATTGGGGGATGCACAGTAAAATAAAAATAGAAGGCCTTCTTCTTTACACTATTCTCTAAATAACCCCGTACTTTTGTAATTATCCTACTATTTCCAAATTACCACTAGCATCCTTTTTGTTGGGGTGAAGAGAGGGAAAATACAATTCAAAAGTGTAGTTCAAGTGATAATAGGGACAAGCCGTAAATTTAGATTTCCTAAGCTTTAATATTGGCAGCTCCTTAAGACCAAATCATGAGAGATTTATCCCTTGTGAATATTCTAATTTCTGTGTGAATGGCATACCTTTGACTAAGAGTGTTAATTAAGACGAGCTATTTAAGTTGAGTTCAACTCGTATTGTAAACAAGTTGAGCTCAAATGATTTTTAAGACTCATTTAAAAGAATGAGTCTAAAAATACTCGACCTAATCGCACAAAATTCAGCTAGTTTATATGTAAAATAGTTGAGCTACTTGTATTCGGTTCAAGCTTAAGTTCTAAATGAACCAAGCTTAAATATTTTTTTAGACTCGTTTAAAAAAACAAGTTCGACAATCTCGAACTCAAACTTGCAAAGCTTTGTTGGATTAACCACCTTACCTTTGATCGGACTAAGAAAAACATTAGTCGAAGTGTATATAAGTTAATCTGAATACTCCTAATCGTTAAACCAAAAAAAAAAGGAAAAAATATATTTGAACTCATGCTTATGGCGGCATGGCCCCCAACCAAAGTAAATATTGAATGCAAGTTGCAACAATCATATCATGTCTCCGTTGATGACATGTATCACCAATCAATAATAAAGTTACAATTACGCAATGTGAACACCATTTAGACTTTCATGAAAGAAAAGTAGAAGTTATTTGCTTACATTACATGTTAGTTATTAATTTTTTTGAGTTCATTTGTTGATTTGTTTTAATAGTATTGATTGGGGATACCACATCATCTTGTCATATGATATCACCGTTGCAATAAATATTTTCTCTCTCGATAGGGACCCAACAAGTTTGCTTTTAGGAAATTTAGAAAATATGAGCTTATTAAATTTGGATGTCTTCTATAATTTTTTATGCTTTTAGTTTAAATGAGATTTTTTTTTGTAATTTCTTATCGACTAATATTTTTCTGTTATTCAAGAGTGATAACAAGTTTAAATCTTATTAAGTCAGTATCGGGTAAAATCTCAATTATGTTACTAATATTTAATAACAATGAAAACAATAATTTTAATCGAACTCTATCCAACTCCCAATGTTCAACAACAATTACTAAACTTTTTTTCTTAATTTGGTGAAGTTTGCACCATAAATAATTATGACAAATTTTAGTGTTTTAAGTACAATTTGACGTAGATCTCTGATTTATAAACCCAAAGAGTCATTTATGACTTCAAATTGATATGATATTTCCTAAATTGTTTTAATTATATATTATCGGCCATAAAACTTGGAACTAGATATGTTGATGATACCACAATTATGCACTCAAACGTTTCTGCTTGTCTATAGTTATCAATTGATGTAATTGCTAATTGAATGATTAAAATGTGTAAATAGTCCCTTAATTTACTAATGAATATCTTTTTAATTCGAAAATGTACGATCCAAACATTTATTATGAAATGCCATCTTTAATCACTCAAAAATTCAAATTCGAGTAGAAATTGGAGGAAAAAGTGCGAAGGTTAGATATGTGACATGTATAAGATTTTAAATTTAAATCGATAAATTTTTATCTTTGTAAAAAAAATTGTTAACCAAGATAAGATTTTGAATTTCAATTAAAAATTTCTTTGAAGGAAAAAGATAGTGGAGGGGATGCAATTAGGGAATGGGGCATGTATAATTTAACTTTTTGCCCATCATTTTACAACTTCGCTGTCACGCAACCCAACACAATGATAAGTATGGGGTCGGCATCAAAATTATGTTGCAAGATGGACTAAGTTTTTTTTTTTTTTTTTTTATGAGTAACGTTATTAGAACCTAATTTACTGACTTAATTCATTATGATATTTGAATTAGCTGTGAGCTCTATCAAACATTAAAACTTGGTGTTAATCTAATGGTTCAAATTAAGTCACATCATTAAATCAACAAATTATGTCAAATTTTTAGGTATAAATAACAAATTTTTTCTTATAGGTTTTCAGTTTTGTATAATAAGCATGGGGTCGATATCGACTAATTATTCAGATTCAAATACCGGTAGTTATAGTTCAAAATGTTATTGATTCTTAATAAATATGAGAATTGTTAAACTTGAGACTTCTGAATTATCGGAGACTATACCTAGTCACTGAACCACTCTTAATAATTGCTTATGTGGAGTTTATTTTAAAAACATATAATTTATTAATAAATATCCAATATATATATATACACCGCTGATTAAGGGAGAGGAATTGTCAGAAAGTAATGTTAGAATAACCAAAAAATAATAATGTAATATTATTATAATGGTGTTGATGGTTTTATTTTTAAATATTTAAAAATTAAATTTGTTTAATTATGATAATATCAAATCATTTAATCTATATTTTTTATCTCATTTTTTAATCAATGTAACACGCTTTCATATCCTTGTTATAAAATATCTATAATACTCATTAATTACTCATAATTATCCATAAATTTTAATAATTGTTAGTTCCTTTCATATTTAATTATTTTGGAATCACGAATATCATGTGCA
>CM042186.1:43296616-43323427 GCA_023539305.1 Ilex asprella | reverse complement strand
CAACCACCACTACCACTACCCCACCATTATCGCCACCACCATTGTCATCACTTTACCACCCTCACCCCCACCATCATCCACGACCCACCATCACCATCACCATCACCATCACCACCGTTGCTGTCACCCTACCACCACCGTTATTGTCCAACCACTATTCCCTACACCCGTTATTCTCACCGCCCCACTGACACCCCACGACTATCACCACCACTGCCACCCCCACCATTACCACCCACTACTGATTGCTATCATCATTGTCCAGCGTCACCATTTACCACCATCGTCATCTTATTATTATATTTATTATCACTACTACCATCATTTAACTACCACCAACACCATTGTTGCTTACCATCACCACTGTTGTCGCCACCTTAACCACCATCGTCACTATTCCACCATCCCCCTTACTACCCCACCATCACCATCGCCGTTGTCATCCACGATTGCCATCATCAGCATAGTTGTCATCCACCATAATCATCAACGTCTCCCACCCCCCACTATCACCGCTCGCTTCATTACAATCGGTGCTTCAATTCATTTATATCTTTTTATCTTTTGTGATTTGATGTTGGGTGTGAATACAAATTTGTTTATTATTGATCATTTTTTTATTACTCCGTGCTTTCAGGCACGAAAAATAACTAGTCTATATAATAAGATAGACCACAAGTTGAAATTTATCTCTTACACATTTTTCTTCCCAAAAAATATCATATCTCCCATTTTTATCACATGTTCAATTATTCTGAATATTTGATTAATTTATAGTTTAATATGTAATTTATTTAAAAAATTATCCATACATGGTAATATACATATGTTGACAAAATTTTATCGAATTACTTATTTTGAAAAAAAATGTTGAAATTTTTAAGTAAATAATGGATAAACATAGATTTTAAATAATGTAATTAAAGAAATGAAGGAAAGAAAAATTATTATTTAACATAGTGAGATAATTTTTTTTGAGCACTGGAATTTTATGTTTAGGCACAGGGTATTACTAGTCTATATATATTGATTGTGATTGACAACCATGGCAGTGAGGAGGTATAAAATGATAGTTATTTGGAGAGGTGTAAATAACATAATTGTCCTATGAATGGCCAAAACCTAGAACAATTAGGTCATTTAAAAACATTAATGCTATTGAGACATAATTGAGAGACATAATTTTGGAACATAATGAATTGTTACAAATAAAATGATAGTGAAATGTATTTAATGATGAATGTCATTGTAGCATTAAATGAATCCATTATTATTTCATTGGTGACAACTTATTTTATTCGCTAAATTATGTATCAATAACATTGTTCTATTCGAAATAAGCCTATTACATAGGAAAAGTGTGTTACGAGTAAATAGAGAGAAAAATCTCCAGAAATTCAGGACTTAACCAATAACCAATGGCAAAACCTCAAAAATCTTTGGTTTCTTGGTAGAACTCTATTTCACCTATAAATTTAATTAAATTGAGTTCAATATTTAATAGGTTGATTGATCATACTTGTTTAATAAATGAACGGACACGAATATCATAATTACAAATTTTATATACAATCTAAATCTTTTGAATGTGATTTTGTATAATTACAAGTTAATCGAACACAAGTTTTAAAAATTTGACAATACAAAAGGATGCATTACTACTAACGGTCTATAAAGCCGTTGGTGTTCGCATATATAATTCAAAGCTAAATAAAAAAAAAAGAAAAAGAAAATAAGTAACTTGCCAAAAATGAAAATGTAAAGCAGCGATTTTCAAAATTGGGTTCGCACACGGTAAAAGCGTGAGCGCGGAGTCCCCAACTTTCCATCTCTCTCCCAACCCAACTTTCCATATCTGATATCTCTCCCACCGTTTATAGCCAAAGACGGCACACGTTTCACTCTTCACTGGCTTTTGCTCTTTATGTTGTCGTCTACATAGACGACGATGGAGTCTTCTCTGTTGCAACGTTACCGTCGCGATCGCCGGAAACTTCTCCAATTTCTACTATCGTCGGGATTAATCAAAGAAATTCGTACTCCGTCTGGTCCCACCACATCGATCTCCGACGTCAATTTCGACGCTCTCAGTGCCGATCATGTCCTCGAATGCATTCAGTCCAGTATGTGTAAAGTTCTCTCTTCATCTCTGTTTGCTTGCCAAAAATCTATTATCTATATTAGAAAAAAGAAAGAATGAAACTAATCATATGTTTTGCGAAACATTAAGAAACATCGCGTTTTTGTTTTTACTTTCTTTTAGTCTCGTTTTATAGGCAACCATTCAGCTTTTGACAGAAGTTTACGGCATGTTAATACTGTGAATTTGCCTCAACTGAGCTGTAATTTTGGATATCTGGCTTTGCCCGAGTTGGGCTATAATGTATTAGTTGAATTTGGTTCTGATTGGGTATCTTGATTGTGATTAGGTGGAGTACTTGATATATCCAAGGCAACCACAAAAAAAGTTGAAGAGTCTTCATATCCAGCAATGGTAAGGCAAAAGATTCTGTTTACTGATGTTACTATGTTATTAGTTGTTACAGTTATGTATTAATGTTAAAGTTGGAATAAATGAACTACAGGTGGTTACTTAGTTATTCTATTTAAGCCCTAAGCCATTAATGAGTCATTAAAGAAATAAAAGTATAACCTGTTTGCTACCTTGAATGACTTATTGTTTGTTTGTCTCTCATTGATAAGCAAATACATGTGTGCACGTATACGTTTGCATATTTTATGTATTATTTTAGGCCTGCGCATATAACCATATGCAATTGTTTGGCCTTTAATCTGCTGTAGGCACCCTGATGGGGCTAGATATATGCATGATGCAGGGGAGTATTAGTGAACCATATACATTACTTTCAAAACATTTTATAGAGATGATCTAGCCTGCCATTTTTTCCTTTTTTTTTTGGTTTTGAGTGAAAATAAGACCACAAGGATAGGGGTATACCCAATCTAACTGTTCCTGATCCCCAGAATAGAGACTAAATCGAGGATTTGTTAATGCGACTGACCGAGCTAAACTGCATAGGGTCTTGGAGATATTTATTGGTTACAACTTACAAAGTCCGTGTGATGCTGGTGGGATGGGATGAAGCTGAGGTAACGACGAGAACAGTTTTATAAATTTGAAAGTTTGCATAACAAATATTTCGAAGGAAAAAAGGGTTGGTTTAGATATACACTATTTTTAGGTTATGGTACTGATTTTACCTACTCCATCAATATTGAGGAAGCACACTTCAATTTTTCTTTACATATCCCAAATATCATTACTCTTGGCACAAGGATTTGTTTGGGGCAAAAGAAACAGGTTTATCTGAAAATATCTGAAATTCTATGTGTCCTTTGAAATGAGGGAGGACAAATGTGCGGATATCATGTGAATATATATATATATATATATATATATTTGTAATGGTAAAAGCTGTGTCCTTTCAATAAATATTTGCCTCTCCACCTGCAAACTTTTTGGCTATTGTGTGTGCAGATACTCTCTCCATTAGGGGATTTTTATTTCCTGCTTTCAGATCCAGAGGCAGCTGGATCTCCTCCTCGCCGGGTGCCTCCTCCTATTCAGGTGAACCAGACTGACCATTGTGAATCACACCCATCTGATCTGCTGGATCATTTAGGTGGTCAAAAGGTTGCGATATCAAGGGATGAATTCGGTTTATTATTTACAGACCCTGAACCTACAGCCTCAAAATCTGTAAAGAATGTACATATTTCTTCATTAGGACTACCCAACTTGAAAACAGGTATCTGTTGGTTTGATTTCTATCTAATACTGCAGCCTCTTTTGGGTTGTTTTTTCTGTTTTTATATCTTGCTGGAAAAGTTGTTCGCTTTTTTTTTCCTGGTCATCACATTTTAATGATAGTCACGTTTTTATAGTTGTCTCGAGAAACAATACTTTTTTGAGTAAACTGATACATAGTTTTAGGAATTCTAAAGGATTATCGGATGACGATTTGCGGGAATCATCGTATGAGATATTGCTCGCATGCATGGTATTTGCTGGGTAATCTCTCCGCTTCTCTCTTCCTCCTTCCCTCCTCCCTCCTCAGGCTGTGCGTGCGTGCGCTCGTGTGTTGTATGAGTGAGCGAGTGTTTCGGATGCTTCTGCACCTGCCTTTATACATTCAATACACTTCATTTGACTCTTGTAACTTTATACAGCTCTTGATCTGATGTGTACCAAATATCTCCCTTTCTATGTTTTTTGCTCTTTGGATGTCTAGGGTTGAACTTCATTCTTTTGGGGATAAGAAGAAAGAGAAGAATTCTAGCTTTCTGGCTGGGTTGAAGAATAAAAGGGATAAAAGACATCCACGGTCTCAGTCTCCTGAAAACCATTCAGAACTTGCTGACACCATTCGTGTACAAATGCAGGTAAGCTATGATGTCCTTTTTCCTCTGTTTCTTTTTATACTTCTGCAGCAATTCCTATGCATTGATATACATATTGTGCAGTAAAATATTGACAATGGGTACCCAATTTTCCAGGTCCTTGATTTATGTGATAGCATGTTATTGATCTTCCTTTGTCACTCATAGTACTGGCTTGCATTCAAAGTGTCATAATGGTCAATATTTTCTTTTTGGTCTGAATACTACCCTTCTTAAGTAGCTCTGATTTCCACCGACTTTACTTGTTTGTGGGTAGCTGAACTAGCACAAGAACTTCTTAGTGCACGAAAGCTATTGTTTTTTATGATGTACGCAATGTAGACTATAACTTTGAAATTCCAAGAATGCTGCCTGCATGTGTTATATGGTGTTTCAAGGTCAAAGGATTGCTCATAGGTTCAAAGTTGGAGGTAATATTCAAGATTGCAAACTTATGATTGGGATGGAACATGAAGTATGGGGTGGATTGGGACTATAACAATTCATGTTTTCTTTGTGAGAACAAAAGGATCTGACTTTCAATTTCTGGTGACAGAATTTCAATGCTGGATATATTTGAAATTGATCTCCTTATAACATCTGGAATGCCTCCTTCCAATCTTCTTTTGAAAACTCATTGGAGTAGTTTGATTGTGTTAATTCTACTACTTGAATATGAGCCTATAAAGTGGATTAGATACAGCTTACTTATTGAATTGCCCAAGGAACCTTTTATGGTGCTATCTACATTGTATCTTTGTCACAGCCTTTGTTGCTAGACGTAACTATGTCTTTGGCCCTTGCTAATATTGTATCAGAAAGCATAACTGTCTATGGCCGTTGCAAACATGTAGAATTCCATTCTGAAAAGTGGCAATAGATGTGTTTAGAGTCACAAAATGTGGATAAATTGAGTATTATGTACATGATGATATTGCATAAATTTTTCTACATGTTAGAAAATTTAAGTTCATTATAATATTAAATGATGATAGAAGCCTGAATATACTATTGGGAGTCAAAATAAAAGGGAAAATATCTTGCTGTGACAAGTCTGTCATGTTTAGTGGACTAAGCAGTTTTATACAGACATATACACCTAGTATAACTAACTAAAAGTGTATGACGCTGAAACCTTGTACCCAGAAATGTTATGGAGTTCTCTTTTTCATAAATTCTTCTTTGGAGTCATTCAAAAATTTCAAATGATTTAGGCCTTAATGGCATCCTGGCTGGCCCGGCAATTAGCTACCCCTGAACCAGCCATTTTTTTAATGGACTTTATTTCTGCTCTCCTGAACTGTACTAAAAACGAAAAATTGAAATAAATAGATTCTCTTGTAACATCCTGCCTCTCCTAATGCATTTCTTTTTCTGTGTCAACCTTGATACGTTGTTTCAATAATTTAAGCAGGCAAGATATGTAGTTTTCAGTTTTTATCTGTTTGTTTTGCTGACATAAGTGATTCAACTAGTATTTTCCAGCTCAGCTCCTTTACTGCTATGATTGAGAGTAATAAGTAAAATTTCTCCTTTACTAGATTTCAGAAGCAATGGATGCATTTGTTAGACAAAGATTGGCGGGGTTTGCTTCAAGGAGAGCATGTGGACAGATAGATGTTCCTCAAATCTTGTTGGGGCTTTTAAATGGCATATTCAATTCCAATTTTCTCAATGAAAAATCATATACACAATGGAAGAAGAGACAAGTAAGGATCATCATATGTTTTGTTTTATTACGAGTTCTTTCCCTTTAACAGAGGTTAGTAGACCTTGTAGCTCAGGATAAATAAAGAGCTGTTGTTGCATTCTTATTATCCCTCATAACGAATAAATTATGGAGACCCTGTATATTTGTAGAACACCTTGCATAATGTCTTAACTATAAACTGGATTCTACCGTACCCAGTGTAGATAGTATTTATTTGGATACCATAAAGGTGGTAGAGAGATTAGAGGCATCTGTTTTGCTTATAATGCTTAGCCAGCCACTGAAATTGTTGTACTATGCTAGTCTGAGCCTTATCCACCCCAACTCTGGATTTTGGTGTGTCAATTCAAGCCTAGTTCTAGAAAATAAAGTTGAGCCAGGCCCAAGCTAATGATTATCGATATCCTTTTTTTTTCCTTACTCTCCCATCCCCTTCCTTTTTTGACTAAGAATATATAAATATCATCTGCAAAACCGTACTATTGTTGTTAGAAATTCTTGATATAAATATAATCCTTTTCTTTTTGATGAACATGGAAAATTAAGATTACTAATGAATTATTTTACTGTAGCCTTGAATTTTTGAGTTCTGTGCCGATATCATACTTCCTGGTTACAGGTTTGTTGCTATGGATGGTCCATACCCGCCCATAATTATATACTGTGTTAACTACATGACAAGCCTCGATGTCCTAATGAAGTTAGTTATGTTTCTCAGTCATTTAGGCCAAATTAGAAGGCATTTCTGAGTAATTTATCTACTTAAGGATTGCAAAGCCCAATTATGCCAATTAAATGTGCTTTCCAAGTCTTATATGAATTTAAACTTTGCTAAAATTATCATTACCACTTTCATATGATTGTGACTAGCAAATGGATTTGTAGGCAAATATTCTTGAAGAAAGTCTCACTTATACCAACTGCATAATGGATGAACAGAAAACTGTTGGGATTTCACTTGCTAAAATCAGAAATGCAGAGGCACGTGCACGTCCTTCTCTCACTTGGTATTTTTTGCAACTTATATCAATTCTTCGTTGAAATAACCTATTTTATCATGTTTTAGGAATGGGACTTCATGATGTCCCCTTCTGAACGTGCTGAGGTCCTATTAGCCATTAGGCAGGTTGCTTTGGTATTGTCATCTGTGCCCGGACATTTTGGTATTCCAGGTGAAACATACTATTGGAGTGCTTGTTATCACTTGAACATTAGGCTTTATGAGAAGTTACTCTTTAGTGTATTTGACATTCTTGAAGAAGGGCAGCTCATAGAGGTACACATTTTTTCTTTCTTATAATTGTGTGTGTAGTATGTGCTGGTTTTAAATTTTGATTGATACTGGCAGTTGTTTTTTATCAGGAAGCTGATGAATTCTTTAGCATTATCAAGTTGACCTGGTCTATATTAGGTCTTACTCAGAAACTGCATGATGCGTTGTACGGGTGGGTTCTTTTTCAACAGGTATACATTTTTTATACTTATTGGAGGTTAGCGTATGTCTTGTTCATTAGTAACGTATTTTTTAATTTGACATGGATGGGTGGTGTATGTATATAGATATGTTTTTGTCATGCTCTGCGTTTATAAGTAATGTTAGTTTCCTCTTTCTTTGGTTGGTTACTTCGCTTTTTGTTTGTTAGAATTTCACTTTTATCTCACCTCCTAATTTGAAAAATATAGATTAAGAAGATATTGTTTGGGTTTGATATCACTTAAACTCTTCAAGAATTGCATATATTGAGATTTTGACTTTTTAATTGCATCCTGGAGGACACTGATCTCTGTTCTCGTTGGATTTATTATATTTTTTGGGTTATCTTGATTTTTTTTTTTGCTTGATAAGTATTGTTTTGGTGATTTCAGTTTGATTGGTTGATTATTATAACATGGTTTAGGGTTTCTTTCTTATATAAAGTCTGATACATGACCTTGGTTCAAATTTTATGTTCTGGAATGACATGGTTAGCTCTTCTTTTCTAGGATGGATCATTTATTTTGGGATTAAAGGATTTATAAATTATTGTAGTGTAGACATAGTTCATTTTTGGAAGAATATATAGATGCCATATACCTATGAGTTTATGGATGCAGGAAAACAAATATACTTTGCTCTTCACCATAAAGTGTGCATTTAATGCTAGTATTTGTGGACTTGTAAAGAGTGTAGTTCTTTGGTCGTGGTAGACACTTTTTGTAGTCATAGGTCATAGAGCATACTTATATTTTCCTCTACCACTATTGAGGATCTAGAGCGGTTGGGCCTTGGTGCTATAGTCACTTACTAATAGAGAATACAATCTATTTGACGAGGTTTTGTGGGAAGATGTATGATAAATTCCTAGATCAATCACTGACAAGGCGAGCGGTTGGCTGGATAGGGGGCTCGTCCCTTGTTGACAGTTAGGGGCCACTTCCATCTGTTTCAAGTTGTCTTGGAGGGAATTGGCTTTAGCCATCATGTTTCATTGAGTTTCTGTGAGTCTTTGGCTCTTTTTGAGAAGGATATCTCTTCCTTAAGCGCTTTGTAACTTTTTATTTCTACCTGGTAATATGAAGCTCAGCTTCTTGTGAAAAATATTCACGTTATATTTCAGTTTCACTCTCTTAAATCTAAGGCTTCCTGATTACAATTCGATGTGGTTTTATTAGTGGTTTTTATGATATGAATTTTACCTAAATTTCTGATGCAATGTTTTTCTTATGGAAGTTTGTTCGGACAGAGGAGGCACCATTACTGGATCATGCAACCAAGGAAGTGGAGAAAGTTTTATATGCTGAAGATACTGATGTGAACGAGGAACGATATATGAATAGCTTACTATGTTCAACAGCCTGCAATGGAAGCGACATGAGATTAGATTTGATTCAGGCTATTTTTACCTCAATGAGCCTCTGGTGTGACAGTAAACTACAAGATTATCATCTGCATTTTAGTCAGGTTTTGTCTTATTTTTGGCTGTGCTACTTATATCACAACCTACTTTTCTGATGTGGGTGTAGCCCGCATATCTGAGATTTTGTGATATCTGTGGAGTTGTTTTTTTTCCCTAGATGAGTTCTTTTTCCATCTGCCAGTATGTGTCAGCACCGTACTGACTAGTATGTCAGTTCGGAGAATATGCCCAAATGTTTACTTCCTTTTTATTGTGTTCTTGAGAGTTCGTTGTGATTATTGTACCTTGTGTTCCTAATTGAAAGATTCTGTGTCTTAATAGTTGTTTTCTCTCTTTTCCAGAAATCTAGTTTCTTTAGGAGGGTGATGACCATGGCATTGGCTGTTGGAATGTACAATTTGGGTGAACCTGGTGAAATCAAGGTAGTGTTTTTGTAACCTTGGGATTACATCCTCTTTGCAGGGGCTAGAGGAGAAAGCCACTTCCATATATTGCTTATTAAATTTTCAGTCTGAAGCATTGACTGGGCAAAGTCATATACAATGATAGTTGGGTTGAATTATCAGGTTGTTAGTTTTACCTCTTCATGCTTCTTCTTCTGCTTACTAAAAGAAAAAAAAAATCAGGCTTCCTTTTCTTCTTCTGGCAAGTTACTTAAAGATTTGGAGTGCCTGATCTGAAGCGGAATTCCTATTTTATATTTTTTTAAGAAAAGGAAGAAAAGAACTGCTCCACATCTAATGGTTTTCACATTCATCTTCAATCTATCCTTCATTAATTTCAGTAACGTGCACGGTTCCCATGTTGAGATTTAGATACTCTGTTGTTTCATACTACTATCTTTAGTGTCTGAATATCCTTTCCTACTACTGCAAATTGTCTATTGGGAAGTTTGTCATACTTGCAGTTAACAAATTCTGATAATTTGAGCAAGATTGCTGCCCGAAAAGTCAGAACCTGTATTGAGAGGTCCGTTGAAGCTGCATCCCGGCGGGTAGGTCTTGTGAACAATTGCACCAATGTATAATTGTATGGATGCCCACTAGTTGTAAGATGAAGTTGACCACCGGCTTAATGGTCTCAGGTAGCAGATACAATTGATCTTGGATCCAAAATAGACAGGGCACATCCTTTGGCTCTGCTTGCTAGTGAACTAAGATTGATTGCTGAGAGAGAGCTCACTGTGTTTAGTCCAGTCTTGCATCATTGGTGTCCCGAAGCTGGGATGGTTTCAGCGATATGGCTACACCGATTTTATGGTGAAAGACTGGTTCGTTTTTATTAGAAATAAAGATTTTTTTTTCTATTTATTTGCAGCTGGTATACCTTCACTGACTAGAGTTGTTGCTTCGTTGATCCATAGGAACCATTTCTCAAGAGAGTAACAAGTCTTTCTGAAGATGTCAGGTTGGTTCTTCATGGAGCTGATGCATTGGAACGTAGCCTGATTGAGCTTTATTCGTCTACATGTGAAGAAAATGGGTTGGATTACTCTTTCACCCAAGAGTTTGACCACTATCAGGTCAAGAATTTTTGGACTGATTAACTTGTGTATTTGATTTTGATACTGCTTATGTCAATAACCTGTTAGTAAGGATTTGCACTTTCTTCCTGTCCTGCATGAGTGAATGACCATTTTGTGCCCCTTCTTTTTATGTTTCTGTATAATTTAAATTAGTCCAGGTGAATGGGGGTAATCTTTTTCCTTTACATTTTTGATTTATTAATTTGGAAGTCAAGGTTTTTAGGATATCCAACTCAAAATCTATTGGCAAGGAGTGGAAACGGCCACAAGGCTCATATAATTGAGTCTTGCCCATGCCTTCCTCTAACCCAGCTCTGATACTATCTTGAAGAGTCCAGCCTAAAATCAATTGGTGACGAGTGGAGCATCAAGTATATAATTATAAACAAACCTTCAGGTCTTAATATTTCTATGTGGGATATAAGCTTTTTTCACACCCTCCATGTGGATCAGGACAGCCACGCAGGCTAATAATAACCAGATAAACATACAAATTGAGAAATTTGCATGGGTGAGAGACTTGACACACTAACAACCCAATGCTCTGCTTTGATACGATGCTAAGGAGTGTTCACTTCAAATCAATTGGCAGTGAGTGGAGAGGCACATATTCTAGTATTAGAGGTTTTATTTTATTGATGTAAGATAAGCTCTAACCAAGGCCCTAAAATATAAAAAAGGAAAAAAGAATTTTCTTCTTTGTAGTCCAGCATGTAGGCAAGAAAAACACGTAAAATTCAAGTAACATTCACACACTGATTTGGTTGAATTAAAACCATTTGCTGTCCACTTTATTGAAATTCTATTTATTGGATGTTTGTTCCTTTCCTTGTATGCAGATTAGCATAATTGCTAGACCAATTATTCTTGATTGGGTGATTGCTCAACATGCACGCATCTTGGAATGGACTGGACGTGCTTTCGATCTTGAGGTTGGTCTTATACTGAGTTGGAACATGTAACCTTTGCTTGCAAATTTATTATGTGACAGCAGTTCTATTATATACTTACATCAATATTAAGGTTAGAAGAGTAAGGGTGATAACAATTGATGATGGTGTATGAGACATGAGTGGTGGTATGATGGTATCATGAATTCCTCTTCTCTTTAGTCTTTCTGCACACCTTATGATCAGTAGTAAAGTTGAAGTTAGGTGGTCAGTGGTGAAAAGCAGACGAACTCTAGTTGTCAGATGTGTTAAATACTGTTTTGGATATACTTTTGCTACTAGTGTTCAATAAAAGACATGGATTTTTACTTGATAAGTTAATGAAATTTTCACAGGATTGGGGACCTTTATCGTATCAGCAAAAACAAGCAGCTTCAGCAGTTGAAGTTTTTAGGATAATAGAGGAGGTATGTGTCTGCTGATAAGATATTTATGTGTAACCAAATGTTTTCTTAAATTTTGCCACACAAGAACATTTTATTTTTATTTAATCTGAGACTGTCACAAAGGAGTTTGTTTCCTTCTTCACTGTGATTTTATTTCAATGTTCTTACTATTTCAATTAAGAGTTTCCACGTCGGTATATCCATTTTGTGTTGTGTCCATGTTTACCCCACCATCCATGGCATTAGATATTTGGATTCTTATTTGATCGTTCATTCTTTTATTTGTTTTTGATTAGCTCATGTCTCATACCACTTTGTGGCCCTTATATTTCACTTAATTTGCAGACTGTGGATCAATTCTTCGGGCTGAATCTGCCAATGGATATCACACACTTGCAAGCTCTTCTGTCTATACTTTTCCACACTTTGGATGCCTATTTGTTGAATGTGGTTAGCCAGTTGGGTACTGTCTCTTTTGAAATCTAGCAACATATCAATTTTAGTAATCTTGCTTCTACTCTAGTCTTGCTTAGTAAAGCCTATTTTAGTGCATATTGAGTGAAACTTTTTATCTATTACTATTTATTTTTGCTTAACGATATTGCTGGGGACATGTGATGCCAGACCAAAATACCATTTTGCTGAGATTTAGAGAGAGAATTATGCAGACAGAAACCAGAGAAATTGAGTGTGTGTGTGTGTGAGAGAGAGAGAGAGGGAGAGAGAACTGGAAGAAAGAAAGAGACCCTAGAGAGATTCAATTTTGTATTAGCATTCAATATTTGTGTAGGGCTCATATTTTTAGGCGATCAGCTGATTGAAAAAAGGGATTTAGAGAGAGAATTGTGCAGACAGAAGCCAGAGAGAGAGAGGAATAGATGAGAGGAAGAAAATAGAAAGAAAGAGACGCCTTAGAGAGATTCAAAGTTGCATCAATATTCAATATTTGTCCGAGGCTTAAATTTATCGGTGGCTGCCAAACATGAAAATAACTATTAACAATATTTGAATTCCAAAATTTTTGAAAATAATCCCAATAAGTCCTAAATTAAAAAAAAAAAATACATAAGTCAGTCCCTAAATTCTAATACAGTCAAAGCTTCCTCAAATCCTGTGTGCTTCCCATCAGTATGGTGGAGTACGTGATACTTTTGTTCGGTGTCATATTGGTCATATTGGCAAGGCTGGTGGTTGTGTAATGGAATGGTGAAATGAAATTGATGTTGCTAAAGATTTAGTGAACTAATAAAGGAGATTCTTACCAAAAAAAAAAAAACCATACAAACAATAATACTTTATGATGGGCGTTACTAGATCAATACAGGTTGCTCTAAGTTTGAAGAATTTGTTGTGTGCTGAAGCCGGGTCTGTCCTAAGTTATGGATGCCCCTTCAAAATTGACACTAATTAGCGAGAGAATGTTAAAAAGAAAAGAGATATGTTTGTAGGACGGTAGTCTTCCTAAAGACACATGAAAGGTAGGTGAGATGAAGACCAAATCCTTGGTTTCCACTTGTTAGCAATCTATGCATAAAGCTCGGTAGTCAACATCATCCATGCACCAAGTACTGCTACCGAACCTGGCCCAACTCGACTTGTTTATTCTATGAAGGTCAAATTAGGAGTACTTCCTCTGTGATATTGCATCCTGGGGGTTATTTTGGTGCACATCATTCTAAACATGGTCTCACTCTGATGTGGCAATGCTTTCCTGGGCTTAGGAGTAGGGCGATGCTGCTAGCTGTATAGCATCAAGACTATGCCGCAGATCTCCATGTCAAGATGCTTGGGGGGTACATAGTTTGGTGGTCAAGGACTTATCAAGATGTGGCCCCATTCTCTGCAACCGGCTTTATAAGAGAAATTAGCCATACATCCCTCAGAACATGTGGCAGATTCATTCTGACCTGCATGGCTCTTCAGTCAGTTAGCTGGCCTCCATCTTTGTGTAATACAGTATCATCCTCACTCAGTGATATCCTTCGAGCTTAGATTTGGTCTAACCCTTCTTGAGCACATAACTAGCACTGCTTTCTCACGAACTAACTACTCTAAATAGAGGACCTCTCATTCATACCTAGAAGCAGAGAAAATAGATGGATTGGACTCAAGCTCCGTCCTTTTCTCTTCGTTATCTGTACTTTCTTTTTATAGAAATAGTACTATTGCACTGAACCTATCTCTCTCTCCCTCTCTCTCAATATACGTACGTGTATTGACTTCCTATTTTTGCCTTCACTTGTGAAATTATGGTATACCTATCTGTGTGCCACCTTCATTTATAGATCCTAAATCCTCATTTATCCTCTACAATGTTGATGTTACCAATATCATGGATAATGGCAATTAACAAGCATGGGATCTTTTTATTGCATCAATGTGTCAAAGCAACAGGGTGTGAAAAAGGCGAGGTTTCATCCATTAATTGGTTTTAGACAACATCATTAGTTGTTGCTGCCATTGTGCAACCCCCAAGTTGAGGAGTAATCGGTATTTTGTTAACATTAACATCATCAGCTTCAAACTCTTCTATTGTATTAAAACTTGAAGTAATGGGTATTTTGTTAGCTACTACAAGGTTATGGAGACTTTTAGAAAGCCATGGGTTGCTTAATCTGTAGGAACAAGTGCAGCATTGACAGTGAAGTGATATGTTCATGTGAGTCATAGGGCATTTATTTGGCTGACACGGCTTTCTTTTTCCTTGTAATTTTTGTGTATTCTTCTCTTTAATTTTACTTAGGGCAATGAGTGAACATTGTTTTGAAAATTTGAAGTCTCTCTCTGTTTTTTTTTTTTTTTGGTGGCATAATTTAAACTGCCCAGTTAAGTGATAGATGTTACTGAAAATGTCTTGAATTTTGCAGTTGAGAAGCACCATCTATACCCTTCTGTTCCGCCTTTGACTCGTTACAAGGAAACAACATTTCCTATAATCAAGAAGAAGATGGTCGAGTGTGTACCTCTGGCAGAAGTGAATAATAAGCTGAATGAATTGACGATATCCAAGCTCTGTATCAGACTGAATACCCTTCAAGTGAGTGTATGACTTGTCCTCGGTTGATCACCACTTATCTTGGAGCCATAGTAGAAATATTCCTTTTTGTGATAAATGCTTTTATTTAGTCAATGAGGTCTTTTGATTTTTGAATGTGATTTCTTAATTTGTACTTCAAAAGAGGGATGATATACCAAATTGATTGATATTTTTGTTTCACTAGTTTTCTCCTTTTAATGCAAAAGAGGATAAATGCAATATTTTTGGATGAATTTTCTTTCTTACTCCACTTAGTATTTAGTAAATTTTTGAAAGCAAATGGATGAACAAAGTGTCTCCAAGCAGAGCTGATTTAAATTTCGAAATATATATATATATATATATATTAATTTTTCTTGTTAGCTATAGGATTATTACAAAATTTGATGTATTCTTTTCAGAGGATTGCATTTGTTTAACCGGTTTTCTTGGAACTCTGAAATTAAGCAGTATTTGAATTATCCAGCCATGCAATGACGAAAAAGCATCTGTGAACTCCACACTAACAGTTTCTTCTATCTGGTATTTAACCGAGTTGAAAATAGGTAATAACTAATTAGTGCATGTTGCTTGGCAAGACTATTGTTGAAGAAATGGCTATTAGATGGACACTTTTTTCCCGACTGTAGCAGCCAATGGCTTTTCCCGGTCTCTTTATGGTGTTGAAGAATTCTATGCCATCCTTAGTATTCTTGCCATGCAGATTCCTGGTAAATATTACACGACTAGCCCGACTGTTGGACCCAACCCTTTTTTGGCTCTTTTTTATGTTTTTTTTTTGGTGTTTGATGTTCAGATCTCATGATAGCACAAGAATATTGTCTTTAAAATTGATTTGGCTTTTTAACTCGCAATTACTTATCTGAAAAGATGAACCAGATTATCCAAAGGGTTATCTCCGTGCCTTTTCCGCATCATATCCCTTTTTTATACCAGAATATTAAAATTTGTGTTCTGCTGTATTCTTTGATTTTTGGAACTTATTTCCATTTGTCTTGTGTATTGGTGAACTTGTGAGGCTAGAAATCATAATATTGATGTTCAAATTTGAGGGAAGCTACTTTTGTGCAAATAATGTAAAAGGTGAGGTTGATACCAAATCCACTAGATCGATCTTCCTCAGTTATAGGGGCCTAAACTGGATAATAGCCCTTTATTATTATCCGTATATGTTCACCCCCAAATGTTTTTGTTGCCCCTTTTGACGTGTCATCATTATCTTCTTAAACATGCTCTGTTAATTTTGTAATAAGCTGCTTACATGTAATGGCTAGTTGCTGAAAACTTATTTTTGACTACATATCACTTGTCTTTGAATTTGTTGTGATTGTTTATTTTTTTGCAATCTTCTCTTTATTTCTTCGTGCAGTATATTCAGAAACAAATCACTACACTTGAAGATGGCATTAGGAGATCTTGGGCATCTGTCAGACGATCTGAAGATCGTAGGTGGTGTAAGTACTGTCTATATTTGGGTTTTGGGAACATGCAACTGATGATTTATTTCTATTCTTTAATATGAAATTCAGGGTTTAATTCCTTATTTATTGGATCGTTTGAACTTGAGGGTAATAATTGTCCTTAACTTGTTATTCATGATACTGGGATAGTGTGTGAAACCACTATGTGACCAGACCAAGTGACATCATGGACCAACAAGACCTTGTCCTATGCTCCTATATTACCGTTTGTTCAATCACTACTGGGTATTATCCTGGCATATTGCGCCTTCCTGAGAAGGTTTTGAAAGAGATTTATCAAGAGCTTGGAAGATTTTTCTGGACTACGACAGAGCTTAGGAAATCTATCTCAAAAGCTGAAAAGAATATTACTAGACAAAAAAAGGAACGAGTTTGGGTATTATCTGCAGGAATGGAAGGGTCCTATGATGGTGAAACCTATGTGGGACCTGATATCAAATGTAGTTGTCTGGGTAAAAAGGTCCAAAGACTCCACGTCCATAGATTCGAAGGCAAATGTTTTTGAATGGTTGGCAGCTCACTGCACTGTATATGGTGTTTTAGGCAATTGTTTTAGTTGAGAGATGAAAGTAGGTCTCATGTAGAGCATGTTATTGGAATTAGACAGGAAACTTTGCTTGGCATGACAATTGGCTATCTTATGGTTCAGTAGTTCCGGAAATGCGTACCAGACTCATCAATGTTGCAGGAATAAATTGACTTCTGGACCGACAATTAGCTTATCATAAATTCTAATGGATGGAGCGGGCTGTAACCAACACAGGAAAACTGAACTAAACAAGATGCTATCACATGGAAAGGGATGGTCTATTTTCAGTTGAGTCAGCTTGGAAAGCTTTGAGATGTCCATCCTTCCAGCTATTTTTGTTTCACCTCATGAGAGGGATACCTCGACACTCATCTATCGTGCATGGGGAGAGCAAGAAAAACTGAACTTTCCTGATAGATTTCCTACTTTTAGATCAAATCAACTGCTCAAATGTGTGTTTTGCAGGTTAGTTAAGGATCAGAATTTCATTTTTTTCCCCTACAGAATCGACCAAAATGTTTTCTGAGCTAACTGAAACTAGGCACCAAAATGAAATTTTGATCTTTGAGGCTAGGAACTGAAACAGTGAAACCCATGCTCATTTGTTTTTTCCAATGTCATGCAATCATTGATTATGGGTTTTTTTCTACAAAAATGCACTTGAATGCTCGGAGGATACATAGTCTCTGTTGGTTTCATTTTTGCTGAATAGGCTGCCAATCACTGGAAGGGTAAAACTCTCTCCGAAACAATTACAAATTGTTTTAGAAGCTACAGGTATTGCATAGGGAGAGAGAGAAACTCTGGAACCTTTTTCAATGACAACAATGTTGTATCCTTGAAAATGAGATTGTTGAATTGGTCAGGAATAAGCTTTTTACGTACCAGTGCAAGTTGCTTGAGTGTGGTTTGGGCGTTTGGTGTTTGACAGGATAGGATGTGGTCTTACAGACCTGGCAAATTCTGAAACTCTTGGCCTGGTAATTGTGGAATTCTTCTTCTAGTGATCATTTTGTTACCTTGTTTGCTCTCAGTGTGTTACTAAGATATAGGTACTGGTTGCAGACAGTATGTGGCTCTTGAAAAAAAGTATGCATGTGTTCAGGTGTTTACTAGGCTGGGCATGCCCTAGTAGGCGTGCTAGTTTGGGAATGGCTTTGCCTTTTTTGGAATACGACGTATACTTTTCTAAAATGTAGGAAACCTGCTATGTCCAAATTGAGAATATGGATTCTAAATAGACAAACCAATAATCTTAGTCTGATCAGTCCTCGCCTTGGCAATCTCCTGGGTAGCTATGCCGTCATCCTCTAGCACCACTCCATATGTTTTTATGGTAGATGTTATGTGAAGAGACAAAACATGCCAGTGAAACTTAGGTGTTATGTGAAGAGACAATACATGCATGTGAAACAGCGTTTAGTTATGATGAGAAACTTGGCATCGTTTAATCTTTTACATGTATTGTATAGGAAATAGGAATAATAAACGTATAAAGAACATTTGTTGGGGGTAATCTTATCATACAAGGCTATATAAACATTAAATAATCGAGAACATGAATCTTTATGCACTTCCCTCTCAATCAGTGTGATACGAAATCTGCAATGATCTAAATTATTTGCTTTTAACCGTTCTAGTTGTCATTCTGTTTCATTCAGCTGAAGAGGAATCTTCGGAGACTTTGGATGGAGCTGTATTTAGATGTAATGAATCAGTTGATGAGCTCTTCATTGCTACCTTTGACAGCATCAGGGATACTGCAGCTGATGCTATCAGAAAATTTTGCGACTTCACTGGTAAGTATATAAACTTACTGTGGTTTGTTTTTATAGAGATCTCCAATAGCGATACAGAGACAGTAAATGTAAAAATAATTCTAATTGCTGCTATTTTGTATTACAAAGTTTTTAGTATTGTATAGTTCAAACCCTTGCTCGTTGTCAAGATGCCTCAGATGCATGCAGTTATGATCACGTATAATCAAGATAGCGAACTTGGATTCTATAACCTGTCATTTAATAGCTGTGAATTTAGAACTAGGTGGCTGAGAGACAAGAACAAAAGAGGTTTCGGAGGGAGAAATCAATCTCTCCTACACCTTTCTCACTGCATATATATATATATATATATATATATGCATGTAAAACTATGTAAAAGACAAATATACCCCCCTTAGGGATATCCTTATTACAATACTACCACTTCTGCATATACTCTTAACACCCCCTCAAGCTGGAGAAAATATATCATATAATCCTAGCTTGGAATGAATATCTCTGGATCGAGTACTATTCAAGGACTTTGTAAACATATCAACAAGTTAATCTTCAGATCTGACAAATGGGGTAATAATGTTTCCATACTGTTCCTTTTCTTGAATAAATTGACAATCAACCTCAATATGTTTTGTTCATTTATGAAACACTGGAATAGAGGCTACATGAACAACAATTTGATTATCAAAAAACAATTTAAGTGGAGTTTGAGCGAAAAAACCAATTTCCTGAAGGAATGTGTTGTAACCATGTTAACTCGCTACAAGTGTGAGCCATCGTCCTATACTCGACTTCTACACTAGATCGTGCTACCATTGTCTATTTTTTACTCGTCCATGTAACCAGATTACCTCCCAAAAAGGTATAATAGGCAGTAGTAAATCGTTTATCTGAGGGAGAACCAACCGCATTGAACTCTTTCGACCGAAGGTGTCCATGTGGTCTAGACAACAGTCCTAAGTCCAGGAGTTTTCTCGACATATCAAACAATGCGAATAATAGCTTCCCGGTGAGGTACACGCAAAACTTTCATAAATTGACTAACTATACTCACCACATATAAGATGTCTGGTTGAGTAATAGTGAGGTAATTCAACTTCCCAACTAGGCAACATAATGTCCAAGACCTGAGAAATATTCTCCTTCAGTCATTGAAAGTTTGTGATTCGAATCCATAGAGATATTAACCGGTCGACCACCTTAGAGTCCTATTTCTTACAAAAGTTCAAGCGCATATTTTCTTTGGGACAAATTAATGTTCTATTTAGATCTCACAACTTCAATACCAAGGAAGTATCTAAGTTTACCAAGATATTTGGTATGAAACCGATGCTATAAAACTATTTTAACTGAGCAATACCCACAGTATCATCAACAAACACAGCAAGAAAAATATTTCTTACATCAGCTCGTAAATAAAATACTAAATCCACATCTATGAACACCAAAGTCTAACACTGTCTATGAACACCAAAGTCTAACACTGCCTATGAAAACTTTTTAAACCATACTTGCGGGGACCGTTTCAGTGCATAAAATGCTTTCTTCAATCTACATACACTGCCTTGATACTCTCCTCGAGTAACAAACTCAAGTGGTTGTTCCATATAAACCTCTTCAGCTAGATCACTATGGAGGAAGACGTTTTGACATCTAATTAAAATAAGCACTAACCAGGTTTAGCAATCATAGAAATCAAAACCCTGACCAAAGAGATTTCAACAATCGAAGATAATGTTTCTCCATAATCAACACCATAAATCAATGTATACCTTTTGCAACGAAACGAGCTTTGAGACAGTTCACAGAACCATCCAGATAGAATTTGATGGTATTTACCCAGCGACACCCAACATTTTGCTTACCAAGAGATAGTGGAATGAGATCCCAAGTATTGTTATTATGGAGAACATCCATTTCCTTAGTCTGTCCTCCAACTCAGATAAGATATTACATCTACTAGTGTTTTAGAAACAGTTGTAGTGGTTAAATGCGGGGCCGACCTAATAACTAAGCTAAAGAAGCGATTGTTTTAGGCCCCATTTTATATTAGGCTTCAATATGATCCAAACCAAAAAATTAAACTCAAATAAAATTGAGTCCAAGTAAAAAAGCTCTATGCAGTTCAAACTAACAAAATATTTCTAACAAAACTGAGCCCAAAAAACCAAAAGTGTTTTGTGGCAAAGCAAAAATAAAAGACTCGCAACCTGTTTGGTTAAAAACATGAAATTTTAACAAAAACATGAAAAAGTTATCTGATTATCACATGCAAAAATGAAAAAGTCAATAATCAATACCATTAATGACTCTTTCTAATCGATCAATTACATCAATCAAACACACACTCTCCTATGTATCTCGTGTTAAAACATCAACCCCCCACCCCTCACTCTCTTTCACACACACACAATTAATTTTTGTTTCCATCTAAAAACAAAATAAAGGATTCTCTCTCTCTTTTGACTCGTGACTGCCTTTCTAATTCACACAACAAAGGTCATCAAATCAGCTTGGGTATATTATTTTATACTCGCACTTTATCTTTTTTAATGTTATTTTGTACAAAATATAGTTTCAATCAACTTATTCAAATTCTAATATCTTAAGTTTTAGGAGCACTAATGATAAAATTAAGTGTTAATTGTTTTATAATTTTAATTTTTATTAAGTTTTTTATAGAGAATATTTGATTGATTTATAAAAAAAATTGAATAGTCAAAAAACTGTGGCTACTAAAAATAATAATTAGATATAAGGAACTTAAAAACAGAGAGAAAAATAGAAAACTTATTCAATCATAAAAAAAAGATCTCTTAATAAATTTATTTTTAGTAAGAAAAAAATAACAAAAGATTTAAGTGAGTTTTGAAATAAACAAGTGATAGATCTTAAATGATTAGAAGATATTGAAATTATATCTTGAAAAAATAACAAATACAATTTTTATAATGATGGTTGAAAATGTAATATAATAATTCTTGATCATGAAGAACATATAAAAAAATTATTAATAATTTTGAATTTTAAAAAATAAAATAAAAAATTATATTGATAATAAAAAATAAAAAATCCCCACTTAGAATCCTTGCTTTAGGCTCCAAAGCAGTTCGGGCCGCCCCTAGATAACTGAGAGGTAAAACAGGTACCTTTATGAAGAACAATAGAAAAATAATTTGATGTAGCTAAGGAGGTTGAATCTGACGAGTTTGTTGGACCAGGCGGCCTCGATGAGTGGACACACGAAGACGTGTGGTAGAGGGTATAGGTGAAAGAGCTAGAGGATTAAGACTCTATAGTGGGGACAATTGTGGAGCAGAGGATAAGGGAACTGGGACTGACAGGGAAAAGGGAAGGGGATTAGACATGGGAGATGAGTCAAGGATATAGTCAGAAGGAACAAAAAACAAGGTGTAGACTCTCAAAAAGTAACATCTGGACTGGTAAAATATCAACGAAGGATAGGAGTAGAACAATGGTAATTTTTCTGAGTACGGGAGTAATTAAGAAAAATGCATTTCGTAGCACGAGGATCAAGTTTATTAGAATCAGGACCAAGATTATCAAAATCAAGTTTATCAGAATGCCTTTCGTAGCACGAGGATCAAGTTTATCAGAATCAGGACCAGGATTGTGGACATTGGAAACACAATCAAATACCTTAGGAGGAACGAAAAACAAAAGAGAGTGAGGAAACAAAACTCAATGGGGAGATTTCCCATTTAATAAGGTGATAGACAGTGAGTACAACATCATTCCAAAAATGAGGGGGAACATGCATATGAAATAAAAGTGTTTGAGTCACATTTAATAAATGATGGTTCTTTCTTTTAGCAAATAATTCTGAAAAGGATTAGAAGTATAATTTTTGGCAGTGTAACACATGAACCTTAGAGCCAAATTGTGTCTTAATTTACGAAACAATTGAAAGATAGAAAATAATTCGGAGCAAGATTTCATAAAAAACAACAAAGTCATACGAGCATGATCATCCATAAATGTCAAAATAACAATTCATTAATAGAAGAATAGTACGGGGACCCCATACATCAGAATGAACTAATTCAAAGGGAGTAGAGACCCGATTCTCAATCCTAGGTTTAAAAAACACTTGGTTGTGTTTACTAAGTTGACATACTTTATAAGACAAGAATGACGAGCGAGTAATACTAGAAATTTGAGATTTTAGAATCGGTAGAGACGGATGTCCATGACGATAATAACCTAAGGTTCAAGACAATTATTAATTAAAATAGTAAAACCAGTTTTTATTTAGCCAAAACAATTTCTAAACAAAAAGTCACAAAATAAATTTTTTGGTATATTTTAATCTAATCACACATTTCAATAAAATACAATGTTCTTTAAAATCTTTAAAATTTATATAATTAATTTATTGTAAGTTAATTTCTCACAATTTTCTATCAATGTGTACAATCACAAGTCCTTAGTAAAATCATTCATCATTTAGTTGCGAAATCTAATTGAGATCATTATCGATTTTCTAGAGAAATTGCACATTTGAAATCGCTTTACAATGTTTTTGGGTTACAAAATTCCGTCTTTTTTATCCAATCTTAATTTTTTTTTATAGGGGGTATAGACGATTAATTCACCTAAAAATGGTAAATGACAAAATTGTTTTTAAAAGGTAGGGAACATTGTGTTAGATAAAAGAGGTATTGTCTTTTGGTTAATATACAAATAGATTGAGATAGTTACTTCTAATTTACTCAAACCAAAAATAAATATTCATTTTAGAGGGTTAGCTGGACCACTAATTTACTGAAAAAGGTTAGAACCATTATGAAAATTTACAAAAAACTAGGTGGGGCAAATATAGTATATGGAGTAACATTATGAGTCCTCAACAAAGGTAATCCAAAAGTGAAGGGGGCAAGTGCCCACCCTAGTGCTAACGCGAGTCCATCACTATTTAACTTCGTCTGCTTTTCTTTTGCATGGCTAAAAACTTGAATAATTTTTTTTTCAATTATAGGTACATTTCAAAACCTTATTTGATATTTGCATATAAACCACAGTAATTCTAGGGAAAACAGGGAAATGATTTTTTGGACATTTGTTAATATGACTTTTTGGAAACCATTACCCCTCAGTGCTAATATGACTTTTTGGACATTTGTTATTTCTTAATGGACACTTTGTATTTGTATAAACCCTCTTTTACTGGATCATATCTCGATAGGGTAGAAATAGGACATCTATGTAACGCCATAGATTTTTTAGGGCTAATTAAATCATTTGAGTAATAATTCATAAGTTTTTCAGTGTGAGTGAGCCAATTATGGTTCTATTTAGTGAATTTTTTCTTGTTTTCTTTCAAAAAACTGGCATCCTAGAGCTACTAAAGTGAACCCAAGCATAATTGCATACGATTGTTATCAATAAACATCACCACAAATTGATCCAAATATGGACTAAATACTTGGTGCATTAGGTCTATAAATGAACTGGGGCATTTGTCAACCCAAAAGGCATCACCACAGACATATAATGCCCATATCGAGTTCGAAAAGCAATTTTGGGTATTTCATCCTCCCTAGCCTGTATTTGATGATACCCGGTTCATAGATCAATCTTCGAGAAGTGTCGGACACCTCTCAACTAGTCATCAATTCTAGGCAATGGGTATTTATTCTTGATAGTTATCCGATTCAGTTGTCTATAATTGATACATAACCTCAACGTCCCATCCTTCTTCGCAAACAATATTGGCGCACCACATGGTGAAGTACTTGGCCCGATGAAACCTCGATCCAACAGGTCTTCTAGTTGTGACTTTAGCTCATGTACCTCAAAGTCGGTGATATACGGTGTGGAGCCATAGATATCGGTGTAGTACTGAGTTGTAACTCTATAGAGAAGTCAACATCCTGACGTAGAGGTACCCCATGCAACTCCTTCGGAAAAACATCACATTACTTACATTCTACTCGAGGAAGTCCTAATTCTTTCATGTCCTCTTCACTCACAATAAGATTGGCCAACCATCCTATCAATTGACTATGCCATTATGCATCACACAATACCAAAGGCAAAGATCGCTTGTCTATCCCCGTAAAATTGAAAACACACACCATTTGGAGAGGATGACATCGCCCTCTTCTGATGACAATTGATCACGACTCTGAGTGGATAACCAATCCATTCCTAGGATGATGTCAAATTCTGTCATATCCATAACCTTCAGGTCAGCTGTCAATTGAAGACCTGAAATCTCCAACTCCCAAGACCAACACACATGGTCTACTCGAATTGTACCACCCAATGGTGGATCAATGTATAGGATTATCTCTAATAGTTCTGACTCCAAACCCAATGTCGATACACATGCGATAGATATAAATGAGTGAGATGCACCAAAATCAAACAACGCATTAATCCAAGAACTATATAACAAAACTCTACCTCAGATCACTGAATGATCTGAAAATTCTTCTTGTTGAGTCAATGCAAAGACTCTGCCTTGAGTATTCTGACTTTGTCCACCTTGCCCGTTGCCATAGTTATGTCTTGTGGGCTACTGAGATCCAAAAGGAGCGGTAGGGGCATGTGATGTTTGTCCAATCATCAGGTCGGTAGGGGCATGCGAAGTCCTCTATCTCTTATTGGTGCCACTTCAGGATCGTGAATTAAACTTCCTAATTTTCCTGGTGTCAACCATTTTAGCATATTTCAGGAGGCATAAGACCATTGCACGACCTCTAATGCCTGGCTTGAGTCGCCATTCAAACTTTCTAGCTTTGTTGTCTTCATTTGACATTATTGTGCTTGCATGTCTTGCTAGCTTAGCAAATCGAGTCTCGTATTGCATCACAGTGAGATCTCTATGAGGTAATCCAAAGAATTCCTGCACCTTCACTATCTTAATCACTTTGAGAAAATATTTGTTTTGAAACAAGTCATGAAACTCCTTCTACGTCATCTTCTTAACGTCCTTAGATTCCTTAATCATACTCCACCAATGATCTGCCTCACCCTCTAATTGGAAGACAACTAAAGTAACTTTGATTCTATCAGATTTGATGCCTATGGGCAACAAGGATTTTCTTTATCTGTCTAATCCAGTGCTTTGCCACTATCGGATCATGCTTACTCTTGAACATCGAAGAGTTTTGCCTCCAAAAATTCCCTTAGTGCAGTCATGGAGCTCTTCCCATTATCTTCGATCCGAGACATAGCTCTAGCAATACCTTGCAGAGTTTGCATGAGGTCAGCATTATCATTTGCACCGTGCGAATTGGAGGCTGTTGTACCCTTAGTCACATAATTCGCCTTTTATACAAATCACGCTCTATCGCTTGGAGCGTGAATTTGTATATTGAGAGCAAATTCAACATAAATTCGCGCTCTCACTCTATTAAATTCAAGAATTAAATATTTTTACTCTTTACTCATGTCAAAAGTCCAAAGTTTAACTTAGGCTATCCCAATTACGTAAAAAAACTAGGGTTATTAATTTTATCAATTTGGCCATTAATTCATGCCACTTTAGTCCTTAATCAGATAGTTCATTAAGTTTTTTGATGCAAGTGACCACGTGTCATGTTTTCAGACGGTATCATGTAACCAACACGTGATCATTTTGTCAAAAACTTAATTGCCCGTCTGTGTAAGGACTATTTAAACACGAATTAAATACTTATAGATAAAATTGATATTTTAGGGACAAAATTGATAAAACGTGCATATTTTAGGGACTAAAAGTGTTATTAACCCAAAAAACTATCTTCCTTTGTTGTACTCACCTCAATCAGAAGCTTTTAAGCTAAAGAACCCACCATGTGCATGTTCAGTGAAATTGAGCATTTACCCTTTTTAATAAGCAAGTGTTGCTGCCTATTCTACATGGGGATAAGTTCCTAGGCAACAAAATCCTTTCAATGGCTTTAGCAAAATGTTTATTTGATGTGGGCCACCACGTGCTTTTTCTGTGAAAGTGAGCCTTTTTTTTATTTAACATTCAGTTTAATATTTCTATAACAAAATAATACTTAAATAAATTTAAATAATTTATCATTTATTCGTGTATGAAATTAAAATTTTTAATTATGTATATATATATATATATATATAAAATAAGACGTTCTTAAGT
>CM042186.1:43278189-43296216 GCA_023539305.1 Ilex asprella | reverse complement strand
ATTTTTAATTATGTATATATATATATATATATATATATAAAATAAGACGTTCTTAAGTTGCTCTCGTTGCACCTTTGTCATCACTATTTCTCCTCATAGTCTAATAAAATAATAAAAAGATAGTGAAACTTAGCAGTTATAAAAGGTACTAATTGTAAGCAGAGATAAATTTTTTTGGATATTGATTAATAATAACTAAATTGGGTATTATATTTATACAGGAAAATTCCTAAGTTCAAGTTTGAGAAATTATGTATTACAATGCAAGACTTAATTATCATATGAAATTTAAAACCAATATCAATGCAACAATTAGCAAAATATGGACAAACAAAGCCAATAATTTTCTTATAGCACATTCTAACTCAATTATATATTAAGGTGTAAGTTAAAAAAAAGTAATGCATTGAAGTAGAACACGATAACATTGTATTAAATCTCAAGAATCGTGTTCAGTTTCATGACATAAAATTTTCAATAGTTTTCTTTTAATGTGATTGAGAGGTTGATCTTTTGAAATGACTTAAACGCGTTCGGGTTAGTACATTTTTCTAGTTGCATTAATTCGTGTGATACCAACTTAGGATCCAGTAAACTATTAAAAAAGAATGATGGACAATTATACAATTGTTTTTAAAGAATAAGAGGAAGGACAACTATAGTCAGTTGTTCTCATTCTCCTTTTTAATTGCCTATTGAGTAAGGTTTGGTGTTTGCAAAAATGTCGAGTCGACGGGATCATGTACCGGCAGTGACAATTACAAAAAAGGGAGCTGGACACTAGTTGTGCTAGTGGAATTACCCAACTGGACCTAGTCAGCCCGAATTGTTTTGTGGTTCTAGAGGCCCTAAACAAGAAGAGACAAAGATGCCAGAGGAGAGTGTAGTTAATGAGATAACTCCAGAGGAGAGCGATTTGACACATAGAAGCTAGGATCTGGAAAAGAAGGTTGATACTAGGTCAACTATGACAGTGACTGAGGGGGACTTCTTCTGTGATAAATAAAGGAGTCCAAAGAAGAACCTTAGGGTAGCCAATCCTAAGAAAAGATGTGAACCTAAGAAGATTAGTGAGAGTAAGCGTTTAGAACAAATAAAGTCAAGGCTAAAGAACAAAAGACAAATAAAGGTTGCTCATGACGAAAAACCAGAGACAACGCTAAGGTGTGAGGGGAATGTAAAAACAACAATAGTTCCATATGAAGGTCTTTATATGGAACGTCAGAAAGATTGGTAAAGTTGCGAAGTAAAGAGAGGCCAAAGATTATATAAGAGCACAAGAGGTAGATTTGATTGGCTTGGTGGAAACCAAAGTGAGGAGTGGAAAGGCGGCAAGAATTACGAGGTGTTTGGGAAAGGATTATAGTAAAGCCATTACTGTGGAGAATGAAGCCGAGAACTGCAAAATTTTGCTGATATGGAAAATAAACTATGACATTAATGAGATAGAGAGATTCGCTCTTACTTACTAAGTAGTGCTATTTTATCCTTGGGGGACTGGACTCCAACAAATGGTTCTTTATCCCTCTTCCACCGGTAAGTAGTGACTTTCATTTTTTTTCTAGATACGTACCTTTTGGCTTCAAAGTTTGTTCCAACAACTGCCATATGTGAGATTCTGATCATCTTCCTCCTAGCCTTCTTACTTGTTGGGGGAAAGGAATGAAAGTTGAGTTCCCTTCCAAGACCGAAGAAGGTCAAACTCTGGGTAGCCTGCCAGGTTTTGCTTACGCTACGGTTTCACATGATTGAACTTTTTTTGTTCAATCGAAGTTAAGGAATCCTAGAGCACACAAGAGAATGGACTTTCATTCTTGGGACTGCCTCGTCTATATACTCTGCGCCTCCCCAGATTGCTTGAATATGCACGCACGATACAAACAATAAAGGCTTTTGGGAGAAACCAATGAAAAACAAGGGTAAAGCCTTGGAGCCGGCCCAGGCGAAGATTGACACTCAAAAGGCTCGAGGAATAGCCCAAAAAAGGGAAAGTTGTGGAGATGAAAAACTCGCCAATCAGGCACACCGTGAGGTCACTATAGCAAACCGGGAGGTTACAATTCTTGTTTCAATTTTGGGAGTGAATGTAGGAAGGATAGACTGGATTTGGTGTGAACATTCAGTAGAGCTCTAGGATAACAATTTTCTGAAAGAAAACAAGAAGAAATTCACTAAATAGAACCATAATTGGCTCACTCAAACTGTAAAACTTATGAATTATCACTAAAATCATTTAATTAGCCCTGGAAAATCCAGGGCGTGACATTTAGGTAGAACTGAGGACCTGAATATAAGATATCAAAGGGGTAGAGGGCTTTGTTCTGAAACTGATTGTTAATAGGGAGCTGATCTTTTCCATTGGTTGCCCATAAATATTCGTAGACTATTCGTTGTTTCGTTTTGGCTCTAGGCTTTGCTGAATTGTATGAAAGAGTGAATGGACTATAACATTAAATTAAGCAAGAAATCTAAGAGTGCTAATACTTTATACTGATCTGGAGAAATGGATCATTTGAAGTCTAGCAGGATATTATCATATCAAGGTAGCTGGAGTATCTTAAAAAGGAGAAAAAAAGGGATCTTATGGAATCACATGATGCTTAGGTCTTTCTTCTCGCCTTTCCTTTTCCCTCCTTTCCTTTAAACCAAACTATACACTTTCTTCGTCATTAAACCCCTACTTTATCGGAATTTTATGTTAGTGTCATTTTTGTGTCTTCCAAGAAGTAGTATAACACATTCCTTCCTTAGCCATAAATCTTCAGTTTCACTATGATTGTTGTCTTTGGGTGCCCAAATATTCCTTATACTTTTGTCTTTTTTAGCTAAATTCGGTGCAATTAATATAGCTTATAATCTACAATCATATTCAAGGCATAAGAAATCTTTTTTCCCCCCTTGTTATGTAAGAAAAACATATGTTCAAATTTGATTAACCAGATTAATTTTCTTTGAATTTTAATATGCTATCTGGTAGCAACTGTTGGTAGTGTTGGATATGGGAATTTTCCAGTACATTTATTCATCCTGTTTCCCTTCAATTTACTAAGCTTTTGATGCTTGCAATGACAGTTTGCCTAAACCTTTGTGTACTTAACCTCTAGGTGCAAGAGTTGTGTTTTTGGATTTGAGAGACTCCTTCCTGTTTCGTTTATATCATGGTAGTGTTGAAGGTGCTCGCTTGGATGGTATACTTCCACAGTTTGATAGTGTAAGATATTTATTAATCTCTCCCTCCCTCTCTCACACGCATGCATGCTTGTACACTTGTATGCACACTGTATTTATATTCCACAAAGTTTTTCATTATTTTTTCAAAGTTAAGCTTTGTTAAGCAGAAGTTTTATTTTTTGAGGCATTTACGCAGATTCTCAACCAAATATGTGGTTTGATTGAAGATACGCTTAGAGATCTTGTGGTATCAAGCATCTTTAAGGCATCATTGGTATGATCTTGTTCCCATGTGTAGTCTGTCAAAGTCCATTTGGTTTGGTTTTGATTTCATATACTTCTTGGTGTAGGAAGGGTATGTCTGGTTATTACTAGATGGAGGGCCTTCACGTGCATTTTCTGATTCAGATATCACAAAAATGGAAGATGACCTGAATATATTGAAGGTATATGTACAAATATTTCTTTGATAATTCTTTGAAATTATGGATTGTGTTGAGGAACTGCCAAAAACTCCTCCCCCGCTTTTGTCATGTTGTGGCAGTCTCTCAATTCAAGCAGTCCCTCTTTCAGTTTTGAATTCCAAAAATTAGGGATGGTCATTGGCACAGCGGTAAGGTTGCTCCATTGTGACCTGGGTGGCAAGGGTTCAAGCCACGGAAATAACCTCTCTATATATGGGGGTAGGACTGTATACATCTAAACCTCCCTAGACCTCGCCGTGGTGGGATACTGGTGCTCTGGTTGGCCTTATGTCTAAGTTTGAGACACACTACATATGATGATAATGGACTACTAACTAGTATGAGAGATGACTTTTTATCATCATCAAATGAACTTCCATAAAAAGCTGGATATGTAAATAGAATTATGCTTGTTTACTTTTTAGGACTTGTTTGTAGCTGATGGAGAAGGCCTTCCACAATCCTTGGTCGAGGTGGAAGCAAAATTTGCCCATCAAATCTTGAGTCTGTTTTCCCTTCAGGTTTGTTGACTCCTGATTGAGCTTGCCATATACCTACATATGTAGTCAAAATTGGCATTTTTGTTAATGAACTTTTCCGCTCTTTTTGGCAGACGGAATCTGTTATCCATATGTTGATGACTGCAAGTGAAAACATTTCAGCCAGGTTGGAGTCACACAACAATGGCAGCATGTCCTTGGGAGATGCTTACACCTTAATACGAGTATTATGCCACAAGAAAGATAGAGAAGCCTCCAAGTTCTTAAAAAGACAATATCAGCTGCCTGCATCCTCGGGTAATAATATTTTTCCCTGCCAACTGGACTGCCATTGAAAGCTATACTTGATTCTGGTTCCCAGCTAAGATAAGGGAGTTCAATATGATAAAACAGATGAAGTGAAATTTGTGTGAAACCTACTTTTGTATTTAGAGGTAATGAATGTGTTTTACATGATATTAGGAGAACACGGTACTTTTTCGAATCTATTAGTATCTTGTGGTTGGTCTTTAGATATCATCACCATACTAGAAACTGTTGGTTATTTTGGTTAGTTGAAACCAAAACAAAAACAGTTTATTGACTAAGGTACAAATTTTAAATTGTTTTTTCTTGATCTTTCTGTTTTCTTTGTTTTAGTTTCTGAGTCACTTTTTATCGTGGGTAAATTTGTTGGGTGGGAAGATATTGTTTTGTTGTCGTTCTAAACTAATAGTATTCTTGATGAAATGTTTTTCAGAGTATGATGACACTCCATTGAAGGACTCAAGTTTCAAATCACCTCTAGTAGCAGATCTTCTAAAGCGAAGTGCATCGTTTCGCTGGTCTGAGAAAGGCCACAGCAGCTTCAGTTCAATAAAGAAAAGACTCCAAGATGCAACTTCGGAGATTAGACATGCAGCGTGGTAATCATTTGCCCATTGGTGGCTTGTAAAGGCGTGTTGTATTTTCATGTATTCCTCAGCTGAAAATTTTGGAGATGTCTGGTGAGTGCCGGAATGAGTAATTATTCATTTGACTTACATAGCCAATAAATACTTATACTTTTTTTGTGGTATTTGGCAATATAATCTTTGCATTGCTTGTGGTAATAATAGGATAAGTCTACGCATATACACCAACGTTGCAGAAACACAGTTGCAAGGCCCGAAAGCTGTGTTTTAACCGGTATTTGGGGTATTTGGGTTGAACTGTTCTCCGGTTTCTAAGTTGCATGGTTTGGGGATTAGTGAAATTGCCGTTCCGTTCAAATTCCTTTAATATTTTGCCAGATTTGAAGAAAAACTTTATAGCATTGAGAACATCACGCCCTATTATGTTCCACGCTCTTTATAAAAAGAAAGTATTGAATTGTAGCAGTAACCTTCCGGCTAGAGTTTGGTGTGGATCGGAGCTTCTTTCAGTACATTTTGTTTTTCTCTACAGTAATATTTATCGTGTATTCAATTGAGATTCATTATATACAAGTGTATTTCCTATCAGTGTACGGTCGGTGATGTATTATTGACGATTCTAAAAAGGTATCGAATTCCTCAAGAGTGGACCAAGTTGACTTGGGGTTTGTGGAGATTCACAAGGAAAATTCGTAATAGTTGGCCCATCATAATATTGGAAATCCACGTCAAAAACAGATCTTACTGCTGCGGTGGCATATACATCTAGAAGTTGCTGGGAATTGCTGTCATTGCGGAAAAATGTGGGGAAATTGCTAGCTGCTGCGAAGGATACTACTTAATGATTTTTGGACCAAGTCTTCGGCCGATTTTTTTTTGGGTACCGTACTGTTATTTATTATTTTTTGTGGTTTTTTTTTTAATTAGGATTGATCGGCAGTGTCATAAAAGTGATAAGAATAATTATTATAGAAGTGATAAAAAATTTAGAAAAATAGTACCGAATTTGTTTTTTTTTTGGGGTGCTGTAGTGAAATTGTAATGATTTTTGAGTGGATGAGAATAGACATCCGCCGTAAACACTAGGGACACTCTCTTGCTTGAACTTGTGGCTCTCTCTCATAGACACTTGCTTTTCAATGCCATGGAACAAAAGTCTTGAGCTATTAGCTTGTCGGATTCCTTTGATGGGTCTAGAGCAGACACTAGACAGTTCTCTACTATTGACATAAAATCAATATGAAATTAAAAAGTGTGTGTAGATTAAGTCTTAACCGATGGACCTGATTCATGATAAGTTGACATGAATTTGATAATGCATGATAATTTGGATATGAATCGAATAAATTGCTCTAGAACTTAGACATGGTAGGAGTTTGACACACAATAGGATAATCCTTGCGATAGAGAGCTAAAACTTTTATCATGAAAAATATTCTTTGCTAGTAAGATTTAAGTTATGCAATAAGTGGGGGTGAGTTGATAAGAATTTAAGTCCCGGATCCCTTCTATTACTCATTTCCTTCAATTCTCGTCACTACAGTGGTAAATGAGTGACATGTGTAATATTTTGAATTTCAATGGATAATATTTTTTCTTTGTGAGAAAATTTCTTAACTATGATTAACATTTCATCAACAATAAAATGAATAAAGAAAATCTATGTTTGTGCATGCATGGAATGGGAGGCTCTCATTCGAGCGTAGTGGTTGTTTGACCCCATTTCAAGAAGATTCTCCTGCATGATTGGTAGGTCTGTTAGAAGTGTCTTAGCTAGTGATTAGTTTAGCCTCGAAAATTTTTTACAACAAAAAAAAATTATCCATTAAAATTCAAAATTTTATGCATATCATACAAAAATTAAAAGAAATGAGTAAAGGTGACAATCTAAATCCGTCCCATAACTAAAAACAAAAGAAGTGAATGCTGGACAAACATCAAGCAGAAAAAATTGACAAAGAATCATTCAATTTGTCAAATTTTCAATGGTTAGTTAGATGGTAGGTGTCTTTCTGAATTTTCAATCTTACACGCATTTATCTGCTACAGGCCAAACCAAGGTTTGGTGTATATACTCTCTCTCTCTCTCACACACACACCTAGCTTTGGAAACCAGACTGGTTTTCCATTAAGCTAGGTCACGGCGCATTAACGGGAAGTCCCAATTTAGTCATCCAATCAATAAGAAATTTTGCAAGGCAGATTATCACCGAAGCGACAAAATCAACTCACGATCGTATTCAATGTACAAAGCTCTCGTATCTAGCATATTTTAGAAGAAATAAATGACGCATTCATCAATCTTAATAGAGAAAGAGGATTCAAAGTCAAACCTAACTATTCATGCCATTGCAAGTGACACATTTTTTTTTCTTTCAAACTGTAAATCGATTGTTGATAAGATTTGAACGTCTTTTTTAATGAAAGATACCGATACTTGATCATAATTAATACATAGACATAACTTAGTAGAAATTTTTGTCTAATTCATTAATATATAAAACAAAATACAATCTCTTCTCATACTCCCTAAGAATTAATCATCAGGTGACTAGCTGCTGAGTTTCAGGGAGTGGTCAACGCTTTGATTATCACTTATAAATAACCTGATTTCTTAGTTTAATTCAAGGCCATGTAATTTTTTCACCACCGCAGCCACCTAACTGATATTGAGTGTGACCCATGACTGGGCAGTCACCAATAGCCGGAAACATCGTCATCGGAATACCGACGACTGTCTGACCCATCCTAATCTCCGGCGAGTGTGTCATAGAGGAATTTCTCCTCGGTTCAGGGCATTCCACTGGAGGTAAACCTTCCAATTTCACTGCAATATTAACCACCCCATGACCCCTCGAACCGTCCCTAGCCCGTAGCCGGTAACTCAGGTGGCGAACGGACGTTGCTGGTAAAAGGCCGTCGGCGACATCGGTAGCCGGAATCTGACACCAACCCAATAAAGTTTTACCCACCATGAGATGCTTTGTGTATAGTTGGAGGTATATGCATGAGCGTCTTTGGTAAAAGAAGGTGGCATCAATTGGTAGCTGAAACTTGTCACCCCAAGAAGGGTTAACACCTCCTCCATCATCCACCCTGGTTTTGTAAACTTGACTGTGTTTCTCTCTCTTGGTGGCTGGCCTGTACGAGAATGGTGGGACAGTGCTGAGAGTGATGAAGGGTCGGAGACGATGAGAGAAGAGACTTGAGTTGGTGTCCTTGAGGCCTTGAGCTGACATGACTGTAATCTCCATGATCACAGGCTGGTGACTTGAACTCTTCAGCATGTTGATTGATACACACACTCTCTCTCTCACTCACACACTCTCTCACACACACACACACACATATAGAGTCAAAATGTATACAGCATATGGTACGCAGTGGAGTGAGCTTTGATATGTATTTATATGTAGAGGGGGAGAGATTTAGAAGATGGAAAGAGAGTTCTTAGCAGTTTCAGAGGGTACTGAGACTGCAACTTCGTTTGTGGAATAAATGGCAACTAGAAATTTATACCCAGGGAGTTTCCTAGATCTTCTTGTCTACGGAATTTTCATGTTTGAAGAGGTCCACTCGGAACAAGTTACTATCGATTAAGATTAAATAAAAAATAATATTATTTAGATTTAATTTATTTGTTATCTAATTATAATAATTAACAATGAATCTTACAATTACAACAGAGGAAATTTATTATGAATTTGATGATTATGATATATTAAATTAATAAATTAAATTTAAATAATATTTTTTAAAAAAATAAAATACCAAATATAATATAAAAAAATAAAAGCCAACAAATTGGTTTTCTAGATTCAGTATGTTAAAACACTTTACCGCCGTATACAGCCAACGCCAGTGAGATTCAAACTGTCCATGTACAGTAAATCAGAAATTCAAGCCCAAACTTGCGACAAAATATTCACTCTTGGACGGCTTCAAAGGTCGACTTAAGTCTAACTTAAATTCTAAAATTTTCAATTCGAGCTCAATCCAAAAATTCAACACCCCAAATATTGTCTTGTCATACTCGGGTTGAGCCTAAATTATTAAATCGAATTCAATTTTCGGGTATGATTTGAGTTTCTACATAGTAACACCTTTAACTCTTTTATTAAAAAAGAAAGTTTGAAAGTTAATACACTTCTAATATCTTATTTGTCAAAAAATCCAACCCCAAATTAGTTAAAAAATTTATTTCAAATTCAAAGGATACCAATCAAATTAATAACAAATATTGCTACTTACCCACAACACATCTCTATTAAAGAATAAATCGATAAACATTGATGATCGTTGTGAGATCTTAACTTAGACATCTTTTTTTTACTCTTTATTTAACATCTCCCATAAGTTCACCTAGAAAACTTGCACTCTGGTAGTGTGAATAAGTGTGAATAAAATATAATATTTTATTGCGTGGTATGTATTTTTTTAATGTTTAATAAATAACACACATTTTTTTTTAGTGCTTAAATTAAAACTCTGGTTGAATTCAATTTTTAGTAATTGGATCAGAGTTTGGGTTGAACCTATGAACACGAAACCCCAATCTTATCTCAACCCGAATTCGAAGATTTTTGGCCGAAGATTTTTGGCCCAAGTTTAACTAAAATTTTAAAAAAATCAACCAAAAAACTAATTTTTTTGAGTTAGGTTCGGATTAACTTGCCCAAATTACACTCCTAGTCCTAACCCTATCCCCAAAACAGTAATCCTATTTACTTGGATTAAATCTACTGTATTGAATCATATCACTATTTAGCATAATTTGATAATTTTATTTCAAAATTCTTCCAAATTGCTCGAAGAGCCCATACCTCGGTCTAGTAAGCCGAAGTGAAGTTAGGCCCTGTTTTCGGAATCCGGTGAATAATGTTTGGAGAAACCCACAATATGGTTTTAGCTTTCGATTCCTCCATTGCGACTGTTCTATTAACACCAACGTTGGAGTAAATAAGGTCTCTCTCTCTCTCTCTCTCTCACTACTGGAGTTTGGGATTTATCATATATTAGTTTCAATTCATTTCCTCTTTCGTGGTTGCATCCCTTTTGGTTGCCAAGAGAACCCACTCTAATTTTCCCCTTTCTAACTATTGTTGGTCTCCATTTGCTCGATAAAATGCCTCACTCAGAGGGGGATTTTTTTTTTTCTAAGGGATTGGTTGGTAAAGTACATCATACATATGTGCATGGATACATATATGTCTGTCTGTCTCTTTGGTATGTAATTTGGGGAGTCGAGTTGAACATGATAACCACAATCAGAGAACTTTTAATTTTGAAGAAATGATGCTCGGCAGATTAGTTTTGGAAGAAAAAAAGTGTACCATTTTTCTTCTCTGGTGGGTATATTATTATTAGGCATTAACCCCCGGATAAGGGTTGCAAGAGTTCGGAAGGCTTCACAGTCGAGATGCATCTATTGGGCTCTAAACCTCTCAATGTATTCTTAATTGCTAGAATTAATATACTACTCTAAGCTTATTACTTTGATTCAAAGGATAGGGTTTAGGGTTTATTGCTATACCATTGAAGTGATTTAGCTAACAAGGAAAGGGGTCAATCGGGTCGTGAAGTTGGTATCATATAGTGAATAAGTGGTTCACTATGGTCAGGTTTTTAGACACAACCTGCATGATTATTATGTTCAATTATCTTTCTTGAAAGAATGTTACTGCTAGCATTTGATTCTTCCTTGATGTCTATAGTGTTTGATAGTCAGTAGTATTATGCATTCTGTTAGGTACTTTAAAAGTTCAAATCAGTTTTCATCCACAAACGCCAGATAATACCTGTTCCATTTGTCAGGCTTGATGCTAAACATGATATTCTTTTATCAAATCTAACTTGCAGATCGAGGGGGAATCATTTTGCTTTCTTTTGGAGGACTGTCTCCGGCTATATTGTGACCTGGCTTGGCTATGGTGAATTATGAATAACTTGCACAACTAGTAGTGAAAAAACGCCAGTAAACATGGCATCTTTAGGTGCAGCACGGTTTCTCCCCCTTGTTGGAGAATCTTTATGCTTAAGAAAGTTTTCACGATTCTCTAGAGCTGCTCCATTCCACAGAAGTGTTCGCTTTTCGAGCCGGGCTGATCGTGAGAATAGGCCTCTCACACTTGCAAGCGTTGGGTTTAAGAGTGAACTTCAAGCAACAGACAAGGATGAGAGGAATAAGCTTGAGCCGGTTGTTTCCACAGTTGAAGTCGCCAAACCTAAAATGAAGGCAGTTAGGAACAATGGTGTCAAGGTTGTCAGAGGGAAGAAGACTCTTGAAGCAGAGTTTGCTCCCTTTTCTGCAAAGTCTTTTTCTGAGCTTGGTCTTCCTCTTTGGTTGATTGAGAGGTTAGACAGGGAAGGTTTCACGGTTCCAACTGATGTCCAGTCGTCGGCAATTCCCACAATTTTCAAGGATCATGATGTTGTGATACAATCCTACACAGGTTCAGGGAAAACATTGGCATATCTCCTTCCCATACTCTCTGAAGTGGGCCCACTGAAGAAGGAACCTTCCAATGGTGATAAGCCTAGGAAGAATATAGATATAGAAGCAGTAATTGTAGCACCGTCGAGAGAGCTTGGCATGCAGATTGTGAGGGAGGTTGAGAAGCTGTTAGGACCTGAAGATAAAAAACTAGTTCAGCAGCTTGTAGGAGGTGCAAACCGATCAAGGCAGGAAGAAGCTCTTAAGAAAAACAAACCAGCCATTGTGGTTGGGACACCTGGGCGGATTGCCGAGATCAGTGTAACCGGAAAATTGCACACCCACGGCTGTCGTTACTTGGTCTTAGATGAAGTCGATGAGCTCCTTTCATTCAATTTCCGGGAGGACATGCATAGGATATTGGAGCATGTTGGGAGGAAATCTGGTGTGGGCCCACGTAGTTCAAAAAGCCCTCTCACTAGGCGGCCTGGGCGTCAAACTATCATGGTGTCTGCAACGGTGCCATTTTCGGTGATGAGGGCAGCTCAGAGCTGGGGGCAGGATCCACTTCTTGTCCAAGCCAAAAGCGTTTTGCCCCTTGAATCAGTCCCTCCCTCTGGACCTGTTAACTTGCCAGGATCTTCTTCCTCTCCTAGTTCAACCTCGAATTTGCAGACTCAGGCCACTATTAAGAGCCTACCACCAGCTCTAAAACATTACTACTACGTAACGAGGCTACAGCACAAGGTTGATACATTGAGGAGATGTGTGCATGCTCTTGATGCCAAGTCTGTGATAGCTTTCATGAACCATACTAAACAACTAAAAGATGCTGTCTTCAAGCTGGAGGCTCGCGGAATAAATGCTGCTGAGCTGCATGGGGATCTTGGCAAGCTTGCGAGATCAACAATTTTGAAGAAATTCAAGAATGGGGAAGTGAGAGTGTTGGTGACAAATGAGCTTTCAGCTAGAGGTTTGGATGTATCAGAATGTGATCTTGTAGTTAATCTGGACTTACCCACTGACTCAATTCATTATGCTCATCGGGCCGGCCGAACAGGTCGGCTTGGCAGGAAGGGTACCGTGGTCACCATATGTGAAGAATCGGAAGTGTTTGTGGTGAAGAAGCTGCAGAAACAGCTTGGGGTCCCCATTCAGTCTTGTGACTTTGCAGAGGGGAAATTTGTTGGGGAAGGAGAGAAGACCTTAGATGTGCAAGTCAATGCTAATAAATCTTGTTAGAAGATTCACGTCAGTTCTTGTTATCGTGTATTACTTGTGATAATTGGTTGGTCTGTTTTCGGGCTAGTTTGTTCATGCACCGATCGTTAATTACATGTTGATGCTTTCAGATCAAACTCAGTAGAAACTGCTGCTCATTATGAATTTTGAGATATTCTCGATAACTGAATTGCCATATATTTCATTTACTAGTGGTCTAATAGGAAGTAGCACTAAACAAACTTTTAAATACAATAATAGTGTTTTAAGGAGTTGAGTCGAGTTGTCAGTTAGGTTAATTTCTGTCTAAAAAAAAAAAAAAAAGTGCCACATGTGAGCTTGAAAAGTGCAAGCCTATGACAACCAGCTCAAATTTTGACACATTTCCAGTGTTGCTCTGAAGGGATAACCAATGTTCCGAACCATCTCAAGAAAAAAAGAAAGGCAGGCCATGCGATAACTCAATCTAATTGCCAATAACAATAGGGCAATAGGTAGGCAGTTTGATTGAGTTCAGTCTTACCACACTAAGCCAGACTATAAATATACACAATCAATTCATTTAACCACTCTTCAAAATACATTTTTAATGCACCAATGGAAATTCCTCCATAGAATGGTCTAATTACATGCACTACATATCCACGTTAACACGAGTCCAAAATATGCAATTTTTTAAGGGGCAACATGCTTGACCCTCTATCTATAAACATTTGAGAAATGTAAAATAACAAGATAATTTTTATCGACTCAACTTTGGAACGAAGCTCCAAGTAAGCACTATGACTCCTTTGTGAGAGAGCCAAGGGTTGAAACATTTCTTGTGTAACTGCCTACTACCAATCTGCTATTCAAGGCTTGGACTGGTAACCCCATGGGTTCTGGCTTGCCCACTTCCATTGGTCCCTGCACATCTCGTCTATGCCATATTTTGCCCTGTAGAGTTTAGACGCGCCAATAAGGAAAGTAAAAATTGTGAAGCGTCATCACCAAAGGTGGAAAGTCAGCACACTAGAGAGTTCATAAGATCTAAAAACTGATGTCATATTTGACACGACATACCCATTAGATTTTTAGTACTCATACTATTAACATTTATATTTCAAAGAATTTAGACTACAATTTACACATGCATCACTAAATTGGCAGTACCTATGAAGAAACTAGTAGTTAACCTATGAGAGTGTGGTTTAATGAAGAAAAATAAGTATGGAAGTACATGGATCTTGCATGCATATAGTACCACCATATATAGGATATCCATGAGAATTAAGAATTATTTAGGAACTTACTTCCAGCCAAGCTCCTTCTCAGCTTTCTCTGTTGATGCATAAACAGCTGTAGCATCTCCCAACCTTCTTGGGCATAGTTTGACAGGAATTTTCTGGATTAAAATAGAGGAAATCTTGTCAATTCTTAAACTTAGTTCTCTTAAAGTATGTGTCTCCATGTGTGCGTTTTTCAGAGAGAAATCACCTTGCCAGATGCTCTTTCAAATGCAGCAACCATCTCCAGCACAGAGGTACCACGACCAGTCCCCAAGTTGTAGGCAACACAACCTAGTAGAGGATATTTCTTTGAATATCAAATGTTATATACTATTATCATGGAAATCCTAAGACGTAGCATAGGTTTTTTTGCTTAATGCACTATAACAGAATGAGGGGCTCCCATGATCTTTCTGATTTTGATAGAAGAGCAGGCTATTATCATACGATCTACTGAAAAAAGAATGTAATTACCTATATGATCTGGTGTGAAAAGCTTCCTAAGTGCAGCAACATGACCTTCTGCCAAGTCCATAACATGAATGTAGTCTCGAACCTGCTAACCACGAAGCACATTAGCATTAAAAAAAAAAAGATTTTGATTTTCCTCTGCATGATTCCCCAAAGCTATCCAGGCAGCAAGATAGTGCTTATGAGCTGAAAGCTTCGGAAATGATCTGACTCAAGCAATTTTATATGTGATCGACACTTTGTAAAGATATAAATCTGTAAGTTATCTTTCATGGACTCAACATACCGCACTACCGTCTGGTGTGGGATAATCATGACCATATACATTCAGCTCAGGCAATCGTCCAACAGCCACTTGTTGTATGTAAGGCATAAGATTGTTGGGGATGCCCTTTGGATCTTCACCAAGTTTGCCACTCTCATGAGCCCCAACAGGATTGAAGTATCTTAGCAAAATAATTCTCCAATCTGAATCAGCCTTATGAATATCTTGTGCAATTTCTTCAAGGAACAACTATTACACAGAAAGATACATTGTTAAGGGAGAAAATAAATTTGACTAATCTAAAAAACTCAAAAACAAGAATTTCCACTTAAATGTAATTGACTTGGAACATCAAACACACAACTATATTTAATTAGTTTCAGAAGGGAAAAAAATGAACTTACATGAAGGGTATTATAGATTTTACCTTAGTGCGTCCATATGGATTCATAGCCTTCAATTCAAAATCCTCAATGCATGGAATTTTCTCAGGTTGGCCATAAACTGTCGCGGATGATGAAAATACCAACTAACCAATCACAAAAGAAAATACCTTGGGTCAACAGTGAACAAATTTTGAAGACATGCCATGCAGCATGCTTAATTTCCAAGGTACATAGACTTGGGTATTTCTGGGTTAAGGTTTTAATGGGACTTACTGGTGGTTTTAGAAATATGGAAAAGCACTAGAAAATATGAGCAGCTATGATTTTAAGCAAGCCATTTTTCTTGAAACAAAATATGTATTATCAACCAATTATGAGATACTAAAACAAACAGCGAGTGTCATATGTACTCTTCTGTATAACTCATCAAGAATAAGAAGAACTGTCTCCAATGAACATTTGAAACATTAACCATAATTTTAAACAATGAAGGAGGTCCTACTAAACCAAAACTCTATAGGACTCTTGAGCAAGGTTGCCCTGACAGGCTGGTCAATATGGAAAGGGCGAAACAATGCCATCTTTAATCATAAGGACCCAAATCCTATAGCTACGGTCTATCAAATTCAAAGGGAGTGGACTGAATTTTGTGGAGTTCAAGAAAAGGAGCACAACTTGACTAACACATCCACCAATACCCCTGTGCTAGTCCTACGTCTTGGACTCCACCTGCCAGGAATCAGCTGAAAATAAATTGTGATGGGGCCTATAAGAATTTAGCGGACAAGCATCTGTAGGAGTTCTAATCGGGAATGACAAAGGGCAGATGGTTAATGGCAGAGCAAAATCCATCCCCGGCTGTGTCTAGCTTATATACAGAAGCAGCAGCTGTCTGAGTAGCTTGCTTAATGGCCCTCCCACTGAACCTGAAGAACCCCATGGTAGAAAACAACATATGAGACATAATCCATCTTTGCGTCACTGAAGATGCACCACCTTGGGAGATCTCTGCTTTCATGGCTGACATCAAAGCTTGTGCAAAATGTATGAACTTACTGTTCAGATCTTCTAATCAACTAGTTCATTGGGTAGCTATATCCTTTATGAACAATTCTATCCGAGCAGATTGGGTTAGCTGCCCACCCATAGAGCTGAATGCTCTACCGCTCCATGATTGTAATTCTCAATTACCTACTTAGTGATGCATATATTTTCCACTCAAAAAAGGGAGATCCCTGATATAAGGGTAGCATTGCAAACATAAAAATAGAAACCAACAGAAAATCTAAACCACATCAAAGTGACATAGACACACCTTCTTACAATTATATTTTGCCATGGTCGTGTATAAACTGATCGATCCAATCAAATTGTTATCGAAATAGCGAAAAGGATGAGCAACACTCTCACCAACAGCTTTAAGACCAGCAAAATGGATCACAGCATCAAACCTGTTCAATATTAAATAACATAAGGTCTAATAACTCATGATCAAATCAAGATATCCAAAGGAAAAATCACACAAAAAATTGAAAATACCAAAATATAACAGAAAATCAAAGTGATACAATTCCAGAATTTTTAGTATGGGCCAAATGGGTTGAAATTCATCAACATGACAAAACATTATTGATTCTTCATACCTATTTTGAGTAAATAGCTTCTCTAAATCCTCCTTTTTCCTGATATCACCCTGCAACCAAACGAAAACAACAACTTAAGCACAAACTAAAGCCCTAATGTTTTGATTTGCAGACATTTATATATTAAAACAAAGGGGAATGAAGAAAAGGGATTTAACTAATTTTTTTAGGCACACTATAAAGCCTCAGTTTGCAAAGACCAGAACAGCATGAAACATAAAGATTCACAATCCTTGATTGATTTTCATCTTTTCCTGAATTTTCTTGGTAAACAAACAGCCCAAACTAGAACTCATTCATCACCCAACCCACCCAGCATCCAAAACCGGGATTAACAAGTATCATAAAGAATCGAAACATACCCCATGAGTTTTCGCCCAGTACCCACCAAAGATAACTAATTACAGCACTTACATTAATCACACAACGAATCCTCAGTATTCAGAACCCAGAACACAAAGAAGTAAACTTTCCCATATTCTCTGATTTTCATGGGAAACAAACTGCCCAAGACAGCTGACGTACCAAATTGAAGTCAAGATTCCTAGACAGTTGGGGTCCGACTAATTCCTTCACTCTGTGAACGGCCTCTTCGACTGAATTGTCCAGGTTATCGATGATCACAACCCTAAATCCTTCATTGAGAAGCTGAATACAAGTGTGGGTACCAATAAATCCAGCTCCTCCAGTAACAAGAATCGTTTGCTGAGTCGAACCCATTTCAGGGATAAACTGTTGGCAACAAGAGAGAGAGAGCGAGAGAGAACTAAGGCTATAGAAAACAGACGTAAGGGATGTGTATTTATAGAGAGAGAGAGAGAGATTTGTTTGAGCAAATCAAGGAGTCTGTTAGAAGAAGATAAGCAAGAACAGAAAAATGGGAGACCTAGAGTGAGAGAGAGAGAGAGAGGGTGGTAGCCTGGTCTGGTCTGGTCTGGCAATTTCAATCATGGCTGTGTTGGCGCGCATATCTTATTCTTTTATTTTCGAGAGAAGCAATGCCTCTATACACGCCTCTATTGTCTATATATACACTCCCAACTTGTCTTTTGACCTTTTTGACCGTTACATTTCATTTCTTAGCTTAAAGGACAAGCACAAAACTTTTCTACTTTGAGATGAGTTTTTGTATCTAAAAAACACTTAATAATAATTATTATTATTTATTTAATAGTATGTCATTATTTTAATTAGGTTTTAAGTTTCCAATAACATTACTCCTTCAAAATTCTTAACTTCAAAATTGTAAAGTAATCTTATCCATTCTCTCATGCTCTATGAATTATCTCCAACAATGTTTGTCAACCACACA
>CM042186.1:43257966-43268189 GCA_023539305.1 Ilex asprella | reverse complement strand
CATCCCTCACTGCCTGGAACCCACATAAGACAAATAATTTTTTTAAAATCAAAAGAATAGTTACGCAATACAGTTAGATCCATTAAGTTTTGAATATGAACTATCTATATTTGAATCTCAAATAGTTATTTAAAACAGTTACGTAACTATTTTTAATCAAAAAAATCATGAACCATAAAGTTGTCAATAACAGACTTATAAGAATTGAATCTTTAAAATCAGAAGAATAGTTACGCAACACAGTTAAAGGCATTAAATTTTGAATATGAACTGTTTATATTTTGAATCCCAAATAGTTACTTAAAACAGTTACGTAACTATTTTAATTAAAAAAATCATGAATCATAAAGTTCCTAATAATGACTTATAAGAATTGAATCATTAAAATTAGAAGAATAGTTACACAACACAGGTAAACCATTAAATTTTGAATATAAACAGTCTATAATTGAATCTCAAATAGTTACTTAAAACAGTTAAGTAACTATTTTTAATCAAAAAAATCATGTTCCAAATTATTATTTTTTTCTTCATATACATATGCTATAATAGTTCTGCAAATTCTTAATATAATTTTACAAAATTAGAGTTTTACTATTTGATTTTATTTTTGAATCAACTTATACAAGTTTATGAAAAAAGAATTAAATAATCAATGACTGAAAAAAAAAAAACGGATATGTCATATGGTTGTATATTTTGAATCCCTGTGCCGAAAAGGATAAGTTTTGATAATTAAACCCCCTATTTTACCTCTCACTTGATTTTATCCAAAAAAAAAAACGAATATGGCATTTTCATGGCCATAGAATCCCTTTTTCCTAAGAAGAAGGGATTAGATAATTAAACTCCTATTTTTTAGCTTCTATTTTTTAACTCCCATTGCTTGATTGTAGCCAAAATTTTCGGTAAAAATTCAAATGGTTTCCACCCATTTGCACTTAACTGAATGGCAATAGTGTCATTTTTTAAAAATATGGACTTTAGCCCAAATAAGTTTTTGAGTTGTATTTTTGCCTAAATAAGTTTAAAAAATTGTACCGGCTTCTAAATTCCCCTTTTTTTTATGTCTAACCACACCCCCTCCACTAAAAACGTAAGTTTGATTAGCGTTTTTGTCTAAAAATGTTATTTCGATTGACGTCTTTTAGTCTAAAAATGTTATTCTAAATAATACTTTTAGAAATGTTTGAGTTTGAAAAATACTTTAAAAATAATTCTCTTTTGAATATATTTTTGTACAACCCCAAGAGTTGGGTAAAAGCTCGTCCTAAATCCTTATTTTGAAAAGATAGGGATTGAATGAAAAGAGGTGCAATCTTCATAAATAGATTAAAAACCGCTGGAGAAATAAAAATAAAGATAATAGAACCGTAATTTGGAGACTTGAAAAATCCAAAATTTTACCTAAAAAATCAAATGTCGTCCTAACCAACCGTCATGAGATCATGACTTCTGAGAACGCAATGATTCTGTACTAAGAAGGTGGTCCTATAGGAATATATTCTTGGCGCCCTCCCTCTCATGTGATGTCTCAACGAACTTGTCCATCAATTCAGTTTTATTCATGTCTCCCAAAGCGTTTTCTATAGTCCGAAGACAAAGCTCAATTCGTGATAAAGATGAACTATAAATTCAGACGTTTTGAGTTTAAATTTTGATTACTTATTAGAGTCAAGTCATGAGAGAATAGTTCCAACGTAAATGGTCTGACAAGAGAAGGAATTTGTCGAGGTATACATAAATTAATTTGAACAAACTTGATCGTTGAATAAAAAATAAAAAAATTGTTTCAAATACCCATCTTTCGAGACTCAAGAAATATGTTGATACACTCAATGAACATATACAACTGCTAAATAGAAGAAGATTTGAACCGATTACCTCCGCTCCTTCAATATGAGGTTAAACTATTTCAAAACCACTCGGATATCAAGCATTTAAGTTACAACCTTAAGTCCAAAAAATGATTTTGTGTGTTCTTGGTATACTAACTTCTCCCCCACAGTTGTTCCCCTTTCCTTTTCAAGAATAGGATCATTACTTCAAATGGGAGGCATCTCTAACAACTACACCCAATCATTACTCATTATGTTCACCCTCAAGTTGTTTACTGCCTCCATCATAGTGGTAGGAAAAATACTATCTATTCTACATCGGTGGTTCAACTTGGATGGCAGATTGCACCAAAAATAATGAGATGCCTTCCACTTTAATTTTCAACCAAACTGAGAATATCCCACCAAACCAAATTCATACTTGTTGGAGTATTTTAATAAAAATAAAGTAGCTTTTATTATTTATATTACAATAATTTCACATTTATTTGTAATTTTATTTCAGCTTGATTTTACATATTTATTTATATTTTTATAGGCTATGAGTCACAAAGTTTTGAAATTAGTACATATATAATGACAATGATAAGTGAGCTTAACACCAATTTACAGTGATAATTAGTGGTCCATAAATTACATAATATTTATATATATTATGATACTTATAGGACTAATTAAATTGAGTTCTAAGTTATAGAGTTTATACTTAATGATTGTTTAACAGTAACTCTTTTAAGCCTATGACCCATTTCAAGAGCAGTATAAAAAATATAACAATTATATGTTTATTTTGTCTTTCTCGAAAAGTATTAGCAATATAATTTTATGGCAAAGAAAGGGGTACGTGTGTGTAAAACTTTTACTTTTCAAAATTGTATACACTTATAGAAGTTACAGTGATTAATTGATCTGTTGTATCCACTTGTTATATCTTGGAAGTGACATATTGTGATATACTACAACAAATATTTTATCCACAGAAGAGCGAGTCATCTTAAAAAACCTTTCCTCAACCTTAACTTAATTCTTTATTAGGTATAAAATCTACCATTAGTTTATCGATAATCAAGGTAAATGTGACAATCTTCTCAATTTAATGTTTACATAGTTTTCTTCTGAATTAATGTTTATTTCCAATTATTTTTGGACCTAATTCCAATACCAAACAAAACTGGAAGAAAAAAATTCAGACTAGAAAATTGGATTAATCTCCTAATTTCAAGAATATTCAGACTCCAGATCCGACTATTTCAAAAAATATATATATTCGCTTAATATGATTGAATTCAATAAAAACGTGGTCGAATTCAGTAAAAAGAAATAAATAGTTTATTTTTATTGTCATTTATAGCACTCTTGGACGTCTTACTTGGAAATAGAATAGAGACGGCTTTAGTGGCAGCCATACCATCTAGCACAAAAAAGGTTATTTTTTCCTTTTCTTTTGAAAACAATAACATTGTACCAACTAATCATATATTTCAGTTTAAGCAATATCAAAATCATAAGCAAGGGACTGCAGTATAAAAACCATGGCAAATCATCAACTTCAAGAAGTTCAAGTCCGGGTCCGGAATCAATCTCCCTAAAATAGAAGTAAGAATGCTTACCATTTACCTCACATGAACTCCGATATAAGTACACTAAGCATGTTTTTTCTTTTTGTTTTGTCTAACAAGCATTATGCAGTAATGGTGAATTTCAAACGGTGAGAAAAAGAACAATATGAGACAGCTTGTTAGGTTCGTCTTGAAAAGGTAAATCATTCTCTACCACACTCTCCAACCTTTCTTTTATTCTTCCATCTTACAATCTTCTGAAAAAGAAAGGGTGTAGAAAAATAATAGAACAGTTGAGATCTTTCTGCTAAAATTTAAGGTTTATGCACAAAGATTTCATATTTTTTCTTCCTCTTTCTCATCTCTCATAACGGAATTAGCATATCTCACCAGATTGTGTGTAGATTTATGAGGTAAAAACCAGACTAGAGCTTGCAATTTCCTATACTGTATTCACCAAAGGCTCTTAGCTAAACATACTGGAAGTTTTTTAATCCGAGTCTGTGTCCCTGAAAATTTCTCAAAAGAAAAGGAAAAAGAGAAGGGAAGATTTACATAATCAATGCCAATTACCATTGTACCTTCGGAATGGAAGTATATTTATTCTGAACACGAACTTCGGCTCCTACTAACATTATAGGAGCAGCATCTGTGTTACCATACTTTCAACTTTGTCTAACACCAGAGCTGGCAGTTCCCCGCGTGTCTGTGTCATCAAGTGGTTCTGATGGAATCTGTACAAGGAGAAACTGATGGATGAACAAAGCATCGATTATCAGATACCAAGAACATACAACTAGTGGGAAACAAGTGACAGGAGTAAAGGCATAATTCATGCAGTCCTGCTTACTCAATAAAATGAATTCATTCAATGGAGAACATAGATTTGTAGTCCAAGAAGACGGGTTTGGTCATAGCACAGAAACAGCGACGACATCAGAATCATTATAGCATTAGAATATGAGGTAAGTATATGACAGCCAATTTGAACAACTGCACACATATCTCCGGTTTCAAACACAATGAATCCTTACTGAAGGTTACTAGACTGTCAAGGTTAAAGCATTATACAAAAGAAAAACAAAGTATTACCTAACAGAGCCCAGAAACGGTGATCTCTTTTATAAGTAAATGACAGGGGGGTGTAAAATTTACGAAAAAAGCAACTAAAAGGAAAAAGAAAACTGCCATCGCATATTGGTAATTAGAAAAAACAAGCATAGACGTTTACCCATACAGACACAAGCCTACATAAATCACATCATAAGAAATGATATATGATACACAATTAAGAAACATATACGTATTGGCTCAGCATATATCCTAACACAGGGCACAAAATAAAAATAAAATACGACAAAAGCATAAAGTCTAGTGAGAGTGAATATGAGCTCAAGGACTTCTTGCAGCACACAAGGCTAAAGTTTTAGATACCAAATTTTTAGCACCACATTAAGATGAATTTTTTCGCCTTTTTTTTCCCCATCACTTGAAGAAGGACTGCCTATGAAGACACAAGCATGTATGCGATGAGGAAAAAACTGTATCTTCCATATTTCCAAGAAATAAAATATAATGTCCCTCATCTGTCCCATTTTGGCCAGGGCAAAAATCCACTGTCACGACTTTCAAAAGTAACTGGACTATGCTAGTTAAAAGAGAGATCTGATGCATGCAACTATGCTCTCATAGACACTGAAGGTGAGGTTGGGTCGAAAAGATTATTTGACTTAGTTACTCACCCAATTAAAAAGCTTAAGGAGTCAACATCATATTTGCACCAAAATTAACTTGTGATGGAGTTGAAGAAGCTATGGTGCAACATCCAACAGGTGTACAATCCCATTCCATATCAAATGCATATTCCAGGCGTCTTTCGAGAAAATTATCAGCAGCTGAGGTTTCAGATTTTTCAATATGTGGAAGTAAACCCTGATTGACAATTATTAAATCTGCTCTGTTGACATCTTTGCTGTCATAACTACACCGGAATGTCGGTGCAGGAGTGCAGGTACAGTCAGAATAGTTAGCAAAACCAGCTTTTCTGGGAGTCCTCTTCCTTATAATGGAAGGAATATTTTTATAACTCATCGCTGAGTTCCTTAGCATGGATTCTGGGCTGCTATCACCAAAGGATATACTTGTTGCATGTTCAGGGGGAGTAGAATAGCGAAACTTAGTTTTGGAAAGCTTCAGGCGGTTGTCAACACTTGAATTTTCACCATTTTCCTTGTGAATAACTATATCCTTCAATTGGGGTGGCTTGTAACATAAACAGCCATAATCTTTATTATTTGGATGAGGTGTTGTTCCACGGACCTTGTTTATCTTGCCAACTTCACCGTTGTAGCCCCTCAATCCCATCTGTACCAAATTTGAAAAACCATTGTCTGCAACCTTTGCAACTCTCATATCCTCCACACTCAGGCCCTCAACCCTAGGCCTTTTTGGAGACTCAAATATTCTCTCAGAAGTGACAGACTGAACAATATCAAGAGGAACATAATTCGTTTCAGTGGGACAGGACGCAGCCTTGGCAGCATCTAAGGAAGAGGCAAACAAACTGCAATGAGCATCAGCATAATGAGCAGTTCGGCATGCTTCACCAGTTAAACAATTATTAATGGATCCTGTCCCATTACTTTGGATCCTACATAGTGGCTTTATCAGATCACTTGCGCTATTTTCCGGGGATTTACAGAATCCTCGGAAAATAGGTTCCGATGGTAAACTATTTTGACCAATATTTAAACTGCCAAGAGCCAAATCTGTTGAACAGACATCGGCTACACTGTCCGAAACTCTTTTCAGATCAGGAGAGACCATTTCACCAATACCCTCCGCAACTTGTGTCAAACCTGGTTTTTTTTCAAGGCCATAGAAATCAGGAGCAACAGTTTCCTGCCTATCCAGCACAGAGCAGCAAGGTAAATTCAAATCCAACTTCTTCTTCACTAAGCAATTCCAGTGATTTTTTATAGCATTATCAGTCCTGTTAGACAACAGAAAATACAGAAATATATTTAGCAGATTCATGGGAATTACAACCTCTCATTTCATTTATACAACATATATACATTATAGGAGTGCGGATAAAAATGTGCATATAAATTTAGCATTTCATATTCTTCCCACAGAATTAATTTAGGCAATGCTGAATCAACGTTCTCAAGTCAACCTTCAGTGATGCACATAAAGATTTTTGGATCAGGAGACCAAAGGGCAATACAATCTGAATACAATTTGGTGCAGAGGCAGGGAGGTGACATTTCAGTTTGGATGATTCCCAAGTATGAGATAAACTCTAATTTGTTAATTAGTTTTACAGTATGAAATCAGAATTCCTACTTAACAAACTTAAGCTATAAGCCAAAATAAAATATAAAAAAAACTAACAAAAACAAAGGAAACGCAGATAATTCAGTCACTTTGGCTTTGTTTGGTTTGTATCACCAAAACAGTTTTTGGAAGAAAATCTATTCGGCCAGTTGTTTTTTGTTTTTGTTTTTTGAAAATTGAAGATAAAAACTGGGTAAATTTAGAGAATAAGTTATAACTATTTTCTGTATTTTTAGAAACAACTTTTCCAGAATTTAGAACCCACCACCACCACCACACTCCCAATTTCTATTTTCATAAACAGTTTTTGGAGGAAAAACTATTTGGCCTCTAATTTTTTATTTTTTGAAAACTGAGAACAAAAACTGAGTAGATTTAGATAACAAGTTATAGTTGTTTTGTGTATTTTTTGAAATAACATTTCCAGAATTTAAAAAACACCACCATCACCACCACCACCACACCACACCACCACGTCGACACTTTTACCACTACCACCACTCTTTCGTCACCACCATATTTCTGTTTTCATTGTTTTCTGAGTTACTGTCCAAATAAGTTTTAATGTTTTCTATTCCGTAAAACTATTTTTAAAATCATATAATTAAACAAGTTCTGCGACACAAAAAACAGTTCTCTAAAATTCTTTCCAAAAACAGTTTTCGAATATTATTTTTTAAGACGCAAACCAAATAGTACCTTTATTTCTCAAAGGATGATCCCCCATCCATAAAAGACACTAGAAATCTACTACCATGATCCATCAATATGTGTGGTCTTATGAATAAAGTACACTTGCCACTATTATTTCAATTCAGTGCCCTTTAAAACTCGACAATGCAAAGTAAACCAACTCTTCCTTGAGCTAAGTCCAGTTTAGTCCCCCATTTTTGCCTCATGGAATTTCACAAAACTAGTGTCCCACCACTTGCGATGGCTATGACTCACCCTTGGAAAAGAAACAATCCTGTCCCACCCCTCCTTGTCATCACAAAGTAATAGAAACCCCCTTCTACCATTTAGTCAAACAGCTTTCTCATAGGGAATTTTCCAGGATATCTTTAGAAGTTCCACTTGACAATTATGCTAAACAAAAGATCGTCATGGTGCAATTTCAATCAACATTAATAGATACCTTCCAGGTAGAAATCTTGCTATTTCTGCCCACTTGTTCCCGTATATTTGGTGGTAATGACTAAAAACAAACTCCTCCTCTTCAGTCCACGCATCTTTCTTTACAGTTGGATCTAAATGGTTATGCCATCTGGGAGGGGAAAAAAAGGTGTGGTATCAGAGGAAGAAATTTATGCATCGGAACAAAAACAAAATGTGCACGAAGAGCTTTAGTTATTTGACTTATTAAGTACTAAATTGATCTGTTAATTGACAGCACACCTAATTAAGTTACAAAGAAAAATATAAATGACCCTCACTATTCATTTTTGACCAAGTTAACAGTGTTACCAGCCCAACAAAACCTAACCTACGAATAATTAAATATCAAATGATTATACAATTCATAATACCTACAAAAACAAATCCAATGGTGCTTTCTGAGTAACAAGCAACGCATTCCTATAAAATATCAAACCTATTGACCATCAGAAAACTGAAAGTAGTCAGATTCAAACAGTGAAAGCTATCTTATTTTTCCGTCAGGTAATGCTCCAAATTTCAAAACAGTTGAGTGATGCTTGTAAGTCTTACAAGCACATGAATTTCAGCATATAATCACCCTCTTTAACAACTAATTCCAGCATGGTTCTTGAAACATCGATCCACACCACCTCCACCTATCAATTTTGCATTGATGGTATATGTTATAAGATGAGGACTCATTCAGAAAGTCCTTGAAAACCAAACGAAAACGTATGGATTTCACCGGCATCGAAAGTGGATGGTTGGATGATAATTTAAACTGCCCATCCATTGATGCCAAAGCCCACCTAGATAATCGTATCCTACGTTGCCAACCAGGGATGTGATGAAAGCACTTTGGAGCCCATATACGAGCAGTGGTTTATAATGAGAAGCATGCAGATCCTAATTTCTAATAAATACCCGTACGACATAAGGAAAAGAAAAATATAGGGAGATATCAAGGCACGCCAAGCCCCAGAAATCCATTAAACAATTCCAAATTTGTTGGAACAGCAATCAGATAAGGCAAACAGGACGTAAAGGTGGTTCTCAACATTATGAGCTAGAAAATAAATCAATGTGTAAAAACATACCAACAAAAGCACTAGTAACTAGTAGTCTGGCATGACCTACCTTTCCCTGCATTGCTTGCCAATGCGACCAGGTAAAGATTTTGCAATAAGAGACCACCTTTTACAGCCGTACTCACGAACTAACTCGATAATGCAATCATCTTCCTGAAGATTCAAGCCAGAAACAACTAATTATAGACCAAAAAACTATATCACGTGAAGTATGAATGCAGTATAACATTTGGGAGAAGGGGAGAAGGGCAAGAAGGCATATTGTCACCTCCTTTGTCCAAGGTCCTTTGACAAGTTCGGGATTAAGAACCTTCTGCCAGCGATGCAGGCATTGAACATCTGTACGTCCAGACATATGTTCAGCTGCAGAAAGGTTTTAAAAAGATTATCATTTGAGAGGAAAAAATATCCACTCTAAGTCAACTTTTGCTATTACATCCTAACAAGAAGGATCCAAAAAAAAAAATGAAATGAAATGAAAAAAATTAGTCAAAAAAAATTAAAAATTTAAGAGTTAGTTTTCCAGAACATTAGTCGAAATATACTAAAGTATCATAAAATAACTTGAAACATTCCGAAACCGAAACAATTGGGCAAATGAATTGAAACATTACAAAACCCTTCGAAATATTAAGAAATACCGCGAAGTATTATAATTTTAATTTCATTACTGATTCATTTCGATCTCCTTGGAAACAAAAAACGTTTCGGACATTTCGAAACGAAATTTTGATACTTGCCTAACAACAAGAGATTTCAAGTTGTTAAACGTTGCTCTAAATTGACAAGTTTTCTTAATAGAAATTTGTACCCAAACTAACAACCAGATTGGAGGAACTTCAAGCTGAAAACCAAAAGGAATGAGGTAATATCAGGCTCACCTATTTTCTTCCAATTCCTTCCATGGAACTTTTTTACTACTTCAACTAACCGATAATCCTATCAATACAAGAAAAAGAAGTAAGAATTACAAATTGATGTCATTTGTAGAGTTCAAGAGAAGCAGCAAACTTGAGCCAATAATGAATAAAATTAAGCATGGAAGGCTGGAACCAATATACAGAAGGATAGACTTGGTCTCCACTTATTAATGCCAACTTTGTCCATGTACCTAACCGGTTCAGATGAAAATGGTAGAGCAGAAAAGTTTTTGGTGTTTTCTGGAACATACAAAATAGGGAAAACTTCAGCCACACCCCCTGTAGTTTATCATATCTTCAAAGACATCCCCTCTAGTTTCTAAATCTTCAACGACACCCCTT
>CM042186.1:43237342-43257956 GCA_023539305.1 Ilex asprella | reverse complement strand
TTTCTAACAAAAAAAATTAATCTAAAATACCAAAAATGCCCCTACATAAATCTCAAGTAATTTTTTTACATAAAATTTTATTAAAATTCAAATCGATTAAAATTTATTTTTCTACATATTAAAATTTGAACCAATTAAAATTTGATTGAAGCTGAATAAATTTTATTTTTTTAACGCATTAAAATTTGAACATATTAAAATATATTTTTTACATATTAAAATTTGAGTCGATTTGAACTCTACCCGAGTTGTTAGCGCGATTAAAATTCGCTTTCGAGTCGATTAAAATTTATATTTTTATGTATTAAAATTTAGCTGATTAAAATTCAATACGAGTTGATTAAAATTTGACTTTAATGGATTAAAAATAATTTTTGATTGGCTCAAATAGAATTTTAATTAGCCCAAATTTTATACGTAAAAAAATATAATTTTTAATTGGCTTAAATTTTAATATGTAAAAAAATAAATTTTAATTAACTTGAATCGAATTTTAATTCACTCAAAATTTTAATACTTAAAAAAAATTAAAAAATATAGGGGGTCTCATTGAAGATATGCTTATCTAGAGGGGGTCTCATTGAAGATATGCTTATCTAGAGGGGGTCTCATTGAAGATATATATATTTAGAGGGGGTGTGGTTGAAGTTTATCCTCAAATATATCATGGGCAATTTAGTAAATTTGTATTTTAGTTAAAAATTTAAATCTGATAAGGGGTGTCATTGAAGATTCATAAACTAGAGGGGGTGTCTTTGAAGATATGGCAAACTAGAGGGGGTGTGGTTGAAGTTTTCCCTACAAAATACTACTAGAAAAGCTCAAAAACGTGATGGCCATCTTCGGCAACACTAAGCTACAATTAAACAAGAACATCTAGCTAGCTACTGACCTCTTCCTCTGTCCAGCCTGCCTGTGACGAACGCTTAGATGCACTACCACTTCTAGGACTGAAAAACAGCACCCATCAAATTACTAAATAAGGAACAGTTACACATAGGACAGAAGAAAATGGTAGATTTGGTTTTAGGTTCTTTATTTGATTTTTTTTTTTTTTGCTTTTTTCACTATAAAGGGAGAAAAACAAAAGGCAACTTTTGACTAAGTTCTTCAAAATCTGAAGTATTAAAAAGCTACATTTTATCTAAACGTGAAAAAATCGCTTTTTTAGTTTTTTCCTCTTTTAAGTCATCTTGTTTATTTTTACATCAACATAACCGCAAAAAATAATAACAGTATACACATATGTGCGTGCACCACTTATGTGTCAAAACACTACGAGTTTGGAAAAGCTGCTTTCCTTTTCAACTATTGATTTTGAAACAGGAATCAAAAAACATAAAAGTCACTCTTTACTTTTGTTTTTCACTCATTAAGAAATTAAAATGTGTAAGCAAAAGTACATCAAGAGTTCCTTTTTTCCTCATCATCTGTGCTTTGCCTGGCTGTAACTGTAAGTATCTGTTCTTTTAAAAAAAAAATATTTAATAGTAACACACCAAGAGCTACTCGTACAACAACAAATGTGCAACAAAAATTCGCATACCAAAATTAATATAGAAACAATAGCAACAATGACAACAATTTACTCGAAGCAGTACACAACAACCACAAATTTTGATTTAGATGTTTGGATGTGAAAAAGGAAAATTCTACGCTTTACCAAAATTTTTTTACCAATTTTTCTATACCAAATGATGTGGCACAATTTCCGTCATTGAATATTAATAGCCACGTCATTTCGGATGGAAATTTGGTAAAAAAAATTAGTACCCATAGTATTACTGTGAAAAAATATGAAGAAGTAAAGCCTTACCCAGGGTTAAATCTGGGACTGGGGGTGCTGGTGTCACAACTTTCATCAGAAACCGAAGAACACGAAGCTAATCCAAAATCCTTTGTTAAGTCCAGAGTATACGCCTCCTCCTCCTCCTCCTCCTCAACTCGTACTATCATCTCGGTTCCCATATTACCTCCCTAAGTACAAAAAAACAAATCAATCAAAATATTCCACGACCATCACATCCACAACCAAAAAGAATCAACCTATCTTTAGTAAAACATTAAATAAAAATATACAATCTGAAATTTATAATATACTTTTTTGGCTTATTAAGTTCGGTTAAGTGTCTGAAATCTGTTCACTGGGCTCCCAAAGCAATGAAAAATCAATCTTTTTTACAGTTGTATTTTCTATTCATACAAGGCTCGATTAAGTGATTGGATATGTTTATTCAGGTCCCCAAACAACGGGATCTCAAAATTCCGTAAAGTACGATTTATTTACTGAATTTTGTCAGCAACCAGATGGATCATAAAACAGGATAACATACACAAAACCTACACAGAATTCAATGCCGAAATCAATGAGCGCTAATGAGAGAAGCAAAACGAACCTCGAGAGTCAATTACAGGGGATTGAATACTTGCTCTTTCAATCAATGTGCTCACTTTAAGCTGTAACCATCACACGAAGCAATAAAAGACGACAAAGAATATCAAGAACAGAAGAAACAGAGCTACACGCATAAACTTATGACACAGAGAGAGAGAGAGAGGAAGTCGCAGGAGGAGTGAACGACTGTAACTGGCGTGCCTTGAGTTCAGTTCAATTTGGGTGGCCTTTTAAACGGCTATTGAAACGAAAGCTTACGCCAGAAGGAAGAGTCGGTGATTTGAACGGCTGGATTTACGTGACGGTCGTTTGTTTTATTGGACGGTGTGATTAATGATCCGAGTAACGTTTAAAGCAAGTTGTGTGCATGTACCAAACTGCCCTTTATTATTAATAGGCTAGTATCACTTGGACCGAACCTATTTACTTAAGAGTAATGCTACATGGACTTAAAAACTAGACTTAAAAAATTGACTTGATAATCCCAACCATTGAATAGGTAGTAGGTCCTAATAAATGCTGGGACCTACAGTGAAATCAATGGTTGAGATTATCAAGTCAATTTTTTAAGTCTAGTTTTTAAATCCATGTAGCATTATTCTTTACTTAATTTGCAAAAAATAACCATAACAAAATAGTTTTCCTAATTGGTAATTTTTGGTGGCATACAGTCCATTCACGCACATGTATTTGCTTGTAATTTTGTTATTTGTTACGTAATATCTTTAGACACAGATAATTGCTAATAAATTAATACTACTTGGATCGATTTTATTTACTTAATTTATTAATTTAATCAATCACAATAATTAAATTAATAATATATTTTAATGTTAATAACATTAAGATACGCAACCAATTCAATTGGGGGTGACACAACCAATATGGTAGCCCTAGGTGAAAATATTCAATGAAACCCTAGTGTTGTACAATATAATAATATATATACAATTAAAATAAATATCAAAATATTAATATATATATTCATTTTAAATTTATTTTTCTTATATTTGAGATGAAAAACTATTAGTTTTGTATTCAAGTTTTAGTTATAAAAATACCATTAATTGAATTTAAATTTGGAGAATAAAATATAATTAAATACGTCATCAATGAAAAATATAGAGAAATAGAATTAAAATTTATTAATACAATAAAATTATTTTTAAAAAAATGAATGTTAGTAATAGTTTCAAATAATAAACTACTCAAACTCAATATGTTGCTTCAATCATTCTATGTGTGCTTTGATGTATTTAAAAGCATCATTGAGAAAAAATTGACCCATATAAAAAAATCTTGAATTTAAATTAAGAATATAGGGTCGGCCCCGAATTTCATATGCATAATAGATTAAGTTAATTTTGATCTAAAGAGAATGCCTATGTAAAAAAGAGAGAGAGAGAGAACGCCTACGCAACTGATGAATTATATTTTTATTCAAAATCACTCCAAATTAAAATTTGTCGGATATAAATTAATTTTTTTTGTTAAGAATTCAAATTTGAATTCAAAATCTGAATTTTTTACTGATATATTAATATTCGGCCTAATTGTGATCCTATTGGAATTGTATAGGTATATGAACATAAATATTTTACAAAATCAAATAACTATTTATTGATATTGAAGTGAAAATTATATGTAATTTGCCAAAATTCAATTGGATTATTTTCTTTGGAACGATTTGGATTTTAGATAAAATTTACAATATTTATCAGAGTTGGTCATGGACTATGAATCTCCCTAATAATCAAATTTAATTTAAATTAATTGAAATCCAATCCATTTACAAACATATCAAAAACCTCAAAATCCTTTCATCTCGGCCACTTTGACTTGTTTGGGAGGAGTAGGGGTGCCCACGGGTCATGTCCGGCTATGTCTGCGATTTTTTTTTTAAACGGGTCGGATCGGGCTTCGGGTAAGGATAAACTATTTGCAGTCCAACCTGTGAGTCTACTGGCCAAGGCCTACTCGTGTTTAAAAATAATGAATATTTTTGTAACTTAATATTTGTGTAAATTATATTTTTGAATAAAAAATATAGTCAAAATGGATAAAAATACAATAATGAATAATTTTTTTTATTAGGGGATGAACTGTATTCAATAAAATGAATACATTTCAACTAAGCTGACATCTACTCACTTATCTATCATTTATATTAATCTAACATTTAAAACTTGTATAATTAATACATGAGAAAAAAATAATACATTATTTATAGTATCTAAATTTTTAAAATTTCAAATTCTGATATTGAGAGATTTATTTCAAAGTTTCAAATTTAATGGTCTAAAAATATAATTTTTTTTCAAATGAGGGTGAGCGGGCTGTGTGGACAAGCTGGGCCTGTGGGGCTCTTGGGCCGAGTTTTAATAGATTTTTTTTAGGGCGGACTATTAGAGCAAACTTCAAGCTAGGCAATGGGTTTGAGGACAAATCCAAACCCCTCTTTTTAACGATATTGAACTTGGGTTCGGAAGGGCTAACTATCAGACTTATTTTTTTTGGGCCGAATAACGAGATCCATGGGTGACCCGGGTTATGGACACCCCTAGGGAGGAGCCTAATTATATCGAGTGAAAATATTTTTTAATATTTTTTTAATAAATAATTTATCATGAATTTAAATGAGATAAATAGTATAAAAAATGGGCCCCTTGCTAATATAACATAAGTGATATAAAAAAATCGATAGTAATTTAAATGTTGTCTGCTTGAAAGACCATATAGAAATATATTTAATATTTTAGAAATCAAAATTATACAATTAAAATATTAAAAATCAAAATGAGACAAATTTTAGATTTTAAAAACATCTAGTATAATTAACCCTAAATTCAATTCAACATGTATGATCAAAATATATGTTGATTGAAAAATATTATATAACTCAAATAAAATTTAATAAATAAAATTTAAATACATATAATCTCTTAAATTAATTGTAATTTTTTTGAGTTTAGTTTGGCATGAGTGTTACTCGTCTCCACCGCCCATCATGTTAACATCACTACTGACTCCAGAAACGCTTTGACTTCCCGTCCCTTCAAAACGAAACGGTGTCCCACTTTCTCGCCGTGTCCGCCTCAGTTCCATTCAAACCGGCCCAATCCCATCCGGACCGGTATTATCCAGGTGTGTATAAATAATACACCACCTTCATTTGTCACGTCACAGGTCCTCTAAATTCCCTGCGAATCTCTTTTTGACGGAATCTGTGACTTTCCTTCTTATTTTCCGGGAAAATGCCACGGGGAACGCTTGAAGTCCTTCTCGTTGGTGCTAAAGGCCTCGAGAACACCGATTTTCTCTGTAAGTTTCGTCCTAAATTTCACATGATTCTGTCATTGGTTTCCTTGGATTGGTTCAGATTATAAATGTTGTCTTTCGTTTTGCGATCCTATTCTGTAGCCCGATCACTGTGAATCCGATGTGGGTTTCGTTTGGTATCTAAGAAATTCAAGGAAAATGGAAAGAAAATGAAAATTAAGATCTTGTATTTTTGATAAAAATGGGACTAATATGATTTGATTTAGTTGAATAACACCCAGAAGCAAACCAGGCGCCCTTGTGTCATGGGATTTGTTTGTATGGTGAATTTTCTTGTATGATCCCAATGACTTAATGCATTAACCAACTAAAGTTGACTAAATCATTCTTATAAGCTCTGTTGGTGTATGAAATGCAGATTGTTATGCTAGTTTTCTGTAACTCTCACAAGGGAATTGTTACATTTTGTTAATATCAGTCTCTCTGTCCACACCTTAGGCTGGCAAGATCTCGATACATAATGGCTATTGGATAGAATCTAGCTTGGGGGAATTCAATGAATCATTTAGAAAGGATGTTGATCTGTTAGGAACTGGAATTTCTGTGGTTTGCCTGAATGAATATGTTTCATTTTTTTTTCATTGGATTCAAGACCTGAACAAAGAAAAAAAAACTGTTTGGCCTAGTGTTTTAAGGTGAATTATATTGTATCCCATGATCACTGTTGCTTCTGTTTCTATATACCTGAAAATCAAGTGTTTATGCTGGCTGACAAGATTTCGATGATTATGAGCAGCTAACATGGATCCTTATGTCATCATAACTTGTCGTACTCAGGAGCAAAAGAGCAGTGTGGCATCAGGTTAAGTTTAAGTTTTCTGAATAAAGTTTCTTTAATTAGGGAACAACTTCAATCAAAGTTAAAAAATTTTATTCTTGTCTTAGTTCAGAAAAAAAGTAAGTGGGTTCTGCTTACTGCATCGGTGTGTTCACCTGTTTGTTCGTTCAGTCTATGAGTTTCACTTTAGGTCATTGTTGTATATGTGTTCAAAACACAATAACTGTTGTCAATAATGGTTACTGCAGGAAAAGGTACAGAACCAGAATGGAATGAGAATTTCGTATTTTCCGTCTCTGATGGTGTTTCTGAACTCTCAATCAAGATAATGGACAGTGATAATGTTTCTGATGATGATTTCGTGGGAGAGGCGAAGTGAGTAGTAGTGAAGCTTTATTTTAGGGACAATTGTTTTAAATGTACTGCTTTTATGTTATGATTTTTTTGCAGCATAAGATTCATTTCTGTTAATCAAATCTTAGTTTATGGCTTGAGCAAATGAGCTAGCAGTTTATTGAGAGAGGATCACACATGACACAATGTGAATAATGAGGGGAGTGTTTTGTAACTCTGGATTTCATATTGATCAAGTTTGAAAGAAACGTCTTTTCTGAATTGGAAATAAATGATCGACTCAAAACTGTTTTATCACGAACACGATGAATTCCTTCCATATCTAGTTTCAACAAAATGGAACTATCTGTATTAGCAGGGCACTGTAATGCTTCATTAACATTTTACAAATAAATGTGGAAGAAAAGCAAAACATAACCTTGTCAGGTGATGACTTGAATTTCCTGTAAGAAAGTAAACAGCCGAATTGATTTAGTCTTTGATGCCTTGATTTTGTGATCCTTGCAGAATTCCACTCGAGGCGGTGTTTATGGAAGGAAGCCTTCCACCAACAGCATACAATGTGGTTAAAGATGAAGAATATCATGGGGAGATTAGGATTGGCCTCAGTTTTACTCCCGAGGCAAGTTATATGCTCAACTTCCATTTAATCCCCCTGCCCCAAAAAACAAAACCCACAACCTATCAACGTACACAGAAATAAGGAAAATAAATTCTCTTGGACTAGGTTGAAAGAAAAAAAATTGTGAAGAAATTAAAAATACTGAGGCGTATACTCAATAGAATTGACCTGATCGAAGCTGATGTTGAATTAGAACAGGTATCTGCAGCTCTGTTAAATGTGGCATATCTCAGTAAACAAGTTGTCTCAATATTTACTCATTTTGAAAAGCGTCATAATTGTATTATTTAGCTCAATACAAAATTATGATTATCATCTCTTTGTCATAGGGAGGCAGCGACCAGAGGTCCTGTGAACAAGAGGAAAGCTATGGAGGATGGAAGGACTCTTCATACTGAGACTGATCAAGCATCAATCTGCAATTTCTCTGTTACTCTTTTTCCCTTTTGAACTGAATTTCTCTGTTGTCAGGATATTGATTGAAACCAAAATAAATGGGGTGAGTGCTCTGATGTAGCCGACTCCAAATGATTGGGATATAAGGTTTGATTTGGTTTGGTTGGTTGTTATGCTCTGATGTAACATATTTGGTCTGGTGACTCCGGACAGCCTCCACCCCCCCCCCCTCTTCTCCCAGGCTCCTGAAGTACCTATTTTGATGCTGAAGTTTAATGTAATTTGGTCTCACGTTCTTCAATTGCATATTGGATGGGCAATAAACCAGTCAATCCTTGACAGATGCAGTATACAATGTTCTTGAATTATTATTCCAAGATACTAATCCACACGGATTAATAAGATTTGAATTCAGATAGAAAACTGACTGATTAGGAGATTAGAGGCAACCTCTCTCTCACACGTACCCCTACCCACTATCATAAATACAAAATAATCATCGGATCATCTGAAATCTGGGTGTTGAAGAAGTCCTTGCAGTGGATAGGCTCTGCATTTGTATGGTACATTACATAGTGACTGGCTCCTTTTAGTCCTTGCTGGGACATTCTTTTTTTTTTGAAAGTGAAACTATTAGAGATTTCAATTACGTCGAAAAATGTTGATTATAATAAGTGGATAATAAAGTCTTGGACATTCCTTTGACTTTCACTATTTTGCAACTGAAAAATATCATCTGAGTTGGAAGTCTAGTGATAAGTCATATTCGTTTAAAGTTATCCCTGATTTTCATGTAATTATTAAGTAATGTTTGAACTACGAGAATAATGTAATTTATTGTTTGATTTTAGTGGTACTGTAGTGACGAGCTGTCTTTTCGTGCTAATAGCTATGACTAAAATTGACCTTTTTACAATAGGACAACCTCTCATTGTCACACCCAAGATTTCTACCGACTCTCTGTCCCTCTCTCTTTTTCCCAGTTCCAAAAAAGAAAAAAAGAAAAATAATGGTTAAAACTAGTATTTCTTGAATAAACATATATGAATCCCTCAACAAAATTTTAAGGGCTCACTAGACATTAATAATTGTGTCACATGGTGATATTGTACATTTTAATCAATTATTGTCACCTGTATAATTGTAAATTTTTTTTTAAAAAAAATTTACACGTGTGTATAATAAGCAAGTGTTACGACAATTGTTTATTAGATATGAGGATCACATAACATTGGCACATACTACATAGTACCTACTAGGAAATGAATATTTTTTCCAATCCATTCTTGTTTGAGATCATTTCTAGGATTCCTAATTCTAATGTTTGACAACAGAGGAAAATAACATTATTTTTATAAACAACTTAGTATTGTTTTTCAATTCTTACACTTGATTTCTAGACATCACAAGAGCCATGATTGTGTCCCACCATTCAGGCTAATGATGATGGGAAAATAACAAAAGTCCTAGGCTTTGAATTGAAAAACGCAATGTTTGTTAGCTGTTTATTAGTTGACTTTTTTTGTCCCTTTTGCATCCGTGCAACTAAAAGCATTCTCGGGCAGTAGCTATGGCTCAAATCGAATATTTCGTGGCGGGTGGAAGCTCTTATGGTCACGCCCAGGGGGATAACTGCCGATGGTCGCCCCCTTCTACCCTTTCTTCTCAACAAAAAACTAAAAGCATTCTCTTTAATTTATTTTCAAAGTCCTTTTTTATCTTTTTTTTTTTTTTTGCGGTATTTGTTTGATATCAGTCTTTTATGGTATTTAGCCATGGACGGAATTTGATTTCTTTAATTTGACTTGTATTCCCAAGCAATCTAAGCAAGAAGCATTCGCTCTATTTGACGAGCAACATTTTGAATTACACCCTTCTCCGCTTTTGGGGACTACGGCGAAGGGCTCATATTTATGACAGTTCTTAGACGTTGGTTTACTTGCTTAGAAGGTAAAGATCTTACTTTATTTTTTTTTGAAGCCTCTGCGATAACGTATCATTGTACAATAATATGTCATTTTACGTTTATACTACAATAAAACTATTCTACTCTGACATAGTGATTCAGGGTTAAAATTATAATATGTTGCAACCTTTCTCTAATCCAAAAATGACTAGAGATTTTTGAGATTTTTATATTCTTTATGTGCCTGCAATTGTTTGAAGTGGGAAAATTCTATCATCATTCAGAAGAACCCTAAAAATATAGCTCTTCAACCATCGGATTCTTTGTCTCACACTGAAGCTTACTCCGGCAACATAGACAACTCAATTGCTTGTATCACTGCAACTTCTGCATGGTATCTAATCTTCACCACTCAAAAACTTGCAACAATATAGCTGTCGTTCTTATTCAACTGTATACAATATACATCTTTGACTATCATTCAGAAAAAGATGAAAATCGCAAAATTTACTCTACAACTGCGTAGTTTCCTATAACCGAAGACAATCATGATTAAATACAGCTCAATACACGAGTCTCTTGTTATTATAAAGTTCTGGGTAGCATAAGTTGTAAACAGCAGTACCTGTGTCATTGTGTGAGTGACGAAAATCACAATAGAATAACCTTATCGCTGAGCTCAATTGTGAAGCGGGTTTGGACCTCCAGGAACGGTCCGGTGTGACACTCCATAAACTGGGGCACCATGGTTGTTTCTGGCGGTGAAATGAGATGAAAACTGGGTATGAAGTTCATGATCAACTCTTTTCTCTGTTACTTCAGAACTAATTCTGTGAACATGACGGCAACTTGATAGCAGGATACTACTGAGGATCACCATGATGAACAAGATTGGGACGCCGGGAAATCGAATACCCATGATCATTAAGATCAGATATAGCTGAAAGAACTGTGACAGAAGAAGATGAAGCAGGTTAATTTGAGTTTTTTTTTTTTACTAACGAAGGTAGGTATGAAGTCTTCTTTTAAATATGGCATCAACTAACCTGTGGTGTAGATAAGGGGCCAAAATATGATTAACACCAAGTCCTGTCAAAATGGTAAAAACACCCATTTCTCTGTGGCAAATTTGCAGGCATTTTTATTGCTGATCAAATGCCCAAAATTCACCACCGAGCTGGTAGTCTAATGGTAAGTCGTATTCGTTTAGGGTCGTCACACTGACTCTTATGTGATCATTAAGTAGAGTTCGATTTACACAGTTTGTTGCTTGGGACTGTAGTTAATAATTATGGCTAAAACCGAAAATTCTATAGTGGGAGACCCTCATGATCACGTCCAAGGGAGTTATTACGTAGTGGTCGCCCCTCCCCTTTAATGACCAAAAAAAAATGCCCAAATTCATATGTCATGGGATTTTCGTGGGACTCTTGAGCTTTATTTGATGTGCTTAACTTGTCTGTATAACATTTACGACGGCTGGAGATTGGTGTGTGATTGCTAGTGTTCATATGTCGAATACATCATAGTTTCAAATTCGAGAATTAATCTCTCTAAAATAAGAATAAGTCTGTTCATTTTTCATTTTTTTCGTACCTTATTACAGCGGTTAGTGAGAGTTTTATACACTAGGTCCCTAATACTGTCGGCCATGACCATGATCCCAAATCTTTCAAGCTTGTTGAAAATATAAATGGCTGAAGGGTTGTGAGTATTGACCTATTCATTTGTCCCTTTAGGTTTTATAAATTTAACTTATAACAATAACTTTTAGTTGACACAGGTACTCATCAACAGACACGTGCAGCCAGAACAGGGCCAAAATCGTCCATTTCCAACCGATTTCTTTTTTAATTTATATCAAATGGTTGGTTAGAAAATCGAAGTAATAGTTCGAGTTCGGTTCGATATTCACAAATTTTAGTCGAACCGAATTAACAAGAATTTATATTAAACCATTCGACTTAGTTCGTCACAACATAATTATACTCGAGCATAATTTAACTCAATAAATTCACCTCAATTAACACCATTGAGAAGAAAAATTATGAATCAAAACAAAGTTTGCATCATGACAATGTTCGATGATTTTTGTTTTGGTGAACTCTTCGAGAAGGATAAGAACTTCAACTGCAATGCCCACGATCAAAACCTTGACTTATTGTTTAGGAATGGAGCTCGAATACCACCAGTGCGACATGAATTAGTCCCGATAAATTTACTCACCAATCAATCCCGAATAACCTTTTTGTATTATCAAATGCAATCGTAGATTATGTTTCAACAAAAGTTACTTGTAGCGATTGAGACAACGAAAGAACGCTATGATCCTTGTTAGATAACACAAGAGTCTTTCCTTCATTCATGGGTGGAAGATGATGGGGTCGGTCCACGAATTCTCCTTTCATTGCCGAATTTCACTCAAAGGGTCGACGGGATCGACGACCTATTATCTGGATGGGAAAGTAAACACCAATGATGCCATATGAGTTGAGAAATTTTTATTTTCACTGAAATTTGGCTGCAATTGGTCTGCCGGAGCACCAGCAGAGCAGGTTAAAAGTCCTGTGCTGAAACAAGAGTTCTCATGGCAGAGAAGTCAAAAACTTGGAAGTTTAGCAAGGTATTTACAAAGGATAATGATAGTTGGTGACGCAGTTGTGAAGACTATTGTCCTACTCCAGGATTTTTCATTCAGCAACGACGGTACGTATTGAAATATTGGGTTCTCATCGTTTCAAAAAGAACAATTCTATGTTTATCTAAAGTTTTACTAAATCAATGTGAATAATTAAATTAATAGATCCTATTGACTTTCACTAATCTGATGACTGTAAGCATGATTATTTATTATTTCAAAAATGGACTCCAATTAGTGTCTGAGTCGGGGCCTAAGCAACCTGAGTAGAAAAAAAAATTGAATAATAAAATATATTGGAGGAAATTTAGATCCTGTTACGCTCTACAATGTTGCATAAGTGTTACAGGGTTGTTTGGTAACGTTTTTGTTTACGTGTCTACCAAAAAATTAAAAATAAAGATAATTTTTGTTTCTGTTTTGTAATAAACACTAAAACAAAAAATATGTGTTAGAGTCATTTTTGTCGATCAAATTATGAGAATAAAAACAAAAATATGTTTAGTAACTACAAATTTTATTCTAAATATGCTTGATATCTATTTGGTAATTAAATCCCAAATGACAATTCAATAATCCCAAATGAAAATTCAATCAGTTACAAATGACAATTTAATCCCAAATGATAATTCAATCAATCCTAAATGATTTAACACAACACATACACACACACACAAAAAAAAAAACAGATACCAAACAAACACTATACACACACAGACTCAACATAACACACACTCGCATAGATCTGTGCATATATATGCACAGATTTGTGCACCTATATGTACAATTTCTGGGTTTCACAGAGAAGAGGGAGAGAGGAGATAGAAGTAGCGATGGAGGTAGGTTTTACAACTTTGGATTTCATACAGAGAAAGAAGAGAGGAGGTGGCAATTTGTTTAGAGGCAATGATCAAGGTGGCGATTCGTCTGGAGGCAGCGATCTGTGCATATATATGCACAACTTCTGGGTTTCACAGAGAAAAAGGAGAGAAGAGAGAGAGAGAGAGGCAACTATTGAGGTGAGTTTCATAGCTTTTGAGTTTCATACAGAAAAAGGAGAGAGAAGGGAGAGAGGAGGCAAGTGGTTTGATACAGAGAAAGAAGAGATGAGAAAGAGAGGAGAGAAAGAGAGAGAGAAGCGATGGGAGGAGAGAGGGGTGAAATGAGTTTTTATACTTCAACAAAAAAAAAGCTTGTTTTGTTATTAAGAGGAGTCGAAGTCCGAATCTCATTAATTCCCAATCCTTTTGTGCACGTTATCTCTGTTTTGGTGTTTCTTGAAACATTTTTTTTTGTTCCCATTTTTTTGTTTTTGTTTTTTTTTTTGTTTTCAAAAAACTAATATAAAACAAAAACTAAAATAGTACCCAAACATATTTTTGTTTTTATTTTTAATAAAAATTAAAAACAAAAACAGTTACCAAACAACCCTTTAGTTTTGTTTTGTTTTCATACCAAAATCGTTCTGGGCAATTCTCAATAACAGAGAAGGGGCAGCATTCTGATTCCATAACCATATAAATCAAGAATCAAGGAGGATGTTTACATTAATAGACACCCTTTTCTCTCCTACAGCAGGGATATAATCTACACTCTTTGCCTTGTGAAACATAAGTACACAGAATTTATCAATGCACCAATAAAAAGTAAAAAAGAAAAAGAAAAAGAAAAAAAATACCATGCCTGAGATTGCACAAAACAACAGAAAGACCAGTTCATCATTGAAATTCTAAAATCATCAATGGGTGATTGTTGGCGCCACTTCCTCTCGTGAAACATGTAAAACCTTCTCTTTCATGAAGACAATTGATGGCTTTGTAACCTGTGCTACTTTCGAATTCGAATGCCAGGGATGTCTTTCAAGCCCATTTTCAGTGCTGTTTTCCTGAAGAGTGCAGGAGGTCTCTGTAAGCCAATTGACTCACAAAATTGGTTGGCTTGCTGAACAAGCATGGTTTTGTCTCTGCCTATTTCCCTGACCGAGTTATAATAGCCAAGCCACGCATGATAAGCTGCTTCTTTGACACTAGTATCAATCTTTGTCATTGCATCCTCCATCTGCAAGCGTATCCAAACTCCATGTCACACAATCTTTTTGAATTGGAACAATGAAATGTATGGAGACTTAATGTACTAAATTTTTTGAAGTATCTTCAGAAATGTGCATGTCTGAGTCTGGAAGTGTTTGTGCACACGAGAGAGGAGAGAGAAGGAGAGGAAACAAACTCCATGGCACATAACCTTTCTGAATTTCCACTCCAGCTAAGCAATTTGGATTGGAGGAACAACGAAATTTGATGAGACTTGCATAATAAAACACATTTTTAAGCATGTGATGTTAGGAGATGTGCACATGTTTGAGCGTGGAGTGTGTGTGCGCCTATGAAATCAATCCTATTTCGTCAGCAGTTCTTTGGATGTTCATTTACATGTTGTTTCTATGAGAGTTTTTGGACTAAATATTTTAGATAAGTTCCAGAAAATGCACCTTTACTTTCACATCAGGATCCAAATGCGGTAAAGAGAATTTCTCAATAGGGAGGTCTTTTATTTCATCCATGAAATATTCTTCCCATGGTGCGAGCAACAAGATGCCTTCTCCTTCTTTGCCTTCCCGGCCTGTCCTTCCAAGACGATGTATGTACTGTTCCCGATCACAAGGAAGACCCACCTGGTAATATCAAACTTTATACATCATTTCATGGTAGCATAATGATTTTTATAACGCGCGAAAATGTAGACCAACAAATGAACATCTTGATGTGTGAAATGTGAAGTCAACCATACAAATATGTATTAGTGCTTATCATGCATTCAGATCATTCCAGATTTACAAAAAAAGACCTGTAGAAGGTGATCCTTGCTGCCATTTTAAAGAAACATACAGCAACGAAGCGTCTGAACATCCATATTACCACGAACGAACCCGATAAATTCTCAAATTTCAAATCCTGCTTCTAGGAGCATTCCAATGAGGCTACTTGCTTTTCTTGACACTTCATTAATAAAATTTCTCACTAAGAAAATTGTCCTCTGTTTTGAAAAAGATACACTACATCAAGATATCACAACTTGTAAATTCAAATGCTAGTTCAAATCACGTAGTGATTTGATCTTCATTGGATGTCAACATACCCCCAGGTAATTTAGTTCAAACATGCATATAGGTTTGGTGCGTTGTTACCATTTTAGCAGAGCCGTGGAAAATAACGTATTTGCTTAGTGATGCATACATATTTATACATAGAAGGAAGTTGTGAGAATTCTCATCAAGGAAGGAGAGTTGTAACAATAAATATACAGGTCAACAATCTATCAGCACTCAACTTAAGCTCCCCCTATACCTGAATGACCAAAGTGACATCAGGATAATTCATTCCACGAGCAGAAACATCAGAAGTAATAAGAACCAATCGTTTTGATTCCCTGAATTCATCAGAGACACGAGTACGATAGAGCTGAGTTTTTCTAGAATGTATCTCTCGAACATTCATTTTCATATCTCGGAAAAGGGAAAACATGAGGGATGTCATCATTCCCGTTGTGCAGAACACTATGACCTGAGAGCACATTAAACAAATTTACAAATAAACAGACGAATAAATGGACCTAAGAGCACATTAAACAAACTTAAAATAAGCGGATAAATAAATCCAGACTCTACAACATCTTACCTTGTAATCAAGTACTTGTGAGATATGATTCTTTAGAATATTGTACACTAATTGCAAATGCTGTTCGTGTGGTGCTACAAGATATGACTGCATAACCTGTTTAACAAGCCAAAATGAGCATCAAAATTCCTTCCAATATCTCAACTAGGGACAATTGTATGAGTGTGTATAGGATGGGCCCTCCAGATTTTAAGGGAATCTATTGAATACCAGCATTATTGCAACTAAATTGGTCCACCATGATAAGGAAAACATCAATTACTAGAATTATCAGTATCAAATTTGCATAGATATGGCAAAAGATAAAATTGACAGGTGATTTTGGTTAAAAGTTGACCAAAATATTTACTTTTATGTACCTTAGCATGAGTTTCCAGACAACCCATCCCTACTGTATCAATATACAGATGTTCCCTTTTCAAAACAAGCTGAGATATTCGGCGAACCTACAAATTCATATAATCAATATCATAACCAATGAGGTCTGCAACTTTTATTTGAAACCACACTGCTCGAAATTTTGTAATGCAGCCAAAGGTAATAGCTTTTCAAATTTCAGATGAAACAGCAAGGAAAAATTCCTAACCTCCTTCGGCAGTGTGGCAGAAAGAAGTAAAGACTGCCTTTGACGGGGCAAACAATCAACAATTTTCTCCATATCCTTCCGAAATCCAAGGTCTAGCAAGTGGTCTGCTTCATCAAGGATAAGCATTTTTAATCCCATCAAATGCACAGAGAAGCCAGACTTGTTCTCAATGTGATCCAATAATCTACCCGGAGTTGCAACTATGATCTGCCAGAATGGTAGATGAAATCAATCAGAAGAAGACTTGATGCGTCAATGCAATAAGCAAGAATAGAAACTTTCAGAAGAAAACATTTGGATAATGGCCAGAAGCTTAAGTAGATAAAGTAAAATGGTTTACCTGGCATGGATCTGATTCTAGGCGTTTTTGATCAACTTTGAATCGTGTACCTCCAACTAGTGTTTGCACGCCAATACCATCGTGGTACTTCAGCAAAACCTTTGCTTCTGCGGCTATCTGACTTGCAAGTTCTCTTGTGGGGCAAAGAATAAGAACATATATTGGTGACACCCGTTGAACTGAGTTACCACTTGAAGCCTTCAGAACTGTTTCAATTGCAGGAAGCTGTTTGTGTTTAACATCATTGGAATAAAAAATGCAGAATGTAATCAATCAAATATAAGAAGTAGAAGAACATAAAGGGTCTTGTGACATACCAAAAAAGCAGCACTTTTGCCAGTGCCAGTTTTAGCTTTAACTAAAGCATCCTTGCCTGTTATACATCAGAGGTATAAAGGTAGTTTATTAGCATATTCATAATGAACAAATCAGAAAAAATGTCTGTATTCAAAAGTAAGATGTTAGACTTGCAATGTTTTGAAGTAAAACATCTCATATGTTTATCTGAGCATGATGAACATATCATCATGCCTTGGCCAAGGTGTTTTGTACGGCTCCCTATATACACATTTTGTACGTACTCCTCGATTCTGTGGGTTATCCAGTTTTTAACATTAGTTGCTCAATTGGTTCTTTTATATAGCAACCAATGCTATATATGCTGAGGAGGACGAGGGCGAGGACGAGCACGAGGACGAGGACGAGGATGAGGACGAGCAGAGTTTGTTTTCTGCCCTTGTCTGCTACAATAATTAAATCTATTATTCCTTCAGCTACAACAATCAAACCTTATGCTGTATTTACACTTCAAGCATCTAGTCTTCCAAACACCTCACCTCACACCTCAGCATGCATTGTTCTGACGGACTACACTATGTCAACCCTCCACAGTCCACATTATAACTACCTATGTTTGAGCTATTGAATTTACCTGTATTTGAATACCAAAATTCCATATAGCTTAGTAATTTCACCAGCCAAAAAGTGCCAGCAGGATACCACACAGTTGAGCAAATGGTATTAAAATTGTTGCACAAATCAAATGTTTGATCACTCAGCTCAAACACCAAACCTAGTGTAATCTTGACAACCAATAGTAAAGTCTCTGACAATTGTGGAATACTAAGGCAAGATGTCAGATAATTTACTAATGAACACATACATTAAGCTGAATAATAAGTAAACAAAATATATGGCCAAAGAAGCAATCAACACACCCTCAAGACAAGCAGAAAGTGTAGCCTCTTGTACCCTGGTCATTTGCACATACCCGGCTGCATGGAGTGCCTTCACTGTCAAAGGAGATATATTACATTCATCAAACCTGACAAAACACAACCCTTGCAGTATTACCAAATGGCACAAAAGAATTCAAAAGTTAGTACTTTAAAATTTTCAAAACAAACTCTACATAGATGACTAGGTTATCTTGTATACCTTTTTTGACTAAGAATGGATTCCTCGTCACCCCTTTCCCCTGCATTTTCTGTTAAACTCCTCTTACTAACCTCCTTTCGAATCGCCTCAATGTGCTGTGATAAATCATCCTCCTCTTCCAAAAACTTCAATGGCACTCTCTTAGTGATCCTCATATCATGCTTCCCCAATGCCGCACTACTCATCATCCTCTTTGCATTATCCCTACCCCGAATTTCCTCCTCGTCATTACTATCATCCAACAAAGCGATCCCACTCGAACCAAACCTTGGCCACCTCTCACTCCCACCACTGGGACCAACCTCACTCTCTAATTCGGAATCATCCTCACTTTCAGAACTCTCGTTTCTCCTAAAATTAAACCTGGATGACCTCTTTTTAATCCGGGTATCCACCGAATAATTCCTACACTTGATCACATCATTCGAATACAACGAAATTCTACTCTCACAACGGCCCATAAAATCAATTCCCAACCTCATTTCACCTAGCGTAACTGCTAAATAATTCCTTAATTTCAAATGGTTACCAAAATCTGTTGAAATTGGACTCCGACGAGTACTTGTTGAATTAAACTTCGACCACATTTGACTCCTTGCATCAGTTGAAAAGTTCCTAGGTTTTGACCCGTCATTCAAATTCATCGAATTTGCTTTGCCACGATTATCCAAAAATAATTTTCGCAAATCAATTGGCTCATCAGTTAATCGGCTTCTTACAAAAGGCTGCGGTGGTGGAGTTTTTATAGGGCCATCGGCTTCGTTCCACAAATCCTCAGCTCCTTCCTTCATGAACCGATCGGCGAGAGCTTTGATGTGCTCTTGGGGAGATAGTGGACTGTAATTCGGCTGATTTGGGTCCGATTGTTGTCGGCCGGAAATGGGTTTTTCACTGCCGGCGAGTTTTGCCCGGATTTGAGACCGAATTCGGGCTTGATAGAGTTGTTTTTCTTGGTCGAGTAGTTTGTTCTCTTTTTCTCTGGCTTTTTTCTCGTGGAGGCGTTTCCATTGCCACTTGTTGAGGCCGCCCGGGAAGGTCCTTGGACCGCCGCCCATGGACCGGATGAAGATGAGATTGTGGAGGAAACTAGACAAAAGTTTCGAACGTTTTCGAAGTAAAATGGATGACGAGTTCATTTTCTCGGATTGAAGAGAGAGAGAGAGAGGTTTTTACTTTTTAGGGTTTAAGGAGGTGGTAGAAGAAGGGGTTTAGCGTGACGGGGCTTAAAATTCATCTTGTCATCTTCAACAGAATTTGCCCGACCAAAAAAAAAAAACCAGGATTTGGATCCATCCGTTACTCCTTTCTTTTAATTTTTTTTAACACAGTATTAAATGAGTAACATATATAAAATTCGAAATTTTAATTAAAAAATTTTTTTTTGTAAAAAAATTTCTTAATAATGGTTAAACGCTCTACCAACAAGAAAATGAATGAAAAAATTTTTTATCCGTTGAAATTTAAAATTTTATACATGTTATTCATCCAGCATTGAGAGAAATTGAAAGAAATGAGTAATAGAGGGGACCTAAATCTCTTCAACCATGATTCAAAATTTTATTCAAATTTAAATGAAAATTTGAGTAAATAGTTTGATTTGATATAAATAGTTCCAATTGAAAAACTTAAATTTTAAAAAAGGAGAAATTCAAATTTTATAAGGGCAAATCCAAATTTAAATGATAGTAAACATGATGTTTTATATATCTCTCAAACTTTCCATTCTTCTATTTTTTTCATCAAATTAAACGGAGTATTAACTTTGCTAGTCAAATATCCTACTTAGAAGAACTCTTTCATCTGTTTGGTGTTGGATGAGAGATTTCAGACGAAAAACCTTAACTTTGCTAATGAAATATGCTCTATTAGAATAATTATTTCATATTTTTCGGGTTGGGCATGATTTAAATATTGTAATTTTAAAATATAAAGGACGGTTGAATAAATTAGTTTTTGATATAAATCCAATTCGATTAATTATAACAAATTGAGCTTATTGACTAATAATTCAATTTCAATTCGGTTATATAATAATTTTGGATATTGTACCAAAATTTGTCCTACATGTAATTTAGTCTAATTTATATGCATGCATATACTATTATATGATGAAACTGAGTATTATTTGATGAAATTGAATTAAAATTAA
>CM042186.1:43194258-43212342 GCA_023539305.1 Ilex asprella | reverse complement strand
GGGAAGCTTGACATACTGGTAAAATTAAAATTTAATTAAAAGTTACATATTTACAATAGAGGGAGATAAAAAGAGAGAATGAATTTACGAGTTACTTATTCGTGCTTAACATTCAACATCGTCTAATGGAGAAGTGACTACACTTTTAGTCTTCAATAGCTTTGAAATTGGCTATTTCATCAAGATTTTAAAAATGTATGTATGTGCAACATAAGTAAATGAGTAACTCTTGGTGCAGATAAATAATGCAGGAATTACTGGAGCAATAATCGATGAGAAAGGTCGGGAAACTTTAAAATTTGGGCTTGATGCGGTAAGTCTTTTGATATAAATATTTCTCAATATATTCCAACATTTATCAGTTGTATTAAACTCATATGCTGTACTGATGCTTTAGATGTTTTCATACAAAATTGTGGATATAGGTTTTAGGTGCCAAGGCTAAATTGCTTAAGGAAAGTATTAAGGAAGGCTACGAGGAGGCTGAAGCTTGTCTAAGAACAAACTATTATGGTGTTAAGCAAGTGACAAAAGGACTTTTACCTCTTCTCCAGCAATCAAATTCAGCCAGAATTGTTAATGTCTCCTCCTCATTGGGGCAGCTGCAGGTACAAAACTTATTTTTCATAATGGGTGAATACCATTGGGTGCATAAAATCCTAGTTTCGCCAACACAAATGGTTAGTAGATGATTGCATGCATGCAAATTTTTTGTTGCACCGACGAATTTAAAAGATGCAATGTTAGAATAATTCTTCATAACCAAGAAAAAAAATGATTGTGAACAAACACATACCTTCGCTATTAAATTTTGTTCTGAGAGTTTTTTTTTTTTTTTGAAAAATGATTTATCTTAAAACAACTGTTTGATTGTTTTTTAGTTTATGTCCCATGAAAGAGCTAAGGAAGAGTTAGGAAATACTGATGGGCTTACAGAAGAGAAAGTGGACGAGGTGGTGAAGGAATTTTTGAAAGACGCAAAGGAGGGTTTGCTAGAAATTAAAAGTTGGCCTATAAATTACTCTGCTTACATGGTCTCCAAAGCAGCTCTTAATGGCTTCACGAGGATTTTGGCGAAGACATATCCCAATATTGCCATAAATGCAGTGTGTCCTGGATATGTGAAAACAGAATTTAATTATAACAGTGGGATATTGACTGTTGAAGAAGGTGCAAAAGGTCCTGTGAAATTGGCTCTCATGGCTAATGGTGGCCCTTCAGGGCTTTTTTTCAGTGGCACGGAAGTATCGACATTTTAATAGATGAAATGTAGTAGAATTTAGAATGATGGTTTAAATATCTATGTATCCATATGGCCCTAGAGGATATAAAGCTCAATGCTACTAGTTTCTATTTTTCGTTTGCCTTAAAAGCTCAGTCGTTAGTGTGTGTGTGTGCGCTGTAAGGGAGTTAATCCGACTACGGGATTCAACCAATCCTCCACTGAAGAATTTCGGTTGACCTGCGCGTGTTCGACAATAGCCTTTACCCCTCAGTCGTATGTGGGCTTGGTCCCACATCGACTGAGAGTTGTCTCCCCCATCTCCATATAAGCTTAGATTCTATAGGAGTGGGTACCCATTAGCCATGCGATTGAGGGGTAAAGGCTACTGTCGAATGCGCGCAGGTCAGTCAAAATCCTTCATTGAAGTATTGGTTGAATCGCATAGTCGGATTAACTCCTTTACATGTGCATATAAAGCTGTTCCTATAGGTATACATATGAGAATAAGAGCCATGATGCCACCTTATATCTTCCATATTTGGATAGTCAACATCTTCAATTTTTAATCCTTTATCTTGCTCTTACGGAGAGAGAAAGTAGCCATTAATCTTGTGTTCAACTTTGGTTTTGTTTAAAAAGATTCTTTTAATTTAAATAGACAATGAAGAAAGCAGACTCTGATGACATCCTCCCTAATTAGTCTTTGCCTCACACAATAAACTCAGACAGTGAAGGCATTATGAACAAAACTAACAAGTATTCAAAAAGATATTTAATTAAGAGAATGATAAAGATTCAGTTCTGATAAAACAGACGGAGGGATTTATATTGAGTTCTGATAAAATTGACGGAAGCATTATGAACTCTTTCATCTGCTTGATGTTGGATGAGAGATTTCACTCGAATAACCTTAATTTTGCTAGTCAAATATGCCATATTAGAATAATTATTTCATCTTTTTCATGTTGGATGTGATTTCACTATTGTAATTTTTAACTTATAGAGGACGGTTGAATAAATAGAAATTGTAAAATAAAAAGTCAAATATAAGTCGTGTTCTTGAATTTGTCTTTTTATTTTTAGTCATATATATCATTGTCTTTCAAATTACGTCATCTTGAACGTTGGCAATATAGTGACCTATTTGACCTAGTCACCCTACTAATCCTCAGCGTTAGCCCAATGCTCGGGGAAAATATTAAGTACAATGTTGACATTACGTTATTATCTTTAAAAAATAAAAAGACATCACACTCTTATCATCAAGTAGTGTCACTATCCAAAAAGAAAATGACAAGTTAACGGGTGGATCCCACTAAAATTAATAACCACATTTTTATGTAATATTATAACTACCCAGTGTAAAATTGTAAAGTTCATTTTACTCATTTAATTATTTTTTATTAAACGATTGCACCGCTTAGATCTTGGGTGATTCGAAGAGTAACACTCATCCAATAATGATTTCTAGAAGTAACTAATAAAGTGTGTTTAGTTATTAATAATGGATATAAGTGGGGTGAACACAATTATTATGATAATAGTTTGAAATAATGATATTTCAATAATATTATTTGTATATAACTTAAAATTTTAATTTGAGACCTAATGAGTCGATCTCTTAATGTAATTCGATATTAATAATACAATGACTAAAATACTCAAATTCAGTCCAATAACATCGCTCACCCTGATACCAATTGATTATACTTTGACTAGAAAAAAAATTGTAAGTTTTACTTAACCAAATGGTAAATGAACTTCCAAAATGGTATATCTATCAAATTATCAATTAATCACCCACCAATAGGAGTACATAGCGCCATTTTTAATAATTTTCCACTTAAACGATGTAAAAATATTCGCGACATTTGATCTTCAACATATAAATATATGGCCCTAGAGGAGAAATAAACCTCAACTGCTACTTGTTTTTATATTTCACGTGCCTTAAAAAGCTTCTTATGTATGAATATATATGTGTGTGTGCATATAAAGTTGTTCCTATATGTATACATGTGAAAGTAAAACTCATGATGTCAGTATACATCTTCCATATTTACATAGTCAACATCTTCAATTTTTGATCCTTTACCTATGTATATTTTGTATATTTTTTTGGTGACCTTCAATTGGGCCTACCCTAATGACTTAAAAAAATAAAATTAGGTTCATTCTTTGGCCAATCACGGAGAGGATAACAAATTTGTTGGGTACTTGGGGATGAGGATGAAACTATTGAACATGTATTGCTACTATGTCCATGGGTTAAGAAAGTGTGGCAAATCTCCCCTTTAAGTCTTCTCATTGACCGATACGAGATAAGGAGAATGGAGGACTGGCTTATGAATCAACTTCAATATAAATGCAATCAAGTGATGATAGCCTACTTATGTTGGTTTTCTTGGAAAGCGAGGAATGAATGAATTTAGAATCATTGCGAACCTAACAATAAGTCTGTTGTTAATAGAACTGTGATGGCAGTTAAAGAAATGCATAGCAGTAGTGGAATGCAGGTACAGGAGAGTATTCTTAAATGTGCAGAACCTAATTGGATGCCTCCTCCCAAGAAGTGGGTGAAGATTAATTGTGATGGAGCATATCAAGCGAAGGCTAAGGAAGGAGCTTATGGAATTGTGGTGTGAAATCATGAGGGCTCATGGATCACTGGTGAAGCACAAATAGTTGGGGCCTCGTCTGCTATAGTCACATAAGCATATGCAGTAAGAAGAGCCTCCAGAATGGCACTAGAGCATGGGTACCAAGCGGTAGTGATTGAGTCTGATCCTAAGTACCTTATGGACTCATTGAGTAAGGGTCCAGAAGCTCCTATTAGGGAGATAACATCTATCCAGAAGGATATTGGGCAGTACCTCCAACAAATACCTTTGGTCCAACTGCAGTTCTTGAGGAGATCACAAAATATGGCAGCCCATATAGAGCTCAAGCTAGAAGAGGAATTTTCCTCCCTCAAGAGTTCGTTAACCCCCCCTAATTTTCTTATGAATGTACTTAGGAAGGAGGAAAGGAATGGTATAGGTTGACATATATATTCTGTAACAGCAAGTTGGAGTATTAATATAGAAGTTATTTTCATGACCAAAAAAAAAAAGAATAAAAAGAGAATATGGGCCATAACAAATCTCTTGGAATCAACCAAAAAAAAAAAGAGAAAGTTGAGTAAAATCACCCGTGGCCCACTCCATTGTTATTTTTGATAACATTGATAATAAAGTTGTCATGTACGATTTCAAAATATAAAATTCATCAAGGCCAATTGTTTTTTTTGCTTGACATCGAGGTCAATTGTAAATAGTTATAATTAACCTCATTTTTTGTAAAGAGTTATAATTAACAAAAATAGTATAAGTATTCAATTATTTATTTTGCTTGGCATCGATGTCAATTGTAAATAGTTATTATTTGCTATATAGACTATTTATACTGACTTTTGGCCTTTTATGGTTAATGAATCTTTAAGTATTAAGTATGATACAAAAAATATACATGTATCACATTATTTTTATCTATTAGAGAATAAAGTAAAACTTGTGTTTAAGTTTGTCCACACTAGAGTATATTTCTAATTCCGCCACTGATAAGGGGCGATATTGAAAAGATACCAAACTAAAGATGGTCAACTATTAATTTTCCGTAATTAACACAAAACCTAAAGATCCAAAGGAAAAATATAAAAAAATTGAGGGGGAGGGAGGCATAGCTTGGACAGCTTCACAGTAGAGAAAATAGACCTGATAAAGCAGTGGTTTTATAAGGGACTAGGGGACTCGTGCCTACAAACACAGTACAATGTGAATAATTTTAAAAGAGATGTTGATGACCGTTGAATGAATCTATTTAACACCGTCAAATAAACTTATTAAAACATTCCCTGTTTTATATTATAAATTTCAAGGAAAATGAGTTACTGGCTAATGGTTGAGTTACAGTCTGTGCCTCTAAGGTTTCTAAATCTACTCCTAGTGCTTATACATTTTGAATATAAAATAAAATGATCAAGAATAACAAACACAGAAATAAGTTAGCACCCTCATGGTAATTTTTTTTTTTGTCAGATCATTCAGTATCTGAAAGCCACTTTAAATTTCGACTAATCTGGATTCGAGTCAGGTAGGACCACAAGGGCGGCAAGCTCTCCCTACAGAACGCAGCTGTGTTCCCAAGACTCGAACTCGAGACCTTGGTTAAGCTAGAACAGTCTCTCACCAACTGATCTAACGCTCGGTGGTACCCTCAAGGTAATTATATCCTAGAGATTCTTGAGGATAAAAATAGTTTGTGCCAAAACATACCCTAATGGAACTATTTAAACCCACCAAATACGTGGGTTTATTTAAGGTATATGTGGTTAAAAATGCACTATTCATCCAGGCCTAGATTATTTCTAGGTGATAATACCGGGCTCAAAGTGTGTATCCAAACATGGGAGAAAAGGGGATAAGGTGGGTCATACATTTTTTCAAATCCTTCTTTCTTAATACCTAAAAGCCAACACATCCTCAATTTATTGAAAGTGTTAAATGTGACAATTCTATTAAAACTGTTGCTTATTCCGCCAATGTCAATGGGGTGTTTTCTTACGGGATAGGCAATGGAAGCTAACGGAAGGAGATCATATTGTAATATTTTTAATACATTGAATGTACAACGTAAAAATTTTAATTTTTGATTATATAAAGTAGGGGTACAAAGTGTGATTCCCTCATCGGAAAAAGATAAGGTAGCACACTAGCATTAAACAAAGATCACAAAACCAACAATGGGGAGAAGAGACAGTAAGTTACCTGATCAAGCAATAAGGTTGAACAGCCCAAAAGACAAGCAGCATTTGTTTGATTTTATTTTTAATGCTGGCGTAGCTCATAGGAAATTAAATACTATAATCAAGAACATGAAAGACAGCTTTGAAGGGAGAATCAAGAATGATTAAAATAACTAATCCCAAAGATCACCCATCTACAAATCAGTAGTTGTTGATTGTATTGTAGTATTCAATTATTATTTTTAGTAGCACATGATAAACAACAGCCGGAGCAAACTATTGTTTTACCCCCGATGCACAAAGGATTGAATACACGACATCCAAATTACAATAGAGTAAAGTTTACTAGTACGTCAAGACCCGCCCTCAAGTTGGAAAAGGGGAGTACTTGGAAGTTGATTGCTTCTTAGTTACTACAGAAACGCCATTGTTAGCTTCACTGTTCTTGTTTTTCATCAGATATGGAAGAAACCATCAACTTTTCATCAGGAAAAAGGTAGCTTCATGACATGATTTTCAGATTGTGCAATATGTAGATCAAGTTGATTCTTCATGAGAATTGTATTTTTGATTTGCAATTTTTGATGTTATTTCAGGTGTGCTGTAGTTACCGGGGCAAACAAAGGAATCGGACTAGAGATATGTCGCCAGTTAGCAGCCAATGGAATTAAAGTCATATCAACTGCAAGGGATGAGAAGAGAGGTGTTGAAGCTGTTGGAAAACTCAAAGCTTCTGGGCTCTTAGATGTTGTTTTTCATCAACTTGATGTAAAAGACCCTGACAGCATTGCTTCTTTGGCAAAATTTGTAGAAACCAATTTCGGCAAACTCGATATTCTGGTGAGAACACAAATTCACTGATGAAATTGTGTGCCTGCTGATGTTCAGCTTCCCCCCCCCCCCTCTTTCCTTGCACATCTTCCTCGTGTAATACGGTTAAACCACCATTTACTCTAAAAACTTAAGCTATTACAACGGTGTAATTTAAAGTCTTTTACCTTACGCAGAAGGTCGAGGAGAGAATTGGATTAGTCTGTGCATATTTGAATGATCCTGAAAATAAGAATGAAATGAACTTCAGATACACAAAGGAGGGTACCACTAATAATTGCTGATCAGTGTGCTGTTGATAATAAACTCTATGCAGGTCAATAATGCAGCGGTAAATGGAGTTACAATCGACAGTGAAGCATTAAGAGCCTTTAAACTTGGAGGGGGATCAGTAAGTATTTGTAGATTCACCTGTAGCTTTTTATCAAAAAAAGGTGGACTTGTATCCAAAAAAAATTCGAAACAGCTTCCCACTCATTAGTCTTTTTCAATTCGATCCAACACAATTCAATCTGATTAGTCATACATTTGGAAGTTTTTTAATCCTTGCTTATCAAAAGTTCAACCCAAATTTCATCTCGACACTTAAATGTTTGATTATTTGGTATTTCATTCCAGCTTCGACTGAGAGCAAAAATCAAAAGGCAATAAAGAAATCATCAGTAATCCCTATAGGCCAACCTTCTTGTGATTGAACTAGATTAAACCAGCATAAGAATATAGGTTCTTAGCTCCTGATTTATTTAACAGTTTACACCCAACAATACAATCTCATAGTTTGGCCATCCAAATCAAGTAATTTCAAATTTATGCAGGTAAATGATGAGAATGCTCACTTGGTGAATAGATTTATGCAGCAGAGTTACGAAAAGGCAGAAGCATGCATTAGAACAAATTATTATGGAACTAAAAGTATGACTGAAGCTCTTCTTCCTCTCCTTCAGCTCTCTAACTCAGCAAGAATAGTGAATGTCTCGTCTATTTACGGACAGCTAAAGGTAATAAACACAAAATATTCATGCTTTATTAGCATTAACACGATGCAATTATGTCTTCCCTCTTTCTGTTTCAGTTTATTTACAATGATACGGCCAAAGCAGAGCTGGAAAATCTTGACAGCTTGACAGAAGAGAAAGTAGATCAGCTTTTGCAGATGTTTCTGAAGGATTTCGAGGAGGATAGGTTGCAAGCTAATGGTTGGCCTCTTACAGTATCTGCGTATAGAGTTTCAAAAGCTGCCATCAACGCCTATACTCGACTGGTAGCAAAGAAATTTCCTAATATTCTTGTCAATTGTGTGCATCCCGGATTTGTGAAAACAGACATTTCAAGCAACTACGGAAACTTGAGTCCTGAAGAAGGTGCTAGAGCTCCTGTAATGCTGGCTTTGTTGCCTGATGATGGCCCTTCTGGCCTCTACTTCTACGAGATGCATGTGTCCGCTTTTTGACAGTCATAAATATCTGAGTTTCAGAACATGCTTATTGCCGCATCGAACTTCTCTGTTGTCTTTTGCAAAAGATTGCACAATCCGAAGGCGAAGGCATTTGGAATCATCATATAGTACTTGCCTTTCTTTCAAATTCAAAGTTTCAACTGATCTTAATTTCTAACAAGCAATGAAGTATAGATGTCATGAAAGAAGATTGTATTCAGTACTCAATGCCCAGAACTACAGAAATTATAAGGTTTGTTTCAGCAATCCCTATGACTATCTTCTTTATTTAGCATATAAATAGAGGCACAAGATTAATCTAAAGGGGGACACAAGAAATCCCCGAAAAATATCAAAATCAAGTCCAAAACCGACAAAACGCGGACTTCCTATTAAGTAGGTGGAATGAAGCCATCCTTGAATCAGAGAGCAGCAAGGGAATCATGAGATGATCATGATGCTGCTATACTGTGTCTGGTTCAGATATGGGTTCTTCTTCTGGTTCTGTTTGTGGCAGTGGTGCCACGTTTTTCTTAATCGAAGCTGTCTTGGTGAGATGACTGTAGCTACCCTTCTCCTTGAACAACTGAGAAAAGTGGGGCTTGCAATACAGATTTCCATCCAGAGCAGCATAGGATGAGGTTGTAAGAAAGCAGCCCCCGTGCACACATCTGAAGCATGACTTATGGTAAAATTCTCCCTCCATGGTCACCTGTTACAATTTTTTATCAGAATCATTAGCACTAAGGCTCAGACACGACCCAGACTCCTACAATCTATCTACCCTTAAAAAAAAAAAAGCTGCTACTCTTGAACAAATCCTGAAAAGATTGGATCGCCTCCTCCTCTATCCCCATTTTGGAAGCCTGCCCTTTTGAGTCTCACTTAGTCTATGGCACACATATTTCTCTATGGATTATAAATGCAGAACTATTAGACTTACAACAAAATGCAATGCAGATAGGGGAAGTAAGATAGCTTACCTTCTCCAATGGATAGACCGTCTTTTTACAGACTGCACATTTGTCTTGGGTGCCAGAGAAGAATGAGGAGAGTTTGCTAGGGGTCCTGGCCTGCAAGTCACAGAAATACACATGCAGAATGGTTGAAAACTATCTCACATACTCAATGTAATGCAACACAGAAGAAATATCAAGAAAATGAGGCACAAACAAACGGATCAAAATTGTGTACCAGCTCATTCTGCTTCCCAGCTGTTCATCCACAAAACAATCCATTAGGCCAAATATACAGAAAGTGAGCAGATTTTTTATGCCATAAGTGACGTGAAAAACTCACTTGGTTGGAATTTCTTAGTTAAATTTCCGGCGGTCTCCTTAAAGAGTTGCTCAAAGTGAGGCTTGCAGTATAAAGCTCCTTCCATGGAGGAGTAGTTACTCATCTGTACAAGCATTAGTGCTGCCTTGAATGAATAACAAATTTCACATGATCTAATAAAACCTATAACTGCACAATCCCTTCAACTACATCAAAATTCAAAACCCCAGAATTGCAATTCATACAGTTTGGGAAGATAAAACCAATATGAAACTCCCCTGCTTCTCTTATTAAACTTAAATGTTGGCAATCCTGATTGCAAAACATCAAGGCTTTTTTCTATCAAATTGATGAAATACAAAGGCAAACAGCTTGATCGATTTCGAGACATAATTTTTTCTATGTATATATGCTCTTGAATTCACAAACCATACAGAATTTACAACCCATAAAAACTTAAAGAGATGATAATGCATACCCCAAGTCGTCCATTGCAGTGACTGCATTTGAAACAGGTCTTATGATAAGGAATTCCATCAGCTGATAACATCTCAATGAAGTGAACAGTCTTGTCACAGGCTTTGCATTTCTGTTGGCTTCCACTGAATGCCATTTCTCTTCTTTTCAAATCAAAAAATTCTGATCTAATGGGTTTATTATTCAGTCTCAAAGAATGATCAATGAGACCAATGACAAATCAAGAGGTAACTAATAAGCTGTTCTTGTACCAGTCAGATGTAAATTAAAGGCTAAAAATGAGATGGGTCATTGAGTGGAGAAGGTGAATGTAAACTGTGTTGAGGACAGGAATGATTGGAAAAAAACAAAAATATTCTAATTATAGGATGAACTCAATGGAAATGTAAGAGGGCAGATGATAGATTTTCCGACTAAGCCGGCAAGGCACTCCACTTAGTTATTTTTGTAGTAAATTTAGTCGTCCAAATATAGATTTTTTCAAGACCAATGCTATATATGGGTATTTTTCTTTGGTATTATCTATATAATCTCTTTACACGATAAGAAATGTCTCGCTTGTTTATGATCTTAGACAATGTCATATTTACTAAAAAAAATTGAAATCAATATTGATGGTCGGGTTAGTAAGTGCTATTAGCATTCGCTAATTGTTTTATGGCTATTCATATGCCACATCATTTGGCATTTGAAATTTTATTAAAGATAAATTATGAAAGACTTCTTTTTTTTTTTTTTTTTGATAGCCATGATTTTTTACACTACTAGGGAGGGGAGAGAGAGGGGAGCCACTAGAATTGAACTTTCAACTTGCTGCTCCATTACAGAGGGTTTAAATCATTCTGGCAGGACTGAGTTACTAATAATAAAAGACTTGACACACTCTATTGTTCGAAGGTCTTAACCTAAGTTAGGTTGAAATTGAACTTGCAAATAGCAATTTCATTTTATACTTAGCTTTCATAGCCTTGAGCCCTAGTAGAATTATATATATTCAAAAATTATGATTGCCAATCATATGCAAATATAATATTGGTGTGAAACAATAAAGGAAAAAAATTAGAGTAAAGATCAAATTTCCAAAAGTTTCCTTTTTGTTCTACGATCATATTGATTGTTAGATTGACTTATGAAACGTTTGTTGGATCAAAACAGATTTTTGATCGATTTTGAGCCAAAATTAAAGTAGAACCCAATTGTTATTTCAAATAAACTTTTGTGGGTTCATATTATACTCCGTGAGGAGTACAATGTAGTATATTCACTTGCTCAAATCGAGTAAGAAATGAATGAGAAAATAGGCTCCAAAGTGGTCCTCTTGAAAAGGTGAAAATAAAGGAAGTGCAATGTGGGATGTGACACCAATCCCACATTGGTTAAGGAAGAAGCTCAACATGGACATATATAGTCTAAGTTTGCTCTATGGGTTGGGCCCTAAGGGGTACCACAGTTTTGTGAGCGGAGCCAGCGCCTAGATGCCGTTGGTTTGACCACACGCGCGCCGCCCGCCTCGCCCCGACTTGACCCGGGCTCGGGTACGTCCTATCTTTTTGGAGAAAATTCATTTAAATAAATGAATTAATTAAATGATTGTTGCTTCCTTCCTAACCGAAAGATTGTGTCTGTTCATATAAGAACAGTTAATTCAAAAGTGTCTACTGACTCTTAAAGATTGTGTCCTTAGTATTTCTGGGTTGTGTCTTTTAGTATGGTGACTGTCCGGAAAGTCACCAAAGTGTCTATAAATACCCAAGTTCATTCACCATTCTGTATAATAACAATAAGCAGACATTTTGTCCATTACATTCGGCATTAAGTCAGTCAGCATTTAGAGAGTACACAACACATCTTGGTTCGCTGGACGGGGAGATTGGAGTGCTACTTCTGCCCGTGTAAAGATCATTATATCCTGCGAGGCAGACGTTCATGATTCCATAAGCACCGTGTGTGGGGGCGAAATCTATCTTAAGGACATAGTGTCAAATACTAGCCTTGATCTAATTGAAGTTCAATCACAGTTCCTAGTCTGCAAACGGGTCAGTGTTTATTTTATTTAGACAGTACGTATGTGTAACTGTATGCTGTAACTCTTTCTTGAAAGCCTGTCACCGTTATTCTTTCAGTGGTTGTATCTTTTTACTGTAACTCTTTGTTGCTGCTGCCATAAATTGTGTAACTCTTTTATGTAACTCTTTTACCTGTGTAATTATTTTGCATATCACTGTGACTGTTCTGATTTACTTTAACTTACATAATATCAGAAATATCAATATGTGATTTTACTATTTTGGAACCACATTTTCCAACAACGTTAACATAGTGGTGAAAAATGAAAAACGTCTGCTAATACAATAATACTCACTAGATAACATCCTTCTTTAGATTAGCAATGAATGTCTTGTGTCTTAGAAAGATTTCTTCCGTGATTCAAACCATGAATCTCATACCTTGCTAAAAGTCATTTACGACATCTCTATAGATAGAAAAATGTTACCCAACTCAAATGAAACTAAAAAATTATAATTCAAATACATATCATATCTTGGATGAATGGGTACCATTAAAAAAATTAATGAGACCCACTCATTTAAAAAATCATATGCTCTGCAAGAGGCTAATACAACTTGGGGAGGGTTCTGGTTAATTCAAAAAAATAAAATATTTCAACCGATATATATATATATATATATATATATGTGCTTAGATAAAGTCATACATAAAGTAGAAATTGAGGTTGTGGAAAAACAATACAAGCATAGTGCTTCTAAAGTCCTAGTCGAAGGTACAACGTTGCACCCTAGATGACGAAAGTCCAATAACTGAAAGTATCACTTGTTTTCACTCTGACCTGAATAGCATGGGACGCATTGAATCCCGCATGAATTAGACATTGTCATTGTGTTTTTACATCTTTTGTATATTTTTATTTTAAGTTATCCAAATATTGAACCACATCTCTCCTGATGAAAAAAATATATATCTTATCTAGGAAAATAATCTTATAGAAAAAAGGGATGTAGGGAGGCCGGTACCTCCCTCAAAACCTATTGGGACAAAAGTTCATTTTTTAAAATATTTGGGATATAAGGGCATCTGCTAAGAAAAAATCATAAAAGCCATTTTTTAGATGAGAAAGACGAATAGAGCATCGGTTTTGGGAATCAGTATTATTATTTTCTTGGCATCAGTTACCAAAGAGCCATTAATGACAATATTCAAAAATAAATCTTTCCTAAAACTTTTTGAATTCCAAAGATTTTTAATAATCCCAAAAAAACATTGCTTTTGTTTTTTCCACACCTAACAATGCTTGGTTATATGATATTGTAAGGTCATACGATGAACGAAAATCGCTAACCACCTCAGTTGGACGAGTATTCGTGTTTTCACGGACATTGTCAACAATTAGATCTGCAATTAAATTAGAAGACATCCTCTTGTTTTGGGTTGTGCGTAGAGCTACTCCACAAGTGTGTTGATTTTGTAGTTTCCTTATGTAAAAGTGTAACGCCCCAAAATTCACCCTGGACAGCATTACAATCTAAAATTATTCACATCATAAGAGCGACTAAGTAAATTCCATCAATAAAGAAATTTCATTCATCATATATAATGTCTACAACATTACCCCAAAAGAATAAGCTCAAATATGGCCACAATGTCAAAAGAATATGTCAAACTATGACAATTACATCCCAAAAAGAATTAAACGTAACTTAGCAGCGGAATGACAAAAGAATAGGTCACACATGGTCTTAAAGTAATTCCCTTAGTCTAGAACATAAGGGAAGATAACACTAAGCATCTGTCTCAGGGCCCATGCTTCCATCCTTCGAAGCCTCCCAATGCACCAGCTCATCAGCTCTAAGCTCCTCCTCTAGCACATAGTCTGAAAAGTATTTTGTTTGTAGAGGGTGAGTACTAAGCTATGCAGGAACTCCTCCCAAACTCGAACAAGGTTTAGAAATCACATAAAACAAGTTGGTCTTATTTCACAATTATCATATATAACTTTTGAAGTAAAACTGGAATATTTAAACAGATCTCACATTCAAGCAACAACAATAATTTAATGAATAAGTAGAACCAATATACAATTTATAATTCATTCCACCGTATACCGTTTTCGACAAGTTCTTGTGGAATCTCATACTTTCCAAAATTCTTGTAAAAATTGTTTTTGGTACAATGAACAATAACCCGCAACTAGCATTCATATCTTAGATATGAAGTAAAATCTCGCATGAATACTCTCATCGAAAATATCATGGCCTACACACAAACACTCAAATCCTCTCAAATATATACAACTTTAGGAAGGGCGTGTACCATCACAATAGCAGTGACGAAATCCAACCCAGACAATAGTATACTAAGCCTTTTCCTTGGCACCCGTAAGCGAGTAATGGTTTGGGCTTCACAAAGCACCAACCCTACTACGAGTGATAGAAAAAATTCAAACCCATACGGAGTAAGAAACACATCTACCCACTCTACGATACTCGGTCAACGGTCACCCATGTTCATCCCACCATCCACACAACAGATACAATATCCCACAATTTCTCAAATCTCAAGAAAACCAAAATCTCCAAATTCACATGTAACATTCCAATAAAACAATTTAAGGAAAGTACAGGAGATCATCAAAAATATCATTTTATTGTTCAATATAAAACACTAAAATTTTAAAATCAATAACAAATGAATGATCAAGCTTTAGAATCAAGAACAAAGGAACAATCAAGTCTTGAGATCCAAAACAAACAAATATCAAGCTTTGAAATCAAAAGTAAAGGGACAATTAAGTCTTTAAATTACCAACAAACGAATATCAAGGTTTGAAATCAAAACAAATGAGAAATCAACAAAAATACTTTTTCTTTGAAAACTAGGGTTTCGAAGGCATAAAAAGAGATTTAGTGGTTACCCAACCATAATATAATTTAGAACAAGGTAATATTTGCATGAATAACAACGAATGATGATTTCATAACAATTAGATATGATTTAAAGTCCAAAGAATACACACACACATATATATATAAACCCTAGCCTCAATTTAAGAAAATAGGAGGAAACCCCTACCTTGAATCAAAATCTCCAAGTAAAGTCCAAGTTCTAGAGACCTCCTTCCTTCATTTTCTTTCTCCCTTTATCTTCATCTAGGGTTCTAAGAGGTTTGAGGTGAGAGTGGAATGGAAGAATGGATAAAATGGGGCTTAAAATGGTGTTTTAAAACACAAAAATCCCAATTTTTTTTACTGTTCGCAAACTTGAATAAAGCGTATTGGTACAGTGTAGCTACTGGAGTTCGGCGTACCAGTACGCATACCCGTACAGTTTGACTGACATATTTTTGCTGCAACTTCCAGTGCAGTTTTGTCCCATTTAGAGGTCGAATTGAAAAATATTTGTGAAATACACTTTTGTAGTCTTAGATGTCTACTATCTACTGTCCAAATTGAAGATCAAATGGACATCAGGACAAAAAGTTATGACCAAAATACTAGAAAGTATCCAAGATCCTTTTTTACTCAAATTTTCTCTAAAAGGTGTTTTCACTCCGGACTACTTCCAAACTCTTAATACTCCCCATTTTATCTCTCCTAATATTTTCTACCTTACAGATTCAATGGAGGCATTATTATGACCTAACAACATTTAGAAACTTACCTAATCACCCTTCTTAAGCTTATACACCTTCGAAACTAAATTTGACCCAAAAGTCAATTCGTTCGAAACTCAAATTTCATGATCAACCTCTCAACAATAATTCTAAGTTTCTAGAATCATTTTATTCATATTAGGAGAACTCTTAAGATAATAGTATCCTTATTTAATTTTTAATACGAAATCTTACAAAAAGAAACCATTCACCCTCTGAAGAGTAGTAATGACATGCTACTCACATCCCGTCACGTACTTCGATGCACATTCTACAACAACTCTCGTCTTACAATTCTTCACATAATTGAATTTAAACCCAATCTCAACTGCATATTTGCATAGAGCAGTCTGAAAATGGGTAACACCACCTTCAAACTTCTGACCTTCACACTTGATTTCATTTTCCCACCCAGATGTTAAAAGAATTTTCTCAGTATGTGAACAAAAACGAGGAAGTAAATCAACCTAAAATTCAACTCTGTCTTCAACAATATTAACATCTTCAAGCAACTCATTATCATCCACAGCAATTGAAGTATCATTAGACACATACACACTCAATTCAATATGATTGACATTAAACGTACTAACTCAAATATATTCTTCATGTCATCATCATTTCGAAGTGAACAATTCGGATGACCTGGAATCGAATATGATATACGCATAACCAAATTTCTCGACTCATCCCATTCCTCACAAGCTCTATGCAAAATGAAATCAAAACTTGATAACTAACGTCTCAAGACGATATTTGCATAGTAACATAATCATTTCTTTCATAACCTTAAATATGTGTATAAACAAAAAATCAGTAACAAGTTCCCAAAACAAAAGAATGACAACAAACAGTAAATCATATACGATAATGCATGTTCCAGATTTCATCAATGATAAAAAAAATTAAAAAACGAAAGAGTGACACCAAACAATAACTCATATTCGATTCCAGAAAAATCAAAACTCCTCATGAAAAAAGTGAGGTAGAAGCTTAAAAAAAAACTAGTTCCAATCTTCAAATTATTTTAGCATGAGAGTTTCATTTATCTTTTTGAAATGAAAAAAGAGATTAAACATTGAAAATATTAAATGACCAACAAAAATTAATGTTCCATGTTTCTGAAAAATTCCAACAAAATAAAATAAAAATATATAAAATTTAATGATCCACAATTTCGAAAATTTCATGATGATGTTGAACACCATAATGCCAGAAATCGTTAAAAACTTATAGATTTATGGAGTCCCGTTTGGTAAAGAATATTCTTGAATATGTGAATAAAAAATACAATGAGAGATATGCTTGAACTGGTGAAGAAGAAATGCAATAGCAACTTCTTGAACCGGGAAGAAGATACAATGGAAGAATATGATTTGAAATTTTAAAATTCAAATGATATACAAATATCAAAAGAAATCTTGAAAGTCTCACATTCTGATATTTAGATATGGGAAATATAAAAGTTGTATATTAGGTATGAACTATTTATGGTAAAGGTAAATATGGAATACATTTCAAAAAAAATTTGAAAATATTTTAAAATGTGTACTTATTGACAAATAAGTCATGAAATAGAGGACTTAAAAGGTGGATAAATTTGAAGGTAGAACTTAAAGCCATATAAGTTCTAAAAAAGGTACCCTCATCCCATTATCTCTAGAAAAAATGGGTAAACTTAACATTGGGCTGGTAGCCTAGTGGCATGTCGGACCCAATTAGGGTTGATCCTAACTTTAATTGAATTAACAAGTAAGGTTCAATTCATGAAATTTTATGCAGCAAACTTTTGATAATTTTGGTGGGACAGAGGTCAAGTTATGACTCATGTGGTTCTTAGAAAGTGCCTATGGTTTCCACCGTTTAAGGCCCTTCTAAAGCGCATCTTTCACATATTCAAATTGTTATGGCCACCCTCAAGTAGGATCGATTTGCTGTTCGCCCCCTCTTAATTTTTTTTTAAATAAACAATTTTTTATTAAGAACATTTTCAAAAGAATGGCTACAACTCTAAAATAGTTAAAATTTAGTTATTCAAAGACAAAAAAACATGCTCCGAATATGTTCAGCGTAGGTAAACTATATTTTTGCTCCAATTGTGCTCTATATTTATAGTAGCATTATGTATAAATAGTTTATAATATATTTTCTATCCTCTTGTCATTTTCACTTTTTTTTGTCCACTCTTTGGCTTTCCTTCATTTTTCTCTCTCCATGTAATAGTCCTAACAAAGGTACAAGATATGATAAATAATATTTAAAATATATAAAATCTACTGTAGTATGTATTGAAAAAGTGAGTAGCTAAAATAAAAAAAATGTATTTTTGGATAACTAAAATACAAAATCTTATTAGAGATGCTCTAAAATGAGTGAAAACTTTACAA
>CM042186.1:43169021-43192654 GCA_023539305.1 Ilex asprella | reverse complement strand
TACTCTATTGTGATTTCCTTATCGATGTCCTGTCTATGGGAATGCATGCATTTATGCATCTGTTTCTTTTATGTGTGTTTTCATGTGCATTTTTTTGGGAAAGAAGATGTAGCAAGTGATATTTGTAGTAAGGTGATTGAACATATTGAAGGATTAGCTTTTTCCTGCCTCAGGAAAGATTTTTGTGGCAATTCTCCTTTTGTACAGTCCTGGGTTTTACTGATTTCTTGTTACAGTGTTTTCCTAACTACTATATTGGGCATATCATCATATTATCATAAGGCGGGTGACTAGGGTGTAATAACTGCTATACTGAGCATACTATTGGAGCACGCCTTTTGTAGATAGAGACTTAAATGATACAGACAGTTATGTTGCTGCAATATAGGTAACTAACACACAAATGAGACAGGCTTCAATGATACGGCTTTATTTTGGTCCAATTTACGGTTGATTCCGGCTTCAACAGTTTAATAGGTGCTATTGCTGCTATGTATTTTCTAGATGAACACTTGGCATTGTTATCTTTATGATGAATTTAGTAGGTGTTGATTTTTCTCCAAGAATTGAGCATGTAACATGTTCGTTCAATTTAATGGCATCGTAACCACAGACTTGGAACAGCTGCGCTCCTTAGGCATGATCTGAAAACCTTCTTGAGCCCAATTTGTAATTACTATTGTTTTGTGGTAGCACCATGCACATGGCCCGCAAAGGAAAGTTCCTTTGATGAATGCTTAAGTCATGTAATAGTTTTACATCAATACTCCCCACAATGATGATTTTGTATTTGGGGATCTTTGCGAGAAAAAAAGGTGTGGGTTGTTTCTTAGCGTGTAGGAGGTGGGTTGGTGGGCATTCTATTGTGGCTTGCACCAGCTTTGGATTAAACAAGATCGGCCATAAGATTTAGGAGTTTACATTAAAGGAAAGAAACTTCTTTGGGGGTTCATAGTAAAGCCCAAGTCTAGCAGAATCATGGAGTCGACATAACATGTGAATTGAAAAAAAATGACCACCTATTTGTTTTGGGGAACTTTGTAAGTCGACAAAATAGTTGGCAGTGTGGAGATGCCTATTCCCTTTGAATTTTGGGGGGAAGGTCTTTCAAACCAAAAGTGGAAGACGGGGCATTCGGACTTTGACCAAATTGAGCACATAACTGGGCGTGCTATACTTTGACATTATAGTTGTCAAATCGTGTATTGGAAGACGTATCTTTTTTTAAAAATAGTGTGTATCGTTTTTTAAAAATAACGTATCGTATCGTGTATCGGAAGATACTCACAATTTTAATTTTTAAATAATTATTAATAAAATATATATACCTTTGTAAAAAAATCATAGATTCATAATAATATAGCATTTCATTAATATTTCACCAACTATTCAAGTAATTTCAAAATACAAAGACCTCTAATTTAAACTTCTAACATCAACTACTTGAACAACTTTAATATTAATCAGAAATTTTGAATTCAATTGAATAACATTAATAACAGACTTTATTTTATTTTTTTAAACCACAACCACTGAAACAACATTGTTTCACTAGTTAGTTATTTAAAAATAAGTCTTTAGGTAAAACGATGTCATTTCAGCTACAAAAACTATAAAATAAAATAAAATAAAAGTGTGACATATCAGACGTATTGTACGATACTAATAACTATGCTTGACATAATTATGAGCTTTGGGTATGCTTGCCTAGCTTAGCCAAGGTAACAAGTTGAGCTTGGGCAGTTTTATTAGATCAATTAGCTTTTCAACCTGTATTACATCACTTGACAATTTTAAATGGTTGGAAGGAGGTTCTCCTCTTTGGTTCAGTGATATTTTTGGTAGTTGGAGGACTTGTTGTCATTCATATGTGATCAATTGTAGAAACTTTCGGTCCATTTACATCCTTCAGTTACTTGTTTCCTCGATTCTAGCTTATCTGTTAGACAATTTTTGCATTTAAATTTTAGGCTCTAATTCTCTCTACATGTTGGTTTGACAATTCTATTTGTTAAACAATCATTTACTTTAAAAGTTTAAACTGTTAGAAATGGTGAGTTAAATATTTATATTTCAACATGTCCATTTACTTGCAGACTAGTTTTTGGGCCTAGCATGTGAAAATCTTCTAATTATTAGGATGTCGGCAAGATTCAAACATAGGAGCTCTTGCTCTAATACTATATTAAACAACTATCTACTCTAAAAGTTTAAATTTTTGGTAAGAGCATAACTTAAGTATTTATTTTTCAATAGTCTTGATGAAGTTTTGCTTGTCTTCACTACTAAAACAATTGTTCGTTAAATTGCTTGTCTTCTATTTAATCATATAAGGTGAACAAGACACAAAGTACTCTTAGCGTAATTCCTCATTTATAATCCTTTTTTGTAAGATTAACAAGTCACAAAGTATTGCAAACATCGTTACTCATAATTAGGCCTGTTAATCGTGTCGAGTCGAAACGGGTTCGTGTCAAAAAACACTCTATCCATATCCGATTTGTTTATTAATTTGTGTCTAACGAGTTGTGTTATATCGGGTTAAGTGTCGTGTATGAATTGTGTATAAGTGGTATATAAATGAGTTGTGTTATGTATTTATTTTGATTGTCTTCATTACTTGTGTCATGTCGAGTCCACTTATTTATAAAATGGGTGGCTTAAGAAAAGAACAAAACCCTATAATTTCGTGTCGTGTCATATTTTGATATCCCTACTCATAACTAATCCCTTTTAGGAACCCAATTTCTATTCTTGTTGCACGACACGACCTTGCGAGCAGTATTGTAGCTAGGAATTTCATGCATTGTACCTTTTATCAGCACAAAATGCACAAAATAATTACATACTTCCCTGGCATGTAAATGGACTCTTTTACGCAACAAAGTTCAACACGTGGTCACCATCTATCTAATTATATGTTCATTTTAGGTGCAAAAGTTAAATGCCTTATGTAGTGAAAAGATGCCCGAGCCATCAACCAACAGGTTGATGACAATCATTTTGTGCATTTTGTTGTTCCGGGAAGGAGGGAGAAATAATGTGGATCTTGCATCACGATTAAACATGTGGAGCACATGACACTACCTAGAGGGGGTGTAAATAGGTTTTTTGGTTTTAACTTAAATAATTACCAATTAAAAACATAATTCGACCATAATTACGTCTTCTTACATGAATATAACAATTAATCGTGAGAACTCATTTTCAACCACCACGACCCCTTTTACCTATGAAAATCGATGTTGTTAATTTATCAATTAAACACTCAAAACACTCAATCTCACTCACTCGGGGTACCAAAATCCCAAAACCTACTCAACTTTGGATGATTTATATGTCCAACATTCAATTTATCAAATACATTGTGCACGTGTGCTAAACAATCACAAGTGCTTGTATAAAAATAATAAAGAACACATTTGATTTGTTCACGCAGAAACCCTCCTCAGGAAAAATCATAGGAAACTTCTATTGGTTCACCAAAACCTAATACACTATCTCAAAGTCAATCCATAAGTACTTTAGTCTTATATTTCAACCAATACCATTGTTAGATTCTCCTTCCTTCAATAGATCTCTTCGCCAAAATGGCTCATTTGACATTTTGGATAGCTTCACTTGGATTCACCTCCGCAAAGGATCCTTTAGGCCTCAAGCAATTTTGGGCGCATCAACTATCCTCGGAATGCACGCTCCAATGGGTTTGGTTTAAATTATTTATGATCTTCAACACCAAGTTATGAGGTTGGGTAGAATCTCTAGAAAGGTAGCATTGGGTCTTAGAAATCTAGGGTTATGGTGGAAGCTCTCTAGAGTATATGACAAATTTCTCTCTCAAAACTCGGTCTAAAGGCTTATCCTAGTAGTAGGAAAGACACTTCCTATTTATAGGCTCAGAATCAGGACAATCTTGGTCAACAGGAAAACTCAAATTCGTAAATGACTGCTTGATCAATGAGAGGGTAGTCATAGAGCGGTGGTCATTGGAATGAAAATCACATTTCAAACTGACCTAGGAGAGCAGACTCTCGAGGACCCCAGAGGGCGGGGCATGTTCTCCTCTATTTGGATTTTTTCCTCGTTCTCCACTAAGTCATCAGGAGACCCTTCTAGCGAAGGCTAGTTAGCATAGAACGGCCCCTACTGGTTTTTTAAGCATAAAATCAAGTAAAAAACTTGTTCTCTTGAGTACTAAAGGGTGTTGCTCAAGAAGGGGGGTCCGTTAATGGCTCAACCATGTCTTCAAAAACAGAAAACAGTTTTAGAAAATCTTTTCGTTGAAAAACACTAGGAGCTATACACGGATTACTTTCAATTCCATTTAACCCTAATCCTCCTAAATTAACTACCAAGAGATTTTCTTAGATATCTAGGTCATTACCTTTGTCCTAAGTTTGAAAGTGCATTCAGAATGTGAATGATGTAGCTTTGTCGCTTGATCTCCTCCCGTCAATGACACTTTCAGATCTTCATTCTTTATAGCATCATGACTATGAAATAAGTTGAGACTTATAATAAACTCCACGAAATTAGTCAATTACAAACATATATCTAACACATTTAATGTCAAATATTAGGTGAATGTACAAAGTAATTGCTCTTAGATTCAAGTCCTCCAAGAACTTTCAGTCCATTGAAATCAAACTGGTTGGTGGATAGATGTTTGAATACATGATTCTGCTATTCGTTATGTACTAAAATGCTTTTTAACTGACGTTGTTAACTGATTCTTGTCTCCCTTGGTCACAAGACTTGGCACTCATGATTGGAAGGCACGATTAAAGCTACCGCCACCTGACACTCGTTACAAAACAGAGGTATGCGGCCAAATATTAGTACATCTATGCCTTTTTTAATAATTATCTGCTGTACTCTGTGGAATTTCTTCGTTTTTCTCTTTGCTGTAGGCTCGTTCAAAATCTACCCACTGTATATCCACAATCTAAGGGAATTCGAATTGTATATCTGCTCTCACACAAGTCATTTCAGCAACTCTTGTTGAATTTTTTATGAAACATCTGTGGGTCTTCTTACTTTGTTTGTGTGTCATGTCATCAAGGAGAAGGAATTCCATGTTAACAGGATAAAAAATTGATACCGTTACTGTGACAGCTTTTAGTATACAATGATTGTAACTTCTTGTCAGTCTTTGCAATAGACATACTGTCTTGATGCATTCAATTTGCATGTGTAACCTGTCATATGCTTTAATATCTTTGTAGCCTTTTATCATAGTATCTTGTGATGAGTGGAACATGAGTACAGTCCCCAAGAAAACCCTATTATGTTTTCTCACTATTTTTAGTTTATACCGATTTTTATTGGTAGGAAGGATGACACTTATCTGTTATATACTTCATGTATTAGGCCAAACATGCGATTTTACCCTGGGCTAGAAGAGAAAATAATCATTACTTGAACATCACTTTATTGGAGACTGAATTTTCTTTTTTTCATATCATAATTTGATCTAATTATTCGTTTGTCATTACAGGATGTCACTGCGACAAAAGGAAATGAATTTGAAGACTACTTTCTAAAACGTGAGCTGCTCATGGGTATATATGAGAAAGGGTTTGAGCAACCTTCTCCCATTCAGGAAGAGAGTATTCCTATCGCTCTGACTGGAAGCGATATTCTTGCCAGGGCTAAAAATGGAACTGGCAAAACAGCTGCGTTCTGCATTCCTGCATTGGAAAAAATTGATGTTGATAACAATGTCATTCAAGGTATTCCTGTTTAGCATTGATTGCTATTATGATTTTTTTTTTCTAATTAGGAAGGTAGAAAACCATCTTAATTTGGTTGCCTTTCTTAATATGTGAAAATAGGACCTTTGGAATATTTAAATGCTGTATTATACTCTAACAAAAACTTCCATGAACTGGCAAATTAGTTGTAGATCGTCCCATGTATGGAGAAGATATAAACTTAATGTCACTAGAAGCTGCTGTTCTTCTCTTAACTAGTTGCATTCATATATCTGAGTTTGTGTGCTCTTGGAATTGGAAGCATAAATAGATGGGCAATGCCTGATCATTTTGAAAGTTGAAAGTGCAAAGTGTTATTGCTCCTTTTCCTCCAATGGTGCCCGCTTTGGAAGCAATACTTGAACCATGTTGAGTGAAGCTTCATAAGTTTTTTTTATTGGTGTTGCTTTTGAGTTTCATATATGTTTTTGGCTTCACTTATACATCAAGGAAACATTTAATTAATTTCCCCCTCCCACCTTCCCCCCCTCTCTTGGGGCTGGACATAATGTATTAACATGTAAGCATTAAGTTTGATTTGATGTTGCTGTGACACCTATATCAGGTTTCTTGTTAGCGCAATTTTAATTTTTGTAGAAGTTTGATGTCCAGTCCAGAACCCTTCTTACATGGCTTAAATCCTTAAAGAAGCCAGAATTTCATACTCTTCTAAATTTAACATTGCCATAGCTACTGATAAACAGTTTTAATTTTGGCTGAAGTTGTCTAGGTATGTTTTTTGAGCAATGTTTTGTCTGGACTTTGATAGGAAACAGAAAAAGAAAGAAAGAAAGAAATTAATCAAAAAACAACACTAGGCAACTTTCAATTTAACTACATACTGCAAATCGGTTTTGATGAATGGAGAAATGAGGAATATCCCCAAACTTCTAAGAAGTCATGCCCCAAAGAGAAGCCGAAAACTTACTCTACTCAACCATATCATCAATACTTCTTTTGTTCTTTTCCATCTAAACCACCCTTAAAATTGTCATAATCACATTCCCTCAATTTGGATGCTCTACATCCCTTCCAAAAGCACCATAATTTCCCATGAATAAGGAAAAGAAACCTCATAGAATGACTCACTCCAAACTTACTTGCCCCCAAATGCTTTATACCACAATTACGATGCAACAAGATAGTGAAAAAAGAGAAGATCAATACTTTCTCTCCAATGCCTATGCGATCAAACCACCGAGGAGAAAGACAAGTACTTGGCTTTCTTCTCTGTATCAAGTCAGGAGTATTAATCTTTCCATGAACAACACTCTAAGCAAAAACTTGCACCTTAACATCCGTTTTAGCCTAACTCCTTAAATAGGGTCGAAAAAAGAGGAAGATGGAGCATCAATCAACAAATGGAAATAAGATTTACAAGAAAATTTTCTCGGAGGAATTGAGGAACCATTACCTTTTATCAAGTAGTTTTGACACCAAAGACACTGATTAAAGCAAAGACAAAAAAAAATTAAAGTTCCATAATTCACGATCATTCAGACTCCTCAAGAAATTAAAATTCCACTCCCTGAGAAGAAGATGAAGAACACAAACTAGCAACATAGGAATCATGGGATCGAGACAGTTTAAAGAGCCGATGAAATGACGGAGTAAAAATTGGCTCATGCCTCTAGAATTGGAGATGAAACTGAAACTCTTTCTTACAAGAACTTTATGATGAGCATGAGTAGCACTAATTTGTTAAACTGTTATCTCAGTGTTCCAAGAAATTGTTTTCTTATGGCCATCTAGTAGACTGTTTCGAGTTCTTTAATTATTAATTTTCTTATCTTTTTGAAGGCATTGATTTTGGATTAGTCAAGAAGCTCATGTATAACTTGTTCAATTGTGGTGTTCACATACAAAGATTTTCTTTTGAATTTGATTTCTTGAATCATAAGGCAAACTTTTTGTAATATATGACCATGTTGATTCTGCAAGTTTCATGGTTCATTTCAGGCCTGTTTAACTTATACTTTTGACAATTGATGCAGTTGTTATACTCGTCCCCACTAGAGAGTTGGCTCTTCAAACATCGCAGGTTTGTAAGGAACTCGGTAAGCATTTGAAGATTCAAGTGATGGTTACAACAGGAGGAACCAGTTTGAGGGATGATATCATGCGTTTGTATCAACCAGTCCATTTGGTGGTTGGAACTCCCGGAAGAATACTTGATCTTACCAAAAAGGGAGTGTGTGTTTTGAAAGATTGTACAATGCTTGTTATGGATGAGGTATGTTGAGGAGCTTTCAATTTTATGGTTTGGTTAACTTATCCAACAAGCATCAGTTAGCATTGCACATGCATTCTGATTCTGATTCTGATTTAATGTCATTTTGTATATTGGTTAGGAAGTTCAAAACTGCAGTGGTTGAAATGGGTACATATGTTTTTCTTATTCTCTACAACAGGAAGAGTCTCACCAGAGTCTAATTCTATTTGTCCTTATGTGTCTCAGGCTGATAAACTTTTGTCCCCCGAGTTTCAACCTTCAGTGGAACATCTTATTTCGTTCCTTCCTGAGAATCGGCAAATTTTAATGTTTTCAGCTACCTTTCCAGTAACTGTCAAAGATTTCAAAGATAGATATTTGCAGAAGCCTTATGTCATTAATCTGATGGATGAACTTACTCTAAAAGGTATCACACAATATTATGCTTTTGTTGAAGAAAGACAGAAGGTTCACTGCCTCAATACTCTTTTCTCCAAGGTTTGATCTCTACTGAGATATTTACCTTGCTGTTTCTTTTGTTATGGATTTCTTGGATCTGATGCTTTATTTACAGCTGCAAATCAATCAATCAATTATTTTCTGCAATTCTGTGAATCGAGTCGAATTGCTAGCCAAAAAAATAACGGAGCTGGGCTACTCTTGCTTCTATATTCATGCTAAGATGCTGCAAGATCATCGGAATAGAGTATTTCATGACTTCCGCAATGGTGCATGCAGAAACCTTGTTTGCACAGGTATGCTCTCATCCTCAAAACCCTCAAATCAAAGCTTGGGGATTTGATTGTACGTAGTTACCCTTCTCATAGTTGTCCTATGTTGTTATTAAATACAGCAAGATTGCCTGATACATCGGCGGAGCTAATCTTATTGAATTGTCTTTTGGCAGATTTATTCACGAGGGGGATAGACATTCAAGCCGTCAATGTTGTCATAAATTTTGATTTTCCTAGGAACTCGGAGACTTACTTACATAGAGTATGTCTTGAGTTCAGTCTTGAGGGATGGATATTTTGCATTCCTTTTCCTTTTTCATGACATATGTTGCTTTCTGTTTGCAGGTGGGTCGTTCAGGAAGGTTTGGACATCTTGGGTTGGCTGTTAATTTAATTACTTATGAAGACCGCTTCAACTTGTATGCATTTGTTTTGCCTTTTGCCTTTAGTAAATAGTATCTTACAACTAGGCAAAGCACTGTTTGACTCCGTTCATACATCAGTGATCGTTCTTTTATTTTGCGCTTACTTTCAGGTATAGGATGGAGCAAGAGCTTGGGACTGAAATAAAACAAATTCCCTCCCATATAGATCAAACTATCTACTGTCGGTGAGCTGTAGTGAACATCTTATAGTGGTGAGTGTGACAAATGTTTGAAGCATTCTCTTGCCATTATTTGATTTATGCACGGGAACTAGGGTGCAAATTAACAGCCTTACGCACAGCTCAGGTTTCACTTGATCACAAATTTGTTCCGGCCTGTGTTTTCTCTATTTTATCCGCATTAGAAAAATTCTAGCTGAGCAGATACACCTCTTGAGCAGAAAGCGGTTACATGTAATTCAGGTCATCAATGGAATTTGCTCTCATCTGTCTGTCTGGTTGTTGGAAGTTCCATGAATGGTTATTACACTGCTGCATGTTAGCTTGATTTCGTTTCTTTTGACCAATTCTAGGCTATTTTTGGTTGGATTAATTTAATGACTTTCATCCATCTTACCTACAGGGTGGTTTCCATTCTAATTTAACTATCAAACTCTGGATCTTGGAGTTAAGATGACAATTAGGAGAGTGCCCGGGTCTGAATAAAAAGGGTTACTGTAGACTTAAAGACGTGCTGTTGTTTTTGTTGAAATTACAATTACATTAAACAACTGATTGTTTCGTTTTGCAGTAGGTTTTCCTTGCCTATGTATTATGCATCCTTTAGATACACATTAAGGATGTTGTGAATTTGTTTTTCAGTAGTAGTATAATCTTTAAGGATCTTATGTTCGGATTTGTCATGACGACTGAATCTCTATGATCATACTTATTTTTCTTCTTTTTCTTCTCTATTTGTCAAATGAAATATTTTGTTGTACATGGTGATTAAGAATAAGGATGAATTGCTCTTTGCACCAGAGATCTCAGGTTCAACTGTTCACATACCCTCTAAGGGTCAATTACCCTTGTTCTGCAGGAGACATGTTCTAAACTTGCTTAGGCTATGGTGTCTAATATTTGAGCTGGGAGTAGTTGACGCAAGTCTAGACACTATGGAAGATTCAAAAAATTTTACTTTATACCCCCGAATATAAGATTTTTTACATTGTATATTTACTCAATGTACTAAAAATGTTGTAATGAGATTTTTCTGTTAGCGGTGGTTGTTCACATGGTCAACCTAAATAAGGTGGTTTTTAATGGAATGAGCTATAGACTCTTAACATGTTTGTAACTTTCCATGAAAAAAATGTTTAATGTACAACTTTCTTCCCGGAAAGGGGTTTCGTATACTTGTGCCGAACAAATACAATTTGATTATTCACATATATAAGGGCACCACACTATACAGACCAAAAAGAAACATTCAAAGATCACTTCCCCAATATTACCCAACACAATGAATCAATCAAGCCTGATAAAAATAAAGGCAAACTGTATCAAAACCCATGAATTTTTTTTATTATTTTTTTCATTTTTCCAGAGTGAAAATCAGCCTCTAAAGCAACCAAATAATTTCATTGGTATATTGCCAGTTGCCCGGAATTTTGCAGCTGTTTCACCTACCTTGAGAAAATCTTCACCCCGTTTGGCTTGAATCATAGCCCTTTTCTCTTCTGCTGCCTTGTGGATTCCAGCCATCTTATTCTTCATCATCTCTGCATATTCTGCTTTCTTCTTTTCAAAATTTTCCTGCTCGTTGTAACGTTTATCAGAACAATGCTAATGGAAATGAAAAAGATGATATATATTGTCGAATACTTTATAGTGTACCAATTATTATTGAGAAGAAAACATTTATGGGTGTTTTTACAAAAAGAAAAAATAAGATGGTTCACTACAAAACACTAGTCTGAATTGATTTTTAATGCGTACAACCAATTTAAAGTTATTAGTCTAGTTGATTCATGGTGTGTTTTTGTTCAACATTCTTTACCACAGCATGATTGCTTAAACTGATAGACTCTTAAGAAATCAAAGGAAGAATAATTTATTACCTCAATCTGCACCAGCTGAGCTTCTACAGATGCTCTTTTAGTGTTCTCCCATGCTCCAATGGCACAAACCTTTTTATATGCTCTGATAAATTGTTTCATAAGTTGCAAAACATCAACAGATTGGAGAGAGAGTTGACAAACAGAATAGAAAACTTCAATTTGAAGACTGTCACAAAATTGCTATTATTTCTGTTGGATTTTACCGATATGTGGCCCAAAAAAAAAAAAAAAAAAAAAACAGAAAACCCAAGATAACTAAAAAGAAAGATCAGTTTGAAGCTTACTTGCTGTCTACTTTAATTTTTTCGTTGTCTTCCCAGGCTTTAATCAGAGCCATTTTTTTCTCTTGTTCGACCTTTGCAAGGGCAGCATCTGCAAGAAAACATCATGATAATGCCATTGATCGATTAGTTTACTGATAAAAAACTCCATTTAAATGCAAAATAAAACATCACGATATTATTTCCGCCAATATATATGCCTATTATACCTCTGTTAATTGCATCCAGAACTTATTTTTTTTTCAGTTCCAGGACCCGCAAACTCTCATAAATTCAAGATTTTAAACAAATGTGTGTGTGTGTGTGTGAGAGAGAGAGAGAGAGAGAGAGAAGAGATTACTTTCATGGATTGGAGGTGGTTTCGAGGGAGAGACTTCCTTTTCTGAAAGTGGAATATGAGCTTTCTCATCTGGGTCATTCTTTGGAATATTTTCTTCAGCAGGTTCCTCTTTCGGTTTGGGATGTGCTGTGGCCACTGAAGATGATTCAGATTCAGCCTTGTTTGGTTCTTCTTCTCCCATATCTCTCTGGTTTACTTACAAAATTTGTGCAAGTTTGATGATTTTCTAGGAGTTTTGCAAGAGAGAGAGAGAGAGAGAGAGAGAGAGAGAGAGAGAGAGGGAGTTGGTAAAATGGAAGTTGGAAAGCGCCAAAAAAGGTACATAGAGATTATGAAAGAAAACAAACCATGTGTGAAAGGAAATCAATTGGTTAATTTCTATTTCAATAGAAAGAAATATTTTTCATAGATGTAGAAGAGGGTGTGGTATAAATAATGCATTTCCTTCACGCTAATACGGTATCATTGAGATCTTCTCACGCTCTACAGAAGAATATATATGACAATCATATCATTTATATATCCCAATGTCAATGTGGGTGGTGTATACACTGCTCTAGTAGACTATGACTAATAGTTATATTTTTTCAAAATGGACATGGGATGGGAACCACCATACAATTAGACACGATTTCACATCAAATTTTATTTTATTTTTGGTTAAGTGGTTAAAGGTGTTCAAACCAACTTATGAACACGTCGACTAATTTTTTCCTCGATCCGATCAAATGCACGTCAAAATTAGATTATTCAAATCTCTGATATACTGGCCCCTAAGAAACTGACAAGATTCAAATTCAAAACGTTTAAATTTACAACTTGTCTCTACTATCACATAAATTACCTCTTCGGCTTATTCCAAATCATCTTTATGGGTGTACCACTTCTTAACTAGTCTGTTGGCACGCATCAAGTACACAAAAAGCAAACACCCTCAATTTCACATAGAGAGAGAGTCAGAGAGTCGTGCTGAAAGAGACTTGTAGCCATCAATTTTGCTTTAAGATGATTTGTAATCATTGATTATAAAAATATGAGATAAAAAAATTTAGACGTGTTATGATTTTATTGGATTGAAAGTATAATTTTTTACCCTACTATGGTTTTATTATAAAAATATAATTTATTTGGTACCTTATTTGAGAAGTTTGTGAATGTATAATTAGGTTGCCGTTCGTTTTCAAGGGCCACGATTCGATTTGACCCTTATTGGGTTTGATAATGTATGTGCAAACATTAAAGTGTGTTGATAGCAGCTTTCCAACCATTCTCGGTAATTGTGTAAACCACCTAATTTTCCGAGGTGTTGGGGCATTTAGGGTCCTCGGTCATTGTTTTTAGGATAGGACAAAAATAAATGTAAAGAAAAAATAGATATTTTAATTTTTGTCAAAACGCATCATTAGCAATTTTAGGTAAAAAAAATGGAAAAATAAAATTATTATACTAGATAGGGTAAAAAACACGAACATCCTCTGAGTTTTGACAATATTACATGAAAATCTCCTAATATTTTTACAAATAACACAGAGACTCCCTGAAGTTTGACACTCAATGAATGGAGATTACCTCCATCAATATTGCTAACGAAAAGTGATGATTTTATCCCAAAAAAAACTTTATTATTTTCACAATTCTCCAAATTTAGTACCCAAAAAAATTAAAAATTTACACCCAAAAAATTGACATAATTTTATGCCCCCCAAAAATGATATAATTTTACACCCAAAAAAAATTATTAAACGAATTTTAATATTAATCTAATAACAATAAAAATTAATTTGATATTAATTCGACAAAGTTAAATGTAAATTGGACAAAATTAAATGTCAATTTGATAAAATTATATATTAATTTATAATCTAAGATTCATTTTATGTTGAATATTATTTGTTGTTGATTAAACCAACATGAAGTTGACCTTAAATTATGATTTTTTTTGTGGTATATAAACTAAAAAAATTATATTTTAATTCATAAAATTTAAATATAGATTTTTTGTAGCATAGCATTTTTCCTCTAACTATATTACTTGATAAACTTTCTCTTTGTCAAGATTCAACCAAACATACTTAAATCAAATCAATCGTTCACTTCTATTTTTTTTAAGAGAATCGCTCACCACCGTTTGTTAAATTCAAAAAACACTGATTCACATAAAAATACGTAAAAATATATTAAAAAGTCAACAAAAAATTTAAAAATTTGATAGTTCAAAGAGATTTAGTACCAAAAAAATTGATAACAGTAAAAAAATATAAATCTAAGGTCAATTTCATGTTGATATATGATTAATAATAAATAATATTCAACATGAAATGAACTTTAGATTATAAAATAAATCTAAAGTTTATTTTATCAAACTCACATTTAATTTTGTCAAATTAATATTCAACGTTGTCAAATGAATATCAAATTAATTTTTATTATTATCAAATTAATATTAAAATTCATGTAATCAATTTTTTTGGGTATTAAATTGCATCAATTTTTTGGGTATTAAATCAAATTTTGTTGAACTTATTAAAATTTTAATTTTTTTGGGTACTAAATTTGGAGAATGACAATTGCAAAAATAATAAAAAAAAATTTAGATGAAATCATCACTTTTTATTAACAGCATTGACAAAAAGAGACACAGAGGAAATCTCCGTGCAATGAATTTCGAGCCTCGCGGAATCTCTGTTATTTGTAAAATGTCAAGGAATGTCAATTGTAATATTACCAAAACTCAGGAGTGTACGTGTTTTTTACCCTACTAGATTTTGCACTTCAAGACAACCTACTATTGTAACTTAGATCCCACAAAGCAAGAGTAAGAGTAAAAACAGGAGCACGAGTGCCAGAGCAAATTTTTTAAAAAAATAATGTTTTGTATCCCAAATATGCATTCCAAATTAATGGGAACCATTGGATGAATAGATTCCAATGAAAAAAAATTAATGAGATCCATTCATCCAATGATTCCTATTAATTTGAAATGCATATTTGAGATATAAATTTAGAATATGTAACATTGCTTTTTAAAAAAAGTTGAAAGCTGGAGCGTCATTGAGAGCGTTAATATGCATAGCTTTGTTATACACAACAGAACGATGTCAAAGTGCTAACAATGAGAAAACAAATTTTTGTAGTAAAGAAATAATAATAATAATAAAACATATATGAAGAATATACTAAAGCATCTCCAAGTATTTAGAACGAGTATCTGGTGCCCAATAAATCCATAGAAATATTTATATGACAAGGTACAACTACGAACACAGACATACTACCCTTACATCCTAGATGAAAGTTTAAAAAAAAAAAAAAAAAGATAAATCACACTTGTACCCCCTGAACTATCTCCCTTTTTCCTCTATCCCCTCAACTATCAAATTTCTCACATGACACTCTCAACTATGTCATTAGTTTCCCATTGCCAACTTATTGAAGTCCGTTACATATTTTATAGAAAGTTATTTTATTTTGTTCCTCAAACCATATATTTTTTTTTCACTTTATCCTGATACATCAATGATTTCCGTCCAAAAAAACAACAAACTTTTGCGATTGGTACAATGTGAAATAAAAAGTGTTAGTTGAGAATGCAACGTAAAAAATCAGATAGTTGAGAGTGCAATGTAAAAAATCTAATAGTTGAGAGTACAAAGTGAAAAAAGGGTGTGAGTTTAAGATGTGCAAGTGTAATTTACCTTAAAAAAAACTAACTCAACCCCCTAAGTTTGGCATTACACACTGTCATTTAGGCTCATGGAATTCTCACCCAAAACAATTACTAAAGAGAAATATAAATCATAAGAATTTTAAATAGAAACTATCACACGTAACGAAATATATCCAAAAGAAAGTCACGTAGACATGCAAGAAAACGAACCTTGCATACCCTACAAAGGTATGCACATATGTTTTCCCTTTCCAAAGCTCTCGAGTTTTTTCAATAGAATTTGCATTACTATTGACCATAATCCGCATCAGCCATCCATATCCAAAGTATAGTTTGATGACTGGAAAAAATCTTAAGCAAATGACTTAAAGTTATCATTAAGATCATAAGAAAGATACTTAAAAACTTCAATGCTCAAGAAAAAAATGAGAGGAGAAACAAGGAAAAAAAAAATTTACAAATAAAGTTCACTTGCTATAAGCTCGCATAAAGGTAACTTCACAAATGTTTAGATTGCTGTCTTCTACATGACTTAAGCTGATCATTAAGATCATAAGAAAGATACTTAAAAACTTCAAGGTTCAAGAGAAAAATGAGAGGAGAAACAAGGAAAAAGTTTTTTTACAAAATAAAGTTCACCTGCTATAAGCTTGCATAAAGGTAACTTCACAAATGTTTAGATTGCTGTCTTGTAAGCCTTCCAAAGTTCAACAAGTTGGTCTTTCCTCCACTGTCTTAATGTACTACAATCAATAAGAAATATCTGAAATAACATCAAAATTTAAGAAACAAAAAACTATAAGGAAGTAATTGGTAGGAGAGGAGTAGTAATATACCTTAAATGGTGACCAGTAGACAAACCCGATCATAAAAAATGCAAATAAAACAAGCCACAAAAACAGAAATTTCAACTTAAAAAGTACATAATTACATTAAGTTCGAACTTTGGAATAACTAATTAAGTTGATCGCATTTAAATCAATTCAAACGTTGGCATTTCTGAAAAAGTTCAAAAATATGATTCATTCCATCACAAACCAAGCACCTAATCAAGAACTCGGACATTTTAAACAATCTCTTTACATGATGAGACTGCTCCAAGTCCTTTAATTTATCCTAAATAATTCCACGCTCAGTATACCATATATGAGATTTCTAACTCTATACAATGAAGAAGATCATAATTGCTAAATGTAAATAATTCCCCCCCCCCCCTTTTCCTCCCCCAAAAAATAATAATAATGACAATTTATTCCCACAACAAAAAATGCATCATTATTTTCATAGCATAGAAACATTGGTAGCATCAATTAAAATGTTTCCTGAAAATTATATTACCAAACCTGGCTGGTAACTCATCCAATTTCAGTCCTCCAACTCTCTTCCTAATAAAAAAATTTAGACAACATGTACATCAGGTAAAACAGATAATTGGCAGAGTTAAAGAGGCAAAGTAACTTTTCTTTCATGATCAAGCTCGCTATAGTAGAGAGTTGGAGGACTGTTAATCTTAATATTTATGAAGACCTTTAAGACAATGTCTAATATATTATGTAACCACCAAAGAAAAAACATTGTTCAAGTAACTGGTCTTTCCAAAGCTTTCAGAGGTTCTAAAGGGTTCTCAATGGGAGCTGAATGGGGTAAGAAAATGGCTGAATGACCAATTGGTGACTGAAATCTGTTCACATCTTTGTTCTTAACTTGAGGCATGATTGGTTGGTGTGTGGAAACTAACACATTCAGTCTATTTTGCTATCAAGACAGCTTGGGAACTGGTAAGACAGCAGGGTCAGGTGAATGGAACAGCAAGAGAAACATGGAAGCAATATACTTCGCCAAGTGCTCTGGGATGAAAGTTACTTAAGAATGCATTGCCATTGGAATCAAGAATTCAAAATTCATATGATAAGCAGATGATTTGTCTTTTGTTATAAAAATGTAGAAAATCCTTCTCATCTATTCATTGATTGTGCTCATGCAAAGTAAGTGTGGGGAAGAATGTTTCATTGATGGGGTTTCAGCTGTTAAGAGTTAGAGGATCCTCTTACAAGATTTCTTCGAATTGTGAGAACTTTTAAAATTCCCTCTCTAAGTCGAGCATTGATCAGAGGCACTCCACTGGTTAATTTTTGGCAGTTATGGAAGGAGAGATGCAGGCATTTGTTTGAAGGTTCTATCTAGGTTACATTTTCCATCAACTGTCATGAAAATTTTGAAATTTCAAGCTTTTCTAGTTAAACCCAAGGTGAGTGAATCTCTTCAAGGCAGAGAGCTGATTTCTGCTCTTAATGCTCAAGTTCCATTCCTGGTTCAGACTAGAGCTGTGTGGGTTAATTGGTTTTGTCCTCCTAAAGGGGTTTTGAAACTCAATGTAGATGATGCTTCTAAGGGTAATGCAAGCTTATCGGGGGGAGTAGTCGTCTTGTGTAATCAATTGGGGCAGCTGATCTTTGCAGCCTCCTATTTTATGGAGTTTGTACTAATATGGAGGCTGAATGTAGAGCTCTTCTGGATGGACTCAAACTGTTTGATAGATACGGCTTGAAGGATTACAAGGTTATCATAGAATCAGATTCACAAATTTTGGTGGATATGCTTAACGGAAAAGGTCAAATTTCTTGGAAACATTGGGATTTCGCTTATTAGATTTTGCTATTATTGTGGAGTTTTGATTTTCAAATTGTACAAATCCTTAGAAGGGCTAATTCAGCGGCTGATTTTAGGGCTAATAAAGGATTCAAGATAGGGATACCAGAGAAGTAACTTCAACTAATTCTCTTCCTATTCAAACTCATCTTTAGGTATTGCAAGATCAACGGCAAAGTAGAGCCCCGATGAGGAAGAATTCTTTCATTCAAACTAATCCTTAATTGCTATATCTGTGGATTCTGTAGGATATAATAAAAGTCCAACTGTTATGGACTTTCTTAGAATTTTATTTTTGGAAAGATGCAAACAATGCATTTTTATTTTTAATTCATAGATTATGTTGTATTAGATTGCATTTGAGGGGTAAGAAACATACCGTTCCCCCCACCCCCGGGGGCTAGGTGTAATCCTTTTTTTTCCAAAGTAAAACTTTTCTTCATGAGTTGTGAACAAGTTGTAAATCTTAATCCACCAAAACCACCTGACATCAAGCAAACATATGCATCTCTCTTAAGCCACAACCTTGTGAAAATCAAGAGGAACAAACGGATTTAAAGCTCAACAAATCTGTAGTCTTTTATGAGGGAGAGCCGGCAATTTATTGGAGCAAAGAGGATATGACAGATTCTTGCAAATCTCTTAATCTTGATTTGATAGGGAAGTGTTCATATGGGAGACTATTGTTGGGTGCTGTTCAAGAAGTCATAAGAACAAAGTGGGCATTGAAAGGAGTGTTTGCTGTTGGAGTTCTTACCCAAGACATTATTTCTCATCAGATTCCAGCTTCATGATGATTATGTAAGGATTTTGTTGAAGGATTCTACTTATATTGAGAATTACTTGTTTTGCTTTTTCAAGTGGTTCCTGGTATAGAGCTCCGGTGGTGCCTATGTGGATATCTTTACCATACCTACCTGCCAATTTCTTCCAGAAAGAATATTTAGAATTGATTGTAAGCCCCATTGGAAAAGTTTTGGCATATGACAAATCCTCTCTTAATTTTGCAAGGCCAAGTATGAAGGTTAATATCTTAGCAAAGAACCATCGAGAATTTGGTTTGATATGTGGGGTGAAAAGCCCAGATGGCAGAAATTTTATTATGAAAAGGATAGCAAGTATTGCAAATTTTGTCAAAAGCAAGGCCATGATGAGAGCATCTGTAGGAAGAAATATCCTGGGGTAATGAATGAGAAGCAAACACGGTGTGGATCAGAAGGTCGAAGAAAATAAGCCTAAAGAAGAACAAAGGAACGGGGAGGCAGCAGAATGTGAAAGGCAAGGAGGTGTATGTCAGTGCAAAGCAAAAAGGAGAGTGTTCAAGTGCACAGGGGCAGCCTAAACTGAATATGCAGGAACAAAATCCCCAACCAGTCATTCCAGCTGTTGTACCAAAGGAAAAGGAGACTAGCGGTGAGCGTGGATATCAGAATGCAGCAGGTCAGCCGGCCTTGAAGGTGTAAATATCAGATATGGTAAGACCCTTCGAAGGTTCAAGAAAAGATCATGGTGGAAAGTGCAACAACTTCAATGGATGTGCAAAAACTAACAAAGGTTAAAACTAGTGATAAGCAATATCCAATTTTAATAGATGACAATCCAGTGGTACCCAGTGAGTTGGTTCAAGTATCGGCTCAAGATGATTCATCCCAATCAGATCTTATGGCCATTAATGAATGTACATTAAATAGGCAGAATTTTTCACCTTTGGATTCTCCATTGTCAGCAATGGGGTTGAGTGAGGATGTGCTAATGGAGAATTACAATCTGAAAGTGAGTTAAAAAGGTATCAAGTTGTTGATAAAGACCCACCAGATAGAGGCTACTGTTCAGAACACGAGAATGGAGAAAGGACTGTTTTGGAGGATATGCGTACGATGATGGAGAAAGGAAAGCAACTGTTATGTAAACTTCGCAACTTTCAGTAGCAATCTGCCACCGATGTAGAAGGTACTGCTTCAGAAAGTAATACTAGATCTAAATCTAGGGTTACTGACCTTTAAATTAGTGTCTTGTTATGAATTTCATCTCATGGAATGTGAGGGGCAAATAAACAAGCCTCCAAATGAAGATTAAGGATTTAATTATAAGTAATGGGCTATGTATGGTTTCGGTATTAGAGCCAAAGTCCCATGTATCAAAGTTGCAAGTCTATGCGAGGAGTTTAAATATGATACACTGTATGGTGAATGAACAAGCAGATTGAAAGATCTGGTTGTTATGGGATCATAGAGTTCATGTCTTTGTGATTGATCAACATCCTCAAGTTTTAACAGTGGAAATCTCGGTTCTGGGATTTTGACTGGTTTATGCCAGTTGTGAATACAGCCAAAGGAGAGATTTATGGCAATATACTCAGGTGCCTTGGTTAGTTGTGGGGATTTCAACATCATCGTTTCATCAGATGAAAGATTGCAAGGATACCAAGTTTCATAGAGATGGAAGACTTCAATTTATTTATACAAAGGGAATGGATTGGTGGACTGTGGTTTTACAGGAAGCAAATATGCATGGTGTAATAATCACCAAGGTTTGGCTCGAATTTGGCCAAGATTGGACAGAATGTTGATGAACTTGAAATGTAATCTTCAATTTGCTTCTTACCGAAGTCATGTATAAGACTAGAGGAAGATCAGATCATTCCCCTCTTCTTATTAGGGTGACTGATTTCTTGAACACCAGAGGATTTCTTACTTTAAATTTCAGGACATGTGGACTGAACATCAGGATTTCTATCAGATTGTTTTTTTTTTATTACTCCTTTCTATCAGATTGTTGAGTATAGCTGGAATGGGTTTTTTTTTTCTAATAACCCATTAGAAAACTTGTTAGAGAAATTCAAGAATGTGAAGATTCATTTAGAAATATGGAACAAAGATGTAAGTTGGAAGAAAAGTTACAAAGTGCAAAGATTGGACTTGAAGGAACACCAAATGAGCAGCAGATTTTCTGGTAAGTTCTTTAGAGTGGCATGCCCCAAGGTTGTCAAAACGTGTATCGGAAGGCGTATCGTTTCAAAAACAGTATATTGCGTATCATAACGTATCGTGTGTCGTAAGATACGTGGAGTTTTATAAAAGACTAGGGGTAACCCGTGCCTAAAGGCATGATGCAATATGAATTGTTTTGAGAGAGATATTTGTGGCCATTGGATGAGTCTATTTGAGAACGTCGGATAGGCTTATTGAAGTCTGTCATGTTTTATATTATAGATATTAAAAAATATATATATACCTATGAAAAAATGTCATAATGACATTTTATTTCACCACAAATTTCTCACATAAAACAATTTAAAGAGATTACAAGAACCAAAACAAAAAATTAACAATCTAAGTCTTGAAAGTTTCTATCATCAATATCAAAGTTTAGAGAGTTCTAATTCTAACATATAAAATAGTCAGAGGATGACACTTTTAACAATTAAACTATTTGCTCCCATGATGGAATAAATAAAAAACAAAGACTTATTTTTTAAAATAGTGAAATGTCGTTGTTATTAATTCCAAATAAAAAGGAGTGATTTTCTGGTTAAAATTCAAAGAAAAAATGTTTAATTTGTTTCGCCTCTTATCGGACAACTCATATGCATCGTCTTATATCAAGTGTATCGTATCGTGTATCACACAATACAGTGCAAATTGATACACTTAAGCGATACGTATCGTTTTCTTCATGCATCAAAATGTATCGTATCATGCATCGTACGATACTAACAACTATGACATGGCCAATTAGATGAACAAAAAGAGGTGATTTCTCAATGTCTGTAGAGAGTACCCCCCCCCCCCAGGAGTGGATGGCTTTTCTTATAAGTTCTTTCAAGTGGCATGGCCAATTATCTGTCAAGATATACTTGTTTTTATCAATTTAATCTTGAAAAGAGGTGGGGTGCCGAGGTCAATAAATGCTACTTTGCTGGCTTTCATTCCAAAAAATAATGCTCCAGGTTCATTCTCAGAGTTTAGGCTAATTAGTCTTTGTAATCATTTATAAAGTTTTCTCAAAGCTTTTGACTAAAAGGCTTGCTATGATCCTTCCTAAGCTTATTTCTCTTGAGCAACATGCTTTTGTGGCGAGGAGAAGCATCGGGGAATGTATATCATTCTTAGACTAGATATGATGAAGGCTTATGACCACTTGGAGTGGGACTTTGATTGCAACACTTTCAAAATTTGGTTTTCTGATATGTATGTTAGGGTGGTCGTGAATTGGCTGCACAACCAACATATTTCAGTCTCTCTTAATAGTCAAAGATGGGGGGTTTTTCAAGACAACAAGGGGAATTAGGTAAGGAGACCTGCTGTTTCCAAGCTTATTTATCTTGGCTGAAGAGGTGTTGAGTAGGGGGTCAAAGGAAGTTTATAAATCAGGTTGGGTTAAGTATTTTCATTCTGGAAGAGATACTATCCCTAAGTCACCTCTTATTTGCAGATTATACTTTAATTTTCATAAAAAGGGCTAGTAAGTCGTTGGTTAATTTGATGAAGTTTGTGGACAAATATGAGAATGCATCGGGGCAGAAAGTGAATAAGCAGAAAAGTGGAATGTCCATGTCCTCAAAAATCACAATAGCAAGGAAAGAATATGTTCGCTTCAGTGGCAAAAATACCAGTCAGATCTTGTCCATTACAGTACCTAGATTGCCCTCTAATTAAGGGCAGTACTAGACTCATTTATTTGAGAATATTTAGCTAAAGTTCAGAAAGAAGTTAGAGGAGTTGTATGCTCAACTTCTCTCCAATATGGGGAAGGTGGACACGATGAAAGCATACGACCGTTTAAATGAGATTTTTTAAAGAAAACTTTGCTCTGTTTTGGTTTTTCAATTATGTTTGTTTCCATTATATCAAACTGTTTGAATAATCAGAAGATAACTGATGTAGGACAAAATGGAAAGGCAACTAAGGAAAGGGGAAATATTGAAATTGGGGCTGTTTGAGGCTTGTGCAGGGCTGTGAACAGTAACCAGTGAACAGTAGATATGAACAGTACGTGAACAGTAGATGGAGACAGAAAGCAAGAAGCAGAATTAAAAGAAGAGAAGATAGTCCTAGGCCTCACACCTAGAAAACCCAAAGCATCACACCTAGGAGTTCTTTAGCATCACACCAAAGAAAGGATTGTATCACACAATCTGAAATTTTCATATATTCATTCATCATACCTCAAAGTCTTGAAGTTACATCAATATATAGGACTTAAGAAACTAATTAATGCTAAAACTTTTCAACTCCCAAAAAGCTAGATACAAGGAATGTGTCATGGTGCATGAATATGTGGATACATGCATAGAAACTTGTGGTCCATGTAACAAAATGAAAGGTCATGGTGCATGAATATGTGGATACATGCATAGAACCCTGTGGTTCATGTAACTAAATGAAAGGTCATAAGGCAAATGAAAAGTCATGCAGATTTTTAGAAATTAGCCCACGCCTAGTCAATATCCCAAAGTAGGCCCATCATCCAACATATGTCAAATTAAGGCTTGGGCCTTAGAACCATCTAGC
>CM042186.1:43134043-43146347 GCA_023539305.1 Ilex asprella | reverse complement strand
AGTTTATCAAGAATACGTATTTTAATAAAAATAATATTACAATTATATTTTGAAATTTAAAAATTTAAGTTGTCCCCACTGAATCAAAATCTTGGCTCCGCCCCTCCTTGCATGCACCGGTTCATGTGAATTGAAAGAGAGATGAGTGAGTTTTGGGAATTCTCCGGCCTTTTGGCATTGGGTGAGCGGTTCCTCTTGCCTTCTTTAAGAAAATAAACATCTGGTACATCGTCAAACCGGTAAGACTTGCACCGGTACAACAAGACTGAAATTTTGATTTTTATCGCAAATCTTCCAATTCTATGTCAAAACAATCCAAATTGAATTAGTTTGTCTACAACTACATGACAAAGAATTTTAACTCAAATCTAACTTGAATAAATGGAGTGTTAACAAGAAAGGTTTAAACAAATCAATCTTTCATGGTATAATAAGAATTTTAATTTTTTTTTTATGATGCAAAGTTGCCTGAAACTTAATTGCAAAATTGTTAATGTAAAATGGATGTTGAAATAAGAATTTACAATTTGCTATCAGGTTAGCTCCTTTCAAACCAAACACTTGTATCTGTCTCTTTTATTTTTCCATCATCCCACTTTTTTCATTATACCAAACGTACCAAATTACTAACAACCATGAAATTGGAGGTGATAATTTTCATTACAACACGATAACATAATAGGAACCTTGACGTGTAATTAGCAAATTAGTGTTGACTAATCTTCGACCAGAGCCAGCTCAAGATTATTTAATGCCCAAAGCAACAACTTTAAACGGTGTCATTTACATTTTTAATCAAAACTTTTTCATCTCTCCTTTTATATTCAAATTTTGCCAAAAAATAGAAGAAGAATTTTAGTTGATTGTAGGACTAATCTACTTAGTTTTTTTTTTTTGTGACTTAGTCAATCGTAGCTATAATTTCATTAAAAAAATGGACTGTACGTTATTTACTTAGTTTCTTGGTGGATTTTTTATCCACCATTTATGTACGTTATTCACTTCTCTATGAAATGAAAATTTGTTTTCTTATATAAAAAATGATAATTTAGATTTTTTTCCATGACTAAATGCAACGTTGATTGACCTTTTAGGGTGAATCTTAGATTTATTTTCATTGATTTGTCCTTTTTATAGTTTTTTTTCGTTAAGCTTAGACTTTTGTAAAGCATAGACTATGTCATCAAGATGAACTTGACGATTACAAGTATACACTAACATGAATGATAAACTTGTCAAGTAAGTTTCAGACACTAATTATTTTAGTTTTGCTCGAGAAATACGTTTAACTGGTATAATATTAAGATTTTTTTTTAATTTTTTGATCTTTTATTGTATGCATGTTTATAGCATTACAGATTTTTGTACTTAAATTTTGTAAGCATCTAGAGCAAGTGGAATATAGGTTTTATAAAACCTGAGCAGTTAGTGTTACTGACAGAGAGCAATCAAAATAAACTAGTCATACACTAACAACATCACCAATCTTTACCTTTTTTTTAAACTCGAATTTTAAAAAACACTCAAAAAATTTCTTCAATTCTAGACTCATACCCATATCAAATCAAGAGAGACTCATTTTTTTTTTATACAGATCAATGGAGACTGAAATCCATACTCAAATTTTTAAAAGTTAGATTTCACCATCTTTTAAAGATCTAATGGTTATAACTATTAAATTTAGATTTGTCCTTATTTAAAATTGGGTTTATCTTCCTTTAAATTTGAGTTTTTCAATTGAAGAGATTTTTATACCAAATATGTTATGTTATGTTATGTGTGTTAATCTGAAAACGACTTGTTTATTAAACATGTCAGGTTCAGTTAATCCATTTAATATCTAGGTCAAGTTAGTATCTATACATCTTGATACGATTATTAAACAAGTCAGATTCTTGTTTGAGGGTTTTTGACACAAATCTGAAACCAACCCGACACGAAATACTCAACCCGACACGTTTAACATCCCTAATTTATTGCTTACAATTTTGCATTTGAGTAGGGTGATATTTTTTAAAACAGTATTATATGAATAATAAATGAATCAAATTTGTATCAAACACCATAATTTTATTTAACGTGACAAACCTGTTTAGTTGAAATTTTATAATTTTTGGTCACTTGCGGACAAATTTTCCTAATCAAGGGTTAGGGTACAAGGGTCTTGGTACAATCTAGGTGAGAAGAACACTGAAAGTGACCATAGTGAGCAAAATTCTCCCTCACAGACATAATCGATGAGCAAACACTCAAACGTGATAGCAAAGGGATACATATGTCTACACTCTTTTGGTATGTTTTCATTTTTTTTAATCTTGTACTATATGAATAATTAATTGGGCAACTATAGGATTTTTCTTTTTGTTTTGCTAGGATGTAGGACAGATACTTTTTTCCAACTTTTGAGAGAACTTAAAGCGTAGTGAATTTAGTTGAGAGAAAAGAGTCCTACTATACAAAATTTTAATAAAACGACTCAAACATAACAAAATCTTTTATATGACACGTCTTAATTATTACATGACTCAATCCACACTTCTAATTTAAATGGGTTTTCCAAGTTACAATAGAAGCAAATGAAAGTGCAAATTAAAAAAAAAAAAAAAACAATTTGTGATTTGGAGAGAAGAGTTGGTGGAGAAATTTGGAGAGAAGTTAGACCCTGTATCCATCCATCTGGGGCTTTGATGGAACATTATTTGTCAGGTGGGTCCACCAGCCCCACTCCAAAGGAAGAAGTGCAAATATCACAAGTAGGATCTACTACAATAAGTATATGACAGGTAATGAGTGCTTTAGCAGCCTAACCCATGCCCATTTCTCTGCATTGACGGCTGGATAGTAGGCTAGCCTAGCCTATCTCCTGACATGGTCTGTTGCACAGTGGATAGCCTTGCCTACCACTCTACATCGACAGCTGCACAGTACAACCTGGTAAGTGACTCTAATTTTCTCTATATATATGGGTGAAGACCCAAGAAAGGAGGGCCGAAGGGATGAGCACTTCAGCTCTTTACTTCACACACACACGCACCTGTATTATTTTTCCGGTTTATACATCCGCCTATTCAAATATTCGCCGAAATACTGACTTAGGCATCGGAGGGGCCTCCCCTGGCTTAACGCCGGGGGTCCTTCTGACCACTTTCTATCTTGCAGTGCTTGGATTGGGTGATATTCGGAGACGAGGGGCGCATCTCAGCTCAGTTCACTAATTGTTCAATTTTTTACCCGAACAGGCTTTTACCCTCTCAGTCTCAGGTGTGAACATCTCTACTTCATGCATAGGCACCCACCAACTATTTGAAACAAAGTCAAGCAGAAATATCATTCCAATGAGCTAAAAAAATGGAACGTGGTTAAGCACTACACTTAAGTTCTAAGACCCAGCTGAAACACACACCCATACAAGGGTGGAACTGTTAGTGGGCTTAGGTGGGCTGAAGCCCAGGGTAAGAAAAAAAAATTACCACTTTTCCCAAAAATTACCAACCCAACCCAGCCCACGTTCACGTTGAAGTTCATAGCCCTATTATCAACTCCCCTCCTCCTATTACGCACATGAGGATGATCATTCCCATTAACCGGAGCCGGAGCCGTGGACAGGAAAGAAAAAGGCAATCGAATCACTCGAAAGCCCCTTTCAAGTAGCTCACGACACAACTGACTGCCGTGGCCGAGATTTGCCGAATTTGTCTGATTTGGTTTGCCCAACGACACCTTGCAGCGACAAAGAGGACAACCCATACAGAGTCACATGTAACCACGTGACCATGCTTACTAACTCAAAGTTTCCTCCTTCTCTGATTATGACTTTCACACCATTAATTACGGGTCTTTTGGACCCTATTCCTAGGGTTTCTGTTATTAATCAACACCAAGTTCAAAAAGCTGTTGAATTGTCTATAAAACTTTCGGCAGTGTCATGGTGTTTGCAGTAACTAATCCAACCGACCAAATACCTTTTTCTGTATTTGGAGCAGACATACACTGACATATAGTGCAGCATAATACTTTTGTCACTCTATTTTGGCTTCATACTAGTCTCTCTCTCTCACACACACACACACAATTGAACTAAAATTATTGGTTTTAGGATGAACTTATCTGAATTATCTCTATGGTCTCACAAGCTTGAATTAATTTTGTGAGTTGCTCCGATGCATGAAAGTTTTTCTATCCTCAATTGAGTTTTTAGACATAATTTATTGATCTAATTGTCAGCCGTTGAGTTCAAAAGAGTAGTCGGGATAAACTTAGATACCCTGTAATAAAAATTTATTGACCTAATTCACTATAATCTTTAAATTGACGATACTAAATATTAAAATTTTGTATTGATCCAATGATTCTAAAGAAATTACATTAGATCCACATTTTAGTTTCTAATAACGTTATTCTTTAGTTTCGGTCCTATACGGTCTACACATATGGTTGATAGTCGAATGAGTTCGAATCAAGCCTAAAAAAATATGTTTTTTTAACTGAGTTTAAAAAATTGTTCAAGTTCGGTTCATTCTTGAACAAGCTCAAAAAGAACCGGACTCAAGTCGAACCAAAATATTTACACATAAACGAGTCAAACTTGTCGAGTTAACGAGCCTAAAAAATTATTCATATTTAATTTGCTTAAAAAATGACTCAAACCCGAACCCGAACCCGAACCAAACTCACGTCAAATAGCTTAATTTGATTAACGGCCTATTTACACATGCCCCCAAATCCAAAAACGAGAGAAGATGTGTAAAGCAAAGAGAACTGCCAGAAATTAGACAGCATGTTTGGAAATGATCGCTTCTGGTGAACGGCATACCCGTGTCCTCTCTCTCTCTCTTTCTCCATACGTTAAATTATCTCGTAAAACATGCACCTAGATATCCTCACAATTACACACAAAAACTGCGGTTTGTTTATGCAAAAACATGGTACCAAAGCCCATAGAATATCCCAGTACCTCCGCTTATAAATTACAGTACTCATCCCATTGCTTCATCCACCATTCACTAGCAGAATAGCTACACTTAGCCACCACCAACCTTCATCACCACATTCTAGTTAATCAATTTTCTGTGGGCATTGAGCTTTGAGTGTGTGTATATATATACACATGGATGTGTATATTTTAGAAGAGTATGTAACTCGACGAAGGATGGAGAGGAAGGCAGCCGCTGGCAATGGCGACGGAAAAAGGCCCGATAAAGCCTCCGAATCTGGGAGGAGCGTTGAGCCGGAGGAGAAAATTGCCAAGCGACCACCTTCTATGCAGCTTGAGAATGACTACATCTCTGCTGCTGGGTTCAGTGAAAATCTAGTCTTTACTTGTTTCTCAGCTTAATTAATGTGCTTTCGTTTTGTATGCTTCTGTTTTATGTATAGAGCACGCTAGAAAATTTATAATGTAAAATGAATATCTGAAGTTTTTTTTTTTGGGTCAGCTACTATTAAAGAGAGAGGACACCGACGACAAATTTTGAATTTGTGACCTTAAGCTTTAACAAACGGGAACGGTGGTTATTAGATTAATCATTAATCTCGAGTATTTGAAGTTAACATAAAACAACCGGCAAAAACTCCACTAGACGAGTTGAGACTCAGTCACCACATTTTTTTTAGAGAAGAGGGAGGAGACTTGAATATTTGACTTCAAAAAAATAAAGTCTTTGCAAAACAAAAAGTACCGCTAGATTAAAGGCTTCACAAAACAAAGTCTTCACCACATAACTAGAAGAAATGTTCAGTTAAGCCAAGTATTTTGGGGTTAAACTTTGTTGACTAGCCAGGTTTAGTGGGTAGGAAGTTTTAACAAGAAGAAATCAAAGTAGTTCAAGGTGTAAAACAAGATAACAAAATGCTTTGATCTCAGGATTCTGTAACACATTTGAGCAAGTGTATATTCTCAGAAATTAAGGGTTCGAGTAGCGAAAATGGCTTTTCTACATGCTGCAATACTGCATATACTTGAATCTCCTCATACTTGTAGCGGCGAGACCTACACTTGGCCAGAAGTATAGAGACACTCGCTAACTCTTATGTTCCAATAATAGGCTGGGCGTCGTCCGAATTTGAGCAATCAGAAACCAAGTTGACAAGAAAGTCGAAGATATCAGTGGTTATAACAGCAGAAGCAACATCTTCTTTGTGAAGTGTCCTCCTCTTGCCTTCCATGGTCATCGTCCAAGACCTCCTTGTGAGTTCCTCTATGAACAGCTCACAAGCCTTAGAGAACACAATGGGGGCCTCCCCAGATATCATCTTTACGTCGACGTTCGATTTCTTCATGAACTTCTTGATCCTGGCCAATGGCAATGAGTGAGGTCCACTTTTACCAGAAACCCCCCCCCCCCTGCCAGTATCCCTGAATATGCCCCTGCTTGCCTCATTTTCCTAGTCTAGCTGATAGTATATTATGAATATATGTACCTGTTAATGTGTGTGTGTGTGTGTGTGTGTGAGAGAGAGAGAGAGAGAGGGGTTAAAGGAGAATAATGTTATGGGAGAGATAGTTGAGGGATTGGTGTGATAAATTACAGAGATTATTCAAAATTTTCCTTTAAGTTGTCTATGATAGAGTTGCTAATTATATGTATGGTATGTGTGGGAGGAGAAAATTGGATAAGGAGACCGGCCGGCTATAGATAGCTTACTAAAGTTTCTTCATGTTTTGTATGCTTTATGTATTTTCGTTATTCTTCTTTTTGGTTCAACGGGTGTCCGGGCCAACTTGTCACACCTCGACTAATTCCTTCTTTAATTCGGTTAAAAACAGATCATCTATGTCGGGACTAGTGTATTCATGATAGATAAATCCCTCATGATCTAGTTCTAAGAGGCTGCCAATATTCGAATTCAGGAAATATAAGTTTATTACTTGTTTTTGTTACTACTTAAGTTACCATTTGGAGTTGTATTTCCATTATTCAAATACTAGTATATAGAGGAAGGATGTAAAAAATGGGGAAAAAAATCCTCACTATTCTAGTATCAACTATGATAAATAAGACACATTTCAAGTAATTTGGATGGAAAGACCTTGGAATTTCCTACCTCAAGGTCTCATAGTGACTCTTACATTAAAATTTACATGATATTCTCTGTTTGTGAAAGATTACACTACATCTAAAATTTGTATTGGAACCACGGGCCATGTCTTTGAGGTAGAAGCACCAAAGGCACTCTTTTAGCTGTAATTCTTTTCTAATTAAACTAGCCAATGTAGGTGGATGAATCATAACCTTGTCACTTTTTCCATGGATCAATTGAAACTTGAGTCACTCGAGTATTAGAGCTTGTCAAAGCAATCATTTGTTTTTGTAAGGTTGTCTGCCCAATTATTTATTATTTGTATTAATTAAATTTTCTAATTTTAAATGTGTATTGTGTTTAATTCATATTGTGTTTGTATTAATTTATAAAATTGATTCTACTACTTGCAAGGAGTAGACTAGTAGGCCTACTCAAAGGATAATGGGTTTCAAAAGTCCATTTGCAGCTGGTGAGTCCGGGTACAACAAAAGTTTATTTAAGCCCATTACGGCTTATAAGTAGGCCCATATAATGGAGCAGACATTTTATCCATGACAAGGCCTGATCACAAATTGAGCTAAGCTTCTCTGCTATATTGCAAAAAAATAAAAAAAAAATCAAGGACACTTGTTGGAGATGATTTTGGAATTTGACAACCTATGAGGTTTCGATATAATAGAAAGAAAAAGAAAAACTATCTGGGATTGGAAAGATTTGAATATAGTAGGTTTTTTTCAACAGATATTATTACATGGAGGAGAACGATGAAGAAACCCACTATTAGGGGTGTTTAAATTTTCGATTAGCTGCAATTTTTTATCCTACCCCACCCTATTGAACGGATAGTCGAAAAAAATCGGATAAGAATGTTGAAAAGTTTTTGGTCTTTCGATTAAATCGGGTAGGAATACGAAATAGTTATTAATTTTTGTATTCTTACCCTACCCTACCTGAATTAATTTATATATATATAAACTAAAAACCCTAATTTCCTAACCATATGGTTTAAACTTAAAATAATTGTTATTGTATTTGTCCAACAATTATGATAGATTAATGTTTATACTGTGTTCTATTATAATTGTTGTTTTAATTGTTTTAGATTTTACTGTTATTGGTTTATTGTGATGTTAAATTAGTGCATGTTATTTAATTAAATTATTAAAATGATTCAAAAATTAATAACTAAAAAAGTGTTCATCCGATTTCCTACTCGAGTAAGAAGATGGAACGCAAAGTATCGGGTAAGAAGATGGAAAGTATCGGGTAAGAAGATGGAAAACCATATTTTCTACCCATAAGATAGGGTAAAACACCCTTAGCCGCGACCTTAAAGTCTCAACAATGAGAATGGTGGCTATTAGACCAATCCCTAACCTCCCAACCTGTTAAAGTTGTTAGAAATAACGTTACATCAGTGATTTTACATTTCAATACATTTGTGGGTTAAATTTCGAACCACACAAATGCTAGTAATAGCCTAGTATTATAATTATGAGAGCAGCGTAGTCGAAATTCTACAAGTATTGCAGGCCATCTAGGGGTCTCAAAATTAAACTGTTTCAAAACATGAACAGGATAGCCTAGGCACATATTGTAAATATAGTTGGTGGCATTATTATAAGATCAGGCTCTGACTATTGTTGAAGTACAAATAAATTTCGTAAACCATGCTAAAACTAGTTACTTTAGATTTCGTACTGGCCGTATGTTTGTGTGGTTACATTTGTTAAGATTTCGTCCTTTTACATTTGCTTTCCCCTTTCTCTTTTTCCTGTCTGGTGTAGGTGAAGGTGCAGGTGCGGGTGTAGGTGCGGAATGTAATGTACTAGACTCGTATTGGACATTATTGTTCAATTTGACTTAATCTTGCACAATTTTAAAATGTGTTGTGCATTCAAGGCATACGTTTATGTAACAATCCACATCCACTTGCATATCGATCCCCTTAAGCCAATAGATCTTCATTTGGGATCCATTACCAATTGTAATATCCTGGACCTATATTGTACAATAATGGCCAACCTGCCAGTTTTCTCTCCTCAAGTCATATGAGGGAGAGAGAGAGAGAGAGAGAGAGAGGGCTGTCCTATCAGGAGACCATTTCTTTGGTAACACTCCTCACAGTAGATATCTTTGCATCTATCCTCAACTGACTCCTTTTCTTTTCCAGCAGATGTGGGCTGCTTTCTTGGGACAAGAAGGCAGAGAAGAAATCATGTGTGTGAATGTGATTGTTCCTGGAAAGCTTGGACCCCTCACTAGTGTCCATACTGCACTCTCTGTAGTGTGTGTGTGTGTGAGAGAGAGAGAGAGTGCATGGGGTCGACCTGCCTTCACATGAGCACCTTCTATTGTCTCCTTTGTGTGCACACTGCCTCATGATTGCACCCTCACTCTTTGTCTGAACCAAACCAAGCCTTTGGGATCTTCTTTTCTATCTAAATGTTAATAATGACACTTTACAAATATTAATTATGGGTCATGTGAACAAAAGAACATAAAGTGAAAATCTAAAGCAATCATCTTCTCGTGACTAAAAGTGATCCAAGGATTTAATATCTTATGTGTTTTCTCCACTCTAACATGATTGATATAAACTTATTTATTATGTTGGCTCCAAAATAAAAATAGGATACCCCACATCAACATCTATAATCTATAATATAAAATAGGACAGACTTCAATAAGCTCACCCAACGGTCTCAAATAGACTCATCTAACGGCCACCAACATCTCTTTCGAAACTATTTACATTGAATTCTCGTCTCTCAAATTCATCACTTCTCACTTATCGTGCTTTTACGCACGGATTACCTACGGTAACAATATAATACAGAACCAAATCGTATATTTTTTCCTCAATGATGTATCATTCAATAAGTATTTGTGAAAAGTCTTACTTAAAATTTAGGACGTTTGATTTACCATTCAAAAAATTTGAAAAAAATATATTAAAGTACATCATAATTGAAAACCAAGGAGGAGAGAAAGTCACTATATGAATTGTTTCAACTACTTGGGTTAGCAATTTAAATATCTTTGACCATAATCCAGTGTTCATGAATATTTAAGATGACTTAAAAGCTCAACTACAAGCATGTCGGGTAATCCACTATTGTAGAGTTAATCCTAGAATACGTTGTAACTTGGATGTCTTGCATTATACTCCGTTGAGTGAGTCCGAGTCGAACTTATACTTGTGATTTACATGTCCGATTTTTACTCGACATTCCTCCTCCAAGTGATTCTCATGATGATAACTTAATTACTAGCACAAAAGCCTTCTTATCTCAATTTGCATGGATGAAAGCTTACTTACCATGCATGCATGAGACCTCATTAAGAATCGTAATACGTAATGAATGACAAAGCTAATTTGAAAGTGAAATTCATGATGATGAAGTTGATTAGTCGTCCCTCTCATGAGAAGTTTTACCCGTGATGATAAGCATGTTTCCTCTGTGCACATAACATCATCACAAGCACAATTACCTGTAGATGGACGCCTGCCTATCTCCAAACTATTTTTTTGGCATTACCACCAACCTTATTATAATCAGGTTTTGACCCCTAATAATATTTCATCATTTTCACAATTTTTTAATGATTGTAACGCAAATTTTAAATACACGTACGTAAATAACTCACACACCGTATGTAATAGTTAAAACTGAATCAACTTTATTGAAGAAAAAAAACGGGTGAAATCTCAACTACCATCCAACTACTATACCACCCGCACTTGACGAGTGAATTACTTGAGTAACTAGACTTAGACTCAGTAAGAAAAACTCGAGAAATGTTAGATTTACGTCTCTCACTATTCGCTTAATGGTTCCTGTTGTTGATGAGAGATGTTGACTAAAAATCTAATTTCAACATTATTGTGGTGCATGGTACGTGGGTTGGACTTATAGACCTGAGTGTCTGTGTTTTGAAAATGAACAAAAGAAAAAAACTGAAAAAAACAAAGGACTTATCATGTATAACAGTTAAAGAAGTGGTTGCTTTCAAATGTAAACCTGCAGGCTGCAGGATCACACTAATAAATAACCCTAACTTTTACCATTGCACCTACCATTTTTTTGTTTCCACAGTCAAGAATCTTTAATCTAATTTACGTATATTTTGACTAATTTTTTTTCTGATTTGGTCAAAAACAGGTTATCCATGTTGGACTAGAGTATTCATAAGGGATAAATTCCTCTTGACATGATCATAAGAGGTTTTCAAGATTCGAACTCAGAACGTTTGAATTTATAATTTTTCTCTATTATCATTTGAACCATCCCTAAGATTGTACCTACTAATTTAAATCATACACCGCCGTCCAGTAGAAAATATCTCACACTATAACAGAAAAATATAAATTCCATCACATTGAGTCTTTGCTAGCAAATGTTGTACTTGGGATATTTAGTAGCATGTCCAACAAGGATGGGGTTGTAGTACTGTACATAAATTATTCACTAAATATAGTACAAAGTCGCTATATACCCTTATCCAATTCCATTTGGCATTTGACTACCAAGAAAATTTTAGCTCTGTATTAAGGGTGCATTTGAGTGGGGCAATTCGAAGCTAATCCAAATTATTCAATATTTGGATAGAGACATCCAATCCTTGAGTTGAGCTAAGGCAAAAGAATCGCAATCTGATTAGAATAAAAATAGTACTCGAATTAGGGTCTAACATTACTGGACTCAATCCAAACCAAAACCAAATTAAAGAATATATGTGCAGCCTAAAATCAATCCAACAAATTATGTAACCTAAGAGTCAAACTCGAATTCACTCCGGATTGTATAACTCGACTTCAACCCGAATTTTAATTTAAACATTAACACTACTTTGATTTAATGGCTCAGATTTAGGTTGAGTTTGGATCTCTCATCCCAACCAATCTGCCTGAATTGCACTGCTAGTATGAATATTTATTAGCCAGAGGAGGTTAAGTAAAATCTGGGACCAAGCCCCTTTGAGGGACTTCATAAGAGTTTTGAAGATGCTAATTGCTACACAATGTTGCAATGGAAACTGAGATGAAAATAGCAGAGAGGGCACTTGTCATTTAAGACTTGGACCCTCTTGTGGCCTTAAATGCAACTTACTACAGCTCATCACTTTTGTCCACCAAGCCACACTTCCAAACACATGAACTTGTTTGAAGATAGATATTCAAGCCAGTGTGTGGTCCAGCCATATGTTTTTGCTACATTTAATTTTACCAGCAATACAATTAGTGGTTGAAGAAGACCTCTCTCTCTCTCTCTCTCTC
>CM042186.1:43112657-43129043 GCA_023539305.1 Ilex asprella | reverse complement strand
GAGAATACCAAACTCCAACATACCTTTAGGTTTGAGTAATGCTTATTTAAAAATCATCTACCTGCTGCCGGTGCCTTTTGTTTTTGGAATCGTAACTGAATATATATAATATATATATAGCTGGTGGATATATATATATATATACCAAACGTACAGGTACCAAACTTATGGTGTCTTTATGTATGGGTATGGCCATTTCTGTTATACATGTATTTTTTTTTTTTTCTGTCTCATGAAGAGTCAGACTGCGGCTCATCAGATGGAGACAACAGAATCCTCTACTTATTTTATTTTATTCAATGATTAAATTATAATAATATTTTATTACATTGTATGTAAGTGCATAATTCCTTAACGGTGGTTCAGTGATTGAGTTTAGTCTCTGATAAATCAGAGATATCATGTTTAACATTTGTCATACCATCTAAGGATTAACCATCGTTCTTTCTCAATATACATGTTTTAAACTCGCTCACACTATATTAGTCAATATTCGAGCTCGAAAGAACTGCTCGTTGTTGTCACTAGTGTGATAGATGAGAAGATACTATTGTATCGACAATTAACATTTCGTTATCCCACTAAAAAAGTTGCTACCCCAAAGACGTGAAAATTACTAATGAATGAGATCCAAAATTTTGGAATCGATCTTAAAAAAATAGAGAATTCTTCTTACAAAGTCAAGATTGAAGGCAAAATTTTTCATATTAATACAAAATCGAATTTATTAAATCAGAGAGGGAGCATATATGGTATGGTAAGCTGTTGGTATATGAACTGTTGCTCCAAATTTACGGAACAGATGATAGGTGTTTGGGTGCATCAATCAAATAAACATTACCTAGTAGATCAAATAATGGTATAAAGAGGAATTATTGTTGTTAAAACGTCGTTTTCAGAAAATCAATTAAATCACCGAAAATATATTCATTACCTACGTAGCCTCCTGTCATGTGCTCTGACCTGACCTGACCTGACCGTTGCCATTGCCTTTTCTTTCTTTCTTTTCTACTTTATTTTTCTCACCACCTCCGTGGTTTCCAATGCTTGCTTGCTGCACAAAATTACCAAAATCTTCGTTTTTCCTTCACTCAAATATCACTGTAAATTTTCATGTCTTAATTTTTTATTTTGATAATTTTTCAGAGTTAAGTCACAACACATATATTTCTCATGAATTTTTTTGTCTCGAAGCGATATGTGTAAGCTGACATAAATAACCCTGAAAAAAGAAAAAAAAAAAGAGAAATGCCAATGTAACCCTCATATTTTTAGCTTATTCCTATCAGTCTCATTCCCAATATGGAAATGGTGATATTTCCGGAAGCAAACTCTATAGTGCCCATCAATGTCACCTTCAATAGGTAAATTGAAGTTTATTCATACCAAAAGTAGAAGTGAACTCTCACACTTGGCCTAGAGGGTCCGTCGAAGTGACTAGCCCCTCCAGTTGTGTATTTTCAGGTGTGGTGGTGGAGATCTTCCCTCTCTCTCTCTCTCTCTTGTATTGTTAAGATCAAAAAAGAATAAAAAAATAACTCACACATAACTCTAGTTGAATTTGGTTGAAAGTTTGTTACAAATTATTAGATTACGGACATTACGTATCAATTCAAATATAACACGAGACAAATTGATTATCATGCGAAAAAGAGAGAGGAAGAAACTGGCATCTTTGCCAACCAAATAGGAAAAGAAAGTTCCTTCAAACCCAACTTTTGAAGGCAAAATTAATGCACTTTTTTCATATAAAATGACCATGAGTGAATGGTTTGGTAATTTAGGGGGGTACATGGGAAGTTCTGGTTAGGAAGGTACAAACAAATCCAATAGATTAGACTTGGGTGTCTAAAGAGGAAGGGAGTGGATAATAACTATTGGTGTCCATTTGTTGGAGTTGAGGGCCCTGGTTTATCAATTTCAGAGAATTACTTACTACTAATCTCTACCAAATTCCTCAATTTAAGTGTAATTATCTGAAATATTGATGCCACTGAGGGCCCTCACAATGCCATCTGTGTCCCATCATTGAAATAACTAGCTATACATTCCAACCAGTTGGAGTACATTATATAAAAGAATCTAACAAGTTTTAATAATTAGAAGAATGGAAGAAAAAATATTTTCACAAGATTAATAAACGAATCAGGTATCAATGAAGTAAATCAGAAAAAATATACGACATGACTCATTTATATACCAGTTGTACACAGTTCATATACTACACAAACCCGATATAATACGATTCATTATAAACAAATTAATAAATGAATTATGTACTAATAAAATATTTTTTGACATGAACACACATCACCTAACACGATGGAACAAAGTTAAGGTTATCATGATGATGACCAAAAGAAAAACGAATAGGTAATGAGGGCATTTTAGTCAATTCAAAATCTATACTGTTACTCTGTTAACCTCAAATTAGACAAACCATACATATTAAAACATGAGGTTTTACCTAATATCTGATTAGTCTCTTTACTTAACCAAAAGAAACTTCTCCTTCAATTTTTTTATTGTTTTCCCTCACTTTTTCTAAGAGATTGTATAATAAAAACAAAATCACAATCAACAACGTACACACAGGCAGAGAGAAAGAAAGTATACACACAGGGGGGAGAGAGAGACACACACACAGAGAGCGCCACCACTTCAGGGGGGAGAGAGAGAGAGTCAGAGAGCCACCACTTTAGATCTACAGTGTAATATCCTCTCAGCTCCTTCTTAAATTCTGTCACGAGTGCTCAATGTAAAACCTCTGAGAAAATAACTCAAATCTTTCCATGAATTTGACTCGCATTGATCACCCGTGTCAACTCAGTTTGAAGTTCAATCTTTCTTGTTTCTGTCTCGCTGTTTGAGCGATCATAGGTTCAAACTCGAACTGGGTATTTCAATTTCTGAGAGCTTTGGTGATCTTTGACCTGAATGGAGGTTTTTCCGCGGTGTTCGCCGGAGCTCCGGTGAGTCACAAAGCTCCCCGGTTGAGCTCCGATAACCAAAGTAGCATGTTGAATTGAAGCTGAGAAGCGAAAATGTTCAAGTCGGCGCGATGGAGGAGCGAGAAAAACAAGATCAAAGCTGTTTTCAAGTTACAGTTTCATGCAACTCAGGTTTCTTTCTGAAATTATTTACCTTCTTGTTAATTCAAAGGATGTGTTCATATATGCATTTTGTGTGTTCTATGTTTTTGTACATGTGTTTGCTCATTGTATTGATCGAAAGATATGTCAAATGATTGAAGCTTTCTATATGAAATTGAATCTTCAAGAAATTATTGATGGCAATGTGATTGGCAAATTGGAAATTCACCCTTTGTTTCTTTCAGGGAAGCTATAGGGAATGTATAGAATCTTGATATAAGTAACAGGGGAAATCTCAATTAAATAAAAGCAACTCAATCTTCTTACTTGTTCACTCGTTTGGATTAGTGGGCTCAATTGATCAGCAATTTTGAGACTCACAATTATTATACAATTCCTTTTACCTGCATTTCCTTAGCGACCAAACTTTGAACTAAGGGATCAAGGGTTTGTGAATTCAGGTATCCCACATAGCAGGGGATGCATTGATTATATATGTGGTTCCTGCGGATGTTGGAAAGGCGACGGTCAGATTAGATAGAGCGACAATTAAAGATGGAAGCTGTTATTGGGAGAATCCGGTGTATGAAACAGTGAAGTTCGTTCAGGAGCCAAAAACGGGGAAGATTCATGAAAGAATCTATCATTTTGTTGTATCAACTGTAAGACATGTCCCCAATCTACAGGAATATATGTTATTTGTTATGTTAAAAACTGACATAATTGTGTGAATTCATACAATGGCTTATTGTAGGGATCATCAAAGGCTGGTGTTGTTGGAGAAGCTTCCATTGATTTTGCAAACTATGCTGACGCAACTAAGATATCCTCCATCTCTCTTCCCCTTAAAAATGCAAAATCAGAGGCTTTATTGAATGTTAGTCACTCTCTTCCTCTCTCTTATACACCCACCATGCACATTTAGTTTTGTCACCAATAACAAATTTTGTCCGAATTCAACTTTTAGGGCGAGCTCTGCTTGCCAATTCCTTTCATGGTCAGAATGCAGTGTTCTCTCACGTGATTAATTGTCTTCTAGTGGCTGTGGAGATTCCTCATGTATGCATTGTTGTTTTTGGAATAGGTTTCAATTCAAAGGATGCAGGATTCTATTGATCAAAGGTGAATAAATTATGTCATTTCTTTTCATAGTCAATCCTTAGAATGTTCAGTTTGGCATGGAATTGAGTTTAATCGTAAATATGTGCTTTCCTGAGTCTTTTACAGAGAAGTTGAAGAAACTGAATATGCAAAACTTAATGCACATGATAGGAGCTTGAGGGCACAGTTTACCAATGGTGGTGCAGACAGAAGCATCAAAAGCAATTCTGCTGAAGTAAGGACTCATTTCATCTTCTCAAATGCTAAATCTTGTTTTCTTTGGTTTACTGCTTGAAAGTGAATGAGGCTGTTGAATTCATTCCTTTCCATAATAGAAATCAGCATAATCCCAAGGAATAATTTATTGTGTTTTTATCTTCATTCTTCACCAGGATGAGCCTTTTAATAAGACCATTTCTGACGTTGCTGAGGTGAATAGGAACCGACGGGCTTCTAGTGGATCTGATGTTACATTGTCAAGTTCTGACAGCGGCTCTGGACTTGATACACCACGAGAACTTGGAGTGAAGAAAAATGACATCCACCCTGACTCTAATGGCTTCATATCATCAGATAGTCATGCCTCGGTGCCTCAGCAGACAAACATTGATGCCTCAATAATAATTTATGATGAGCATAAAAGATCACAGTGGGAGTGGCTAGGAGGTTGTGCTCCAGAAGCAAGTACAGATGACTCATCAAGCAGTCCGAGAGGAACCCTTATACAAGAAAGGTCTCTAGAGGCTTCAGATACAGTGATTGAAAAGTTCAAAGCTGAGCTTGCTGTTTTGTCTAGGCAGGCAGAAATGTCAGAGTTGGAACTACAGACTCTCCGTAAGCAAATTGTGAAGGAAAATAGAAGGGGACAAGATCTCTCAAGAGAAAATGTTAGCCTGAAGGAAGAGAGGGATGTTTTGAAAAGAGAATGTGTAAAGCTGAAGGCCGTTCAGGAACATATAAATGAAGCAAAAGTTCAGAACAAGGTACAATTTGAAGGAGGTAGTCCTCAGGCTCTTCTTGAAGAACTCAAACAAGAATTGAGTTACGAGAAAGATCTAAATGCCAATCTTCGCTTACAGCTTCAGAAGACGCAAGAATCGAACTGTGAGTTGATTCTGGCTGTGCGTGACCTAGATGAAATGGTGGAGCAGAAGAATAGGGAGATAATAAATATTTCTAACAAGTCCATAACAAGTGGGAATGCCAAAGAGTTACAAGGAACCAACTCCCAAAGTGAAACAGATGTTGATGAAGAGCAAAAAGCACTAGAAGAGCTCGTTAAGGAGCACAGTGATGCCAATGAAGCATATCTACTGGAGCAAAAGGTCATGGACCTATGTAGCGAGATAGAGATATACAGGAGAGATAAAGATGAGCTTGAGATGCAGATGGAGCAGCTTGCCCTTGACTATGAGATTTTGAAGCAGGAAAATCATGATATATCATATAAACTGGAGCAAAGTCAGCTCCAAGAACAACTCAAGATGCAGTACGAATGTTCATCTTCTTACGCCATCATCCATGAGCTTGAAACCCAGATTGAGAGCTTGGAAGAAGAACTCAATAAGCAATCAAAAGAATTTGCGGACTCCAGAGTCAGCATAAATGAGCTTGAAACTCATGTCAAGAGCTTGGAGGAAGAACTAGAAAAGAAGGCCCAAGGATTTGAAGCTGATCTGGGAGATCTTACATGTGCCAAATTTGGGCTCGAAACCCAGATTGAGAGCTTGGAAAATGAACTCAAGAAGCAATCAAAAGAATTTTCAGACTCCTTAGTCAGCATAAATGAACTTGAAACTCAAGTCAAGAGCTTGGAGGAAGAACTAGAAAAGCAGGCACATGGATTTGAAGCTGATCTGGAAGAGCTCACGCGTGCCAAAATTGAGCAGGAGCAGAGAGCCATACGAGCAGAGGAAACCTTGAGGAAGACACGGTGGCAAAATGCTAATACGGCAGAGAGGCTCCAGGAAGAATTTAGAAGACTCTCTCTGCAAATGGCATCTACTTTTGATGCCAATGAGAAGCTGGCTATGAAAGCATTGACTGAAGCCCATGAACTCCGTTTACAGAAAAGCCATCTAGAAGAAATGCTCCTGAAAGCTAATGAAGAGCTCCAGTCAATTAGAGACAGTTATGAAGATAAATTAGATGATCTTTCCAGTCAAATAGCTTCAAAGATGAATCAAATTGAGCAGATGCAATCAAAAGTTGATGATAAATCCAAACAGCTTGAACATAAAAAAAACCATGATGAAGAAACTCACAGGAGTCTCTCACAGGAAATCCGAATGCTCAGGGCTGAGATGGAAAAACTCACAAAAGAAAATAATATCCTTTCTGATCAAGCAGAAGAGAAAGAAACTCTGAGAGCTGAACTGGAACAAATGAAGGCATCAATTATGGAAGCTGAAATGCTGTTGGAAAGTCAAAATACTGAAAAAATTAAACTACAAATCACAATCGCTCTGATGAAGAAGGAAATGGAGAACTCACTGGAAGAATTAAACATTATGAGGTGTCTTAATGAGGAGAAGGAATCAGTAGTTGGAAATCTGCAGTTGGAGGTGGAAAGCTTTAAAGTCCAATGTGATGAATTGAGACAAACGTTGATGGAGGATGAGTTGGAGAACGAGAAACTCAGGAAGCAGGTACTTCAATTAAAAGCTGACCTAAAGAAGAAGGGGGATGCATTCAATGGTATTGAGAAGAAGCTCAAGGATAGCAATGGTCGAGCAACAGGTTTGGAGGTAACCAAATCGACTTCAAGAAATAACAGATCTATCCCTGCTCCTGGTAGCTCTAAAGAGATTGTGAATCAGAAGGAGAAAATAAAATTGCTCGAGGTAAATTTGCAACTCCATATATAGCATATTGAAATAAAGTTCAAGAAGTTAGGCATTATTTCTGGGTTAGGTAATTGTTTAGCCTAATTGACTATTTTCATGACCAACAGGATAAGATAAAGCAGAAGGAAACTGCTCTTGAAACCTCAACAAATACATTTTTGGAGAAGGAGAAAGATCTTCAGACTAAAATCAACGATTTAGAAAGAAGACTAGAAGAACTTGATCGAAACAGCGCCAGTATTTGTGAAGATGAATGTGAGAAGGTCAGCAACGTTGAAAACATCGTATTCCTGCATTAGAATCAAATCTTCTCCAATAACTATTTATTCTCCTCTAGTAGTTGTCTTTACTTCTGCATATTAGCTGTTTAGTGTGTGTGTTCTCTCAATTCTGTTTTTGTTTGGGGATAACAACCTTTTGAAGGCTGTATTTATATTAGTTTTTTGAGTTATTGCTCGGCTTAGTCAACTGGATTCCTCTATCAAGTTTGAATATGCAAAATGTCAAGTTGCACTTTATTTTGGTTTCATTCTATAGTAGCTTCCAAATACAATGCTATTGTTTGTTAAGCAATTACTTACACAATTGTTTATCATGGGATGCAGGTAGCTGAAGAAGCTGGCAACCTCACTCAGAATGGTAATACTGGTGCGAATTTGTGCATTTTGCCATCGATGTCCAATGGAAGTCAAAAGAGGTATGGCTTGTGGGAAAATAATTTCCCTTTTCCTTGTGTTGGTTTTGCTCTACTTTTTCTCCTATTTGCTGTACATGGGAGAGGATAATCCAGCTGAGAGCAATTGTCTCAAAAAAGTGCACTAACACCTTTTTAGACACTATTCGTCGATGTTCCAATCATACCTTTTTAAAATGCTGCAGCACGGATGACATTTTAACCGAGAAAGAACAGATGGTCTCTGCTATTGATACCAAAGATCAAACAGACCTTCAGGAGTTACTAAATGAAATGGCAATACTGAAAGAGAGGAACAAATTGATGGAATGTGAACTGAAGGAAATGCAGGAGAGATATTCAGAAATAAGTCTCAAATTTGCAGAGGTAGAGGGTGAAAGACAACAGCTTGTAATGACTGTACGCAACCTTAAAAATACCAAAAAGAGTTAGTAGCTACTCCCTAAAAAACTGGAAACTGGCTGCTATGGATAGGCTTCTCTTTGCAGATTCCAGATGTGACAGTTCTTGGAGTATCGTCAACAATAAAATCATATGTAAATTCATAATGTATGTTTTTTTGTTCTTGCAAATGATATGTATTTTTCATTGGTTATAGTAGAAATTGACCAAGTTTTCCCATGTAGGTTGATGCTCTTCAGTATACACAATCCTCAAACTTTTATGATACATGTGACAACATTTGATTAAGAATATATTCTATTGAATTATGTTTGTTAAAATCAGTTTTATCTCTTTACTAGCAGCATTATAGTGATCACATTTAGCAGTTTCTCTTCTTTTTGGTTTATTTTATCTGCGTTCTCCTCTATGGTTGATTTGTTTGCGCTTGTCAATTCCTTATGCTTTGATTGTGACTTCCTCTCATATATGGTTAGGGTAAAACTCGAAATTATACGCTCTGCTTTAAAGAACAAATCTTAGAATACATTCTCGAGAAACTAATCCTGCTATTAGGGAACTACATCTTGGAGTTGATCACCTATTTCAGTACACAAAAAGGCGATCAATTTATATCCTTTAATCCAAAATCGTAACTTTTTAGTTTTAGTTAAAAACATACCGAGGAAGGGAGGTCAGGTGAAGCTAGCACCTACTTTTAGAAGCAAATCAACCGTTTTCTAAGATAGAACTCACCTAAGAAGAGCAAGAGCCAAAGATCCCTTTAGTCTGTCTTGACTTAGAAACTGAGCCTTTTCTATTAACAACTAGTTTATGAGAAGGAAATATGTCAGATTTAGACTATTTGTTCCAGAATCAATGCTAGTTCTAAACACCACACCATAGTGGCTGCTCTCTTTGCTCATTTTCTCCGGCTGATACAGCCAGCCAGTAATGGACTGTCACAAACTGATAAACCTGTGTTGTGCATAGATCTAAGCATATTTGTTCGGTCAATCACCAAAGTCGGCAGGGCCAGGAGCAGACCCCGGCCTTGTTTCTTTTGGATAGTCCAAGGGCCGGCCAGAGCAGAGCGGCAGGGTGTAGCGGCCCCCTCGCATGACACCATTCCTGGACCTAGCCATAGACCGTTGGTCCATGCATGAATACAAACCGGACCAAACTCTTCTTTGTTTGAGTTACTTTCACGCATATAGATTAAAAGGTCTCACTTTTCGTGGATTGAACCGATCTTCTATTAGGATTTCTTATGACGCCACACAATTGGTACTCAGTTTTTTTTTTTTGGAAGGAGGAAGGGGGCTTGAATCCTTGATCTCAAGAAGATAAAGTTTTTACAAGATAAAGAACATTATTGAACCAAAGACTCATAGGTAATTGGTACTCTGCTTCTTCATTCATAAACTGGAAAAATACAAGTCTGCAAAATTTTCAGTGACCCAAAAACCTCTTTCGAAGAAAAAAAAACCTTCATATCCCTGCCTACCATTGAAAGGATATATTTGTATCCTACAGTGATACTAAATCGAGCTAATTATTCACAGTTTCTGCATGATCAACTCATAAACAGTCACAAGAGCCATTATTAGCGAATGATCTGTTTGGGGTTCCACCACCAAAGTTAATACATCATTGCCCAAAAGGACACCACAAGATAACTGCTTTTGTTTAACCTGCACAAACCCCAAATCACAAGAACGGTCAAGTGTTATTCACTTCTGTAAGTACAACTCTTGAATAAAGAAGCACCCAAAACCATACTCTTGCAATTAAATACTATTCGGGTACTTTTGTGATTAACTACTTCATATATATATAGAGTTTCGGGTTTGGGGTTTAACCTCTGCTGCTAATGCGCCATCATCATCTATGATCTTGAATGCTGATTTTCCGGCCAACCCGACTATCCGGTAGCATCTTGCTTTGGCCTTATCACGACCCAAAATAACACGACAGGTTATTTCTTTACTGAGAAGCCTGCAATATTTCCTCACTTGAAACAATGGTCTCTCCTTCTTCATTCTGCTATCACCCCATTTATAGCCCTCCCATCGTCCAAAAACCTGAAGTTTCTGCCAAATAAATAGAAACAAAGAAACCCATGTAAGTTGTAATGATTTCGAAGCTCAAATTGTGTTCATGGTTCAAAGTTTCGATAGATACCAATAACAACTGATCAGTGCTAACTACCATGACCCTTAAACCATGACTGAGTTAGGTAAAGTGAAGGCAATACTCAATTTTGTTACCTTCTGTCGTATAGAAAAGAGAACTTTGCCTCGGAGATTCATGAGATGAACTTCATCACAGCACTTTTCGTTGTAGTTATCAATTCGATAAACGATTTCGCCATTGGAGTCAAAGACAGTGCAGCCATTTCCTTGGAAAATTAGTGACTTCATCCATATAGTAAACGTTTCTCTTTTTGAGGTCAAGTTAGATGCAAAAGTGGGTGTCTGGGGGTAAACCTTAGCCATTGAAATTAGGCTTGAAACTACCGAAAGTATATAGATTGTAAGAGGAGAGACCTCTCCAACAGTTTATATATGAATGGCTCCAGGAAAATAGGTGGGAGAGTTCAAAATTTTCTTTTTGGGTAACAAATTTATATGTACCTTGTTCTAAATTCGAATCTTGGCAATCCTTTACGGTCAAGCCACGAGGTATAAAAGATTTATTCTTCGTAAATACCCTAGTCATGGCATAGATAGCACACATTTGATCGAATGGAAAATGGAATTAGTCGAAATACGTGTAAATTGACCCAAACATTTCTTATCGTTAAACTAAAAAAAAATATGGCTAATTTTTATTTAATTATAAAATTTGATATAATATAAACTCGATATTATTGCTATACACACAAAATTATAATAGATGGCAATGTGATTCACATGAATGATGAATCCTTTGAACAATTTGAAGGATTGAGATGAAGGTCGGGTTGAAAGGCATCTCTGTTGGTTGACTCCAAAATCCACTCGTCTGCAGTGTGGCCCATCCATCATGTCACATGCAAGACCGTACAATCATCAATTTTCGTTTTAGTCCCCTAATTTTTAGTATTTTCAATTACATCCTCTTACTTTCAATGTAGTTTCTTTTCAATCCCACCAAAAGCTGTTCATTTTCACTACAAAGTCACAGTCCGACTTGTTTTTGACCATGTTCATACCATGTAGTATCGTAATAATAGTCACCTCTATTATCGAGTGACCGCTACATATCATGTCCATACCATGTAGTTTCGTGTTAAGTTTATTTCTGAAATTATTGAGGATTGTTTGGTAAGTGAGATTGGGGGGTTTTGGAGGATGAGTTAGAAAAAAATAATCCAAATGACGACCCATGTGCTGGCCAAAAATTTGAAGCTTGGGTTACCAAGTCGAGCCCGCTATTGACCCAGACATTAAACTGTAGATCATGGATTTCATCAAATCCATTGGGGGTGGGTTTCGGATGAGGATTAACGAATTCAGGATATAAAAAGATAATTTTATCCCATACGTATACAAACATGAGTTTGGATAAAATTGGTGAAGGGACAAAATAGTTATTTATTTACAAATATATTATTATAATAGTGATATATCCGTGGGCATACCAAATATGAGTATGAATTGAATTTAATATTGAATCTCATATTTATAAAGAGAGATTTGAATTTGGAAGAATTTGAGAAAGTCAATACAAACCCTTCCCAAAAGTCCATCCAAACAAGCCTTTGGTGGAGTGGTGTAACACTACAATGAAAGTTGGGGGGTAAAATTAAAATTAGGAACTAAAATGAGGGCAGGTGTGTATTTTATAATTGGTAGTCAGTGGGGATGGGATGTAGAGAAGTGAATGCATTTGATTTGCGTAAACAAATTGGTCAGAGCGGACTTAGACACGTTTAATGCATTTACTTATTGCGTATACACAAACACAAGCACAACACATTGTATGCTTATTCTCCCTTGATGGAGCAGCCCTTATCCTCCCTTTATCTTTTGACAACCTTTTTTGAAGTGCTCTGGTGGGTGTTGTTGTAAACCAGAAATTTGTAGATGGTGTTCAAATTGAGAATTAAAGGTGGATACCTTATCACTTGGTGACGTAGAACAAGTAACAATTGATTACTTAGAATAAAAAGACTGTCATGCATTTATATTTTAAAGTCCAATAAAAAAGAAAAAAGGTGAAAAATAGAGGAAAAATAAGTTGGACTCGAAATTGATTGAAACCAACGGTGTTTGATCCAGATCGGGCCAACTACCAAGACTCATTATTTTGTCATGAGCTCCTTTAGTTTTAGGCCGAATTTCATCGTTTAGGCTTTCAAAAATTCAAAAATTAGTTTTAGGAAAGAATTTAAAAATTAATAATAAATCATAGAAAATTTTGAATTCAGTACCGTCAATTTTGTTCGACTCTAGAAGACACGTGCTTTTATGTTAATTAGTTAGATTACAATGTTATATTTTTGATAATTTTCATATAATTAAAGATTTTGTCTATATTATGAGGATGATTAGGGTTTTGGCCGTTCCTATATATATTATCTTATCCAATACGAATCATTCATTAAATAATATACATTTTTCATAGATATTCATTTTTTCTGTGTGATTCAAAATATTTTTGTTGTATACACTTAGAAACGATATTTTTCTTTGTGTTCCGTTGCATCACTCTGGGCCTTAACCATCATGTTCAAATTTGAACATAAAGAATTTCCACCAAACAAAAGCATTTTTATCATTAAAAACTTTTAAAAGTAACAACTTGTGAGTAGTGATCACACACCTCATATGTTGTGCATACATATTGACGAGTTTGATTGGATCAGGCCCAATGAAAATAAATTTATAAAGCCTAAAAAGAGGCCAAAGTCGAGGTTGGGTCGACCCATCAAGTGAGAGTCCAAAGAAAGACAACGGAATCAATGCCCACATCAAAGAACCAAGAGGCGCCGTCCAAAGCCCAGGTAGGTGTCGCCCATATGCCTCCTTTAAGAGGCGTTGCCCATGTGACTTCAAGGGTGTGGGTTTGTCCTTTGGTCCTCTCCTAGCTCTACCTTGCTCTCATGGCTTTTGCACTCCAACGAAAGTCCAGGTCCAGGTCCGTTTCAAGTCCAAGTCTAGGTCTAGGTCCACTTCAAGTCCAGGTTCAGGTCTGCTTCAAATCCAGGTCCAGATCTACTCCGAATCCAGGTCCAAGTCCAGGTCCAGGCGGGCGTCGCCCAAGTACTCTTACAAGTAGGCGTCACCCATGCTCCTCCAAGGGGCGCCGCCCATATGGCTCCAAGTGGTCCTTTTCTTAGTCACTTGATTCCAACATAAGTCCAATATTAAGAACAAAAGTAAGTCCAGTCCAACTCAGGATCATCTTCCGACTAAATAGGAACACGAGGGAGAAGATACCAGGATTGAGAAGATTGAGTCCTACTAAAATAGGACTTACCAAAGTGGTAGAGACTTTCTTTATCACGCCACCGCCTCACCCTTTTTTACCCTAACTAAATAATGTAAGCCCTCTCAACATTGAGGGCACGCCTCCAAGACCTCTGCACCCACACTCTTACACATACACATACACTGCTCTTTCTCCCTCTCTCTAAACATTGTAAATTCTCCGGAGTACCTTGATACATTAATAAAGATCGCCGGCCACCGCTGCCATTCAAGAAAGTGGACGTAAGTCACCCAAATCGAACTACTACAAATCTTGGTGTTTACTCTATATTTACCGTTTTACCATTGATTGTCATTAATTGCCAATTTACTACTCTTTAACTATACATTATCATTCTCTTAACTGTTGATCTTGTACGAAGACGATTTTGTGCATCATCACATATCATTAAAGCCTTAAAAAGTCTCGATTCCTATATTCGTTAATTCGTACTTAAAAACATTATCGAGTACTAAACACAATATACTTGTTTTTAATTTCCACCAAATACATTGCGGTTTTAGCCTAAAATATCCAGTGGAGGTACTTAGTTTTGGGCGCATTAGTGACCAAGATGGGCTGGGCCACCCACCCAACTGAAGGTTCTCTACAATTTTTTACCGGGTTGTTTTTAATGGGTTCTTAGTGGGTTTTTCATTGGGTTGATCCAAATGAAACTTCAAACTGTTCGTATTGGGTTTTTACTTTTTTACTAAAATTAATGTGACTTAATAATCATGTGGATCTAACATGACACAATTAATAAATGAATTAAGTATAAATAAAACCAATCAAAAAAAAAATATACGACACAACTCGTTTATATACGAGTTATACAAAGTTCATACACGACACAAATTCGATATGACACGATTCATTAGACGTGAATTAATAAATAAATTGAGTATGAATGAAGTCTTTTTTGACATGAACCTGTTAAAACTGGATACAAACTCATCTAACCCGACATGATTGACATGCCTATAGTCATTATCATCCTCTCTAAGTCTTCAAAGCAATAAACAGTAATCCTTTTCTTATTCGTTCTTCGAATGACGCAAGCACAGATTAATTCCTTTTGGCTAACGAAGAAATTATTCAATCTTCCAATTAATCATTTTATGGAATAATAAAATCAAAATATTAACAATCTCACTTAATATACAAAGTTCGAAACAAGCCAATCTAACTATATATATGAGCTCAATTTCTAACAATAGCATTAGAGTCTAAAAGCCTTTTTTCGGAAAACAAAGTAACAACTAGCAATTGTTAGAAAAAAAAAAAGGTGAACAGAACAACTGGATACTTTATTTAGAGTAAGATTCATAGTGATGGAACCTGCAAACATTGTGCTACCAAATCACTATCCTCTTTGCTCTTTTTAGGGTTTTACTATTGCAAGAAGCAAACAGTTTTAGGACGTACTTCATGCTATCTCTCTCTCTCTCTCTCTCTCTATATATATATATATATCAGATCATGGCCATCTAATCTAACTGAATCTTTTTGAATTTCTTGCTCTTTAATTTACTTTGATTGCGAAGGGAACAGCACACCTACCTCTTCCATTTTAGTTGAGCTTAACCACACTTACCATGATTGAGATAGATAGTCTTACTAATTCATCATACATAATGAACAAACACAAAGAGTAATCTACATGAAATAGCAAAATGAACTATATATGTAACCCACATCACCATTGACACAATAAAAAGACTTGCTACACTACAAGAAAAATGGCTTTTTGTGACAAATTTTTTACGGCGGACGTGTTTGCCGTCACAAAAGACATATTTGAGACAATTTTTTGTGGCGGCTGTGTTTGCCGTCACAAAAAGCGTGTTTGTGTTAATATTTGTGGCAGTTATTTTTTCTGCCGTAAATAGTGTCATAAACTCAAAAGAAATTTTTGTATTTGGGACAGCTGTTTTTTCTGCCTCAAATAATATTTTATAAATTCAAAAAAAAAATTTATATTTATTGCAGCTATTTTTTCCGTTGTATATAATATTTCATAAAACATTAAAAAACTCTAAAAAAAATTATATGGGCAACAACTATTTTTCCTGTTACAAATAATATTTTATAAAATTACGTAGTTTAACATCAAAAGACAATTTTTAGTTCAAAAAAAAAATTAACTCTACAAAGTCAAGTTTTTATATCAAAATTAGGGGTGTCAATATATGACATGACCTGTTAACACCACATAAAATCAGTGGGTTTGAGTTTTCTTTAAACCACATATTTAGTAAACGAGTAGACCCATCACGATACGATTATAAACGAATTAGGTATTGGTGAAACCAATTAGAAGAAATGCATACGATATGACTCGTTTATATGTCATTTACATAATTTGGGTAGTCGTTCGGAGAAATATTGTGTGACCCTCTGCTGATGTATATTCTAACTTCTTTAAGTCCTTTATCGTATATATGTATATAAATATTACGTTAGTATAGTAACAATAATTTTATATTTTTTTCAAATGTCACAAAGAGAGTAAATGGTTATGGTTCGGGAAATATGTTCCACTTTTGCATTAATTTCTTGTACTCATAGATAGTTATGTTTTATAAAAGTGCATATTATATATTTGGATAAATTACACTCACACCCTCTAACATTTGAATTTATTACACGGATATCCCCTCACTTTTCAAAAATTACACTAGCACCCCAATAGTTAGATGGAGTTAACTATCTTAATAAAAAGACTATTTTGCCTCTTTGTTCATTAGTCTTTTTTCTCTCTCTCTCTCAGCCCATCTTTGTGTGTGCGTATATATATATATATATATATATA
>CM042186.1:43063450-43107657 GCA_023539305.1 Ilex asprella | reverse complement strand
GAGTGTATATATGCACAGAGTATATAACATTGATTACTAATGGTCCATAATAATTAAAAATATATTTTTTTTGTGGCGGCGTCATTGCCGTCATAAATATATCTTCTATTTATTACGACAACCAAATATCGCATTTGAGGCAGCACTTTTGCCGCCATAATAAAAACAGAAGTGTCGGATTTTTTGTGACAACTTATTTACGACAGATTTATGCTGCCGTAAATACTATTTGAGACAGACTTTTGCTGCCGTAAAAACCTTTTGAGACCACACTTATTATGGCGAGGTAATGCCGCCACAACGCCGCCACAAAAAGTATTTGTGACGGCAAATAGACTTTTTATGACAGCATTTTACCGCCGTAAAAACCTTTTTTTCTTGTAGTGCTAGTTGATACCTTGTGTGTTTATTTTTATCTTTCACGTAGTCGGTTCAAATCTAGGTAAAGAAAAAAATTTATGTTAGATAACAGTGAAAATAAAACTTGTCGGCACTATAATGAATATGAACATGGAATTGAGTTACCATTATGTAGCGGACTAGTCTTTTAATCTTTTAAAAGGTGCAAAAAAGAAATTAGTTGTGGAGGCTGTGGGGGAGAAGTAATTATCTAATGGAAAAACTTAACAAAAGGAGCCCTAAAGCAAGAGAGGTCCTCATCAAAGAAAGCACATGGAGGAGAGGAAGACAAAGGGACCCCCATTCCAACATGCATACATAAATGGGGTTTTTTTTAAACAGCACCATCTCTCTCTGGAAAAACCCTAGCCACAGTGGGCCCAACTTTTCCGATGCTTCATTTGACAGATGATATAATTTGTAACCCAAGTTCTGAAAAACCCTAACAGGTGTCAGAAGTAGATTGGCCATCTGGGTACACAAAGTAATGAACTTTCTCTCTCCTATGACTTTTCTTATAATAACCCAATGAACCTTGGAAGCCTATGATAAATCAGAAAGGTTGAGCTTAGCTGAGTCTTGCTCAACTAATTTTGTTTTGAATATTATGAAGCTTTTTGACTTAAAAATGTCTATCCATGCAATATCTTGCTTGGAAGCATTGTCAGTGGGTGATTGGTGAGGACCCTTCATGCTTAAACAATCTATATCTCTTCTGTCACCCGCCAACATATATACAAGTGGGATTAAGTTATTTCAAATCAAATGGGCACTAGAGAAAATGTCAGCATAGAATATGAAGAAACTAATCATTTGAGAGCTGGATTGAAAATGTTAACGTTTGAACCATTTGAATTTGAATCCCTGCTTCTTTATTCATGTCCATTTTCTAAGCTGCAAGGTACACTTTTTTTTTTATGTTCATCAATGTTTTTGTATAGTTAAAAAAAAAAATGGGGTCGTAAATGTCTTGTGAAAATTGAATCCAAAATCTTATTTATTTTATTTTTTTCCTACAAGGTGTTCAAGTTTGTACTGACTACTTCCTCGATCTCAATAACTGGTCAGCATAACTTAACTTGGGTTAGAACATGTCCCTTAAAAGATAAACGTGGCCTTTGAGTTATCAAAGACTAAATCCAATCAATGAACCACCCATAAAGGTTTGAATCTAAGTCTTAGACACGGTAATATTTAACATTTTTTTACAGTATAGTGCATACACGCCTCGTCTTTAGTTATTAGTTCAAATCTCAGTCTTCACCGTACAAATTTATGTGTGAAATTTGTGGGAGTAAAGTTTTATCATAGAGTACTCGTCAGAGTGACAAATATATAACACTTCTTTTTGAGTGTGAAATAACTTTCCTAAAGAAAGAGGAGGGTGAGGAGAGAGGCAAAAGAGACAGGGAGAGTTGCGTTTAAAAGTGACAATCAATTCATATATAGTGTCCATGTCATTATTCATATTAATTATTACACAATATTAATTCAAAAAATATTCATACAATATTAACTAAAGTAATAAAAAAACTAATCATTTTCTTGTTATATTTCAAGCTACACTAACTTGATTCATGTATTATTTATGAATTTTTTTGGGGTGAAATTGTAATTTTTTTACCACAATAAGTAGCCATGAAAAAGGTTGGGTCATATTACACTTACTATTGTCATAGAGGCAAAAATTACTTAACATTAAAAAAAAAAATTCCTAGCAGCAAGATTTAATTTATATGCTTGTTAAGAATATAAGTTTTACACTTCGATTGTTTTTTAAGCAAAATTATATATTTTCTATCAGACTGTTGGGTTGAATATCTCTATTATGCTCGTTACACCCATCCATAAAAATTGAGGGCTCGTTTGGTAACGTTTTTGTTTTCGTGTCTTCAAAACAATCAAAACAAAGACATTTTTTTGTCTCTGTTTTGTGATAAACACTAAAACAAAAACATGTTTGGATGTCATTTTTGTCTATCAAATTATGAGAATAAAAAACAAAAAAAATTGGGACTAAATGGCAATTCAATCAATTCCAAATGGTAATTTAATCCCAAATAGCTATTCAATCAATTCTAAACTGCAATTCAATCAATCCCAAATGATAATTAATTTTCAAATGATAATTTATTCCCAAATAGTAATTCAATCAATCCTAAATGGCAATTGAACAATTCCAAATCACAATTCAATCGGCAATTAATCCAAACACAACACACACAGACTTATCTGTCTTACCCCCAATTCATTCCTAAAATAAATGACAATTCAATCACAATCACAATCTCAACCTCAATTCAATCACAAACACAACACACACACACACACTCAGCACACAGAAGACACACACCAAGAACACAGAACACATACATACACTAAGCACACAGAACACACACATACAGTACACGGAATAAACACAACACACAGAGATCGGTGCATATATGTACAGATCTGTGTATATATGCACAAATCTCTATATATATACACATATTTGTGTGTGTATATACATATATATATATATATATACACACAGATTTGTGCGTATATATAGAGAGAGCGAAGAGATGAGATGAGAAAGGGAGAAAGAGAGAGAGAAAGAGAAGGGGCTTACCTCTTCGTCGGTGAGAGGCAGCGATGGAGGTGGCGATTCATCTTGAGGCAACGATTTGTGCATATATATACACAGCTTATGGGTTTCACAGAGAAGAATGAGAGAGGAGAGAGAGAGGCAGCGATTGAGGTAGGTTCACTGGGTTTCATACAGAGAAAGAAGAAAGGAGGCAGAAATGGAGGCACCAATGGTCTGATACAGAGAAAGAAGAGATGAGGAAGAGAGGAGAGAGAAAGAGAAGTGATGGGGAGGAGAGAGCGGTGTAATGGGTTTTTATATTTCAACAAAAAAATTGCTTGTTTTGTTGTTAAGAGGAGTCGAAATCTGGATCTCATTAATTCCCACCTCTTTTGCGCGTGTTGTCTCCGTTTTTTATGTTTCTTAAAACATCTTTTTTTTGTTCCCATTTTTTTGTCTTTGTTTCCAAAAAATTAATATAAAACAAAAATAAAAACATTACCCAAACATATTTTTGTTTTCATTTTTGACAAAAATTGAAAACAAAAACATAAAACACAAGACAAAAACACTTACCAAACAGACCCTGAATTTTAAAAAATAAGAGAAATTTGTTTTTGGACTTTTCGTATTTTGTAGCTTAAAAAATTTTAAAATTTTTATTTTGTACTCTCAAATATTAAAATTTTCACATAATCCAATTTTTCTCAAATGGGCCCATTAAAATATCACAATATGATAAAAAGAATTAATTCAAAAAGATCTCCCAATTCCAATTAAGAATTCTTTGGAAACATTCTTTTCAATTGTGAATTTTTATTTATTTTACCATTTAATAATTTATAACTCGATTATCAAAAGAGTTGTAATACGATTCTTTTGTTAATTTTTCGATAGTTTTTACATCAGTGTCAATATTATGACTTTTGATAAAAAAAATAACGGAAGCTAATAAAAGGGTCATATTATAATATTTTTAATGCATAACGAGTGCAATACGAAAAATTTAATCTTTTAGGGTAAAAAGTAAAAATCATAAAATATTTTAGGGTACAAAATATAATTCGTCCTTTAGTTTTTATTAATTTTATTTTTGTATTTACTCAATTAAGTAAATATTTTAGTATCCATAAAAAACATAATACAATTATTATTATTAAAGCTCAAAAACCAGTCAAAAGAAGAGAGAGAGAGAGAGAGAGAGAGGGAACAACTAAACCTATTGTTGAATTGATAAAAGACAGGGATTAATTAAACTTTATAATCACTTCTCACTCTCTAAACCTAATTTCTTAATTGACAGCTGTCTGTCTCCATCTTTTTTATCTTTATACAATTATCTCGTGATATTTTGGTGATTATGATACACGAGTGACGAGTTAAACTTACAAAACTTCCATTACCGTGCCGTGTGCTTCTAACTTGCGCTAAGAAGGGGGGGCACGTGATTAATGGCGCATGATCCGGAGGAGTTCATACATAATCGCTCATTCAAATTACCCATTTTGTCCCTGGTGAATTTATGCATGGGCTCCAATTGTCCAGACTCGGATCTACTCTTAATATAATTTTTTTTCAGTTTTCAAGGATGTTCAATTATTTATAAGTGAGGGGTTCAATTGTATACAGTGAATCTCACTTAAATATATAATAAATAATTCACTAAGAAAAAAATCGTAGAATAAATGTAATGAAAAAAATGTCAATTTAATTGGGTGTCTGAACTCTCTATTTACTTGATTAATAAATTAAATTCTAAGGCTAGCATTTTGTATATGAGGGCATTTTTGTGAGGCTAAAAGCTATATCTCTATTATAATGCCAAAAACTTATTGGAGGGTTTTGGATTTGTCGAATATCAGTAAATAGTGTGAATAACTAAGAGATACGAGTAACAACTCTATCTCAGCGTACTTTTAGTTACTTGTAAGGTCCCTAATGGGTAAAGTAGGGAGACGGGACGAGAGCAGATTGAGTTCTAACAAACACTAGAGTAAATAAAGAGAGCTGAATGAGCTTTGATGGTTCAGGGTACATGGATACGAGTTGTAACAGCTCCATAGATGATAAAACACGCATGGAAATAAGTGGTTCACAAGCTGAAAAAGTTGGATAATCCATTTTAATAGAGATCCTTGCCTCTTTTTTAGTGTATTGTTTAAAGAGAAGAAGTCGGTGATTACAAAAAGTTCAATTCATTTTTAGTAGGGTATCATCTTTTATTTATACAAGAGTAGGTTTTTGACTTTTTTCACTATTGTGATTCTCTCAATCCGTTAGAATTATTGAGAAATATTTGATTGTTAGAGACAATTCTACCTATACACGTGGACATCTAAAAACAATGAGGTTGCGTTCTTGAGACGGTGGATCGGTTTTGGGTCAAATAGGAAGAGTTTCACCTCTGGAAAGTGATGAAAAAATGGAAAGTTTTCGAAGGTGTTGAATTTTGCATATCGCGAGATGTATCAACTAACCCACGGCTAAAACAATCATTAGCACGATATACTTTAGCTGTTACACCACTTCTCCACTAATTTGAAAACTAAAAAAAAAATTAAAGATTTTTGAAAACCCCACAGAAAAAATAAAACCAAAAACCGCCATTTTTAATGTCAAACACAGACAAAACATTCCACAACCCAAATCTCAATCTCTATTTTTGCTTATCTGTTGATTTCTCTTCATCAGTTTATCCATTTCTTTTCCAACATCTTCTGGTACTCTATGTTTCACTCTTTCTCTCTCCTTCACAACAAACCTATCTTTGAATCTAAGTTTACTTTAGTATGTCTTTTAACTCCACTCTCTCACTCTTCTTTCCAGTGAATTGCTTTCATGGGTTGTTGCAGATTTATAATTTACCACTAAGCTTGCTTCAGTTTTTTTTTCCTCCCCACAAAAGTAATCTGTTTTCTTAAGTTTTCTTTGTCTTCTTGTTGATAAACCAACCATTGTATTTTGGGTAGTTCCTAATTTCGTTCTTTCTTTCTTGATAAACCCTCTTCCCCTACTTAAATTGGTTCCTTTTCTTTTCTCTTTTCCTTTTCTGGGGTTTCTTTTCTTTTTCTGGGTTCTTGGTTAGTTTAAAATCACTACAGTTTTCTTGAGAAAGTGTGGAGCTTTCCCGAGGAAATGAGACCACTGAATTCATTTCAAGTTGTATTAGTCAGTTTGGGACTCTTTCTTGCAACTTGCGACGCTTTTGCATCAAATGAAGGTATGTGCTGTATATTTACATTTTCTTTGTATTACAGATCTTGATTCCGGTGCTCCTGAGAATCTGTGTATTAGTTTCTTGTAAGATAAATGGGGATGGTAATTGTAACATTCATTTCAATGTAAGGTGTGATTGAACTATTTCTTGGGAATATTTTGGATCTTTTGGTGTTAAAGCCTGTGTATCTATGTCTGTGTTGAATTTTTTTTTTGTTCATAATGATTTTTCTGACTGGGAATTCTGGGTGAATAACAGTTTTTGCCCTCACTGCATTCAAGGAAGCTATATATGAGGACCCACTTTTGGTTCTGTCAAATTGGAATGCCCTAGATGCAGATCCTTGTGACTGGTCTGGCCTCACCTGTTCCATGGCTCGAGATCATGTCATGAAAATGTAAAGACTGCTTTGTCTACTGCATTTCACTTTATGAATAATCTTTGTAAATGATTAACAAAGATTAGGAATTGATAATAGTACCAGTTTAAGGCTAATTTGAGATCAATGTGTGGTGGAACTGTGTTATGCAGTAACATTTCTGGGGCATCTTTAAAGGGCTTTCTTGCACCAGAGCTGTATCTACTCTATTCCTTGCAAGAACTGTAAGCTTTCTTTCCCCAAATCATACTCACATTTTTTCTTTTATTTTTATTGTTATTCGGAATTTTAACCTAGCATTCTGATGATCTATAGAATTCTTCACGGGAATTTTCTGATTGGTATAATACCCAAAGAAATTGGTATGTTAAAAAACCTCAAGGTCTTGGACTTGGGTGTGAACCGGCTTTCTGGACCAATTCCTCCAGAGATTGGGAATTTAACCAGGATTGGGAATATGTAAGTGAAGTTTTAGTCTTTGACACAACACATTTTGAATTGGATTTTGATGCTTGGTACTACTTGGCTTTCTCATGAATTATTTCCTGTGTTTTGGCAGAAACCTTCAATCCAATGGATTGACAGGGAGATTGCCTCCTGAGCTTGGCAATTTGAAGTACCTCGAAGAACTTCGGCTGGATAGAAATAGGCTTCAAGGAACTGTCCCTGGAAATAACAGTTCAGACTTGGCTTCCAAGATACGCGGGATGTAAGTAAAACACTCTTCTACTCGAACCATTTTAATTAGAATTGTTACCCTTCTTGATGTGGGTTGAGCACTAGGCAATGTTGCTTCTGTTTTGTTGCTGCTTTTGTATTCATCCAATGTGACCACTTGATTCATTTTTCCTTTGAATATTAATTCTGAGCAAGATATGGATGGATATACATCTCTGTTTCCTAGTTTACCCATTGTGCCATCACTTAAATAATTTGGTGAGGTGATCCTTATGATTTAGAAATTTGAAGATCAGAAACCTTTGCACACAATTTTTATGTTTGAAATGCATATTTAGTATAGGCATAGAAAGCTCATGATTTGCTGGGATAGTGTTAGATCTGTCTAGTGATATTTGTGGATACGTCGATACAGAAAGTTACTGTGGCCCAAAGCAAAGAAAAATGATACGTTACTGGACCCTTGAACCCATCTTCGAACAATACTGCTCGTTTTCATTTAGTAACCCAGTTTGGTTGGTTGCATGAGTATTCTTATGGTCATGCTCTGACTTTTAAACCATTGTACTATATGAAATTAGCAACCAGGAATAGAAACCTTTATCAAGGTTACATGTGTACTCTTTTATATTGTTGTGTCCTGACCGATTTTGTGTCAAGATTGCTTGGTGTGTCAGTCACTTGAAAACCAAAAATTCTTATAATCTGTTACTTCCTCTTCAGGTATGTCTCAAGTGGGAACTCCACGGGCTTCTGTCGCTCATCTCAACTAAAAATTGCAGATTTCTCATACAACTTCTTTATCGGGAGCATACCAAAGTGCCTGGAGTATCTTCCCAGGTATCTTATATTTTTCTTGTGCTGGCTCATTATTTTGTCCATTCTTGGCTTCAACCCTTTATTTTCTGTGCAGGTCCAGCTTTCAAGGGAATTGCCTTCAAAATAGAGATCCCAAACAACGCCCTACCATGCAATGTGGTACGCTGGCATGAACCTCCTGGTGGTTGTTTAGTTGCTAAGCTGCCTACTGGATAGATATAAATACTTGAAATTTTTAATAATGGTAAAATTTAAAAAAGTAAAGTGACGGTTTGTCTCCCGAAAGTCCAATATATATATATCTGTGTGTGTCAAAATTTGGCCTGGTATTTCTCAAGTGGCTTCACTGAAGTAATATACCTAAAGAATTAGAATTCCATTAAGCTTTTGTAATACTTTTCAACCACCATAGAGTCCTTAATGGTTTCTACTTTAGCTAGCAATGATGTTTTTGTTACAGGTGGTACTCCGCCTGCCAAAAGCCATACTGGAGTCGATGCAAAACAACAGCCTGTTAAAGACAGTTCCATACATCAGGCTGCTTCAAAACCTGCCTGGCTTTTAGCTCTCGAAATAGTCACTGGAATTATGGCAGGTTCTGTTTTTCTCGTGGCTCTTCTAACTACTCTTCAGAAATGCAAAAACAAGTCTCCGATCATTATCCCGTGGAAGAAATCATTGAGCGAGAAGGACCACATGACAATTTTTATAGGTTAGGCTTTATGATATCACCTAACCTGCATTTTTTGTTTCAGAAACATCTCTATCAAGAATGGTAATTAGTTAATTTTGGTGGAGTTTCCTTTCAGATTCTGAAATGTTGAAGGACGTAGTCAGATTCAGCAGACAAGAGCTTGAAGTAGCCTGCGAAGATTTCAGCAACATCATTGGGTCATCTCCAGACAGTCTAGTCTATAAAGGCACCATGAAAGGTGGGCCTGAGATAGCTGTGATATCCCTTTGCATCAAAGAAGAGCAATGGACAGGCTATCTTGAGCTCTATTTTCAGACAGAGGTAGATACTGTTAATTTTTGAAGTTGAATCATGCTTACCTTTAGAATATATCAAATATGTACACTTGAGTCTGTTATGCCAGAGTTTTAATATTTTTTATTTTTCGCATGAATCAGGTGGCAGATTTGGCAAGACTAAATCATGAGAACACGGGAAAGTTGCTAGGTTATTGTAGAGAGAGCGGTCCATTTACAAGGATGCTGGTGTTTGAATATGCATCTAATGGAACATTGTATGAGCACCTCCACTGTAAGTAAAACTTCTATTTGTACAGTTTATTACATACATCCGTGCCTCCAATATAAGTAAAGCCTCTGTCATTTCCGTTTTTAACTCAAACATGTTCCAGTATTGGCACCTAAGCTTTCTATTGAATTGCAGATGGAGAAGGATGCCAATTATCTTGGACACGGAGAATGAAAATTGCTATAGGCATTGCTAAGGGATTAAGATATCTTCACACTGAAATTGAGCCTCCATTTACCATATCTGAGTTGAATTCGAGTGCTGTCTATCTTACAGAAGATTTTTCTCCGAAGGTATGCCCAAAGCTTTGAACTGATACCAAAGAGACTCTGCACAAGAATCCTTATTTATATCTGCACAAGAAGTGAAGTAGATCTCATCAATTGCTTTAAAAGAGTTTGTTAGCTGCAAGTACCTAATTCACTTATCTTGACCAAGAACAATTGAGCTTTGTAGTTTGGATTTCGGGCAACCATGGTCTTCAGAAACTCAATTAGGTCCGTGTAAGCCGCAACATCACGAATCTCTCTGGACCTTCAAAAGGATTCAAACAGTGCATTTTACTCGTGTTCTTGAAGCATCGAATCTTATCAACAGAAATTTTTTTCCTTTACGTATTGTTTTAGTAGATGATTTAATTATGGAAATGTCAGTAGGAGTGTCACAACAGTCGTTTTCTGTAATGAAATTCTCAATCTGTACTGCAGCTAGTTGATTTTGAAAGTTGGAAGACAATTCTTTCAAGGTCAGAGAAGAACTCGGGTGATATCAGCAACGAAGGTGCTATTTGTGTTCTTCCAAATTCTCTAGAGGAACGTCACCTGGATGTCCAAGGGAACATTTATGCTTTCGGTGTACTCCTACTGGAAATTATCAGTGGGAGACCTCCATATTGCAAGGACAAAGGGTGCTTAGTAGATTGGGTATGTACTTCACATTAGTTACAAGATTTTGCCTACGTGTGGGACGTTTTTCGTTGTACTTTTTAAGGATTAACTATTGTAGATAACTGAAAATCAGAAAGATAGCATGAGAACGTCCATTTTCTCCCTCTTCTGCAGGCAAAGGAATATATTGAACTGCCAGAAGTAATGTCCTATGTGGTGGATCCTGAGCTGAAACATTTCGATTACGATGACCTCAAAGTGATATGTGAGGTGGTGACCCTCTGCATTTACCCACGACCCAACAACCCCGTATCGATGCAGGAATTGTGCACCATGTTGGAAAGCAGAATCGACACATCTGTTTCTGCAGAGCTCAAGGCGTCTTCTTTGGCATGGGCTGAGCTTGCACTTTCGTCGTGATCAAGTCAAGCTGACACATTGTAAATCATATATCTATATATATATATATACACACAAGTGTAATACTCTTGCCTTTTCTTTCCACCTCCAATTATCTCTTAGTTTCTGTAAATGGTTGCATGCTGAAAGAAACTTCGAGCCTCACTGATGGAAATTCCTCATTTCTTTGTATACCCTCGGTTCATTGGTAAAGATGAGAAATTACTTGATAGCAAATTGACGTCTTGTAACACCTTGTTTACTTTATCTTCTCTTGTTTCTCAGAGATTTTTATTGAACGGTAAAAAGTATTTAGGTCAATTTATATATACTTCGACAGATTCTTTTTTCAATCCGATCAAAAATATATACTGAGACTCCAATATTCGAGAGAGATAAATTTTTCATGACCTAACCTAAAGTGTTGAAAAGATTCATACTCAAGACGCTTCAATTTATGTCCATCTCTATTATCACTTAAACTACTCCATAGAGTTTCAGCAACTCTCATTCAGGCACAGAAATCTGGATAAGTGCTGATCTAGTACAGTGAAGGAAGTTGTGAATCAGTTATAGCTGGCAATGGGATGCACAAATCGGGTTTGTCTGCTCAAAATTTGTTCAAATCATGCTAAATTCATAATCTACATGTCTTGTTTATGTATATGACCTGTTTTGGTCGTGTTGTGTATAACTAAAAAGGGTTATGGCTAGTCCCAAAGTCAGTCCAAAAACAGAAAAAGCTTTTCCATTTTGACAGGTAGAACATGCAAAACAGAACCTTATACATTCTTGAGTATATGGACGATATTATTCCAGGGATAATTTATGGGAAAAGGGGAAGGTGAAGTGAAGCTGAGAGATTATCAGGGAAAAAAAGAGGAGAAAATCACACTAAAATTGCACTCAGATCACTAAACAATACATTAGCAAGACATGTTATGAATAGCCTCACCTATGCTCCCATGTCGACACTCCCTCAATTCAACTAATCCTTTAAGGTAAACTTTTATGTCAACATGCATTGCAAAATTTCAGGTTAAATTACTGATTACTGCTGAGAACGGGAGAAATGATTGTCATTAGGGTTCCTCTTTCCGCTGAAAACTGCTAAGGCTTTCCTTACAGGAGGCTGTAGAGGAGCTCTCTTGTCGGTATGGTGGAGAAAGATATCATTTGAAGCGAAAATGTCATCTCCCTACACAACGAAGTATGTAGAAACCTCAGTTTAGTTGGAAATAGAAACACATTCAACAACCCCACTGGATGTAGAAAGGAAGTCAAAAAAAATAAGTGAAGCAAAACAAAAAGAAGAATAAGAACCAACCTGATTATTCTTCTTCTTCATTTTTGGGTACAGGAACTTCTGTGGGAGCTGATCTTCACGTAAAATTGGGTTCTTAATAATCGCATCTCTCCCACCTTGAGGTAGAGGCAGTGAGAACTGCACATAGTAAGATGCCAGCCTTGTTCGTTAGATGGGAAACCAACATGCACCAGATAAAGTTTTACAACAGAGATCCAAGCACAAAACCCAAGTGTGCCTGCTTGGTAGCTATGGTTGTCATACACCTAGTTCAGGCAACCAAGTGTATGCTTGGATGCCAACGTACAGAAGAACCTATTTCAAGCAGCAAATGCTCATAAACTAGTATCTTTCTTTCGATTACAATTACTATTAGAAAAAGGTGAACCGCCCTCTGGTTCACAAGCTCTCAGACACAAACACAAACAAATAAGCATGTATGGGAAGAGGAGGGAAAATGGCTTTGTTTGCTTCATAACCAATGCTTCAAGTGCATTCTCATCCCGACACTCAGATGTCTGCCATACAAATGCATGGCCAGGTCCAGATTCCCTCACAAGATCTTGAGAATCAAAGCTTGGTATACAAACATGACACAGCCTCAGCAGGATAATTTTGTCAAACTATATAGGGCCTAGGGGTAACAGGCAAATACATAAAATGCACCTAAAAGTTACTAATACTAAAAGAAGGAAGGAACATGAAAACCCATTAAACTCCACTTAAATGCTCAAAATAAGAGAACAGAATACTTATAATAATATACTCACTTTTGTGCCACGCAGAGAGATATGTTGCCGACGAGCTGCAAGCACAATGCCATTTTCACCAACTGTAACAGCTACCTTGCGTAAAGTTCCCCCATTTCCACAGCTGGGACAAAAAATCCGACCAATTTCTGTAGTCACTTTGAAGCAGGCATGGCATTTCAGAATCCATCTGAAAAGGTTGACGGCTCGCAATAGTAAGTATTTATATCTGTCCATTGAATTTTTTATTTGACCCCAAAGCCAGATGCTCAAGATAGAAACAACAAAACATTATACACGCTCATTAAAATTAATTTCTCATGGATCCACAGGCAGCCTAAAGGTAACTAATAGTTGATACATACATACATACGGCATAAATGCATTCATAAAAGGGTCAAATCAAATGCAGAAGAAAATCTAAGTGAATAGTGGTAATGACCCTTTGAAAATAAACGAATGGAATATAACTATGTATATACCTGTGCAGCTCATGGATCTGCATTCCTCCTGGTGCCAGCAAGCGTAAACCCATCTGAAGAAGAACATTTTGCATTGCAAAGTCGCTGGTTACACAAGCCACACTAGAGTCAGACAAGGATCTTAGCATCCAGCTCTGCTCGCTGCTGTTGTCATCCATATATGATGCACCGGCACTTTCACTGTTCTGGCTTGAGATCTCCGAGCGATCCGATCCTTGATTAATAAATTCAACCTCATCTACTTCAACAGTAATGTTTTCATGACTATCATAGTCTGCCACCGTGGAATGGCGAGACTCAAGTCCTTCACAAGATATGTCCACATCCTTACCTTCTTGAAGAGACTTCAACGAATCCTCTTCCAGCCTCATTTGATTCAAAATTGTGGAAATATCCTCATTGCTGTTCTTACCTTCAGAAATCTTAGTTTCCTGTATATCTCCATTTCCAACATGTGTTTCTTCAGAACTTTCATGTATCAGAGGAGGGCATGTAGAGTCCTTAAGATTTTCACTGTCAGCGTTTTCAGTTGCATCTTGCTGATGATCTTTTTCAGACAAGGCTTCATGCATTTCACGCCTAGCTTTTCTTCTGAGGTATCTTCTGTGAGTACTTCGACTGACAGCGGGTGACCAATCACCAGAGTTATCATCCAATTGTCCCTGTGATGCATCAATACCATCTGCCACCATCTTCTTCCCTTCGACATTTACCTCTTTCATCTTTGGAGGATATCTCCTCGGTTTCCTAAAACCTCCATCTGCATCCTCTTGCTTTTCAGAATGAGGTTCAGCACCATCTCCTGTAGAACCTTTCTCCGGAATATGTTGATCTGTGGGGATAACGTTCAAATTCAAATCCTTCAGGGGGAGGATTCTTGAACTAGGGTTTGATCCGTCCTCATGTGCATTTTCTAATGCTTCCCATTCTTCCAAATTAGGAACATTGGAGCCCCACCCAGGCAGTTCCTTCTCAGGCAGCCTTTTCACATTGACAGTGTGAATAGGAGGGGGTCTATCTCGGAGATGTTTAATGCCGTGAATCTGAGCCTCCAATGTATAAGTCAAAGCAATGAGCTTGAGATCAACATCTGAAAGAGTCTGTAAGTCACCAGTCGCCTTAGCAAAGCTGATAACTGTCAAGCCACACAGACATAGAACTCCAAGTTACAATTGTTTTTCTTTTCTAAAAAAGAAACTTCAAGAATGAAATGTAGTTCAATGAAACAACAAAATTACACCAGAAACTGTCCAATGTATTCACAATTTTTCCAAGTTTGCTATAGTTGGTAAAAGAAATACTAAAAATAAAAAGAAACATGATGGAAAGATTTTTTATTTTTTTTGAGGGGGGAGGGTGAAAATTTAAACTTTTGCGAAAGAAGGCTATTGGTGCCATAAAAATCAATTTCACCATAACTCAGCCGGCCAACATTCTTCTCCTCCCTCCCCCCAACACACGCACACACCCTCCCTCCCTCAAATGATTTATAACAGTATGCTGAATACTACCTTCAATTTTTTAATGGCACATCACTCTATATTGGTGTCCTTATACAAACCTGTTTCCACTCCACACCTTCTTCAGAATGAAAACCCAAAAGAATTAAGGATTAAAATTACAAACCCTTGAACAATATCAAGTTCTGAAAAATATTCAATTCTGCTACTAACAACCCTTCATGTCACTCTGCCACTAAAATTTGCTAACCCAAAGCATTTATAGCGATCCGGAAACGAGGTAGACATTGGAACATGGTAACACAATGATAATACCTCAATAAGTACTTAACAGAATGAACAAGCATGTACGTTGGACTTATACGCGGAAAATACAGACCTTTTTTGAGGGCTTCAGGGGTGGGTTCCATGGTATCGACAGTGAAGGGGAGGAAATTGAGGGAATGCCGAGAGGTTGGGTCACGGATCTCGCTTATGACTTCGGAAACTGAAACGAACTTGTCGGCGGAGTGGGTGAGCCTCTCTCCACCCTGTATGATTGCGTTGGCGTCCACCACTGCGACGGCTATGCCTTTCTCGGATTTGCAGCTCCCCACGAGAACTCGATCGGCGGCGGTAACTACTGTGGATTGTTCGTGGTGAGTGGGGGTTGGTTGGGGCTGCTTCACTATGCTGCTCCAACATGGTGGAGTCGAGGACGCGACTGGAACCTCCATGGTTGAGCTCATACACGCGAGCGAGCGAGCGAGAGAGACAGAGAGGGAGAGTTAAACCCTAGTAGGACGAATATATATTACAAGGAAAATCACCCTTACATCCCAAACAATTTTAACATTTTTAATTTTTACCCATAATAATTTTTTTTTTTCATATTACACCCCAATGCTATTGTTGTAACCTGACTCTCACACTAATTTTCGTCAACTTCGCATGCAATAGGATTTGACATAAATAGCAATGAAAGTTAATGTAAAGGCCACCTTATAATTATTTTGTGATATTGATGGTATAATATAAAAAATTTAATATTTAAAAATAAAAATTATATTCATTGCATTGAATATAATAATAACTAAAAATAACCAAGAAAATAGGTGAAAAATATGGAAGAAAAAAATTGAGAAAAAAAAAAAAAACAGGATGCCTGGAAAAAGATATAATAGTAGCGTCTTAATGAATTAGTAACAACAACCATATTTGATCTAGTTCAAATAGAAGTGCACAAATATTAGTACGTATTTTAGTATCTCAAGTTCAAGTACTTCGTTATTTAAAATTGACAGACCATGCATACTTTTTGTGTAATTTCGTTACAATTTTTAACATTAGTCCATTATTGACTTGTACATCGGAGACTCTTTGCCTACCCAAATGGGGTACCCTTTACCAGTTCTCGATCTTACATATTGCGAGTAAAGCCATCAACAATTGTTGGACATCCAAAAACCAGCTCTTGACATCCATGGAGTTACTATCTTTTTATGTGTTTCATGTCTATTGTAACGGCTTCTTACATATCTCTGTTAGCCAGTCTTTTGCCCAGCAGTTTTCTGTGAGACTCTTTTGCCAGCCAAATCCTATGAAACTCGAGAAACATCGATACCGTGACAACAAGGAAAGAAGAGATGTCTAGTGATACAATGTTCCACTGGCTGAGAGACTTCAACATTGTTATAAAAGTACCCGAAAAACGTATGCATAATGAATTGAGTGAGACCTATGACAGCCACTGGTGTGAGGCTCAAGAGGCCTTTCCAGGTTACAAATAAGAATTGCTAAAGGGCATTAAATTTCATTTGGTTTAGTTTCAAAGCAAGTCAATAGAAGTTACAGAAAAAGCTCCCCCAGGAATGCGGCATTTTCCGGTGAATAGAGCAGAAAAAAGAGTAATGATACACTGACCAAATTTTGGGACCAAATTTAGAGCCCAAATGACATGGCAACATATCATTTGAAGTTTTCATTGGGACCCAAATGACATGACACCAATTAAAGAAGCCCAACTCAACTGCCATGTCATTTGGGCTCTAAATTTGGTCCCAAAATTTGGTCAATGTAGCATTACTCCAGAAAAAAACCAAGTTCATAAGGCTCGTGCTTTTACAATGTCAAGGCTCATCTCACTCGGATCTGTTGCTTGTAGTTCGACCTGAATGCCATCGAGCTCTCTCTTGAATCTATCCTTGGAACTAGCATAGAGCATCTTACTCCTCACCCTTGATGCATCTGGAGACCTATACACAAAAAACAAAGGCAATTAACAGTTTCAAACAAATACCATATTGCCATTCATTCAGCAGATGAAAACTTGAAGACAGAAAGTCGAGAAGCAAAAAAATTGAATCAAAATTGAAGGAACTCTCTCTCTCTCTCTCTCTCTCTCTCTCTCTCTCTCTCTCTGTGTTTTCATATTCAATACTACTGGATTGATAAAAAAAAAACATTGAGATTACCATGCAATGAAAAATATTTTGCTCTTCTGGCAGTTGTCATTGGTGGTGAAATCAAAATCATAGACAGCATAACGGCACTCATTATCAGGCAAGCTGGAGGTGAAATCATCGTAGCTTTCTTCAGGTTGCCCAAGCTTCTCGATTGTCACCTGTTGAATCTTTTCCTCAATCTTGAACACAATGAATCGGTGGTTCCTCTTTGCTTTCAGCTCGAAGAACTTCAGCTTACATTCATCATTCACGGCCATTCCAGACGCAGAATTCGCCTAAACAACAAAGTTTTGCAGCATGAAATAGAATGCAAATGAAAGGAAAACATAGATTATTGAGTTATCAAATTAACAACTAATTGCAGTGCCTGCTGTATGACTGGATTAACATTTTTCTGGCACTACTTGAATTATCAACTTATAAAAACTCGAATTTTTGGGTTTCAACTCTCGTGATATGTGATTGTTCTTTCTTCATGAGATTTACCACACAAGATTAGGGAAAAGCCCCAAGATGATGCAAACGACATGGATTGTGCACTTATTGATTAATGTTAACTCCATATTTATGCATTTTCTATTTCTCTTTGACAAACTCTCTGAAAAAAACCGCATCCAGTGCACAATACTCTTGTCTATAATGGGTTTGGGTTTGTAAAGATTGAGAGTTAGACAATCTTTATCCCCATTTTAGATAGCTGGTTTTGCTTAACATGCTGATGATAATTTCTCTAATAAAAAGGTGATAATAATTCATAATGCTGCAACAATTTCAACCATGATACCAATGAAGAAAGAAAGCAATAGAAGACATACCATGGTGTCGACACTAGGGAGGAGGCTTGGGAAAATGTGAAAGAGAGAAGGGGGCAAAGAGAGAGAGAGAGAGACATGGGGAGCAAAAAACAAAAGAAAGGAAGTCCTTGATTTTTGGGAATACGAGAGGTGGAATTTGAAGAAAAATTTTGATGGCCCCAATGTTAGATTGTGCTCTCTTTTGTTTATTTGCTAATGACATCCATAATTCACACATTTGCTTTCATTTGCCAATCTAAAAACAAAACTTATACCATGTTATTGTGAAAAATTTAAACTTAACGGGTTAGGAATATAATTGAATTGATTTGGAGGGCTCACGTTATAAATGAGTTACATACTAATTAAACTAATTTTGACACAACATGAACCCAATACAATACAATAATTTTTAATATAATTCACTGATGCGGCGCGAAAACCTCATGTGGTATATTACCATCATGTGGTAGTGTGGGTGATACTTGGATTGATATGTAATATAATATAAAGATTAAATAAATTTCAGCTGTCACAGCATATACAACTTAGAAGCCAGACATAGCACACCTCATTCTGAGGCATAATTCCCAGGTTATGCTGTATCTAACTAAATCCCTGCTCTAAACCTCCACGCCTTGTGTTTTAGAAACCTTTGACCTCTCTGTCAATGATGATAGAACAAATCTACCACCATGAGTGGTGTCACTTGCTGCCTTCGCTTCCCTGGTCAGCTCAACTCCAACCTTGGCAAGCTTGCCATCAACCTTATCCCATTCACGCGGCTTCACTTCTTCATGGTTGGCGGCACCCCTCTCATCCCGTGGACCTCAACAATACCGTGTCCTCACTGTCCCTGAACTAACCCAGCAAATGTGAGATACCAAAAACATGATGTGTGCTGCTGATCCTCGACATGACCGGTATTTGACAGCATCAGCCATCTTCCGGGCCAAGATAAGCACTAAAGAGGTTGATGAACAGATGATCAATTGAACAAGAACTCAGTCATACTTTGTTGAGTGGATTCCCAACAATGTAGAAGTCCACTGTTTGTGATATCCCTCCTACAGGTTTGAAGATGGCTTTGACATTCATCGGGAACTCAACATCCATTCAGGAGATGCTCAGGAGGGTCAGTGAGCAGTTCACCTCCATGTTCCAAATGAGGGCTTTCCTGCATTGGTGCACTGGAGAGGGACGGATGACATGGAGTTTACAGAACCAGAAAGCAACACAAACGATTTGGTCTCCGAGTACCAACAATTTCAAGACGCAACAGCTGATGAGGAAGGGAATTATGATGAAGATAAATAGGGTCTGAGGAGGAGGTATAAGCTAATTGACACTTCATCAACTTGTTTTGCTCATGGCGTATGTGTTAGGTTCTCTTTTGTATTGTGTGATATTGCTGTGTTTTTCTTGGTAAAATATAGAGATTGCAGTGTGTTTCATTCCCTTCCTCTGGGACTGTTTTTTACACTTCCTCAATGAGCTACTTTATTTTGTACCAGGAACAACAAAACAGAAACTTGAGTAAAGACGTGGATTATGATATATAGTTTCACAGCTATGTTTACATGCTGAGCTTAATTCAAAAGTGAATGCTGAGGTGACATGTAAATAGAGCAACCTTCATAGCCAAGGCAGAGAATGAAGTAAGTTTTATATTGCATAAGAAATGATTGAAGCTTCATTTGTTGAAGGAATCCCAAAGAACACCCAGATCGACATTGCCTCCCGAAAGTACAATTCCTACGTGGCTGCAATCCTTCCAGGTAGGATTTCTCCTAAAATTATCTGATAGAACAGCTGCAAGGCCTATGGCTCCACTAGGCTCTACTGCAATCTTCAGAATCTCGTAACAGAGTCTCATAGCGTCTACAATTTCCTTATCATCCACGGTTATGACATCATCAACAAAATCTCGTACAATAGGCCTGCTTTTAAAATTCGAATCTTAGGTATCTTAATTTGGCATGAAGTGAATATTAAGCGAAGAAGAAAGACACCACAGGATCAATTCGGCAGGCAAACATGTAGGCTATAATATCCTGCATAGATCTGACCACCAATCTGAGGTATTCACACATAACCTAGAAACCAGTAGGGAGAGTCATCCCACCTTAAATAGATCCTAAGCACGAGATTAGTTATACTACAAATTAATGCATCTTCAATGCATCTCTTTGAGAATTTGAAATTGAAATTACCAGGTGAGATCTCCCAGAAAAGCTCGAAGCCCATCTGCAATGGTGTTGGTCTCTGCCAAATTTATAATCCTACCAGCTGTTTTGGATTGAGCTGCATCATTTGCTCCAATAGGTTCAGCAGCCAAAACTCGAATGGCAGGGTTGATGGACTTGGCGGCCAATGCCACCCCTGAAATCAACCCCCCTCCTATATTTTTATTTTTTTTTGGTCAAGAAATGAAAAAATCAAAATTTTTACAACGAATATGATATGGGAATACAGGTTATTAATTAAAACTTGCAAGGTTAGTAAACAAACCACTTATTGGAACTATTATAGTGTCTATTTGGGGGGCTTGCTCTAGAAGCTCCAGTGTTATAGTACCCTGACCACTGCAAAAACAAGCAATCATTGTCATAATCCTTCACAATCAGGCACCATATTGAATTTTTCTGATTATTTTCTTCAACCTAAAGGAACTAAATATTAGATCGTCAGTAGAGGAGAGGGGAGCACAGACAGAACAAGTGCATTCTGTTTCTAATGAAGTTGAAGCAGACAATGTGGTGCATGTCTCTTAGGGCGTTATGCTTACATCCTTCTCTCCATCTTCCACCACTTGACGCGGAAAAGAGAGCAAGTACATCAGTGGCCAATGGCAATGAATATTTCTTGAAGTTTTCGAGCATAAACCTCAATTTAAAATTTTGAACATGTATTCATTTTTCATCACCAGATTATCCACATTAATTCATTTCTTTTATTTCATTCACACCGTTTCTTTTTTCTTCTTCAATATTTATAACAATCATCAACCTATCCTTCCCTCTACCCCCCACTGCTAAAACTATTGAACTGGAAAGGAAAAATTATTTCTGAACGGATAAACTTAGAAATGATAAAATTAAACTGTAATGAATCCCCCCCCCCCCGGAAGGCTCAAGGGAATTTGTCCCCTACTTTACGCCAAGAATATAACAAACAACAACATTTTCAGCCATGTTTCCCAAGGAGCGAATTTTTGATCCATAATCTAAAATAATGAGCCCTTTCAAATTTGATAGATTTAATCAGCTTGTTAGTCGTTACCTATGACTATAGATACTCTGAGTAAGAATTATAAACTTGGATGACACATTAAGAATAGAGAAAAGATGAGTTCAGAGCCAATGGCCATTCACAATCTGATTCCATATGGGTGCAGAAAAACAAAATGAAATTTATCATGATACCTTATGATACGACCATCATTATATGGATGAACAAGAACTGCACCAATCTCTTTTACCACCTTGGCTGCAGTTTCCTCCCTAGACTGCATATTGGCCTCACTCCAGATAACATTGCCACCATAACGCTTAACATTTTCAACTTTGCATTTCGGAGCATTTTTTGGTACAACTATATAAGCTGGGATCCCCCGTAGTTTTGCAGCCAAAGAGAGTGCTGCAGCATGGTTACCACTAAGTTCGAAGGATGTGATCAGGGGATACTCAGACACGCACATGAAGAAAATCGAACATGAGACAACAATAAGATCAGATCAAACCTGCTATGAGTTACAACTCCTCGAGCTGCCAGACCATCATCAAGTGAAAAGATAGCATTGCAAGCCCCTCTAAATTTAAAAGCTCCACTGATAATTCATAGAATGAAAAAGGGCCTTAAGTTGTGTAGATTCACAGATGGTTTAAGAAAATGGTGAGAATGTCATTTATCAAACAATTGCCTGGAAAAAAAATTGAACTTTTGTCATGCATCACCATTAAGCTCCTCACCCCTTCTGGAAACATTCGCATTTAAAAAGTAGCTTCCTTCCAGCAATAGAATTCAGAGTTTCAGAGGACAGGACTGGAGTTCTGTGTACAAATGACTTAATGCGTACTTGTGCTTCTCTTATGGAGAATATATCAGCAGCATACTTCTCACAGGTGGTTTGGCTTTTCTGTTCCATCTTCATACACCAACACGAAATAATTTATGCAGCAAGGAACAGATCAAATGTAAGAAGTCACTCATATGGTAGCATATCATGCAGAAATAAACAAAATTGGGATTCATCTGAGAAGTTAATAAAAGTATGTTCTAAAACAATACACTGAAATGAGTTAAGAAAAATATAGGCATATAAACAGTGCATAGATTTTTTGTTTTACAACTATTTGATTCATCTCTTCTGTTTGATATCCGGGCTTAAATGCAAATAGGCTGCTCAAAAATAAGTTTTACCATAGCCGACGTACTACTCTACTCACAGAATCTTAGCATTAACAGAACTTTTGCCCCAGAAGAATGTACTCGCAAAATGGGTGCAAGGACCAACTGAAACACAAATGGTAACTCCATCCCCATCAAAGTTTTGATTTTTTTGTGCAAATCTAACTATGCATGTGCATGCATATATGTACAGGTGGATGGATTAGAGCCAATGAATATTACAATACAGGACAACCTAATACCTTACTTATCACTATTCAGCCTAGACCATCGAAACCTGCAAATGAGAATGGGCTAATGGCAGACCACATAGGTTTGGTAACTAAGTTGTATCAGGACCTTACATTTTCTACAAATGTTTAGAATTTTAAAGTTGATCTTGATTTGGCAGCAGTTCAAACACATTACACATCTAAGGTTGAAAACAAAGGATTTGATTTAAAGCAAAGGCCAGGCTGATCGGTGAATGAAAAAGGGTTATTTAGTTCCAGCTAAAAGTTAAACATAAGCTAGGTCAAAATTTTCACTGAACAATCATATTACAGGTAATTAACCCCAGAGATATGCTTATCAGGAAAACCTCAGGACCAGGGGTTATTTGGCATCAATTCAGCCAGTAAACTGAATGCCACCTCCTGAAATTGACGTTCTAGAATAGATCGAGTTTGGGTAGAGTGCTATCCACACATCAGAGTTACAGTTAAACTCCTCAAGAACTCTTGGGCCAATTAAAATTTGTCGAATTGACTCTTTTGCAAATGTTCAAAGACAATTGCTCATCATATTTTTCTCATTTGACTGAAGTCATTAAACCTTACGTATTATGTAAGAAGGCACCATGAGAAATTTTAACAGTATTCACTTATAGCACAAGCAATATAATACCTTCTTTAAACAAATTCTAAAATTTATTTCAGAATTTACTGCCTACATGCATCGTCTTAGTGATACATTCAACTCAACATGGAACGCCCCCACATTATTTCACCATTGACTCGAGCCTCATCCCGAAAATCAGAACATGACCCTCTCTATTTACTCACAGTAAATGAAGAAAGCGATCAAGATCGAAGAAAATGGAACTTATTTCAGATTCAAACGCATTCAAATAAGAAGAAGAGCAAAACGATGAACCTTGAAGAAGCTTAATAGCCAAGAAAGCGTTTCCACGAGATTTTTGAACCACGAGATTCGATTCCACTTCACTTCTCTCGATCGAACAAGAACGAACACACTCCTAATGGCAATCCCACAATTCTTATTTGCAGCATAGATACGGTGCCGTCCTGGGAAGAGTGTACTAATTGCACATGGGTTGATTACTTGATTTAGACCGGGTCGGGGCTAATACTCAATTCAAAGCTAGAAGTGAAAATATGATGCAAACTATTAATACGATACAAATACAACACGAAATTAAAAAAAAATTAGTCTTTCTTAAGCTACCTATTTTGTAAATAAGTGAACACGATACAACACAATTAATAAATAAATTGAGTATAAATAAAATCAATCAAAAAAATATATAATATGACTCGTGTACATATCAATTGTACATAATTCATACACAACACGAATTAATAAACGAATCGGATATGAGTATAATACTTTCTGACACAATTCGCTAAGATTTGACACAAATTCACCTCACCCAACACAATTGATAGGTCTATTCAAAATTACAAGGAATCCAATTTTGATATATCTAAATCACAATTCAATTAAAATTTTTGAATTTTAAATTCATTTATTATAAAAAATTTAAAATTTTAACTCATATTCACATTCATTAATAATCAAATATCATATTCATTCCATTATCCGATCTAATTTAAAATTTTGAATCTCAACAAATTTTTTTTAAAAAATAATAATTTTACAAACTTTCCATTATTTTCAGCCGCTAAACTCTCTCTCTTGTGGAGGATTGACATAGAGAAGATTTTCGACAACAGAGAACATATATTCAACAATTCTTTCTCTCACGTGGACTTCTTGTGTCCATCGAAACTAGAAACCAGATCCGTCGAACTGGTTAAGGTACTTGTATATCCATAATTTTTCTTTGGTGTATGAGATTTGTATTAAAGTTTTCGATCAAATCCTCCGGCCATTTTTTTTTGGTTTTCTCTTTTCTGTCTCCCTCCATCTCACTGTATGTCCATTCTACGCAGTCACACACACTTCACACAGGGGTGGCCTAACACAACTTAGAGCCTAAAGCACAAATTTTACATTAGATTTCATTTAATATTTTAGGAAGATAATAATTTTTTTAATAAGTATTAGATATTTTATAGAAAGTTGTAGTATGATTTATTTTTAGAAGTTTTGAGATCGGGGCAGGATCAAACAATAAATTGAGTTCAATTGTAAAGTCAATATATTACACATTAATAAATTGAATGAAGACTTAAAGTCCCAATAAGAAAGTTAAAGATAATAACAAAAATCTCAAACAAAATAACGAGAGTGAGAGAGAGAGAGTTGAAGAGAAGTGGTGAGAGTCAAATAAAAAATAGTGAAAATAATCGAAAATAATAGTAACTTTTAAAACTAAAAGTCATTTAAAGTTTCGATCAAATTCACTATTTTTTTATCCAAGTGTTAACTATTTCTCTGTCATTTAAAATGTATGCGTGTGAGATGAACAATATTTTTCGACTTAAATTTTAAATTTTATTTTGTTGACTTAAATAGTGTTCAAATTTTCCCATCCCCAACCAATTTTGACCCTAACCAACTTGACCGGCTTCCATAAAAATTGGCCGGCTAATAAAAGGATTTTTGTTTTTTCGGGTAGGAATGGCATTCTTACCTGACCAGATTCGAGCTACGTGTATAATTGTTTTAAAAAAATATACACATGTTCATTTGTGCACAAAAATGCTAAAATTCCCAGCGCATCCTCCTGCCCCGAGTCTCACAGGCTCTCGCCTCTTCCTTCTTCTCTTCTTCTCAGTCGATTGATCCCTAGCGCCCCCTCCTCTTCGAGTCTCAGAGACTGTCGCCTCTCTCGCCGCCTTCTCTTCGAAGCCACAAGCCACACGCATCCCAGGTTCTCTCTCTCTGTATGACAGTCTTTGTGTGAGTCTTAATTCCTTTTGTTTTTCTGAAATTGAAATCATATGATAAGAGTTGCAGGAGTTTTGTTGTTAAGCTAAATTATAACGAGTTTTAATCATTGATCTAAATCTCATTATTGAACTCTAAAATTTGGGGCTTTTTTAATATGTAGGGCTTAAAGCCCAAGGTTTTTTGAATATACTGTTGAGCCGGCCATGACTTCACACTCACACACTATGGCAGAAGGGTTTAATTGCCAGAGGGATTTATACCAGCGATACACACACGAACACATGACCAAGATTTCGTTGATTTGGAGGTCTTAAATTCAAAGTTGGTGGATTAAGTTGATGTCACAACTTAGTTTGGTTCCATTAAAAGGGCAGATTTGATTTTTCAGTCGTTTAGTTTTAGTTGGGTTATCAGTTTTTTTGTAGTGTATTGTCCGAGAATTGTTTTTTGTCAGCAACGAAAAAACACGTTGTTTCGAACAGGTGGGAACATTTGAGCCCAGTTTATAACACAATAACTGATTATCATTTGGTTTCTGCAGAGGTTTGCTCCCCAATATTAATGGTTGCTTTTTGAGGAATTAAATAATTGGACATAGTTATGTTAGTTTGGTATACGAGTTGTTCGCCTCTTGAATTTAATACGTCCAAAACTACAGACATGTGCCATGTTTCAGTAAGGGAAATACGGCATGCCCTTTTTTTACCCAGTATGTGAATTCAGTTGACATAGTTTTAAAATATTATATTGGTGAGTGACAATTGAACTTGCAAGTACTTTCTTGATACCTGTTATGCCAACAACATTGCTCATGTAATCGACTATCTCATAGAGGGTCAGAGTGATACATTGCTTCCTCTTGATGTCACACACACAGAGGATCCTATGCTGGTGGATTAAGTTGATGTCACAACTTATAGTTCCTTTCTTTTTTTTATACCAGCGACACACACACACAAACACAAACACATGAGGTCTTGACCTTCTGATTATTTTTTGCTTTTTTTCAATCCACCCCTCACCTAACATTGTTGGGTTTATAAATGAGCACAGTTTCGTTGATTTTATTTATTGCTTAAACATAGTGAATTTAATTATGTTCTATCAACAGTGGGTTTTTTTTGCCCGAGGTATTTGTTACATGTGGTGGATTGGAAATTTGGTGATTGAATTTGTAATTATGTTGTGTTTTTGGGTTGGCTAGTGGTAGTGGTGATGAATTCATGAGTCTTATAAGTGAGCAAGGTTTCATTGACTTTATTTATTGCTTAAACGTTGTTAGTATTTTTTTTTTGGTGAAGTATTCTGTATAAATGGTGTTTTTTAGGGGAGTTTTTGGTACATTTGTATGACATTGACATTTACATAGAGGATATGGTTGTGAGTACTTTTCTAGCTATTCTAAATCAAGAATTGGTAAGAACATTTTTGAGCCATTCTTTTTGAATCCTGCATTTATGTATGATGGAATATAATATGTTTTTGGTTGGTTTTGGGTGTGAATATGTATGATAAAGTAGCTTTTTGGGAAATTGTGGTATTTGGTATGCCTTTTGATTGACATTTTTTTTTTGTTATGCGGGCAAGTACTATAGAATTATTTATGTTGATTAAATTACTTGAATCCTAGTTCGGATTACCATTTTGGAGTGATATTATTGGGAATTTGCCTCTAATGGATAACACTTTGGTTTGAATTGTTGCATTGATTGGACTTAAATAATTTGCTTGTGATTGGTTGGTTGTTACTCTATCTCAATTCGGTTTAATATACTTGAGATTGATTGAATTGTTTTTGCTACATTTATTTGATTCATTTTAGTTATTTATTCTCCGAATAAGTTGTTTGTTAAAATTCAAGGATAAAGTATTGAATTTGAGTTGAACTAGACCAATTAATGAGTTTTATGTTGCCTCCACTGTGAAACAATCTTGGCTCCCCCCTGGTATGCTTATTTCTTGAACACATAAAAATTGATTGAAATGCATCATTCTGACATTGTCTTCATCAACAGGTACAGGTGAATTTAATTTGTTTGGATTCGAGTTTTTACGTGACAATGGGGGAAGAAGGAAATGAAACTGGTAGCTTTGAAGATGATGTACTCTCTGCCTTAGCTACAGGTCTTGAAGTTGAGATGACTAAAGATGACCAAGGAGAAGAAGAGCAAGGAGAAGAAGGAGATGGTAATAGCGATGATGGAGAGTTTGTTCTGAGATTTGAAGACGATATGAATCCTTTTGATTTTACAGAAAATGATGCATTTGGAGTCCAGCCTTATCAACGATTTCAACGCCTCGAATATGAATCTCTTGCTGAACGAAAGCGAAAAGTACACGGGGATCATTCGTGTGGAGAAATGTTGAAGAAGGCCAGACAGGAGGATGTTTTTGGTGCCGACATAGATGAAATAATGGAAGCCATGAATTTTGGGAATAGGAGAAAATCAAGGAAGAACAAGAAAAGAGGCAGACCAAAGGGATCTAAAAATAAAGCTAGCCCTCAAATAACACGAATGCTTGGTGAGGGTACTCTTCATTATGCAAAGGGTCATTATTCAGAGGCCATAAGGGTTTTGAAAGAGGTTGTTCGGCTTGCACCCAACTTGCCTGACGCCTATCATACACTTGGCCTTGTGTATGATGCAATGGATGAGGGAAAAAAGGCCATGAGTTTTTACTTGATTGCTGCTGAGATGAAGCCAAAAGATTCATCCCTTTGGAAATTGCTTGTTTCGTGGTCGTTAGAGCAAGAAAACACTGGTCAGGCAATGTACTGCCTTTCTAAAGCAATAATGGCAGATCCCAGTGATATTTCGCTTAAATTTGATCGTGCTTTACTTTACATCAAGCTTGGGGTTTATGAGAAAGCTGCTAAATCTTATGATCAAATATCCCAGCTCTACCCGGATAACATTGAAGCACACAAGGCAGCTGCACAGTTGTATAAACATTGTGGTCAGGTAGACCGTTCAGTTAGCATTTTGGAGGATTATCTTAAACATCACCAAACTGAAGCTGATTTGAGCATTGTTGATTTGTTAGCAGCCATATGCATGGACAATCGTGATTATGCCAAAGCTCTTCAACATATTGAGCATGCACAGTCAGTCTACTATTTTGGGAAGGAATTGCCACTCTATCTAACGGCTAAAGCAGGAATCTGCTACCTTCATCTTGGAAATGTGGACAAGGCAGAGATTGTTTTGAGGGCTTTGCAGTTGGAGAATGCATATGATCATACTGATTTGATTACTCAAGTTGCGGACTCGTTTAAGCATCTGGGGCACTATGGATCTGCATTAAATTACTTTTTGATGGTGGAAAGTTGTTCTGAACAAGGAAATGGAGTTTTGGACTTGAAAATTGCTCAATGTTATCTTTTCTTGAAGGAAAAAGATCAGGCAATTAAATTCTTCTATAAAGCTTTGCACTCACTTGAGGACAGTGTTGATGCTCGTTTAAATTTAGCTTCCTTACTTCTTGAAGAAGGGAAAGAAGATGAAGCCATCTTGTTGCTTTCTCCAGCAAATGCAGGGTTGACATTGGACACAAGTTGTGATCAATCTAAGATGTGGTGGCTTAATGAGAAAGTTAAGCTCAAGCTTGCCAACATTTATCGAGCTAAAATGATGTTCGAGGAGTTTGTTGATGTAATCCATCCCCTAATTCATCAGTCATTGACTATTATTACTGCTAATAAAAAGGTTAAAGCAAGGAAGAAGCTCTCAAAAAGTGTTCTTCTGGAAAGAACCAAAGTGTTGGAAGACCATCAAACTGATAATGTGTTCCATGGATTTAGACCAACAGCTAGTGCATCAGACTTGTCAAAAGCTGCTAGAGCTAGAAAGTTGCTTCAAAAGAAGTCAGCTTTGAAGGAACAAATGAAGGCAAAAGTGTTGGCTGCTAGTTTGGATTGGCAAAGTGAAGATTCAGATGATGAGCCTCGGCAAGAATTGAGGAAGCCACCCCTACCTGAACTTTTAAAAGATGAGGAGCATCATCAACTTATTTTAGATTTATGCAAGGCTTTGGCATCTTTACAAAGATACCAGGAAGCATTTGATATCATTAAACTGATTTTGAGATTGGTTCCCCACAAAATGTCTGGTGAGAGGAAGGATGAGTTCGTGACCCTAGGTGCTCAAGTGGCATTGAAACTGATGGATCCCAAACACGCGTATGATTTTGTACGAGATATTGTTCAACAGCGTCCTGACAACATGGCTGCCTGGAATTACTACTACCATATAATATCGAGGATGGAGATTCATCACTCTAGGCATTCCAGATTTTTGAACAGAATACGAGATGAGTACAAAAATTGTGTTCCACCCATAATTATTTCAGGTCATCAGTTTACCGTTGTCAACCAACATCAAGCAGCTGCAAAAGAGTACCTAGAAGCTTATAAGCTTATGCCAGACTGTCCCTTTGTCAATCTCTGTGTAGGCACTGCGTTAATTAACTTAGCCCTGGATGTAAGACTAAAGAACAAGCATCAGTGTTTGGCACAAGGCTTGGCATTTCTATACAACAATCAGCAGCTTTGCGGAGATAGCCAAGAAGCCTTGTACAACATAGCCAGGGCATATCATCATGTTGGCCTTGTTTCTTTTGCAGCTTCATATTACGAAAAGGTACTTTCTACTTCTGAAAAAGATTATCCTGTTCCCAAGCTTCCTTATGAGCATCCAGATCTCACAAAAAATCGAAAGCCTGGTTACTGCAACATTCATCAAGAAGCAGCTTACAACCTGCACCTGATCTACAAACAAAGTGGGGCACATGATCTTGCCAGGCAGGTTTTGCGAGACCACTGCACCATATGAAAAATTATACAGAAAATCTGGATGTAAATTTGTCAGTAATCATGATTATATTGCAGTCATGTGTATACAGTCGTTTTGTCATACCAATGGAACTTTCTCTCTTTTTCCTTGCTTATTTAGTGCGTCTTTGGATGAGTTTAAGTTTTGACCTGTTTTCACCGGGTAACCTTTGAAATCATGTACAACATTGTTAAACATTTGGCACTCTCTTGAAATCAATTCTAAAATGACATAAATTTTTAATTCTAAATCTATCATGTATAATTCATAATCTGTTGACATGTTTTTACTAATTCAATATAGCTTCTAATCCAACCATTTTTATATTACTGCTTGCAAAAATATAAATCTTGGGATGTCATTTTTTTTTATTGGTTATAATATTTTTTGTGGTCTTATGTTCTCTTCGATTACCGATGAAATGATATTTGAAACCAAAGTTTGATCTTTGCCCTAACCATGTCTCTGTCTTGACGTACATGTCTCGAATGTCAGCTAACTACATATAAGGTGCATATCTGCAAAACCCTTATCCTAGGAGTTGACACTTTTAGCCTACTTAAGCTGTGTGGTGTGGTTGCTTTACAAGATGCAGGTTCATTACGAGCGATTCAGAAATCAAATGTTACTGATAAAAAATTGCAATATACTGAAAGAGCAAGAGACTTCCAAGTGCAACGTGAATACAGTCACCGACTATATTGAAGGTATTGCTCTGCAGATTGCTATTCTTAATGGCAAAGAAAGGTTAGTATACAACTCTTCCTATGGACTTACAAATAATCATCCCCCAATTAGATTTTCGCATCCTACACTCCTATTTATGAGGAATCTGGATTGCTTCATTCAGCTCAATGGTCTGAAAATTTGTTCTAGGCATTGCATATAGGCTATGTATTATTGAGTATGTACAGGTTCCTTCTGCCTAAAACTAAATACACGAATGGCAAGAAAAAAAAGGTATGATTATGAGGAAATTGTATACAGAGTCCCATTTAGACTTCGCGTGGCCCGAGAACCTGTAGTATAATGCTTATTATATTGGAATCAAGGGTGTGAAACAATATTCAAAAGTATATCCCCAATATGCCCTGAAAAAATATTCAGTGGAAAAAAAAAAAAGAAATCATAAATTGCTTTAGGGGTCTTACATAGAAATACATCAGATCTCTAACATGCAGAAGTAAAAAAATAACATTGATCTTAGAAGTTATAAAAAAATATGCTGTAAAATGATATAATCTACCAAGGTAGTGAAGGCAACTGGAGGTGCATAAACAGTAAATAAGGTTTATGATTGAAAGCTATTTTCCTCATCGCTTGAGTATGATACCAATGCTTAAAGAAAAATATGATGTTCAACAATAAGTTTTGCCTTATTATGACTGTGATCACTTCTCTGCAATCACACACTCTTGGCACCAACAGAACTTTGTCCCCAGAAGATGGTGCTTGCAACATGGATGCAAAGAACAAATAAAGACACTAATGGTAACTCCAGCCTAACCAAAGTTTTGGTTTCTGCGTGTGCTAGCATGTGAAAGCATATATGTAAAGGTGGATAGATGCTAGTCACTAGACAGTAAATTAGGCTGGAGTTACCATTAGTGTCAAGATTTTGCGGCAAAGAATGACTACAAAGACTCACCCATTGATAAAAAATGTTACATTCAACTGAGTGAGTTAAAATATAGTATGATTTAATCCTAAATCATCTATACTACTACTAAAGGTCAACAAGTTGTAAAAACTTTTGACTATCTTTATTAACACCTAACAAAATATGTAAAGACTACACTATCAACTACCAAATCACATTTCTAACTCAAAAGTCAGCTAATCAAGAACCACTATAAATAAAATCATTTTATTCCTCACCTTGTTTCCTCTTTAATTGCTAACCACCTTTTGGTTTCTCCCAACGATCCATCAAGTTGCATTGTATGGTTTGACATCCACAGGATCTACTATGCCCACTAATTTGCATTTATTATGATTACAAATAAACTTTTAATTTTTTAAAATATAATTGAAGAAACAAATAATGACTACAATTGTGTATGTTGATGTGAGGAACAGGTAAACTGGTTGGTTTTGAGTTGCAGGTTCAAAGAATAGCAATTTGCAACTGAAAGGTCTCACCTAGGAGGAGAGATGAGATATGACTGAATTGCTATTGTCATTCTCTTTCTATCTTCCCAAAACATTAAACCTACTACCCACATCATCGATTCATCGCAATCCAGTCCTATACCCCAAGACCATTGGAAATGATTGGCCAACTGTGTGTGCATATATATATATATATATATATATATTACTTACACAGATATTCTCAAGTGCTTCAAGTTTGTCCACTTCTGTTTGTTTTCCTAAAAAAATGTTTGTAGAATTAAATTGTTGGTAACAGCTTGAACCTTACCCAAAATTCCTTGCATAATCCCCATAGTATATGGGTCAGTGTCCCTTGGAATTGAATGTTGATTCTTTAGAGTTCATTTTGTTGTCAAGAGTGGAGAAACTTGAGAAGTAATGTTAGTTTGTGGAATTGAAAATGTAATCTGCCTCTTGTCGGTGGTCATATATAATTTTGTCCAATTAGTTTCTTTGATGTAAGGTTGAGGATATCTTCCTTTGTTTTGTCCACCAACCTGATGACTTGGAGGTTGGTGCTGTGTAATAGTTTCACTGCTACTTTGTTAACTTAAGATTAATGAGATTTATGTCGAATCCTGTGTTAATTTTATTGATGACTTGGAGGTTGGTGCGTGTAATAGTTTCACTGCCACTTTGCTAACTTAAGATTAATGAGATTTATGTCGAATCCTGTGCTAATTTTATTGATAAGTTGGTGTCCACTCATTTTCCCAAACCTCAAGAATTTTACACCTATTTGGAATGAAGAGGCAATTGAAGGTTAGCTCTCCATTTGGGTCTCTATTTTGCCTCTCTTCTTGTCAATGTATATGCTCATGCGCATGTGTCTATTACCTTATCTATACTCCCAGTATTTGTCCCAAAGGATCGGGCAGTTGTAATGTGAATGAGAAATACTGTGAAAGATAGCAAAGTTTACCCCTGCTATGAATTAAGTTATAATTGGGTGGCAGGCTTTTGTATTCCCTTCTATGAATTAAGGTGTTCATTAGCAGAACAATGCAAAGGTGAAATGAGATTTTTCTACAGCCTATCTCTAGATATTGTTATTGGGCATCGACATCCATGTGGGCTAAAATTTTATATGAAAGCTGCAGCAAGTGTCTTAGCTAAAGATTTGTCTTTCACATTGATTAAATTTGGGTAGGCATGCTGCATTGCTGATGCTTTCTTAGCTTACTTTTTCTGATGGCTTACAGTTGCCTCGATTTGTAGAGCATGCAAGGAAGACAACTATGGGAGGACAATATGTTAGGCGGCCTTGTCCTTCCTGTTTGGGCCCTTTGGGGAACTATTGAGAAGGCCGTCTCAAGCAGGTAACTTGACCTTATTTGCTTCTTTATTACGTTGTGTGCTTTTTGCCTGACATTGTATATGCAAATCAGTTAGTAATTTTTTGACCTTAGTAGTCCCTTGTTAAATGTGGATTAGGATAGAAAATTAGTTGTAATCAAGGTCTATATTCTGCTATTCTTATATCTATATATGTCAATTGTAGGTGATATCTCAAAATTATGCTGCAGTAACGAACTTTTGCTGCTTGAGAAAGTTTCTGCACTGTTTACAATGTTTAGCTAATAATATTAGATCAATTTCTTCTGGTTTCATCCATATTTAGTGCTCTCTTAAACTTTTGAGGGCTTCATTGCCATTACTGGGTCTGGCTTGCCCATGTTTTACCTAGGACGTAAAGCTTGAAGTCGTTAATATTTGATTTTTAGCTCTGGGTTGGGGACAAACAATGGAAGTGCTGACAAATCATCAGCGAATAAGACAAAAGTGACAAATGGTAATAGAGTTATTGACCACTTTACGGCAATTTTAAAACAAATTTACCGGCACTTTTTAAAAAGCGAGGTTGTTGACTCCTCCGCTTTTAAGGTTGAATTCATTGGACTTAACAACCTCTTTATATATTTGACTGAAGCAATGAATAATCTTTTCCAACCAATTATTAAAAGTGAAGTTAATAACACCGTTTTTTAAAAAATTTCGTAATTTGATAAATAAGTTTAAAAGTGTCGTATTTTAGTAAAAAAAATTGAAAATTGCCGTAGAGTAGAGTGGTAAATAACTAAATGGTAATGAAACTTGATGTTTGTGGACAAGTAATATACACTAGAATCATGAATTGATAACACAACAGGGGTCACTTAGAACTGGCATTACCAATCAGCCCGAAATTAAAGCTTTTGGTTGGTGGTCTAAAGTGTAAGCTCCACTGCATTGGGTACTTAAAACTCTGGTTTTTTTTTTTTTTCTTGGAGTGTCTATCAGTTGTAAATATTTGATGTGTTTGCATAGAGGAGTTGAAAGAAAAGCTGGATAAGCACTTGTCGGCAGCAAGGTGAGGCTCAAGAGAAGATGAGGTTAAATATTACTCATCTTTTACTTCTAACATAGAAGACAGTTGTGAATGTTATATGAATAGAACTAGAACTTTTACTTTACGAGGTTAAATTTTGCACAATTTGTATTTTCTACATGTCAGTTACCTTTGAAAATCTTGCACACACAGACAAATTCAGATAAAATATTTTGTAAAATTTGATATATCCAATAGATCGTATTTAGTATGTCCAATAGATCTTGGACAGCAAACTTGTACAGATCAATGAACTTTACATCTATGGGTGATACACTTAACTTTATTCTCCCAAAGAAGTAAATAGTTTGATCGGTTTCACACACACACACACACACAGTAGCATGATAAATTCAAGATTCCCCCATTAAAGGATGAAAACAATCATTATTTCAGATTCGTACTTATTAAAATAAGAAAAGCAAAACGAAGAACCTAGAAATAAGTATAATAGCTCAATAAATGGTCAATGAATTGACCTCTGCGTAGAACAATTCTATTTTTAGGTGCAGCATACAGATATGGTGCCCCTCCTGGGAAGAGTGGATTTCACTGCACACGGTTCAGAATGACATCTTCAAGCTGAACACTGCCTATCTCGCAAAGTAAGTGGTTAATAAACAAAAGATGTCTGAGAATACAACACCACACGAATGCATGCATATGTTACATTGTTAAACAAATCCTATGTTTTATTACGAAGTTCACAACAAAAGGGTCTAACAAAGTGCACTTGGTAGCCCTTGTCTGCATCTGCTGTCGCTATATTGACGCAATAAACCCGACAAACAAGCATCTGGTGATCTTTTTATTTGTATTCAGATTCTCACATCTTAGAACGCAATGAGCTTTTTTGGCTAGTCTCACCATCACTGTTTGCTTCCATCAATCGCTGCTTCTGAAGCTTTTTTTTGGCTCTGAAGAGGACAGCATGAACTTCATCAAAATGTGGTTTTGTTGCATTCTTTGTATCCTCAACCCACTGCAAAACTTTCTTGTGTGGGCCTAATATTCGGCTGCAATCCTTCTCATCCAAAACCTAAACTCAGGAAAAAATGTTCACGAGATATATTAATTTCCTCCCGAATAACTTCTTCATTCAAGTTTTAGGATTCTAAATCAGACCACAAATGCAGTGGAAAGAAGCTCCTTTAAACACAACAATAATTTGTAATCGACTGATACATGAAAGTGAATCCTATGAAAAAATCAACAATATGAATGATATATTACTCTCAGACAAGAAACAAACAAACTGGAATGCATTCAGTGTTCATACCGATGATTCATAAGCCATTCATGTCATGCAATCCATATCAACATTAAGCAGATATTAAATTCTAGTAGTAGTAGATGCTAAACTGGCTCAAAGTAAATGCAGATAATACCCTTCCACAAGGATCTAGGTCATTCTGGCAAAACTGTATCGATGAAGATGATGTTCTAATAGGAGATTCTCTAGTTTATATTACTCCAATGGGAACATCATCCACAAAGCCCTATTTCTGAATTTTCAGTGGGCTTCGGCTTTGAATCTTTTTGTTTGACTCCTAAGGTGATGCAATTTTCTATTTATAATGGTGCTAATAATATCAATAAGCTACATTCCATTTACCTCAAGTTGCATAATTTCACAAACTAGGCTGAGATCTGCAATGGACGGTTGTAAACCTCCCAACAAAAACCTCCCCTTCCCTTGGAGCCAAAAGGATTCAATCCTTGCAAAGGATGCATAGAGAATTTTCTCAGCGTCAGCAGCAGCTTGAGGATTCTTCTGAAGGCCCAGAGCAGGTGCAAGTACAGTATTTATAGCAAAAGTAGCTGAAATGAAGAGTATTATCTTAGAGAGAATCATACACGGATCATCATAAAGGCACAAAGGGAAACAAAATGGCAATACCAATAAATGGTGATAAAGAACAGAAAATATACTACTAATTGGTTATGATAAAGAACAGCAATGATACTATCAATTGGTTGAATTAACTTCTCCATCACTAAAAAACCCTGATTCCATTGAAACTTGGGTAGTTCTTTTATTTTGATCTAAATTGTTACAAACTTAATGGCACTTCAGCAACTTTGATAAAGTAAATGGCAAACCTGCACCACGGCGTAGATTGGAGTGATGCCAATCCAACACTGAGTTAATCTTAGCTCTTCTGAACAGGTCAGCAGGATACCTTTGAGAATGGATAAATGAATTGGTTGAAAAGTATAAATAGAGAAAATGAAATACAAGAACAAAGAGGCAATATAATCCTACAAAAAAAATAGTAAAACTCATAGAAAAAAAAAATACTATTTTGAAAAAACTACACCAGCTTAAATGGATGCCATACAAAATTATGCAATTGGTATTTTAACTTCCACATTTTGCCACATTTGTTCAAAAAGACAGTGTTTAAGCTCTAAGGAGAACTTGAATGCAGGGCCAAACATATGACTTCGACTGCATTTCACACTAGAACTAAAGCTGTCTTGTGTCACTTGAATGTCAATGAATAGCAATCAAAAGAACTCCCACCAACCTAAGAAATACATCTTAAGTCATAATCTTGACAGATACACCTGTAGCCAGTAAGTCATAATCATCCCATACCTAAATTGAAGCTGGTGGCAATATTGAATCAACTAATCTTACCAATGATCTGCAACTCCAGGAAATGCGCAAGCAAGATAGATAAGAATTGCATGACTGCAAAGCATATCAATGTCATGAGATAATCATCAAAATGTTACAAGCTGGTTAAGTAATAGTAAGTAGAGAAAGAAAATGCCAGAAGTAGTGTCTTCTAGCTTATGTTTGTGAGAAGTACCCACATACAACATCAGAAAATGTATAATAAGCCAAATTTTAGTTGCATAACTAACAATGGCTATTTAGAATCATTACCACCAATCAATGTATGAACTTTTTTTGGATTAAATCAATGTATGACTTAAAATAATACAATTTATGTAGGGAAAAATGATTTTGAAGAAACATCCTGCTTTGAAAATGACAGCTCAAATAGAGAGGATTGTACTGGATGGAAGCATATTGGGGCAAAACAAACGCATTATATTTTAATCTCAAATATAGTCAGTTACCTTCGAAATCTAGAACCTATGCACTAAAGAACACAGTTTAAAAAAATAAAAAAAAGTGATGAAGTAAGCAAAAACCAGCGATTTAGAACCCATGGTAGTCAAAGAGAGGTGTCCACAACATCTAACTTAGCAAAAGAATATCTGTGGCAGTAGTGAAACTGAGGCAAAGGAAGATAACTTGTAGCAAAGGATGAAACTCAGGTATTTTATATACTAACCCTTAAAAGTGCATGTATGTTCAAATCCAAAAATCCAAATTCCTCCAACAATGATTAATAAATTGCATTGACATTTAACTGAGTGGACCATCTACTGGTCATTCTCTAACAGCAAATTATGTCATCTATCCTCTAACACTGATTAAGAAGCCCATGATAATGTGTGTCAAATGGTTAAGTTCAAATCAACCCAAAATAAAAGGAGCAAAGAAGAAACATTACATACATAACACATCATATCAAAAGACACCTAGAATTTAGAATACAACCAGAATTGCAAAATAAAATTGCATATAAACACACATCAACAATATTGATAAATGATAGCTACTAACCCCTTAAATCTTTAATTACCTCTCAAACAGCTTAAATCTTCCATCAACAATTGCCGGAACTTGTGCCATGGGATTTATTTCTGAAAGAAACCACAGGCAAAGGAAAAATACGACACATTCGTCCTTTGTTCATCAAATTTACATGTTAGATTTTAAGCAAATAAATTATTGACAGAACAATTCAAAGCACAAATGCCAATTCAAACTTCAAAGTACAAATGCCAATTCAAACTTCAAAGTACAAATGCCAATTCAAACTTCAAAGCACAATTGCCAATTCAAACTTCAAAGCACAAATGCCAATTCAAAGCAACAAGAATTGATATCCATATTATGATATTACTATAATTCACGTTAAAACAACACAGCAGGTAGGCCATAACTAGCAGTAGCTCACAAAAGCAAGAAAAGAAAAAACCTATAATAGCAACTGCAATTACCAAATTCAATAATATGTTTCATTCTATAGCAGATTCCTATCCAACCTCCCCCCATCAACTCAATTCAGCCTCTCCCAACCCAAAGTCCATATGGTTCCAAAAACAAACCATTAGACCCCCAAGCAAACTAAAACCCATGAAACCCCCAAAAGAAAAAAACTCCCAAATCTAAGCTAGGTTCAATTTAGAACCTTATCACCGGATTAATCGGACAGATTCTTAGTGCAAATGTTATTCGAAAACGCACCTTTAAATTCAGGAGATAAATGCTGGCGTTTGGATAGGTCTACTTTGATCTCCTCGAAATCTATTCCATTAATCCTTCACAAATACCAAAAACATGTCGATTTAAGGTACAATATACAGACTAAACAATAGTAAATGAATGAAAAATTGAAAAACCAGGATTGGAAGGAAAAAATAATTTACTTGCAGAAGATGAGAACTGCCCGAGATGGTTGGGACATTCGATCAGCGTATACTTTGAGCTTCATACTCTCTCTCTCTCTCTCTCTCTCTCACACACACACACAGAGATTAAATACTGTGCAGGCGATCGCTGTCTGTATGATTTTATCTGATTTCAGAGCTCCAAAAAGAAAATGAAGATGATTTCGCCAGAACTTTAGGTGACTAAGGTGGGACGCACATCAAAGGATAATGGGGTCCGGTCTATTCTGGTTTGGTGGAGAATTGGGCTTTTGTCGTTCTATTTGGTCCAACTACTGGGACTGTCCTTTGAAAGGCCCACGTGTGAGCTAGCATGGACTATCCAATTGTCACAATATGGGCCAGATATGATCTGATGGGCCACAGGTCATTTGTCCCACCCTCATTCGTTTGTCTTCTATTTCGTACTTCACGATCGCACTTAAGTTTAACCACACCATCACCGTCCAATCACCATACAAAACCATCTCAATCCTAGATCTGAACCGTCCAATGCTCATCGAAATTTCGAGACCGACACTTCGGACGACATGATGCCACGTGAACCCTCACGTTAGCTCGTGAATTGGACCTGGGCAAACCGACGATTCAGATGTGGGGGTTTGATTTTGTTAATATCTCCTGAGCTTAATTAATACTTACGAATCCTGAGTGATTGTAAGTATTTGGGTTCACTCTACGGGTGGGTCCAAGAGACCTTTGGTCAATCTATTGTAAAACTGCATACTCAGAACTTTTTATATCGACTAAGTATTCATAAGTATATGCCAGAACAAGTAGGAGCCGTTTCTAATGAAAAAATAAAATTTAATTAAGATTTCGTATAGTCGACATGTACACGTCATGCCCTCTGATAATTATGTCATTGTATCTACGTTACGAGGGCTCTCAGTCATATGGATAGTTCAATGTGTTCATCGATGCTTGACCTTAGATGTGGATCATCAAAGGCACATTAGTATGATGCACTTCTCCTATTCAAATCGGTCTCCAAAATCTTTTTAATGATCTATGCAGGGACGGACTTATTGGTGGGCTGAGGTGGGCTGAAGCCCAGGGTAAAAAAAAAAAAATTACCATTATGTACCAGCCCAACCCTCCTCTCAAAAAAAATCCATTTAGTACCAGCCCAACCCAACTCACCCAACCCAGCCCACTGCAAAGCTTTCCCATTTCAACCCAGCCCACTGCAAAACAACCGGTATCTCTCAGTCACTTCCTTCCCCCATCCCCCATGTCCTGTCTCTTCTCTCTCAGGCGAGTCATTTCCTGAAAATTTCGGACACGCAACGGCTCCATGGCAGGCGGCGACGCCAGCGAGTCCACTGTGCAAACTCCCTGGTGTGATGGCTTCTTGAATCACACACAACTTGGTTTCCATTTCTACTCAAGGTTTATTTTTTTCTCTGGTTCACAATCAGTCCGTCGCCGTCGGTGCTTCAGATTTCGGTGCTTCACGGTCGGTGCTTCAAGGTTGGTGCTCAGCGCCTCAGACCTCTTCTATTCAAGGTCGGTGCCTATCATTCTTGAGCATAGCTTCTATTCACCATGGGTTTAAAATCCTCAATACTTTAACCATTTCTGCTATATCCCTTTGTTTGCTTTAAAAATAGTATATCTAATGGAAAATGTTCCCAGCTTGTTGTTAATTCTTAGGCCGACATGGGTTAATTCCCAGCTTGTAGTTAATTCTTAGCTTGTACTTTAACCATTTCTGCTATATCCCTTTGTTTGCTTTAAAAATAGTATATCTAAATGGAAAATGTTCCCAGCTTGTAGTTAATTGTTTGGTAGATCGCAGGCCGACATGGGTGCCCTTTTGAATTTTTAAGGTTATAGTTAATTCTTGATTCTTAATTCTTTATAGTTAATTCTTGATTCTTGATTTGGTTATAGCAAAATTGAAGACTTAAGGTTACAATTAATTCTTTATCCGGGTATTCTTGATTCTTGATTTGGTAGATCGCAGGCCGACATGGGTGCCCTTTTGAATTTTTAAGGTTATACACTTAGCCATTACACCATTTCTTTTTTGCCTCACTTGCACATTACCAGCAGACCAGGAGACATCCCACCCCTCCAACCCATTACAGTTGATACTTGAGTTCAATGGCTTGTATGATTGGGTTCATACTTGAGTGATATCAAATAAAATTCATACTTGAGTTCACATAGAAGCCACACAAATAAAAAGTATTGTATGATTGGGACAATTCTCATAAAATTCAGAAAGAGGTTACTAGTTAGAGCTTTACTGGGGGGTAATAGAATATAGCATTTACTATCAAAAGACTAACAATGAGTCTCATTATAGCCTGCCCTTCAAATTCAATACTAGACTTAATTCTTAATGAGTTTCTGGGTATTCTTAATTCTTTATCTGGGTATTCTTAATTCTTTTTTCTCTGCTTTATCTAATTAATTCTTGATTCTTGATTCTTTATGTAATGGGTCAAGCAGCTGACAAATAAAACCTTGTTCTTCTGATTCACACACACACATGTAAATGTATATAAGTATGTATCTATAAGTATGTATATGTATAAGTATGTATATGTATTTGGGGCTAGGTGATTCTTGTTGATTTGTTTCTCTAATATACGTCTCTAATTTTCAACCCTTCTCTACTTTATTAGGATGGAAAATCAAGAACGAAAAAGAGCAAAAATAATTTTTTCGTTCTTAAAAAAGAAAAGTGGAGAATCAACATCAAATTATAGTCTTGAACCTTTGAGTCTAGTAGAAACATCAACAAGTGTTGATGTTTCTATGATTCTTGCGGCTGTTGAACCTCAAGGTCTTCAACCTCAAACAAAAGTTCCAAGGATTCCTTTTGATGAGAATGAACTTGAACGAGATCCCGCATTGCGTATTCCGATATGGAAACATCCTGCTTATAATCAAGATGAAGTTAGACGTGCTTACATAAAGTGGGGACCAAATCAACCTATCTTGCCTGAGTATCCGAGGACTAAAATTGGAGTTCAAAATCGAAGATTTCAAGAAAGTTGGTTCCAAAAATTTCCATGGCTAGAGTATTCTATTTCAAAAGATGCAACATTTTGTTTTCCGTGCTTTATTTTTCAAGGTCGTGAACCTCTACACCCTGCATTTACCGTTGAAGGTTTTAGTAGCTGGAAGAGAGTGAATAATGGGGCCAAATGTGTTTTCTTGTCACATATGGGAGGTCCTACTTCCACACACAATAATGCTGTGAGAAATGTTGAGGCGTTGAAGAATATATCAGTGCACATTGATAAAGTTATGAATGTTCAAAGTTCAGAACAAATAAAGAAAAATCGATTGCGTCTTAAGGCTACCATTGATAGTGTTCAATGGCTTACTTTACAGGGATGTGCATTGAGAGGTCGTGATGAATCTGTACTGTCAAAGAATCGTGGTAATTTAATTGAGATGATTAGTTTGATGGCAAAGTTAAATGTTGAGATAAATGATGTTGTCTTAGAGAATGCTCCAGGAAATGCAAAGTATACGTCTCCTATGATCCAAAAAGATATTTTGCATATTCTAGCTACTAAAGTAAGAGAAAAAATCCGTGAAGAAGTTGGAAATGCCAAGTTCTGTATTTTGGTTGATGAAGCAAAGGATGCATCAAACAAAGAACAGATGGCAATTGTTCTGAGATTTGTTGATGTTCAGGGTTTTTTGCAGGAGAGATTTTTTGAGATTGTGCATGTTAAAGATACCACTTCTTTAACTCTTAAGAAGAAAATATCAGAAGTTCTTACTCGACACAATTTGCACATTCAAGATTTACGAGGTCAGGGATATGATGGTGCTAGCAACATGCGTGGTGCATTTAATGGATTGCAAGCTTTGTTCCGCAATGATTGTGAGTATGCATATTATGTTCATTGTTTTGCTCATCGTTTACAACTTGCATTAGTTGCAACTGCTGAAGATGAGATTTCAATATGGCAATTCTTTTCCAAATTGACATGCATTGTCAATCTCATTAATGCTTCTCCTAAGCGTCATACAGAACTGCGATCTGCCCAAGCTACTGAGATTGAAAGAGAGATAGCTAGTGGTGAACGAGAGACTGGTAAAGGGGCTAATCAGATGGGTACTTTGTATCGAGCTGGTACTACTCGTTGGAGCTCACATTTTGAATCTATTTGCGGTCTGATAGATATGTATGATGCTGTCATTAGTGTGTTTGAATGTATGGTTAACGAAGGATCTTCAAATATAATTCGTGGGGAAGCTGGTGGTTCTTTAATGGCAATGAAGTCCTTCGATTTCATATTCATTTTGCATCTTATGCACAAAATTATGGGGATTACGGATATGCTTTGTCGGGCATTGCAACATAAATCATTAGACATTTTGAATGCAATGAATTTAGTCTCATCAACAAAATCTTTACTTCAAATCTTGCGAGCAGAAGGTTTTGATTATCTCCTTCACCATGTGAAATCATTTTGCATGAAATTTGATGTCGATATACCTGATATGAACACTTAGTACAAAGGAGCAAGACGTTCATGTCAACAGAATGATAACATTACAGTTGATCATCACTATCACATGGACTTATTTAATGCTACGATTGATCATCAGTTAGAAGAGTTACATAACAGATTCAATGAAGAGACAATAGAATTGCTTATGCTCAACTCTGCTTTAGATCCTCGGGACAACTTTAAATCTTTCAATCCTGATCGCATTTGTTTACTTGCTGAAAAGTTTTATGCAGCTGATTTTGATAGATAAGACATACATCATTTGAAATGTCAACTTGATCATTATCAATTCGATGTGGTTCGTCATGAGAGGTTTCAAAGTATGTCTACAATTTCAGAATTATGTCGTGGTTTAGTAGAAACAAATAAGGTAGAGTCCTACAATTTGATTGATAGATTGATTCGTCTTATTTTAACTCTTCCCGTTTCTACGGCAACTTCAGAAAGAGCATTTTCAGCCATGAAACATGTCAAAAGTACTCTTCGTAACAAGATG
>CM042186.1:43046120-43058450 GCA_023539305.1 Ilex asprella | reverse complement strand
GGGTGATTGTCGAATAGAATGCTTTTCATATACTATTGTTGCTGACACATAAAAATTCCAATGATAGTTATAGAAACAGGTTCACACCAAAACCATGCAAATTTGTTAAACCTTCATCAATGTGTAGTAGGACCTTCATATTTGCTGTAATGCAGTCAACAAACTCTTACATGTTCTCATGTTAATAGTGTAACTGGACAACATCTTATATTTGTTTGTTTACAAACTAGATTGACGTCAATGGTTCAAAGGCTGCTCCATTGTACAAGTTCCTGAAGTCAAGCAAAGGAGGACTTTTCGGAGACGGTATCAAATGGAACTTCTCCAAATTCCTGGTTGATAAAGAGGGGAATGTAGTCGATCGCTATGCTCCCACAACTTCTCCTCTTGGCATCGAGGTAAAACCATATATATTACTTCAATTATTGAAAATTGTTCAGGCTTTAGCTAGCTCGGAAGCCTTGTGTAGGGTAGGCACTGGACTCATCTGCCTCCTGTTTTTCTTCTATTTGCAGAAGGATATAAAGAAACTGCTGGGAATCGCTTAGGTTCTGGGAACAGTTTTAGCATAAATAAACCGACATGTTCTTGAATATGAACTACTATCGATATGTCTGTATGATTTCTAGCCTTGAAACCTGTATAAGAGTTGGAAAGATGTACTATTAATATACTTTTGACTGGTTGAGAATGTAATATTAGTTTGTGTGTGTGTGTGTGTGTGTGTGTGTCTGTTTTCCCTATAAATTTGAGATTGTATCATCGGACTCCTCCCGGGTAAGTGATCATATACTGCTTGATATTGTGAGTTTGTGAAAAGAGCAATGCTATATGGACTTAAAAAGTAGACTTAAAAACTAGACTTGATAATTACAACCATTGATTTCACTGTAGGTCCCAGCATTTATTGGGACCTACCACCTATTCAATGGTTGAGATTATCAAGTCAATTTTTTAAGTCTAATTTTTAAGTTCATCTAGCATTACTCTTGTGAAAATCTGTAAATAAGTACAAAAAGAGAGAAGTACTTAAAAAAGGTTACCACACCAGACCTATATTTTCATTTCAAATGCCTAACAGATGATGTTTCCTTTATGAGCCTGTCTCTCTCTGGAAAAAAAATAGTGAATATAGTGGTAATATCACGTCATTATTGTCATGTAGTGTAACATCTAAAAAAAATATAATAAATAAGTAGGTGGACCGGGGATCTGATATCATGTATTAATGATAATGTGATGTGATGTCACTATTAAACCCTTTAGTTACTCCTCTCTTTCTGGTATGTGACAACTAGACATTTAGTGTGGTTTTATGGGTAATGTGTTGATCGCTAATCCAATGATAATTTTGTACTTTGGGTCGTCTTTGAGGTTGTTAAGAATATTTTCAAATGGAGATGTCAAATTTAAAATTAAAGTTTGTTCAAAAAAATAATTAAATTTAAAGAATTATGTGATATTTTGATATGTAGAATTTGACATCTTCAGCTAATTATACTCTTAAGAGTCAATTTGTTTAGTGGGATAATGTTAGAAAATGTAAGAAAAAGAAAATTTTAAATTTTTTGATATGTTTGCTTAGTATGAAATAGAAAAAATAATTTTCTTTCATATTTAAATTTTCTCGTAACTAACCAACTTTTTTTTTTGTTAAAAACACAAGGAAATACAAGAAAGTTTTGATCTATAACTAATTTTTCATTTTACCCTTATTTTTTAAAAAATATTTTATTAGCTATTAATTTTAAAAAATCTTGGTATGAATTTGATTAATCATATAATTTGACGCAAAGATTTTCGTGTTGATACTTGTCTCAAAATTAGGTGATGAGCCACTATTTAATTTTTTTTTTAACTTTTAATCATAATCATAACAAAGACAAACTTATTTAGAGTTGTTCTAAATAATCTAAACTTAGTTTTTCATTAATTTCTCCCTGATTTTGTATCATATGCCATCTTCAAGCAATTGGGGAAGAAAACGAGTACATAGACGAGGTGCTCCAGGCTATAACATTAGATATGCTCTACTATCAAGAAATTCAAAAATCAGATACTTTTCTCATACAATACCACTTAAGAAGGGTTGTGGTGCCAAAATCAATTTATTTCTGTTCGGCATAACCATTCTTTGACTGGTTTATTGTTTATGTCAACGGTCATTTTTAGGTTTTCGTTCAAAACTTGTACATCTAACCTGCTAAGTTCGTGTCGCTCGAAAAATTGGTGGCCCTCCCAATTATCATCCCAGTATTTAAGCCCAATAACAACTATCCTATTAACATATTGAAATTAGTAAACAACCGTGTTACACTGATCAAAAAAGAAATTAAAAACATAGATTAAATGATGTGACATTTCTGTAATAGAAAAAATTTGAATTTCAAATGTGTAAAAGTAAAACCAACAACAGTACTTTAGTAATATCACACCATTTGATCCTTTATTTTTTTTTGTTGAACATTTCTCATTGAAATAAGACTATTTTTTTCCCCGAAACTATAATAAGGCTACACATTTTTGTAATGTTTTCTGCTGTACAAATGGAATGAAAATATTTGTCATCTGTGTTTTTGGTCCTTTTTTTTTTAGTAATGCTAGATGGACTTAAAAACTAGACTTAAAAAATTGACTTGATAATCTCAACCATTGAATAGGCAGTAGGTCCCAATAAATGCTGGGACCTACAGTGAAATCAATGGTTGGGATTATCAAGTCAATTTTTTAAATCAATTTTTTAAGTCCATGTAGCATTGCTCTTTTTTTGGGGGGGGGGTCGTTTGTGTAGCACTTATGTCCCATCTAAATACAAGAGAAAAATTAAATGTGTAGCTCAAATGATAACAAGAACAAACTGTAAATTCAGACGTCCCAAATTTAAATCTTAACAACTTGGTTTAGGCCATAAATAATTTATCTCTCATGAATATCCTAATCTTGATGTGGATGGTCTATTTTTGATCGAACTGATGATGAAATTAGCCGAAATGCGCTTAAACTTTAGGAAAAAACAAGACACAGAGGAACACAGATCTGGCAGGTAAGAAAAAAGGGAAAAGAAGATGACCAAGTCATTGATATTGCACAAACCACCTTACGAATTAAAGAAAAAAAAAAAAAAACAGAGATTACTGCTGTTGTATCGAAGTCAGTACAACAGTAGTAATCTTAACCCAAGTCACCACAATTATTGATTTCAATCTTATTTTGTAGTATTCCATAAAAAAAAAACATATTTTGTAGTAACTTGCATACCCATGATGGTAACCCCAGCTTATTCAGACCAGAAGATATCCATCCACCCCCTGTCACTTTCAGGCACACCCAGAGCACTCCAAACTGCCTCTGAGGCGTCCACAATGTTATTCGGGCATGGTGGCTGGTACGCATGATCAGAATCACAACCCATAGTCGAGTCACACTCATCAACCACCATAGCTTTAACGCTCTTCCCATTTCCGTGGATTGTTATGTATTTGTGACACCTCTTTTTCTTATTGAACCAACCCGTCGACAACGCCACCACCAGAGTCTTATCAGAGTGGTACTTGTTGTCGCATTCGGATGGTGCACCGCCATCTCCTCTGTTTTCGAAGCTATTTAGGGTTAGTATGGCCTTTGTACGGTGGCTCACCGGTGGAGAACACTTGTAGGTTGTGTAAAGCTTGCCTTCTTTGCAGCATTCGGCATCATTTTCGGTGTTGCATTCGTCTTTGGGTGGTTTCTTCCCCTTGATTTTGCCACTTGGATTGCACTTCTGGGCTTCGACCATTGTACAAACTACGGAAATAATGAGAAGAAAAACTAGGACATGATGAGAGAGAATGAGGCAAAGTTGTTTCTTCATCTTCTACTCTGTTTGCTTATAATATGCAATGTGTTACTTATGTCTCTGGTGCAGTGAAGGTGGATGAAACTATGGTGGTTTATATAGAATGAAGACTCTTAAACGACATGATTCTTGAGCTGATATTACAAGGCAAACAACTACATGATAGTTTTGGTTTTTTGTTAAAATAAGGAAGATTCAGCGGATCCCTTTCTAACAAGAACTAGATAAGCGTCTTATATTCCCATGTACCAAATTGGTAACATTATATACTTGGTGTCACAAGTAAACCCTTTCAGGATTCGTGTGACCAAAACAGACTCACTAAACACCCGACTCCCTAAATAGTCAGAAAACGTTTGAGGAGATATGACAATTAGAAAAAAAACATCTACTTAGAAAAATCATTACTTTTAAGGTAAGACACATATTTAGAAGGTTGTGACTTTTAAAAAAAAAAATACTAAGAAATCTATAAATAGGGTTCTAGACTTTACTCAAAAAATACACTAAAATTGTGTATACCTTTGTCTCTCTGCCCTTCTCTCTCATAATTAAAACTATTCAAGGAGGTTTTTTTACAAGTTATTCAAATTGTTAATTACAGTTCTTCACTCCATGAGCTTTAATTTGTTGCATTCTAGAACTGATTTATCAGTAACCCTATAGTAAATTCTTTGAGTAGACACAAATATCACTTTAAAGAAATAGATCTTATGCACCTTAAAACCGCAATTTTATTCTATTTATCAATCTGCTTGAACACAATTTCCCAACATTTATGACTCAACAATAAGCTAAATAAATATACAATTCAAAAAAAAAAAGGAGGGGGATCAATTTTAAAAAATGTTAAGTTTGATCACAAACAACCTCATTTTATCGTGATATCATCAGATATGACATCAAGAAAATAATTATTCAATCCCATATTATTGCCTATAATTATATATAACTTATCTCTCTACTCCCCTCTCTTTCATAATTAAAACTGCTCAAGGAGATTTATTTGCAAGTTCTTCAATATTGTTAGTCAAAGTTCTTCACCTCATAGATTTTATTGTATAATGAAAATGCTCTAGCAACTCTTCAAGTGGGACTAAAGAAGACGATCTTACGTACCTCAAAACCTCAATTTTATTCTATTTGTCAAACTGCTCAAACACAATTTTCTAACAATTATGACTCAAAAACAAACTAAATAAAGCTCCAATTCAAAAAAAAAGGGGGGGCAGGGGGTTCGATTATAAAAAATATTAAATTTTATAATAAACAACCTTATTTTATCGTGATCTCATCAGATTAAGTTGTCATCTTAATTTCATTTTATTTTTTAATACGACGTCAAAAAAAAAAACAATTCTTCAATTCTATATTATTGCCTATAGTATTCCGTTTGAAAGATTTATTATTTTCAATAACAAAAGTTTGAACGTAAACCTCATTTATTATTTTCAATTTAGACAAAAAAAAATGTATCTCATACCGCTCCTGTCTATCGTTGGAAATGAATACCTAGCTGGATTCATCTATATTATAATGATTATTCAAAAGAATCTGAGCATGTAAGTACGATGAATGTTGATAATATTTATCATAGGTATTTGTAGTGTTCAGAAGTTCTCTATGATTCCTCGTTAGATGGGAATCTGTCGAACAGTTCAGGCCTAATCTTGAAAAAAACTAATAAAAAAAAAACTTTGTTTACTAAGCCTGCATAGTATCAAGTAGTTGTATTAAGAAAGGTGGGGCCTATGAATCCCAAAAACATCGAGCTGGGAGGCTGCTTTGTAAACCATGACTTCGATAAAAATGAGGGTTGTATGTAAGATGCCAACACTTTTGTTTCCAGGACTGTCGATACTCAGACAAGCTCAACCACATATTGTCCCTATGACAACTCAAAACCCATCAACTACTTGTTCACACCTGTCTCTCTACATCTCTGTCACATTCCACGTGAAATTTTTACTATTAATAGGAAAAATAGGCCTTTAAAATTGTGTTTGGAATGACTTTTTAAAAATAATTTTAGGACTTATTTCTCATAAATACTTTAAAAAAAAAATAGTGTTTGAAATCGTCCCACTACCACTTTTAGTACCATTAGGGATGTCAAACGTGTCGAGTTAAGTAGTTACGTGTTGGGTTAAACGAGTGACGTGTGAAAAATATGTAAACTCATACACGATACTTTTAATAAACGGATAAAAAATCTTAACACAAACACGACCTGTTTAATAAACGGGTAACACAACACGACTTGTTTAACCGATTTAATTTTTTTTAAAAAAATTATATCAACAAATTTTAAAACACTATTTTTTTACTGTCAATTGTATTTATCTCAAAAAAGATGATTTTTTAGCCAAATTTCACATAGAAATCAGAATTGAAGGCCAAAAAAAAAACAAGAGACCACTGCCTTTTATAGGCAAGGCAACCCTCCATATCATCCATCATTTGTCGATGTGGGACAAAAGCAAAAAAATTAGTTTGTCTTTGTTGTGAACTACTCTCATCTCCCCTTATTTGTCTTTAAACTTTTTTTTTTCTTTGAACTATTATTTTATTCTTTTTTTTATTAACTTCTTTACTTTTTCCTGACTAATGTTTAAAATAATTATTATTTTATTATTATATTAATTTTATTTAAACAGTGTGATAAACAGTTTGACAAGTCTCACCCGAGCACGACCTATTTATTAAACATGTTTGACGGGTCAACTCGTTTACCAATCAAACCCGTTAAGATCTCACTCAAACCCGCTTAATTCGTGTCAATTTATGTCAGTTAATTGTGTTGTGTCAGATTTTGATATGTCTAACCATCACCACCCCTATCGCCCCACCACTATCACCACAACTACCCATCCTCATCGCCCTACGCCCACTATCGCCACCTTACCACACCCACCACTCCACCACCACCATCACCAGTACCATCATCGCCCCACCGTCTCCACTGCCCCACCACCATAATCCTCACTTCCATCATCATCGTTGTCACACCTTAGTTCCATTGTCATCCCACCATTACCACTGTCGTCAATACACCATCGCCGCCGCCACCACCATAGACCACTGCCCCACCTTCACCCCCACCCAACCTTACCCTCACCTTCTTGACATCGCCACCCACCACCATTGTCATCTTATTTTTGTATTTATTCTCATTATTATTATTATCATCTCACACCCACCGTCAGCACCAACCACCACCATTGTTATCCACCGTCACCCACTACTACAACTCGTCATCACTCGCTGTAGCTCACTATCACCATCAGCAATTGTCACCCACTCCCACCACACATATCACTCATCATTGCTCTCCACTACAACCACCCACTGTCATCCACTATCACCGTCTCCCACCATCATCACTACCACCCACCACCTCTACCACCACTCATTCCAACTACAATCAGTGCTTAAATTCATTTCTCTTTCTTCTACATTTGTAATTTAATTTTGGGTGTGAATACAAATATGTTTATTATTAATCTTTTTTTTTATTATTTCGTGTCTTCAGGCACGGGCAATAACTAATACATGATATGTTAGCATAAGTAATAAATGAATTAAATTAATGTAAAAAAAAAATCTTCTTGTTTTTAGGCAAGTAATTGTTTTAAAAAAATTAGGTCCATATTATTTTTGGTGGAGAAAATTTGTCACCAGCCTAAAATATCATAGGATTCAGATTTTTTGAGACAAGTTTTTTGTAGTAGTTCACTGTCACAAAAAAAAAAAATTCTTGAGAAAAAAAATTGTGACAATAATAGTATGTTAAAAGCTTTACTTGCTATCACAAATACTATTTGAGATAGGTTGGTATCGTTACAAATTTTTTTTGAAGTTCTATTTACTATGACAAGTTATTGTGATGACATGTCTCGTCATAATAAGTGAAGTCTCAAAAAATCTTTATGGTGTCAATTGTCTTTAATGATATTTGTGACAATAAAAAAAAATTTACATTAATATTACCACCACAAATAAAATAATAACCTTGTTTTTTCTTCAAAAATGCTTTTTTTTTTTTTTTTTGTGTCACGGTAGACACAACCGTCACAAAAAAAATAAAATGGCAAAAAACTCTAGTTCTTATGGCGTGTCGTCAGGACCTTCGGGACCAGTCTCTGCTTTGGTCTTCGACTTAGAACCACTGCAAACAGAACTGCATACAACCGCCTGCAGCAAGTAAATAACTTAAGCAGTTTGTGTGTTCTTTGTCACCATACAATGAACTCAAATTGCTTGAGTTTGGCCACGCAAGATCCACCTTTGTATGACAGATTGATTGATAGTAAGATCAATCATATTTAGTTTTACAAGATCGCCATGTTCTAAGTTTAAAGAATTTGATGGCAGGCCTTTGTTACAAAAGATTTTGAAATTGGTCGATTCGGAATTGACTGGATTGGAAAAGATATAAAATAAAATAAAATAAAGGACAAAAGCAGCACTCACAAGGAGATAATATTGTGTTTATTAGGCGCGCAATATGACAGTTTCGTGTGAAATAAAATATTATATATTTTTAATTAATTTATGTCATTGGTGAAGTTTTCATAGTTTTTTTTTTTTTTGACAAAATCAACTTGTGGGTCCAACAAACAGGTGTTGTGACAATTTTTTATTGGGTGTAAGCACCACATGACCATTCCGAACAACTTAATCGACATTTTTTTTTATCAAATCCTAACCGCTGACACTGACACTAGCAATGACACTCACATTTACATTGACACTGAAAATAAGCCACGACAATAAGTGGAGCCGGCCGAGCATGCCAATTGTGGCGGCCCATAGCCGGGTTGTATGCCAGTTAGTTGGGCCATCAGCCTATTTATGTGCTTGGGGTGGGCTAGCCTGCTCATCGAGCTAGTCTTGTTGGGTCTCTGACAAGCTAGTCTTTTTTCTTTAGTTGACATTTTTTAATTTCTCCTTGTAAATCTCATGGGCCAATGGGTCAGATAGCAAGGCTCCCCGACGGGTCTTAGCGATTCGGCGGGCCGCCACCACCATGTGATGTAATATGATCCAAAAGATACATGAAGTCAATATTAGACTCAATTACTACCAATTTTAAATCGGGAAAAAGTTATTTTGTTACCTACGTACACTTTTTTTTTTATAATCAGAGCTGTAAAATTCATTATGTTAAAAAATGTTGATTACAATCACTAGACAATAAAGTCTTAAGCTTGGGGGAGGGCAGTGCACTGCGCACCCAACTCAAAAGGAATTGAGTTAGACAATTTTATAGTTGCGTTTCAATGAATTGCTTTGTTAAGAGTCATTGACTTGTGAAAAAAGTTTAGATTAAAAGCTTTAGCAAAATAGCGAATATCACTAATAAATGCATTAACGTCCCATGGGGGAACATCCTCGGAAACACACAACTTGATTAACACCTGGTTGTTGCTAGTAACTGTGGCATCGCGAAGCCTAGAAGCAAAAACGTACATACGCTTGAGTACTATAATTTTTGGTTAAGTGCCACATATTTCAAAATAGATAGGCAAATGCTCTCAAGTTAATGTGATGTATTTCATCAGTTGACTAAATACTTAATTATTAGTATATTAATTGATCCAGCACGAATTGACCTTCCCTTTTTTAAAGAAAGGGAGTCACTCGATAATTTTGGGTTTCATTTTAATGATGACTTTTGTTTTGGTCAGATCAATTGTAATTTTATATATTGTAATTAGGGGTATTTACCCTACTCTACGGATAGGAATTATAATATTTCATCTTCTTGCTCAATACTTTACAGAATAATTTTTTGTTGACCTACGCTACCTAATTAAGTATACTATTTTTACCCGAATTTCGTCCAAAATAATTAAGTAGAAAGCCGAGTAGGAAATCGAGTCAGCACATATTTTTTAATTATTAATTTTTGAATCATTTTAATAATTTAATTATGTAGCCTATACCAATTAACTAACACTATAAATCAACATCACTAAAGAAAATACAATAAACTCAATACTACATAAAAAAATTACAAAAAAATACAACAAAAAAGTCATAAACATCAATAAAATATTAGGGTTTCTAGATTTTTGAATTTTAACTTTTAGGGATTAATCGGGTAAGGTAGGGTGAGAATACGAAAATTTTGCAGGAATTCTGTATTCATACCTTATTTTTTTGCGGAGTACCAAAAAATCTTCCATTGTCCTATCTGTTTTTTTTTTTGAATAGCTGATCAATGAAGTCGGATAGGATAGAATAAAGTCAAAATTTACAAATAATTAAAAATTTGAACACTCATACTTGTAATAACAAAATCCAATAACTTTCTAATTATTATCCCCATAAAGCATTTTTGGGGGATTCATCTTCTAGTCGACTATGTTTATATGACTTAGATAGAGAAAATATATTCTATTATAAGTAGGGCTAAACTTTCAATTCCAGTTGAATTGCTCAAATTGCAGCTCTATTCATTGTTTCATAATCTCCCAAAAAAAAATAAGCAATATAAATATAAGTCCAACAAATTACTTTTGATTTACTTTTTTATGGTTCAAAGCATCATTTACATTGAGCAAACTTACCAAAGTGTTGATTTTATTTTTACATAAATGCATGACCTGGGCAAGTGAGCATTTTCCTCCAAGGTCCAATCTATTATTGTTTCACTGACTAGGTGAGATGTGGATTGTATTGATAAAGATACATAGACCTTTAATTCTAAAATTTACATTCCTCTTCACTTCATGACAAAAATGTTTGCAAAGTTTAAAAATCAAACTTACAAGGTTAACTGTCGCAGGCTCAAATCCTTTGAATAATTGACTTGATGTGAGCTTGAATTATTCTTTCACAACCTAGCTTATTATTGGAAACATGGATGATTTGTGAATTCTCGGAATTTAAAATTTGATAATTTTGTTAAGGTTAAACCACGATAAATTTATCTTTTATGAAATTTTTAATTCTTGTACAAATGATTATTTTTTATCAAATTATAGAAGAGATTAGTCAAAATTCATATAAGCTGGCCCAAATACCCTGATTGTAATTAAAAAAAAAACCATTGTTCATTATTGACTAGACAACCACAAATCATTTTCTACAGCACAAATTTTACAAAAGTTAGCATTAAGAGGGAGAGTATTATGAACATATGTAATAACCCTCAATATTTGGTAACCGATTAGACATTTCTTTTTTTGCTTTTATAAATTGTATGCTATTTTTTTATTGACATTATTTGGTAATAAAATATAAAATATGAGAATTTTGTTATTTTAAGGTCTATGCGGTGTTTAGGGATATTATTTTATGACTAAAACTCGAGTAAATATTTCAATTACATTGGTTAAGAGTTATTTAAATTATTTTTTATCTGTATTTAAGTATTATATGACAAATTTATAATAAAAAATTGTTAGCGATAGATTCGTTGGCTGCTTGATGGATCATATAGAAGAAACATATTCAATTTTTTAAGGACCAAAATGATACAATTATAATATTAATGACTAAAATGAGACAAATATCGCACTTTGAGGACTTCCAATGCAATTATTCCAATACATATAGTAGTTATTTCTCGTGCCTGAAGGCATAAAGTAATAAAAAAAATGATCAGCAATAAACATATTTATATTCACACCCAAAATTAAATCACAAACATAAAAGAGATATAAAGATTTTTAAGTACCAATTGTAATAGGGGTGAGTAAGGTTAATGGTGATGATGAAAGACGGTGATGGTTGTGGTGGATGGCGATAACTGTGGTGGTGGTGGAAGTTGTGGGCGACAATGGTGATGGTGGTGGTGGGTTTTGGGTGATGATGATGGTAGTGACAGTTGTGGGTGACAACGGTGGTGGTGGTGGTGGACGACGGTGGTGGTAGTGGTGAACGACAGTGATGGTGGTTGACAATGGTGGTGGTGGGACGACGACTGTGGTGATGGATGGTGACAATGGTGGTGGTGGGCGGCGATGAATACTTCTAAGCGATAGCGTGATGAGTGATGACGAATGACGGGTGGTGGTAAGTGTGGTGAGGGTAGGTGACAGTGGGATGATTGAAGTAATGGACGATGACGGGTGGTGGTAAGTGTGGTGAAGGTAGGTGATAGTGGGTGGCTGAAGTAGTGGGCAACGACGGATGGTGGTGATAGATATGATGGGGGTGGGTGACAGTGGCTAATGGCAATGGTGAGCGACAACGGGTGGTGGTGAGTTGTGATAGTGGGCGACAGTTGGGAAACAATGATAGTGTTGGGTGTTGACGGTGGGCAACAGTGGTAATGTGATGATGGTGGTAATGGTAATAAATATAAAAATAAGATGATGATGATGGTGAGTGGTGACAGTGGATCACGATGGTAGCAATCAGTGGTGGATGGCGATGGTGGTGACGGTATGACAGTGAAAGTGGGGTGGCGGTGGTGGAGTGGCAATAATTGTGGTATTTGTAATGGTCATGGGGCGGGAACTTATACACCTGAGTCGAGAACG
>CM042186.1:43025259-43045720 GCA_023539305.1 Ilex asprella | reverse complement strand
TGTTCAACGGTGGCAGCGGTGGTGGTGGGTGGTGGGTGGTGGGGGTAGGGCGGTTTCAAATACTATTATTTTTTTTTAAATACGTATGAGAAATAATTTCTTGAATTACTTTTCAAAAATTACTCCAAACACACCCTTAGGAGACTATTTTTTCTATTAAATTTAGTGTGTTAATATTAGTCGTTAAATTAACTTTAAAGTAAAATTTAAAGCGATCTCAACTGTGAGTAGCAAAGTCATTTTATTTATCTTTTGAGAATTCACTTACATTTTATTTGTAGTAAAAGAAAGATAGAATTAAATAGGGTTACTCGAGTCCATCTAACAATAGAAATAACCATGACTAAATGGTTGATTCAAATTTAATGTGTAAGAATTTGAATTTCTTTGTTCAATATTTGAGTTTGAATCTTCACAGCTATGGTGCACGGTGAAATTAAATATACTATTTAATGCTCAAAATATGTGGTGAGACTTAGGGATCGTTTGGTAACGTTTTTGTTTTTGCGTCTTCAAAAAAAAAACTGAGATAATTTGTTGTCTCTGTTTTGTGGTAAACACTGAAACATAAAATATGTTTGATAGTCATTTTTGTCTATCAAATTATGAGAATAAAAACAGAAAACATGTTTAGTAACTAACTCAAGTTTTATCCTAAATATGTTTTATAATGTTTCATACAATAAAATACAAATTCAAAATTTTCTTAACCCAACATATCCACTAATTCATCAAAATTCACATACACAATTCTTTCCGAGGGATGGTTGATCTTATGAAATAAAAGAATATAAGATATTTCATCCCCATAGCAAACTCAACATAGTAGCTGATGATGCACAAAATCATTTCGTGCGAGACCAACAGTCACGAGTATGATTAATGAGCAGTAATGAACAATCAAGTATGAAAAACAATAAATAAGGACAAACACATGATTTATAGTGGTTCGGTCTCGGATGACCTATGTCCACTTTTGGTAATGGTAGCGGTGGCCGGCGTTCTTTATTGATGAATGTGGGTACTCTGGAGAGTTACAATGCTTAAGGAGAGAAAGAGAGAGAAAAAATAATGTGTGTAGGAGGTGTATTGTGTGTAGAAAGCTCAATGTGTAAAGGTCTCAATGAGGTGATGATCATTCTCCCCTTCCATGTGGAGAAGGGCTTACATTATATAGGCTCACCAAAGGCGGTGAGGCGGTGACGTGAGGAATGAGTCTTCCACTATTTTGGTAAGTACAATTTTGGTAGGAGTAGACTTATTTGGTAAGTATAGTTAAGGTAGGAATAGATTTCCGCATCCCGTCATTCTCTTCCTCATGCTCCTATTTCTTCGGAGGAGGACTCTTCTGTGTTGAACTTGACCCTTATCTTGAGCTTGGACTTGTCTTGAGTAGGCTTGGACTCTTATGGATACTGATGATTTGAGTCTCTTTCCAATGTGAGTCTCCTACACACTCTAATGTGTGCAGGAGGGTGTATTGTGTGTAGAGAGCTCAATGTATAGAGGTCTCAAGGAGGTGATAATCATTCTCCCCCTCCATGTGGAGAAGGGCTTACATTATATAGGCTCACCAAAGGCGGTGAGGCGGTGACGTGAGGAATGAGTCTTCCACTATCTTGATAAGTACAATTTTGGTAAGAGTAGACTTATTTGGTAAGCATAGTTAAGGTAGGAATAGATCTCCGCATCCCGTCATTCTCTTCCTCATACTCCTATTCTTTCGGAGGAGGACTTTTCTGTGTTGAGCTTGACCCTTATCTTGAGCTTGGACTTGTCTTGAGTAGGCTTGGATCTCTTATGGGTACTGATGATTTGAGTCTCCTTCCAATGGGTTGACCCAGCTCTAGTCAAGCTTTTCTTGGGCTTTCTCGATTCATTTAGATTGGGCTTGACCTGATTAAATTTGGGCTCATCAGTAGCAACAAATAGCAAAAAGCAAAGAATTATAAGAATTTTGGAAAACCAAAAATACAATCCAAGGCTTTAATCCTTCAACAAAAAAACCAAAAAAATCTTCATTACTTCTATGGCAGCAACCTTTCTCTTAGAATTCATCTCCTTGCAACCCAGCCTCATTCACACCTTAACATCCTTAGTGCAGCAGCATACTCTAGCTCAGTCAACCATGATTATCAAAGACCAAAAGAATCGTTCAAAGAGAGACGCGAAAGATGTTAGAAATGCTTAAAATCTCAGTTAACAATCAAGGCTTGCATTTCATATTTCCATCCTTGGGGTTGAAGAGCTTGTCTAGTCTCAAATATATGTTCTAATGAGCATGGTATCAACCTTTTCCATAGATTTCAGCTTGTGGAAATAAAATATGCAAATTCATACCCATAATTGCAGATGCATAGACATACCCAAAATCAATCCCAATTCAAACCCGCCCCCAATTCATTCCTAAAGTAAATAACAATTCAATCACAATCTCAATTCAATCACAAACACAACACACAACACACACCCCCCCAAGAATACATAAAATATACACACACTAAGCACACAACACACACACATACAACACACGGAACAAACGCAACACACAGAGATCGGTGCATATATGTACAGATCTGTGCATATATGCACAAATCTCTGTATATGTACACAAATCTGTGTGTGTATATACATATATATACACAGATCTATGTGTATATATAGAGAGAGCGAAGAAATGAGATGAGAAAGGGAAAAAGAGAGAGAAAGGAAAATGACTTACCTCTTTGTCGGTGAGAGGCAGCGATGGAGGTGGCAATTCATCTGGAGGCAACGATGGAGGTGGCAATTCGTCTGGAGGCAACGATCTGTGCATATATATACACAACTTATGGGTTTCACAGAGAAGAAGGAGAAATGAGAGAGGAGAGAGGCAGCGATTGAGGTGGGTTCACTGGGTTTCATACAGAAAAAAGAGAGAGGAGACAGCAATGGAGGCAGCGATGGTCTGATACAGAGAAAGAAGAGATGAGGGAGAGAGGAGAGAGACAGAGAAAGAGAAGCGATGGGGAGGAGAGGGGTATAATGAGTTTTTATATTTCAACAAAAAAAAGGCTTGTTTTGCTGTTAAGAGGAGTCGAAATCCAGATCTCATTAATTCCCACCCCTTTTGCTCGTGTTGTCTCTGTTTTTGGGTTTTCTTAAAACAACTTTTTTTTTTGTTCTCATTTTTTTGTCTTTGTTTCCATAAAACTAATATAAAACAAAAACAAAAACAGTACCCAAGCATGTTTTTGTTTTTATTTTTGACCAAAATTAAAAACAAAAATACAAAACACAAGACAAAAACACTTTTACGCCCTTAGGTTCCTTCTCAAGTGTGGTGATGTCTTCTCTTCTTTTGATCCAAAAAAAAAATAATAATAATCTTCTGTTGTGTTCAATTTTTTTTGGTCAGTTCTGTTGTGTTCATTGACAGATATGTAAATTGACTTTTTACACACCAAAAAAAAAAAGCAAAAAGAAAAAAACCAGCCTTGACCTAAGAACCTGCATGCTCACACATAATGTATTTATATATATTCCCTAAAAAAAATTAAATAATGTACAGAAAAAAGGGTTTATGTCGGTGGAAATTGAAAAACACTAGTAATAAAATCGAATACACACACTAAACAGAGCAGAGGGGATCTGCATATCTATCTGTAGCTATTTATATCTCTATATCTGTATATATACGAATCTCTTTCACGCTCTCAATCTCCGATTCGCATCTGCTACGATCTCTGAATCGACTCAGTCATACAGAGTTACGGCTTGACCGAATCGAAGTCGATGGAGTTCTGCGGTTCTTGAAGAAAGTTCAGTTGCCTTCTGTTTTTGGGTAACTTTTATTTCCTTTTTGTGAGCTCTGATATCACTTTTGATTCACCTGTTTTGAGTTAGGTTCGAATTCCTTTGTTGACTCGGTAAAAGAAAAAGCTTGTGGAGTTTCTGAGAAGAGGATTTGCTTTGCCTTTTGCATTGAATATATGATAATTTACGTTTTTGAGGCCGAACTGTGTTAACTCTGATTTGAATCGCTGGAAAGGTACTTCCCCTTTATCACCATTCCATGCTTATTCAAAAACTTGCTTTATACTTTACTTTTTGCTATCTGTGGCTCTCTCTGCTTGTGTGTATTATGTAAGTATATATTTTTGTACTCTTCGTATGTGAATATGGATTTAGGTTGTAGTTTTGGGAAGTCACTGAGAGACGATTGAATCATGTTGTGTCTCAGTTTGTTCTTGTTTTTGGTGGTGGTGATGGTGGTGTATGTCGGCGTGTGAGTGCTTGTGTCTGTATTTGGAAACGTTTGAAACATGATTTTGCTAATAATTGACAGGCAGCAATTGGGCAATGACTTGGATTTCAATGGGGGAGTAACAAAATTGATCAGAAGACTTTGATTTTAAGGATATATTTGGTGAAGACTAGCAGAAAATAATTTCCAACTGCTGGGTGTTGGGATGGGCTGTGAGTGTTCTAAGCTCACCTCCTGTTGTTGGGTTGCGCAACAGGATGGACCTACTCGCGAGGCCCATGACGATGGTATGTAAAACTGCAGTTAGTAGTTATTGTCTCTTTATCATGTTAATGAAAGAGAATGATTTTATACTTATTTTTTCCATTTGTTTGGCAGAAAATGAGGAGAGGGATGAAGCTAGTGATTTGCCTCCATTTTGTGAATACACTATTGAACAACTTAGGATAGCTACATCAGGATTTGCAGTAGAGAACATAGTATCCGAACACGGGGAGAAGGCCCCGAATGTGGTTTATAAAGGGAAGTTGGATCAGAGGAGGATTGCCGTCAAACGTTTTAATAGATCTGCTTGGCCAGATACCCGGCAGTTCTTGGTAAGAATGCAACAACCTGTTACCACTCTAATATTGCTCGTTCTCAATAAGAAGTTATCAAACGTGTTTAACTTAACATGGCTTTCACGCTATAACCATTGATATTTGCATCTAGCTGAATGCACATAGATATCTGAACATAGTATAAGTCAAATTATTTGTTCAATATAGTAGTGTAGTTTCGCGTGAAGTTAATCTTATGCAACAAGCAACTAAGTGCCATCTTAAAATAAATCTGTTTAAAGTTTCAACTAATAAATTTGATGAGGATTTAAAAGTTTGGTGTCCATGATTTGGGAGGTATGTTGTGGTTTGAACTTTTTGGTAAAGAAAATATTGATACATGTGCTTCCACTTACTCTGATGTATTAACTGTTTCCAAATTTGTTATTATTTTTCTCCTTGGAAAATAAATTGTCGCAGAATAAAATTTTACATAAATATTGTGATGGCTGTGAACTTTTTGATCATTGAATTCAGGAAGAAGCAAGAGCTGTTGGTCAACTCCGGAAACACAGATTGGCAAACCTACTTGGATGTTGTTGTGAAGGTGATGAGCGATTACTTGTAGCAGAATTTATGCCCAATGAGACGCTTGCAAAACACCTCTTTCATTGTAAGTAGGCATAACTTCTTTTGCTATCTTTGCAAGTGCTTAAAGCAGTGTTCAAACATCCAATATTGTTGTATTCTCATTTTATGTTATTGACTGGGAAACAAAAATCCTGTGGGTTGTATCAGTAGAAACAAATATATTTTGGATCTATTTGGCAACTACTTTTATGTTGCATTTAGTTCTTGTTCTTCTTGTATAATTGTTCAGAATGGGACATAGCTTTTAATGTTGAAGATTCTATTGAAAAAGAATCATAATGATTCAATGGGTGGGATGGCGGAACGAACTATGGACCAATTCATTTATTCTAATAGGTCATGGGCTATCCTACAAGTGAAATAGATATTGAAAGAGTCAATATTTGCTCGCGAAACTGTGAAAGCTTTCATTTAGTAGGCACACTGGAATATATGTGAACAACACAATATTTGTTCCTTGCTTCAGGATTCTTTTGACGTACTCACCAACGTAGCTATACTATTTCTTTTTCATATTCTTTCTAATGTTATTTAGTTTCAGTCTAGTTCACTAGATATGTATGGTAGATACCACATAGATAAAAACCCATCATTTGTTCTTTACGTGCAGATTCTTTTGGTGTGCTCACCAACCTCTCCGTAGCTACCCTATTCATTTTTTATATTCGGCCACATGTTATTGTTAGTTCCGGTCTGTTGCAACCAGATATAAATGGTAGATACTACATGGTATCACCATATTTTTTTCAAGGGTTAATCTCAACTTACACCCCAAAACATCACTCGAATCTCAATTTGCAACCTTAAAGTTTAAAAATATAAATTTACACTTTGAAAGATATCAATTCGTATCAATGTGAATCTGGAGCTAACTTCGTACATTTAGTCGTTAAAAAAGTTTGGGTAATTATAATTGTACCCCTCGAAGTTTAAATAATTCATATTTATGATAAAAAAAATTCATCCATTAATGCTCATTAAATAGCTCTTAATTGTATCATATCATACCATCTTCGTGTCGCGTTCTAGTCAATAAAAAAATATTTTAATTTTTTTTAAAAAAATTATGAAATACCTATTTTTGCCCTACAATACTCGTTAAGTAGCTATTTTATGTCTACAATTAAACACTAATCTTTTGATTTTCCAGTCAAATTAAAGTTATATACAAATAACAATTGTAGATAGAAATAGTTGTTTAACAAGTATTATAGGAAAATAATAGGTATTTTTTATTTTTTAAAAAATATTAAATAGTATTATATGAATTCTCGTAAATGTGAAACATATGACACAATTAAAAATATTTATGTTAAAAATATTTTTTTATTGACTTGAACACGACATAAACGCTATGACACGATACAATTAAAATATATTTAACAAGCATTAATGGATTAAATTCTTTTTGAATCCTAAATGTGAAATATTTAAACTTTGAGGGGTGGAATTTATAATTAATCTAAACTATTTTTAATTGGAAAATAGATGGTAGTTAGTCGTAAGTGCATATTGATACGTATTTATACTTTTTAGGGTGTAAATTAATATTTGTAAACTTTGAGGGTGTAAATTGAGATTCGAGTGATCTTTCGGAGTGCAAGTGGAGATTAGCCCTTTTTTGAATAATTTCTTTTTCCTTTGGACTGTGATTTCCCTAACTCTTGCTTGTGCAGAATTGGAGCTATTTCCTCTAATTCTGTTCTAAACTACACACCAATCATCTTTAGTTTCTTCCACAGCACTCCATGATATGGATACTTTTCTTGTCACGTGTAATTTTTCAGTTATATGAGTTCAATTTGTTTAGTGGATCATCCTATATGACTTCATTTTGTTTGCATGTTAACTTAGGGGAAGCACAGCCTATGAAGTGGGCAATGCGATTAAGGGTGGCTTTGTATCTTGCAGAAGCTTTAGATTATTGTACAAGCAAAGGGCGTGCTCTTTATCATGATCTTAATGCTTACAGAATAGTTTTTGATGACGTAAGTATGCTGTTACATCTTTAACTATCATCCGTCTGTTTTTCCCTTGTGTTTTAGATATGGAATACAGACTTTTCGTTGTATCTTTGTTATGCCACAGAATGCTGATCCCAGGTTGTCGTGCTTTGGTCTCATGAAGAACAGTAGAGATGGAAAAAGTTACAGCACAAACCTGGCATTTACCCCTCCTGAGTACTTAAGGACTGGTATTAAACCTCTCAATGATATACATGTTCATGAATAGACAAGTTCATCTTTACTTATAATCTGTCTGTATTTTTGGGCGCTATGGCATGTATAATTAGAAGACCTTGGTCATCCGTTTACTGAGTGAGGAAAAACGGAGGGAAGTGCATTCAGGGAAGTAGATGCACTTCCCTTTACTGCTCATAAGCAAGTTTTCCATTTTTATACAGGGTAAAGGTAGATATACTATACATGGATAGATGTGACTTAATTTACATGTGAGTCCAAAATGTTGAGCAGTCTGTCACTGCCTTGTATCTTGCTTGACTTTATTTTGAGATTTAGTACAAATTGTACAATAGTGATTGTCTGTTGACTTTTCACGGGTTATTACTTCATTTGATTCTCACTGATGTAGAATGTAAGACACTATGATCTTTTGGGGAGAAATTTGGAGACATTATATTTTTTGGACATGTTAAAAATTTTCATTTCTTGCTCATTTTGATGTCCAAGATAAGTTGTTTGCCTCCCTTGTAGGACGAGTAACACCGGAAAGTGTGATGTACAGTTTCGGCACCCTTTTGCTTGATCTTCTTAGTGGAAAACATATCCCTCCGAGCCATGTAAGTCGGCCCTCTGCTAAAGTTATGTTTACAGCATTGTGTGTGTGTTTGTTTGCTTTTTTTTTTTTGTGGGAGGGGGAGAAAAAAAAAGGGGGTGGGGAGTGACTTGGTGAAAACATATCAGCAAAGGGATTCTCTCAATTTAGGAACCGGGGTAGCTAGAACACAAGGCTTTTGTTTGGACGATCATCAATCTTATTTGAGAAAAGAATTGTTCATGCTTGTCTTTATTATCATATCCATAGTTTGTTCCAATAAATTTCAAAAGGAAAATGATATATTGGTGGAACTTCTCCCAGATGAACCCACATCAAGGCTACTCGTAAGATCAGGCATACAGGTAATTCAGGGAGCAGCCAAAACTCTCTCTGTTCTCCTTACTTTTTTAGGGTGGGGGAAGAAGGCAAAGTAGATATTCAAAAAGTTTGGCTAAAACATTTTGAAAATGTTGTGGGTCAGTCTTTTGATCTTGGTTTTTTATTCTATGCTTATGAAATTAGAGTTTGTTGGGCTTCTGGAGTAGCAATGGCCGGATTGGCTTCTTCCTGGCTTAAATGCACCTGTTTTGAGGCATTTTGTCTCTCCTTCATTTGATGACATAAATTAGCATCATATATGTCTTTGATATTTACTTCTAATTGTGTTCTTATGAGTTGTGTAATATTTCCTCTGAGCCTTCTTAACTATATATTTTTCTAAATTGGGTTACTGTAAATACTTCATCTCATGTAACTGTTTACCTGATGCTCAGTTTTGCGTAATTTGTATCAGGCCCTTGATTTGATAAGGGACAGGAACCTTCAGATGCTGACAGATTCTTGCTTGGAAGGGGAGCTTTCTAACGATGATGGAACAGAGTTGGTACGGTTAGCTTCAAGATGCTTGCAATATGAGCCTCGTGAGCGGCCAAATCCAAAATCTTTAGTTGCTGCTTTGATTCCTCTTCAGAAGGAAACTGAGGTTGGTTATGTTGATTAAGTGGTAAACCATTTAATTGTTTATGAGAACTCACTGTATCTGATATGATTTTGCTCTTCCTGCTGTGCTTTTCTTGGTAGAATATCATATATGGATGTGATTAAGTATTTTACTAAGTTCTTTTCTCGTGCATTTTGATCATATGTTTTGCTTGTTTCCTATTCCTATGCATACAATTGTCCCTAAAAAATAGGTATGGATTGAACCTCAGACAGAAATTAATAGAAGGTTGTGAGAAACATACTTTTGTTGCACTAGCAGCAGGAAGGTCTTCTCCCCTACCTACTCTTCTTGATGGTGATTTAGAAGAAAGATAGTTGGATGCCAGGTGGAAAACACAATTTTTTTGCATTTGTAGATGGCTGAATTTGAGTTTTTTACAGGATGAACTTTAACAGTGTCTGTTTCTATATATGCATGCGTTCTTTGACAGGTGTTTCTGTCGTTTTGGTAATTATTCATTTCACTTACAATTAGGGCTGTAAATTTTTATCTGTTAGAAACATTTATTATCTTTATGTTGTGCATTTTTTGTACTATATTCACAGTTCTGGGGGGTAAAGTCAGAGTGGCTTCATGTACTTTACTTTTTTTTCCTAATAAGCAACGGATCCTATTAAAAGAGGAGAACTGGGACAGTACAATCTAAGAATACAATGGGACAAGCCGTACTATCAAATATAGTAGACCATTTTCCTTCCAACATGGTTGGATGATTTTAGAAAGAATACTACCTTAAGAGTGGGAAATGGGGACAGAATTCGTTTTTGGAGGATACTTGGAGTGTTGGGTTATCCTTTGTTTCATTATTTCCTTGACTTGGTAGATTATCAAGTTCTCATAATGCCTACGTGAAAAGCTTGGTTGGTAATTCACCTTCTTCTTTTCATGGGGGTTAGAACTTCTATCTTTCCGTAATCTCAACGATTTGTAAACCGTGAAGTTGGCATCTCTTTTGCCTTTGCTTAATTTTGTTTGTCTAAATTCATCGGTTATTGATTATAGAGTTTAATCAATTGATTCTTTTGGAAATTTCGCTTGTAGTTATTTTCAACAATTATTGATGTTCATAATGATTCATTCATTGAACTTCACTGAATGATTTGGAAGGCTAGAGTGCCTATGAAACTGTAGGTGCTTGCTGGGATGATTGCCCCGTGAAAGGTAAACAATTGTGACTTTTTGCAAAAGCGAAAGCCTAGCAATTATCTATCTCCTAATTGGTATGTTATGTGTGAAGAATGTGGGGAAAGTATGGATCACTTGTTTTTTATTGTTCCATTTCTATGTATTTGTGGCACAAACTTTTATGGGAGGTGGATTTGATTTGGGTCACATCTCACAATTGCGTGTCCTTATTTGCGGCGCGTTTCAAATCCTTTGGGAGTGGAAAAAAAGCCTTGACTTTATGGATACATGCATTCATTGCTATTTTTTGCATGGTGTGGTGGAAGAGGAATAACATAATTCTTGAAGGGAAGGAGGAGGAAGGAGAATTGTTGTTTTTAGCATCTCTTTTGACGGTGGTTTCAAATGAGTTTAGAGACATTTTTTTGTCGGTTTTACAACATAATTGGATTAGCTGCATCTAGCTAACTGTCTCTTATTTTTTCTTTGTATCTTTTTGCTTTTTCGGTGGATCACTTATCCACTGTTTATGTACTCTTTATACATTCTATGAAACAAAAGTTTTGTTTCTGTCAAAAAAAAATAAAAATAAATTGAAAGCTGAAAATTGTCATTAGCTGGAATGACTCGGTGAAGATTAAGTAAATTTTTTTGCAGGTTCCTTCTCATGTATTGATGGGTATACAACATGGTGCTGCTTCCTTGCCTTTATCCCCACTTGGTGAAGCTTGCCTTAGAATGGATTTGACTGCCATTCATGAGATCCTAGAAAAGCTTGGGTACAAAGATGATGAGGGAGCAGCAACTGAGGTTTGTTAAGATCCATATATTGCAGATTGATTCCATCACCTCCAATTATTATTCTTTAACTTTGGTCTCTCATTTAATGGCCCCCTTCCTGATTTTCTGATGTCGGGGTTTTTTGTGTGTAGTTTTTGTCTTTTTCTTTTTTGGAGGGTGGGATTCTAAGTTTTGCTTGCTTGTAGGGGGCATGGCTCTCCAATGATTTGGTTTTCTACTTTCAATTATATTGTGTACATTCATGAACTGTTGCTCTGATATCCAAATCAGCATGACTTGGACTAAGTGCAATAGATATGACTTTTTACGTAGGCCTTATGGTGAAAAAATGAGATTTGAATTATAAGTTGTATTGGTATTATCAATGTTTACATTGTGTTTGAACTCTCTTACATGTTCTGACACAGACACGATAGATTTATGGTTGAGGGGCCTGAGAGGCCATTTTTGCACCCTCCAAAACTTCCCTTCAATTTAATGCTATCCTTTCTCTTCATCATTTTCTTTCTTTGTTTTTACTGTTCTTACTTAGTTGTATTAGTATTTGGTATGAAATCCATGGCACATTGTTAAAATGTTTGGTCCTTATTATGTCGTAGTGATGCATCTAGGAATTAAGTGTAGGGGACAAACCTTCAGACACGCCTCTTTTTCTTTTTCTTTTTCTTTTGTGGGGATGGGGTGGGTTGCAGGGGATTCGATAGCAATTTGGGGGGTGAATCTGTTGGGTCAATGATTGTAGCAGCAAGGATGGTGCATTGCCTGTTTGTTGTTCTAGCTTGGGAGCCAAAATGAACATGCTTGCTGGGGGCTTCGATAACAAACTTTGGGGGTGTTGCAATGGATTTCGTACATATGGTTGTGTGATTATCCATTTATCCTTATGGTGGCTTATTTTTATTCTTCAGGAGTTCCAAAATTATTTGTCCCATTTGCACATCTAACTTATTACTTATGTATTCTTCTCCTTTACATGCGTTTCTATTGACCATGTAGGGGGATAGGGACTCCACTTTTCACTCTCTTACTGAATGCTTCACCATGTTGGTTTCTTACTGCCAGCTATCTATGTTGTATGTGATCAGTCTCGCAACTATTTTCCTTCCTTGCAGCTTTCTTTCCAGATGTGGACAAATCAGATGCAGGAAACATTGAATTCTAAGAAGAAGGGTGACGCTGCCTTCCGCCATAAAGATTTTAGAGCTGCAATCGAATGCTACACACAGGTTAAATTGTTATCCATCCCATATTTGAGTTTCATTAATTTGAGGTCCAGTAAACCATTGGGTTATTTCTCTGCTTCCCTTCAGTTAATCTGCATAATCAGATAAGTGGTCATCCTGATATGATGAGCAGAGTCAGATAATGAATTATGTTTTGTTATTGCTTAGACAATGCAATGCCCACTATATACATTATGTAAGGGCTTAAAGAACTAAGGAAGTAGAGAACTGTTGGTAACCAAGCATGGAGTATCTTCATAATGGAGGTGCAATACCTTGGTATAGGATTATCACGGTGGTTTCCCCAACAGCCGCAATTTTTAGGATGAAGCAATCCCATTTGTCTAGTAGGGACTTTCAGGGTGCGAACTATCCCAAATTCCCAATGTTCTGGAACAACAGACATGAGCATGTTGCTCGAGCCTAGAGAAGCTAGTTTAACAATTGACACCCCTGCAGGACACAAGGTTAGGGAGGTAGAAACAGATTCCCATTGTTCGAGGCTAGCACCCATGGTGCACAAAGCACAAAGAGCTACATTTTCATCAGTTGTTCTCAGCTTTCATATAGATGAGTTACAGCTGTAGTTATAGGGTGAAGAAAACACTTCCACCCTGTATAATTTCTTCATCCAAACTTTGTTTTATGTTCATGCCCTATCGTTGGACTGCTCTGGAAGTTTATTTTCAAATCAAGCAAGTTTCATCTATAGATCTGAAGTAGATTTAGAGCTATGATCAAATGTGTAAAGAGAACTTGTATCACACATCAAATAGTTAGGACCACTCAAGGTTCGTGATGTAGATCGTATTAGCTTTGATACCAAATTGATGTAGATCGTAGTAAAGAATAATTAGGGATGAGAATGAAAGAAGAAGAGGATGAGAAAAGAATAAGAAGGGAATGAGAACAGAGAGAGAATTTGAGGAAGAAGGATTCAATATCAATAATCAATAATAATCAAATGTCCCCTACAACAAATATGTATCCCCTATATATATAAGGAGTTCACAAATCCTATATATATAAGTAGATCACAAACCTTAAAATAAATAAATAATCAGAATGACAACTTAAACCTTAAAAGTTAAAAGAAAATACTTAAAAGATAAATACTAAATTACTCTCATGATTAATCTAAAATATCTATCTAATTCCTACACGATCCCCATTAGTTCGTTTATATGCTTAAGAGGCCTCTCCACTTATTGCCAAATGGTTTCGGGTTGGATGCTCCAACAAAATGATTGTCCGGTCTGAACTCCATTTTTGGTGAACAACATATCATTGAAAAGTTTAGAAGTCAATTTTCATCTCCAATTAGTTTCATCTCAGAATTCATAGTGGATTGAGAGTTGTGTTATAAAGCATGCAGCAGTTTGCGACAAATTCTACTTCATCACAATATATCTTTATAAAACCATGCTATTCAACTGTATCTTTGTGCAAAAGTGTGAGAAGAAGGCCAAAAAAGCATAAAAGAAGGTGAAAAAGACTTATTTTTCATTGAGTTGATCATTGAAGGCCCATGACCTAGTCTGTTTGTAATGTTTTGATGGCAATGAATGGATTGTCTTTTTCAATTGTAATGTGTCTTGTGTATTTCTTATGGGGTGACATTAGTAGATCTCACCAAGTATGTCAATTGTATCCCAAAAGAACTCGGAGTTTTGAGATGCTACTAGTTACATTGAAAAGTAGATTTCTAGAGCTTTCCAACAATAGGCCATAGGCTTAAAAACAGTTGATATGAAGAATTGTGTGTTTGAAAAAGGTGGGGGGAGGTCTGGTGAGTGAGCTGGTTTGCTGGGTTGGAATCCCAGTGATTACTACCTTATGTAGTGATAGTTTGTTCAAAGTGAAAAAGATGAATGCTGTTGGGCTAGAAAGAATTGTAGAAAAACCAAACTCAAAGCAACAGTTTTTATCAAACTGTAGAGAATGATTCTTATTAAAACTGAATATTATCTTGGCTCATATAAAGCCATTACACTGAAGCAGAATTAAACAAGTGCACCCCACAATTTACAATCCTAAGATGGTGGTAGATACCTAAAGAAAGGGTCAATACCCTAACTGAATGTAAATAACAGATTTGCTAATAAATAAGAGTTATTGACGCAGCAAGAATAAAAGAGATCCTAATAACTCAAACACTAACAACACAAAGTCCACTTTCTCAACAATTCCTCCCCTAAACTGAACTGCTAACAACAATCAGTTTACTTCTGCAGTTGATCGAACTCCAAGCAACTCACGAAGTTTTTCAAAGGTCTCCAACTTCAACGGTTTGGTCATAATATCTGCAACTTGTTCATTAGTACCATAGTATTTCAGCTCCACAACACCATCTCTTGTGAGATCACGCAAAAAATGAACCGCACATCAATGTGCTTGCTTCTACCGTGCATAACAGGATTTCTTAATAACTTAATCGTAGAATTATTATCACTAAATACTGAAATGCACTTACAATGAGAGTGATCGAGTTGATGAAGAATCCTTTTCATCTAGATACCTTGGCATGCACAGGCAGCAACTGCAACAAACTCAGCTTTGGTTGTAGACAATGTTACAACCGGCTGTTTCCTTGAACTCCATGATACAACTCCTTCACACATCAGAAAGACTTATCCTGACGTTCTCTTTCTATCATCTAAGTCACCGGCATAATCACTGTCGGTGTAGGCAAGCAAAACATCCTCAACTTCTCTCTTGTAAAACACCCCCATATTCAAGGTTCCTTTTAAGTATCGAAGCGGCCTTTTTTGCAGCTAACATATGCGCCTCTTTAGGTTTAGCCATGTATCTGCTTACCAGGCATACAACATACATCATGCCTGGTCTGGTAGCCGTTAGATACATGAGGCAACCAACCATTTGTTTAAACAAATTAGCATCTACATCAGCACCTCTAGCTTCTTTCGACAACTTGGTCCGTGGAACAATAGGATTTCTAACCGGATTGCAGCTTCCCATTCCAATCCTGTCAAGTACTTCCTTGGCATACTAATTCTGACACAAGTGAATGCCTTCAGAGCTTTGTTGTATCTCAACACCTAGGAAGTATTTCATCTTTCTTAGGTCTGTCATGTCGAACTCCGGCTTCATAGAATTGCTGAATTTCTCACACATGCCAACATCATTCCCTTGATAATATCAAATCATCAACATAGAAACTTACCACTAAAATTTTACCTCCTTCTTCGGTCTTGATAAACAAAGTAGGCTCATAACTACATCTCACAAACCATTCTTTGATAAAATAACCCTCTATCCAGCTGTACCGGACCCTAGGTGCCTGCTTTAATCCGTTTAGAGCCTTTTTAAGCCTATAAACTTTGTCTTCCTCACCTTCTTGCACATATCCCTGTGGTTGCTCTATAAATACGGTTTCACTGAGATCACTGTGCAAAAATGCACTCTTCACGTCCAACTGAAACACTGTCCAACCCTGTGCAGCCATGGCCAAAACCATACGTATAGTATCCCATCGTGTCACACACTTCATTATAGTCTATTCCATGCTTTTGTGCGTAGCCTTGTGCGACCAAGCAAGCTTTACATTTGTCAATCTCCCCACTTTCATTAAGCTTGGTTTTATACACCCAATTGACACCGATTTTTTTTTGCTCCAACAGGTAGATTCACCAATTCTCAGTTTTCATTCTTTACTATGGCTTCAATCTCCAAGTCCATTGCATTCCTCCACTTCTCACTTCTTGCAGCCTCTTCGTAACATGTTGGATCTTCATGTGATATGTACAATACTAAATTTTGCTCATCTTCCCCTTCCGACAAGCCTTCCCCACTAATATAATCTTGCATCCATACCGATGCTCTTCTGTTCCTTCCTCCAAGTGAATCTGGTATGCTCCCTGCTGGTGTACTTGAACCACTTCCTTCATTTAAGTTGCTGAAGGCAGCTGCTTCTTCTCGGTGACCCTCATCTCTGTCTTCATCGGTTTCATCAGAATCACTCGATGAATAGTCACCATCTCCCCAATCAAGCTTAACCTCTTCATTATTCTTCCCCAAATTTCAGCCTTCATTTTTTTTGAATACCACATCTCTGCTTGTCACTACTTTTTTTCAATGGGATCGTAGAGTCTGTAGGGCTTGGATTCTTCACTAATACCGAGAAGCACGCATTTGTAACTCTTGTTGTCCATCTTCAATCTCTTGTTATTTGATATGTGTACATGGCTGATACACCCAAATACTCTAAAGTACTCCACATTTGACTTGATTCCACTCCAGCTTTCTTCAGGTGTCTTGTCTTTTAATGCTGAAGTAGGGCTCCTATTCAACAAATTCACTGTCTATCGAACTGCTTCCGGCCAAAATTTCTTTGGCATCTCCTTCTCTGTAAGTAAGCATCGCACCATATTCATAATGGTTTGATTCTTACGCTCAGCCACCACGTTCTGTTGAGGGGTGTAAGCTGTTGTGAGTTGTCTCTTAATGCCATGAACCTTACAAAATTCGTTGAACTTAGATAACATATACCATTCCCCCTCTCCTTTTCAACAAGGCTTTTAAAACTCTTAAACATTGTAAATGCTTCACACTTTTTAGCTAGGAAATAAATCTAAGTTTTCCTACTAAAGTCATCAATGAAGCATAAAATGTACCTCTTGTTGCTATTCGATATCGGTGTGATGGGCCCACAAATATCGGCATGTATCAATTGCAGCCTCCGTGATGCTCTTCACTGACTTTTCTTTTGCATTGCTTCTAGATGCTGTTTTTGCATATTGCAGACAGTACATACAGTATTTGTAGCTTTGACTTGAGGCAAGTCTTTCACTAGTTGCTTGTACTGTAAGGTTCTAAGGCTTTTTTTATTCAGATGGCCATATCTTCGATGCCACAGGTTAGTGATGTTGTCAGCAGTTGCTTGGAAACATGTTGATGACTGAGGTACCACTTTTGCCAACAATACAAACATCCTGTTTGTTGACATTCTTGTTTGCATTATGAGCCATCTTCTAGGGTGATAGATCTTACACACTCCTTTTTGTATCAAGATAGTCAACTCCTTTTCTTGCAACTGACCAATGCTAAGTAAGTTGTTTTTTAAATCAAGAATATAGAAGACATCGGTTATTACCTGAGTTATTCCCCCAACTTCTAGCTTGATGTTTCCTCTTCCCATCACCGACATCATTGAGTCATCTCTTAGCTTCACCAAGTGCCTGAAATGCTCATCAAAATCAAGAAACCGCGGCTTGTTACCTGGCATGTTGTTTGAGCATCCAGAATCAAGGAACCATATTCCTTCTCGGCTTTTGGTATGAAGCTCTACATAGGACATTAGCAGTAACTCCTCCTTTTCGTCCAACTCAGCATAATTAACCCTGTTGTTCAAGCTAGGACATTCGTATTGGAAATGCCCCAAATTGTGACATTTGTAACACTCAATCAAAGCTTTATCAGAGCTTTGTCCTCCTCAACCTCTTCCTCTCCCTCTGTGGTCACCTCTTCTTCTGCCTCTTGCTTCAACTCTATTCTCAGAGGTGATATGCGACGCCTGTTCTTCATTGTGCTGTCCATTCATTCTGTGCTCGTGCACCAAGAGGCTGTTTTGAAGCTCATCTATTGTCAATTTGTCGAGGTCATTTGACTCCTCAACTGAACAGACAACATAATTGAACCTCCTCGTCATTGGCCGCAAAATCTTCTCTATGATTATCTCTTGTTCCATCTTCTCCCCATGAGCCTTCATCTTGTTCGCAATAGTAAGTGTCCGAGCAAAGTACTCATCCACTTTTTCACTTTCCCTCATCTGTAGCACCTCGAACTCTCTCCTTAACGCTTACAGCTGGGCTCTTTTGACCCTTGTAGACCCTTGGTATTTCTGTTTCATGGAGTCCCAAATACTCTTAGCCGTGTCGTTGTTGAGTATTGTCTCCAGTATAGTCCGGTCAATAGCCTGAAACAAGTAGTTCTTGACTTTGAGGTCTTTCATCTTTTGATCCTCAATCATCTTGTGCTGAGCCTCGTTTGGTTCCACTCCTTCGGCTAGCACAGTGATTCTTTGATCGACCAAACTCCAGTAATCCTTCGAACGAAGAAGGTTCTCCATCAACATCGACCAATGGTCATAGTGACCATCGAATTTGGGTATGGCTGGCTGAACAAAATTCGCTTCTGCAGCCATAACTCTCTCTCTTTTCTGTGCTCTCTCTCTTTCTTTCTTCTCTCACAATTAGGCCCCAGTAGGTGCTCTGATACCAAAATGTAGAAAAACCAAACTCAAAGCAACAGTTTTAATCAAACTGTAGAGAATGATTCTTATTAAAACTGAATATTATCTTGGCTCATATCAAGCCATTACACTGAAGCAGAATTAAACAAGTGCAGCCCACAATTTACAATCCTAAGATTGTGGTAGATACCTAAAGAAATGGTCAATACCCTAACTGAATGTAAATAACAGATTTCCTAATAAATAGGAGTTATTGACTCAGCAAGAATAAAACAGATCCTAACAACTCAAACACTAACAGCACAAAGTCCACTTTCTCAACAAGAATACACTCCTGAAAAATCTGTAGAGAACCTTTGCTTTGTGAACCACTGCATAGAGAAAAATTGGTTTCTTATCAAGAAAACCATTCCATTGTGCAGTATGTGCTGGGGTATCATACGGATCGATCCATTAGATGCATCCTTGCTAATCTGTCTTTGTGGGCGATAGCTGTGTGCTTGAAATTTGTGTACGATCAATCTAATACTTTTTCTGCTCCTCCATAGCAAGAAATTTTGAGTTTTTATTTGATAACTTCTTATTGGTGTTTGCAGTTCATTGATGTTGGAACAATGGTATCCCCTACAGTTTTTGCTCGACGTAGTCTGTCATATATCATGAATGATATGCCCCAGGAAGCCCTCAATGACTCGGTGCAGGCACAAGTTATATCCCCTGTTTGGCATATTGCATCCTATTTACAAGCTGCAGCTCTTTTTGCTTTGGGAAGAGAGAATGAGGCCCAAATTGCACTCAAAGAGGGTTCAGTCCTTGAAGAAAAGAGGAATAAGACTTCCTGACAACAGAAGAGAGAAGATTATACCAACTAGAATTGCTGCTGTCTGGGAATTACCCACCTCAGGTTGCTTGTCGATTCCAGCAGAGATCAAAGGCTGTTCAACCTCCCAAAATAGATAGATTTAACGGACACAAATTGATGTCAATCGTCTGCATGCATGACTAGTTGGTTTGGTTTTGTTGAAGCATTCTTTTGCAACATCATTGGATGGGTTGGTTTTGGCGAGCTTATTGGAGTGGTGATGATATTTATGGAGAAACTGCCCATTGTTGACAGTTTACCGACCTTTTCCAATAATACAATCTTTTGGAATAACGCCGGACAACATTGGAAGGAATGATGTTATGTCCATAAATGATTTGGCCATCAAGTAAAATGGAAAGGTTGGTAAAAGAGACTTGCCATGCTGTAATTTATGTACAGTGCTATATGGCTTCTTAATGCTGATGTGAAATTGGTTGTGTTTTTTTTTTATTGCATCCTACTGCCAGTTGTTTCTTGTTCATTGGTTTATTGCGGGTCACAGTTCATATTATCTCACATTTTTGTGTATTCTGCTGATTTAATCTGCCAAAATATTGATCATTTTGAGTGGTTTATGGTACACGTTCGAAATTGCTGGAAGTGGTTGGTGTTTTATATTATCTACAGTAGTTATGTTTGCATTTTGATCTGTCCCACACATCTATCCAGAAGCAAAGTGTAGTTCATTGGTCCACCACCGAGTGCTCCTATCTCTCTTCTGCAAAGATTGAATCCTCTTTAATGAATTTATAATGAGTTTAGTCGATCAAAAAAAATTATTTGGAGATAAATTTATTTTTAGTCTTACTAATAAGTAGTTAAGTTCATTATTTTTTTAAAATTCTAAAATGCCCTTCTGTAAAAGCTACTTTAGATTAGTTTTCAAACTTGAGAATTATTATCTTTTAATTCATTATCAATGGAGATATGTGAATAAATGTTTTTACATAAATTTGAAATTTAAATTCAAAGAACAATTGACTCTCTCTCTCTCTCTCTCTCTATATATATATATATAT
>CM042186.1:42976086-43013216 GCA_023539305.1 Ilex asprella | reverse complement strand
ATGTGTATAAGAGACAGCCCCCCAAAAAAAAATGCATTGAAGATATTATACCTTGTAAGCAATCACAATTCTCTGCCTCTTTACGGACAACATCAAGGACAGAGTCAATCAACTCGGCCCCTTCAGTGTAATGCCCTTTGGCCCAGTTGTTTCCAGCTCCGTTTTGCCCAAATACAAAGTTATCGGGCCTGAAAATCCTTCCAAAAGGCCCAGCCCGCAAGCTGTCCATAGTTCCGGGCTCCAGGTCCATCAACACAGCCCTGGGGACATATCTCCCACCAGTTGCCTCATTGTAGTATACATTCACCCTCTCAAGCTGAACGTGAGAATCGCCGGAGTAATTTCCGGTGGCATCGATGCCGTGTTCATCGCACACAACCTCCCAGAACTTGGCACCGATTTGGTTACCGCATTGCCCTGCTTGGACGTGAAGAATTTCTCTCATTTTCGAGTCGAAATATATGTAATATTACGTAAAATTGACAAATAGATGTACACAAGTTTGAAATGACAATTTAGAGAGAAAGGAGGAGAGCATAGAGGAATGAAGGGAGATGGCCTTATGTAGTAGATCAGAAGGGATAGGATTTGATTGAAACAGTGATATTTTTCTCTCTCTCTACCAAAAACAATTGGGAAAATAAGACATTGTCATAATTAATAATTTCATGTGATAGTGTTTTTGAAGGCCATGTTGGAACCCAACAAGATAGGTGAGCTAGCTGGACAAGAAGGAGACAGCTAGATACATGATAATTCATCTGGCACCATTCAAGCTAAGATTACCAAAACATCCTTTGCAATCTTCTCATAAGTGATAATGTTTCCCCCCCTTTTTTTTATAGTTCGTGGGGGTATTCGGCTCAACTTATACATACCTCGATTAATTCCCTCTTCAGTCTAGTCAAAAGCATGTCATTTACGCCAGAATTCGGATATTTATGAGGGATAAATCCCTCATAGTTCAAAGAGTTGTCAAGATTTGAACTTAGTACATTTGAATTTATAGTTTGTCTATATTACTACTTGAACTACCCTTTGAATTGATAATGTTCCTATTTGGCATGAAGATAACACATTTTCTCCTTCAATTTTCAATTCAATTTCTACACATGACTTTTATGCTATGAGTTTGGAATCATACCAAAAAAAAACTGTGAATAAGTTATGACTTGACTATATTAAGTTACGGTTCAATAATATCAAAATTACAACTCAATCAATTTAAAAATATGGTGATTAATGTTAAAATGAAATTGAGAGGAACTTGGGTCATTTGGGGATGTGACAAGATAGTCATACCTTATTAAACTGAGAGATTATGTTAGGTGGCATGATGATTAATGTGTAAGTTTGAGATTAATTGGATGAGGCAGGTGGGAAGCTTCAATAATTGAAGGCATGAGTGTCTCTATCTCCAGCTGCCTCTAGGGAATGATTGGCCAGCTGGTGATGGCATTCAATGTTGTCTTCTTTTTCCTTTCTTCTTCTTTTTTTTTTTTTTGTCAATTTTCCATGAAAATATAAAATTGGGAAACAAAACCTGATCTCCTTCACAAGAGAGAGAGAGAGAGGAACTAATCCTTTGTTCTTACATAACTTGATATAATGCTTTAATTCTTTTTAATTAGTAGCGAAATGGATCGTTGTATAACATAGTATTTGGATGATTTGGTAATGTATGGTATGTCATCCAAGTTCTGGTAGAAGATCACAGGTGAGGGAGCAATGATGGAGTACAATGACGGAGGAATGCTTATCTGCGGTGGTGAAGTTCGAGTTTGGAAATCAACCTCTCAAAATGAGGGTAATATTTGTTACTTTTGTATTAAGCTCTTTTGGATTTTACTTAAACGACAATCTTATGTACTGACTACGACATTTTATCTACAAAAAATCAAGCAAGAGGAATTTGAATATGAATTGTTGAATTCATCATATATCACCCCTTTTTTTGGGATGGAACTGTCGTTTTTGTAAAACAAAATGATAAGATCAAGTTGAAGAGATGATGTGACAGATATGCTTCTGTAACTTGTGCTGTTGAAGCAGTGTTTTCAGTGAACTATTGTTGGGATAGTTATTGGTTTGGTATCAAGTTGGTTGTGGCCCATATGAGAGATGAGTATGAGGTAAGCTGTATGTATCTAAAATTGAATCTCCATAATGCTAATATGGTTCCCCACACAGCAACCACCTGCCAGTCAATTCTTATTTAGATCCATCTGACTTTGTTTTTTTAGGCAATTATTAATTTATATAGTTGTACCTTGATCAAGAAAAGTTTTCTGAATTACATACAATCTATATTGACTAAAAAAACTATATTTTAGCCCGACAATTAATAATAAATTTGGTCGTGTTTAAAGAAGATTCATTGATCCTATTTGGAGTTGGTTTAAAACTTCAATTTTTTTTTTTTGTTTCAGAGGAAAAAAAGTCTGATTAGTTTGAACTTGGGCTTATTAGACAGCTTTTTCATTGATTTTTTTGGGTAAAAACAATTTTTATCAACACTAAAGAAAAACTGAAAAATAGGGTTTATCCAAGGTTTTTCAAAAAAATTCGAATTTTTCGGAAATAGTTCAAACCGTTCCAAGAGTTTTTTTAACTCAAACTTTTTTTATTTCACCTTTTAAACCTCTGTTTTGCACCCAAAAAAAATCAAATCCAATCGGGCCATTATTGTTCATATCATAAATACGAGTGACATAATATCTACGGATTTAGATCCTTCAATGCATTTTTTCTTTTAATTTGTTTTAGTGGTAGATTACCCATTATTAAGTTAAGTGAAACTCACTTTGAAAAAAAGTTTGTTCCTAATACAACAGTTAACAGCAAACACCACCATAATATATAGTACAAAGAACCCATTAATATATACTGACGATGAGTTTGCCAGAGTATTTTGTGAGCAAAAATTTGGTATAAATGGTCTGTAAGAGGTGCATTATTGGACTTAAAATGACATAGAAACACCTTGGACACAACCAAAGGCATAAGGTGGCCTGGACATTCCAAATTGCAGCAGTCCAGGTAATGACTAGACCCACCCATCCATCTCTCTCTCTCTCTCTCTCCACACACACACACATAAATATATATGAAGCAGATAATTGCATGGCTATCTGGCACAAATATTGGAAACAACATGCAGGTGGGTACAATTAGTTGGCATGGGTTGAACATGGCACATGCAGGGGGGAGGGGGCACATGGTCCTCTGATACGAATAGGCAACAAAATATATATGACAACGATGGGCTGGGAACATAATAAACATACTCCCCTTGACCAAATATCCTCTTCCACCAATGTAAAACAATGCAGGTTGGCATAGTTCCTCAATGTTGTGAAGTGGTTTTTAAGGATTGAGAGTTTTACAACTTAACTTCCATGTAAAGAAAGAAACACAAGATGGTATATATATGATGCATAGTGAAGAACCATCAGTAGAGCAGCTCCTCAAAAACTGGATCCACACTTTCTCCCCACTTCCCATAATACAAATCCAGGAGCTTCTCAGCTGGTGTCACACCTGTGAGTATATACAAGGGGATTTAATTTAGAGAAATACTATTTGTACCTAATTTAGTAACTTTATTTACTGATATGATAGATCATAGTCATTGAATTGATAGCGAGTCTCAACTAATAGTGGGGTCCACTATCAATCTAATGACACAGAATGATAAAATCAACAAATAAGATAGCATTGCTATTTAATTTAACAGTGATTACACCCCCAAGTAGCACATATTATGGAGATATTCCAGAGACAATCTTACAAGACTAAAAGAGAAGAATGCCCAATAAATTCCTATTTTAATTATATGGACCATTCATTATGTCAAAAATCTTTGTATAACTTTCAAAAAAACTTCCACACAACAATTAAAATTGGTCAAATATCTATTTTTGTAATAGTGATACCGGTCAGCATTATCACACGGTATCACCAACCAATAACAAAATACCAAATGAGTAATGTGAATTTCACTTGAATAGTTATCAACTTACATGAAAAAAAGAGTGGGCAGATGTTGACTTATATGGACAAATAGTTATTAGTTTGTGTAGAATTTATTTTTTTATTTGTTTACACATTATTTGTTGGTAATGCCACGTGACAATTCTGACACAGTATCACCATTACATTGAATATTTTTTTCCTTTTTTAGGGGGACTTTAATACACACTTGTGAATCAAAATTTTAACATTATAGTTACATTTTGGTCTTCTCTCTTTTTCAATTCTATATATGGGATACATTAAGTGTTTGAAATGAGGTGACAAATTCAATTTGCAAAAAGTAATTAGATTTGTTCTATCTATCAAATCTAATTACTGTTACCTTCCGTAAAAGTAATTAGATTTGTTTTCTAAAATTCAATTTTATTTTTTGAGTAAATTACACTTGGACCCCTCAATTATGATTATTTTTTCACATTGTTCCCTCAAATATTATGTTTTTTATATAACCCCCTCAACTATATAATTAGTTTCACATCGCCCAAATTCTTAGCATCTGCTATATATTTAATGAAAAATTATTTTATTTTACAACACTCAAGTACTTAGAACGTGTGATATTAGGGCTTTCAACTAGCTTGCATTAGGACACCTACTCAAAGTGACCAATTTAATCATGTTTATTACAAACCTGTTAGTCCAACTCAATCTTGGCTCGTTTTAGATAAGATCGGGGTTTAGGTCACTTAGGTCTCTAATATACTATCCAATCACGATTGAATTCTTTCCCTCACAACTTGAAATTGATTTTGAATGTAGTATGTTTCAGCATTTTTTGCAAACTTTTTCCATGGTAGATGTGTTAATAATGTTTCATTTTTATCAATAACGTCAAAAAAAAAAGATTAGCATTCCTTGTGATTCCTTTTCCAACTACACATTTTTTTTTATCCTTTTCCAACTAGGAAACCTCAAAAAATGCTCCACTAGGCCGCCATTGAATTTGTTGTACCACTTTCAACTAGAACCTAGCAGTGACAGGATAACTCAACACACCTATGTATCGCTACAGATGATTGCAGAGTATCAAAAAGCATATGTTAAACATATACTTTGAAGCATCTTGACGTGAATGAATTACCTGTTCGGACCACCTCAGTCGCTGCATTCAAGAATCCTGTCTCCTTAAACCCTCTCCTCACCAAGCCATCCTGCATTTTAGTAAATAAAGAATATCATGAACAAACAAGAATGGACAGATGACTTGTTATGATCATCATAATTATCGTTACCATCGTCACTAATAACAGTAGCAACAACAACAATTTTCAAGTAACCTTTGCCAACTTCAGAACATCTTCAGCAACATCTCTCAGCAATCCATCTCGAAATGGTGTCTTCAGACCACTCTTTGGAACCTACCACACAGTTTTGGAATTGAAGTGAACTCTTAATTTCTGAAAAGATGCTATTTATCTCAACATTATAAGATACAACTTAAAAGGGACGAAGGCTTATTTGCAAATCAAAACCAGAGTATCGTCATTCAGTAGTATAGTCATTGAATAAGAAAGAGAGAGACAACTTTGCAGACTCATAATCTAAAAAATACAATGTAATAATGAACTACTAGAACTAGGTGTTCACTACAATACCAAGATGTTAAACAAAAGAAAGTGGGGTTCCCAGCAGCACCATATGATCTTAAAATGGGTAGATTACCTTATTCCTCAACATTTGTCTTTCTTGGGAGGTCCAATCAGCTGTCATGTCCAGAACATTTTGTAAAGAAACCTCATCATACAATAGACCCACCTGAAATACAGTAACAACATCATAGTGCACTGATTCACAGAAGGAACTAAGCATCACTAACAGTATTTAACACAAACTAAAGAGATATGCAAAAAATGAAGAAAAAAAATCTCAATAATTATATTGGGTTGATTTACTGTCTCCAAATTCTGTAGTGTTAAATTTTGCATGATCAAGACATTAGGGCAGTGTATTTCATAAATTAAAGAGGTCCCACACCCAAAATGCAGGGAGTGCACATAAACTCCTGAAAGGTCCTCCATCAGCACCCCTCATCTCCAAGTATCTTTTAAGCCTGACCTGGAAAGAAAGAATGACATTGGTGCATGTTAATCATTACCATCCCGAATATATATGATTACATATTTTTTATAGTAATATCATTGAAATTAAGGCATTTATGCAAATTAATCTCAAATGCATTTGTGAAACCTCTGGATATATTGTTCCCAGATGAACCTCCCAATCATTGAAAGTTGGATATTCACCCGGAATAGAAGGAAGCTTTCCCGCCATAAAATCCTAAGAAAATGTCAAAGATTATCTCTAGTACCAAATAAATGAACAATAAGAGAGTTCAAGGCCAAAGAAAATCTCAAATCACTCAAACAAAAAAATCTATGGATAGATGAAAACCCGGAAGGACATTCCAGAACAATCAATATACTTCTTTTTCCGGTAGACAAAATACATTGGGACATTGAGAGCATAATCGACATACTGTTCAAACCTGTGCCCATAAAAGATAAGAGCATCAATAAATAGATCACAATCTTTCAAGAAAAAAAACAAAGCAAGAAATAAGCTGTTCAAAAATAACACCCATTTTAGTCCCCATTAATGGGAGTCATGTCGAGACTGGTCACCTCAATCTATTAAAGTCAATTTCCCCACACCATGCCCCATCGCATCTGCTAATTAATATGTTTAATTATCTGTTTCATCTCAGAAAATGATAAATCTTACCCAAATGAATCATCAAAAACGAAGGGAAGCATTCCAGTGCGATTCTTATCAGTATCGGTCCAAAAGTGGCTAGTGAAACAAAGAAGAAAAATTACATCCAAAGCCAGCAAAATCAATAAAAGGGAAAAAGAAAGAAGAGACTATGAGAAGCAACAAACAAAAGGTAACAAGTGGAAAAAAAAAAAAAAAAAACCTTCTCATGCTGAGATAACCATTAGGCTTTCCATCAGTGAAAGGTGAATTGGCAAACAGAGCTGTTGCAATCTGCCTCATTTAATACACTGGTTAGATTAATTCACATAAACCATATTAACTAATTTTCCAGTGAAGAGATAGATGAAAACAGGGTTTCTCACAGGCTGCAAAGCAAGACTAGCACGAAATTTCCTTATCATGTCAGCTTCAGAACTAAAGTCCAGATTAACCTGACAAAAACAGATTGTATCCATATTTAATTACCTTTCAGTCAGGGAGACACATTGTAGACTAATAGACATTTATTCAAACAGATCATACACATAAAAGATACATTAAAAGAGTTTAACAAGAAGGCATTTTCAACAATTCAGACAACAGATACCCCAAAGAAGTAATCATATTTCTCTTACCTGAACAGTACATGTCCTGAACGCCACATCAAGTGCAAGAGAGCCAACTTTGGGCATGTAATTTGTTATAATCTCAAATCTTGCCTGACTCATTGAACAAAGAAAAAAAACTGACATTAATTATTTTTCAAAGTGTATAAATATTATATTATTTTTTTTTCCTAATAACTCAAGCTTTTTAGAATAGACGGTGATTTAACTCGTAGCAATTCTAAATATCTTTTGTAACCATTTCTTAGGTAAGAAGACTATAATCCATCAAGAGCAAGACATGATACATACAAGTATATATTCTTAGGTACATATTTTACAGAGATATTTCTTTACGTTGGGCATCATGGGTATGTCTCTTAGTCCCCATTTTGGCGGGCAACCAATGCCTAAGAATCCAGTTCCCATCTCCTCTGCAACAGTTTTGACCTGTGCAATATAATTATGCAAAGATATTAATAGCTAACTTAAACGCAACAATATTTACCTTGTGGTAGAGTTTTATTAAGAAAAATATTAACAATTTCATCATAAAATCAAAACAGAAACAGGGTGTCCATGGACTAGGCCGGACCGAGTTTTGGTGGGATAAGGTTTCAAACTCTTATTTGGGTGACTTAATGGGCGGGGCGGGACAGATTCTGGATAGGGGAAAGGTGTCCGTTGCCCAATTTGTGCCTCACAAGGTGGACCTATTGGACAGGCCTAGCCTTTTATATAAATTTTTCATTTAAAATTTTTCTAATTTAATATTTTTATAAATTATATTTTTGAATTAAAAGTAAAGTTAAAGTGAATAAAAAATAAATAATAAATAATTTTATTTAAATAAAAAGGTTAATTACACCGGAAGTCCCCAAAGTATAGATTTTGTCTCATTTTGGTCTCCAATATTTCAATTGCATCATTTTAATCCCTAGAGTATTGAATATGTTTCTATATGGTCTCTCAAGTAATCAACGTCCAAATTGCTAATGATTTTTTATCATAAATTTGTCATGTTATATTTAAATATGAACAAAAAAATAATTTGGATAATTTTTGACCAAGTTTTTACTCAAATTTTGCTTAAATAGCTACCAAAATTACACAGTTTTGATTATGAGCTATCCAAATTTTGGTCAAAAGTTACTCATATTGCACATTTTTGTCAAGAACAACCCAAAATTTTTTTAAGAGTTATCAAATTTATTTTTTATCCATATTTAGGTATTATGTGACAAATGTATGATAAATATTTTTTAGCAATTCAGACGTTGTCTGCTTGAGGAACCAAATCGAAACATATTCAATACTTTAATGACCAAAATGATGCAATTAAAACATTAAGGACCAAAATGAGACAAACCTCATATTTTAGGGATATCTGGTGCAACAAACCCTAAATAAAATAAAGTCATATATTGTCACTAAAAATTCAAAGCTTCAATAGTCAATTTTTTTTTTCAACCAATTGGGTGGAAGGACTAATGGGTTAAGTTGGCCTGGGCTAGGTGGGCTTTTGGGTTGAATTTTAATGAATTTTTGTGGGTGGGCTCATGAGTCAAGTTTCGGGTCAAGTAATGAGTTTAAATATAAGCTCAAACTCTCTCTTCTTAAAAAATATTGGGTTTGGATTCAGGCAACCAACTATCGAATTTATTTGACTTCAGGCCAAGTAATGGGACCATGGGCCAACCCGACAGATGACCACCTCTATTAATTGCTATACAACAAAATGACAATAAATGATATATGGGTGTTCATATAAAGGTATTTAAACTATTGGAAGAACCTGATAAAGATGTGAATTAAGCTCAGCACAGGTTTGATGCAGAGTTTCAACAGGGGCACCACTAAGCTCAAGTTGACCACCAGTCTCAAGTGAGATGCTTTGCTTTCCCTGCCCAGCAACCATATATAAATATATAGAGAGAGAGAAGAAAAAAAAAAAGAGAGAGAGAGAGAGAGAGATTTCTCTAGTGTTGTTGCAAAAGACAAGAGAAAAAGAGGGTAAACCTGTTTGAGTCCGATAATGTTGTGGCCTTCCATTACTTTATCCCAATCAAATCTCTCAGAAATAGCATTGAGCAACTCTGCTATTTGTTTGTACTTCATGGGGCGTAAAGTTCAAAAATCAAAACCGAACTTTTCATGTTCAGTACCTATTCTGCTAAACCACCATCATTTAGCCAAAGATGAGTTAAAAAAAAGAAAAGAAAAGAAAAGATAAGTTACACCCGACCCTTTGAGATTTGTCGCATAGACCCCTCATATTTGATAAATTACATTGAGATCCCTTGAAATATGTGCACATATAATATATAGTACCCTTGTCTGGAAAATCCGTTAAACATACCATTAAAATTTGATGGCATCAATATCTTTGTATTTAAAATTCCCAAATTACCCTATCACCATCACATGTATGGTTTTCCCCTCCTCTCTTTGTTATACCCAAATCCCAAATTCACCCAAATTTGAATTTAATATCAGGTGGCATGATAGTTGGGTTTGGTTTGTTAAAAGGGCAAAACAGTCATTTTATAACACCCGTTAGGTCTATTTGTCTTCTATTACTAATAGGGAGTCTTAGTACAAGTTGTCAAATATGATAAGATCTGTATAATTAAATGACAAATCTTAAATATCTAAGTATAATTTATCCCCAAAAAACCGAAGTTTCAAGCAAAACGACATGGTAAAAGGAAGGAACTACAATATAAGACTTGCCTAGATGTTCAAAAATTCACATAGTTTCAATTAGCTTGAAAATAAATATTTGAGAATCAAGATAGAAATAGAAAAAAAAAATTAGAAAATTTATTTCTAAAACATAAACACATCGAAACGCTTTGTCAAAATATAACAAAACACTTCGAAATAGAGTAATTTTGGTATTCAATCACTAATACAATTTCTATAAAAAACCAAAACCGGAGATAAATAGTTTCACCTCCATTGTTCTTTGGGCTTGCATCCAGAAGCAAGGAATCCAACAAGATCCTCTTTTGTCAATGGCTCTGTAGTAATCACAGCTTCCTCTGTAGGAGGACTTGCAGCAACAATCACTGGATTTCCTCTTCTCCATCCTTGTCTAACACCAGCTCTATGCAAATTGTGCACTGTCTTTGAGGATAATTTCCTTGATAATGAAGGCAAACCCATGCAAGTTTGGTTCATCATTTTGGATGCCTCCATGTGGTTTGTTGATACATACAAACTCTAAGTGATGGCAGCTTATAAACACAAAAAATATTTGGTACCTCCTTCAAAAGTAATTGTCACATGCTTCTTGTTTTGTATTTTTTAATCATGAAGGATGCAACTAAATCGATTACCAAGAAAGAAATTTGAAAGAATCTCGAATAATACTATATCACTGTATTATATAAACATGATTTATATATGTGAAACAAGAAAGATTTAAAATATTTGATACATCTTTCAAAAATAATTGTCACATGGTTCTTGTTTTGTTTTTGTAATCATGAAAGATTAGTTTACAAACTAGTGAAACCTAGAGTCACTAATCAAAAGAGTCTTTAGTGCTAAACAATTAAAAGGATAAATTACAATTTTACCCTCTCAACTATTGAAGTTTTTATATTATTGTCCCCTCTTCTACTTTGATTATTTCACATTATCTCAATCGTAAATGTATGTTATCTTTTTGGATAGAAATTACTGACGAGTTCGGACAAAGTAAAATAAATTACATAAATCGGGGGACAAAATAAAATAATTTTTTATTAATTATGTAACAGACGTTAATAATTTGAGCAATGTAAAAATAATCATATAATTGAGAGTGTAATATAAAAAATATGATAGTTTGAGAAGATAAAATGAAAAAGTCATAGTTTAGAGGATCAAAGTATAATTTTCCCAACTAAAACTATTATCAAAAAGAAGTTCGGAGGAATCTTGCATTGGAATCACACCCCACATGGCAGTTCTTATTAAAAATTGTTCAATTGAACATATAAAACTTAAAGTAGTACAAGAGAAAGGTTTGTTTAACAATAGCATTAATGAAGTTATATAATACTCACTTAGAAAGAAGATCGTGATACATACCTCACACCAGGCCTCACATTCGTGCTCTTTTTCAGGGTATTTTTATCAAAGCGTCAATTCAAATTATTATTCTGTGTTTTAAAACTGTTTTTAAAGTCATATATCAAATAAGTTATGTGATACAAAAAATCAAAACACATTTTTTTAAAAAAAAATCGAAAAACATATTTTTGAATACTGTTTTTTAAAAACATATTCAGATAGACCCTGAGTTTTGAGTTTTTCAGATCGAAATAAGGCATATGAAATTGAAACTGGTTGAGAGTTTGGGCAATAGAGCAATGTTTTTGGGCTTGAATTCTTCTCTCTCTGTTGAGGAAGCCTGTAACTTTTAAGGCTGTAATATAGAATATGTCAGATTTTAATAAGTTCATTCGACGGTTTCAAATAGACTCATCCAACGGCCATCAACATACCTTTCAAAATTATTCACATTGCACCGTATCTTCAAACACTAGTTACCCCTAATACTATATATTTCAGCACTGACAATATGGAAGATGGAGGCAGCAAGGATATGATGAGTATTCAGAACTTGCCAGATGGAACCTTTGAGCACCACAGTATTAGTAAGGGAGCATCGTGTAAGGGAGCATCGTGTAGACTAGCGGCGGCAATCATGTAAATGAGTTCATATCAAGAAATGATCAATCGTAATTATTAATTTTATATCGATTTCAAGTCGTGTTTATGTGTCATCTCAAAATTATCACTCCTAATATTGCCCCTTGTATAGACCAATCAACCCCTCTGTGGGTTACACCAAGTTTACGAAACATGTTACTATTATGCATTGTATCAATGCTCTGTCCTTTTAATGTGCCCTGCTGATTTTAACCCATTTTGATTCTGTCTGTTTTGTTGTTTGGTTTTATAATAGATGATGTGCCATTAGACTATAGTCTTAAGCATGCAAATTTATACGACTAATATGTGAGTTTATATTTTGTCTTTCAAAATCAATTCCTGTAGAATAAGGAGAACGTTATTATACCAGTAAAAAAAAATTATGTACTGTACCGCCATGTAAATTTTTTAGTAGTTTTTGTACAATTTTGTTGGGGGGATAAAATTTGACATAATCGGATATCAATCAGTTATGATCTCTTCGGTATATCTTTTTTGAAGAATCAATACAACGACGTTTAAGAATGTCGATTTCGGATTGAGAGATGAGACTAATTGTGCCTTCAATATACAATGGAGAGAAAAAATAGGAGAGAGAGAGTGAGAGAGTAACACTATGAAAGAGAGAGAGAGTAACAGCTTGTGTCTCGCACATTTTTTTACTTTTATTGAAAGGCTTTTTTGTCTTTTTTCACAAAAAATGTAGTTAGGGTTAAATAAGTTTTCTTAATATATTTTATTTCAAATAAGTTCAAATTTTTGTACTAACTTTCATTTTTTTTCAATTATTTTTTGAACTATACCTCCTTTTTCAATCCATCATGAAATGACATGTGTAAAGTTGTATTATTTTACTTTATTTCATTATTCTTACTATCAATGATTGCAAATAACTCAAATCAAGATCTACGAAAACTATTCAATTATCGATATGATAGCTTCATCCATCTACTAATGTAGATGCCAAAAGCAGACTTCTCAGTGAATTCTCATATATGGGGAAGATTGGACGACTTTTTTAATCCGGCATAATAAGATGTCTTTTCAATAAGATCGGCTTCAATAATAATATTTAATTGTGAGATTTAAAAGTATGAAAATATTTATTATAGAAAACAGAGTTTACATAATTTTACATAAACAACGTATTTTCATAACTCAATCCCACGAAAAGTAACATTATAATAGGTTTTGGTTTAATCGTACTTCTTATATTATAAAAATTTTATCTTTTTGAGATCAAGAGTTCAACTCCTTTTTTTTCCATCCCCGTCTCAAAAATAAAATAAAAAGTAGCATTATGACGAAACCACCTTTTGACTTACTGACTTTGTCAAGAATCACCTTCTCTGTGTTAATCAAGAACCTGGCCCATTTTTCAGCTGAGCAGATCCAAGTTTCTAAATGGGTTGGGCCATAAGGTCACCGTATAAATAACAATAGGTTCACAAGAATGGGTTGAACATAGGTCGGCCTCCATACTCCAACTATAGGAAAAATCCCTTTCTCCGGCGGTCGCTCGGTGACACTGTATGTTTCTGTCGTCGACCAACTATTTTGAGAAATTCCCGAGAGAAGCGTCCCAACAGAGGCATCAAAAGATGGGTAAGAAAGGATCAAACAAGAAAGCAGTTAATTTAACTTCTGGGTCACAGAGTTCAGTAACGTTGAGAGAAGAGTCGAGTGGGAAGAAACAAACCAACGTCAATGCGAAGTCCATGTTGAAATTAGAGCATATAAAGAGCATCGCGGTTTGGGCCAGCGGTGAAGCTACCATACCATCATTGGGTGCCTTCTTTGGGCACCGTTTGGCTGCCTGTGCCGAGGCCTTGGGTACACCCCCTGATCCGTCGTTGTTTCCTTGCCAGAGGTTTCACTCTCTCTCTCTCTCTCTCGACATAAGTTTTTGTGTGTTTATGTGTTTTTTTGGCTTTTAGAGAAACGAAATTTTTTTAGTGAACTTTGGATTTGACCCATTACAGTAACCAAAGTATTGGATTATAGAATCATGTTGTCATTGTGTTTGTTGTAGCTGTATTATTCAGATGTTTATACAGATTATTTAGCCCTTTGTAGTCAATTAATTGATTCTAGCTCCGAAAGTTTTTTGGTTTCATGAGTTAATTGAGAACTTGGCACTTGATCCGCAGTAGGAGAAAGTATTTTTGCTTGTTGAGTCAAACTTCCGCATTGGCTTGTAGTAATTGTCTTTATATATTGTATTAATCAATTATTTTTTTTTTGCTTTTATTGGGGTATTTTGTTATGAAATTATCACGGGCTTTGAGTTTTTTTTTTTTTTTTTTTGGGGGGGGGGGGAATAAAGGATTTAGGATAAATAACATACTTCATTTTAAGGTTTTCGACTTTATTTTTGTGTATTTATTCAGTAGCTCTTCCTTTTTGATGCCCAAGTTATCTTCGTGTTGCAATTGGTAATGATTGTGTGTATCTGTTTTATGCAGTATGATGTAGGAAGGCATTTTGTGCTACTAAACAAAGATTGTCTTCGTTTTTCTGCTGTCAGTCTCTGTGAAATTTTTTCATATTTTTCATAATTTGAGATTGTGTGTGATATAGGTCGGCTAAGGTTGTGCTTTTATTAGTAGGCTCTTAATAACCTTGACCCTTGTCGAGTTGAATCTGCCTAACATTTATTTGTTGATATCTGTATGAACCGTGCACCAATCTCATGTTGGGAGACATTGTCATTTGTCAGGTGCATAAATGGTGGTATAAATTCCTTCTTTGCTAATTTCCCTGTGTGCTCAAATATGTATTAGTGATTCTAGCATACAGAGCAGATAGTTCACTCTCAGGCCTGCATCCTAGCATGATTTGAGAGCAATGAGTTTCAGACTTTCCATAAATCCTAAGTTAATACTGTATAGTTATTATGCTTGAATCAAGATCCAATGAGCCATACAATTATTATGCTGGATCCAAAGAATCAAGTTGATGTACATATATATTGTTGCATCTCTACAGGGAGGCATCTAAATGGAAACATAGCAATACCTAGACAGATTGAGAGTTCTTCTATTCTGAAAATCCTCAAGTGGTGTAGACACAACTATATGGCATGATTTTATAATTCATCTGTCAGTTGCTTGCTTGAAAATTTGAGGACACATTTCTTTTAGTATTAGTCACCTCTTTTAAGTTCCGACACTAGTTTAACCAGATTTTTACTGAAATTTGAGTTAACATTTGAGTAAAAAGTTCGATTTGATACAAAAGGACTCTAATGGACAAGCAAACTCAAATTTAAAAGGGGTGAAATATAACCATTGGATCTTTAAAAAACGATGAAATCTCACCATTGGTGATTTGAGTAAAAGTTTGGGTATAGGATTGGTGAAGATTTTTTGGGCTATTTTTTTTCAAATTTAAATTCAGGTCTAAAAAATGGTAAGGGTTGGAGATGCTCCTTTGAGCAAACTTAATGGATACTCTTCAAAATTTTCTTTTTCTTAGACACTATACTATGCAAAGAAGAACAGGCTTCAACGCAAGTTCTCTCCACCTTGCTTCCAGCATTGATCCAGCTCTTGAAAAGGTCATCCAATACCAAGAGGAAAAGTAGCCATTGTACTTCAGATATGGAGGAGGAAAGTTGAGGGCAAATGTCTGAAGGAGGGCAACAATTTGATCTCAGCATAAGTCACTCAAATTTATGGCAAAAACTGGGATCCATTGATGTGTCATGCATACAATTGAGTGAGGACATTGGGGGTTTATTATAGTCAAAGAACATCCTTGTGTCCCTTAGCCCGAACTTCACTCTGCTCTAGGAAGTGCTAAGGCAGTATCAGTAACATAATTATGCTTTACCAGTCCCCTGAATTTAGGAAAAAAGTCCTTAGCTAAGTCATGTAGCACTATGTCTGGCTACCTTAATCCACGATCTTATTGATTTATGCCATTTTTGCAGCCCGTTCAACGTGTTCTGCAACACACCTTGGTGCACTGTCATTGTCTTTGATGCATGTGGCCAAACTATCTATTTGACTTTCTATTGTTTATGATTTTTTTCTACAGATGTGAATCTATTCTTCAGCCAGGTGATAATTGTACAGTTCGAATTGAAAAGAACCAAAAAAAGGCCCAACGTAGACGCAAGAAATCTTGTACGCCCACACAGAACAATGTGGTTTACAAGTGTCACTTCTGTTCACATCGCAATATCAAGAGAGGGACACCAAGAGGCCATATGAAAGAGATATACACTGGCAAGGCAAAACAATCTTCAAAATCAGAACCTGCTAACTGCACAGTTCACAAACCTACCAGCTCGGAGACAACTACTACTGGCAATGTTGAGGTTAATAAGATGGATGAGGTTACTTTACCGGAACCGGAAGGAGCCATTGACGGTTCTGCCACAAGAACTCCGGCCACTCCATCGGTGAGAAGGGGTCTGTCTTTGTTGGATGCAAAGATGAGAAAGAGGAATAGGTCAGCATCTAAGAAAGCAGCTGAATCTGAAAGCAGTCCTGTCACAAGAGATGTAGAAAAAGCTTCCAGTGCATCCAACAAACGTAAGAGAAAGCCTTGGACTAGTCTTAAGGAAATTGCTGAGAGCAGTGACCAAAGTAACAACCGCGATTTCACCAACTTAACAGTCCCATTCTTAATATGAATGGGCCCTTTGCTGTACGATATAAGTGATTATTTGTGTATTGATTGTAATACTAACTTAAGCATGTTGGTGGAAGACTTCTAACCTTTTTTATATCTTGTGGACGAGTCGATGTCCAAAGATTAATGGGTGCATCTCAATATGAATGATTGTTGGATTTTTTTTTAACCCGTGCGGCATAATTAAAGTTCTTCAAGGGAAGATGTATAACAAGATTATTAGGTATCGAAATTAGTTATTGTCTGTGCTTGAAGGTACAATGTAATAAAAAATGGTAAATAATAAATATCTTTGTATTCATATTCAAAATTAAATTACAAACATAAAGAAAAGATAAAAGAATTTAAGTAACAGTTTATAGTGGTGGTGATAGGTGGTGGGGCGACAGGAGTGGTGATAAGAGACAGGAATGGTTTGTGGTGAGTGCGAATGATCGTGGTGGTGGTGAGGACAGTAGCAATGTTGGTGGTGGTGGTGGTTGGGGTGATAGTGGTAAAGGTAATGGTGGTGGCAGTTTCAAATATCATTATTTTTTTTAAAGTATTTATGATAAATAATTTTTGGAAGTAGTTTTAAAAAATCATTCAAACACACTATTAGGGGCCTATTTTTCTATTAAATTTAGGGTATTAATATTAGCCGTTTGATTAATTTTAAAGTAAAATTTAAATCAATTTTAACTGCCAATAACAAAAGTCATGTTATTTATCTTTTGGGATTTGAATTATAAATTACTTTATTATATAGATGTACAAAACTAGATGGCTTAAAAGCTAATTTTGAAAAACTGAATAGGCCATGACACCTTTGGTGATAATAGAGTTGTTACCCGGAAGGTTCAAGTTTGATTCAATTTATATTCATTTTAAAATGAATTAAATTTGTAAGCTTGTGTTGTAAATTTGTCAACGCTAAACAATAGAAACTCTCGATTAAAGTGAGATTTATTCTACAAATAATTTTGATTTTATTACCACAGAATCTATATCCAAAATACGAGTTATAACTTATCCCCAAATTTAATTCAAATTGAATTTTTTAAATGTAAAGTTATAATTGATTCAAATTATTCAGGATCGATTACAAAATTTTAAGATTGGTTAAAATAATTCTAAGCAATTATAATTTTATTTTTATAAAGACTAATAATGCACCACTTGCATTGCATGTAAAAAAATTTGTTAAAATATTTGATAAAATAAATAAAAACTTAAGGATTAATAACACTTTTGATCTGTAAAATATATATATTTTTTAATTTAGTCCTCATTGTTTCAATTTTGTCAATTTTGTCTCTAAAATATTTAATTCATATCATTTTGGTTCCAATATAGACAAACCGTTAAGTTTTTTACGGAATGACTATTTGTTGGAAACATGATACTGTTTAAAAAAATGACACGTGGTCATTTTCGTCAAAAAAAAATTGACGAATTGTCTAATTAGAGACCAAAGTGACACAAATTGAATATTTTAGAAACCAAATTGATACAATTAGTACTAAATTAACAAAAAATACATATTTTAAAAACTAAAAGTGTTATTAACTCAAAATTTAATTATATAACTAAATTAGATGCTATCTCATTTTTATCATACTTAAATTGTTTATATTGCGGACAATTAAAAAAAATACATATATTAATTTTTTGGCACCAAAGATAATATTATATAAATAAATGTGTATTAATATTGGAGTTTTAGAAAAAGAAAAAGTATCTTTTTTATATATCTTGTAAAGAGTAACATAATCATCTAAATTTTTTGTAGAGATTAAGATTTACATGATTTGTTAGATGCTAATTTATTATTTAAGTATAGAGAGATATAATGATAGTTTATATATTTAAATACATGATATGTTAGCATTTATAGTTTTTTATGAGGACAAAATAGTAAATCAATTAATAGCATAGATATAACTTAATATTTAAAAATAACACGTGGGTAGTTTTGCGGTTGGTAACTTGGCTCCGTCATGCTAGTCTCATTGGCGACGACAGTGACAACCAAGTAGCAATAAAGGCCAAAAAATGGCAAATCTGTAATTTCTCTAGATTCCACGACCATTTCCTAATCCCTACACCGCCTCCTTTATATTCAGCTCCACTTGGCATCGGCGGGTTAAGTCTTGAAGTTTGATATTTTAGCGCTCAAAACACACACACAACAGAGAGAGAGAGAGCGCTATGCGCAACAGGCGGTTCGCGGTGGTCGCAACCAGCGACGACGAGGATGACACACCACCACCACCTCCTCCATCACGTTCCTCCAACACCGACGAAGTCCAAGAGAATCAAAGGAAGCGGAAAAAACTGAAGCTTAACGGAGAAGAGGAGAGGAGAGAGAAAAAGAATGCGAGAGAAGAACAACCCGAGAGCGGTGACGAGGAAGAGAAAGAGAAAGAAGAAGAGGTGCAGGAGGATGCTAAGCCTATTGGAGAGGTTGTTCGGGTCTCTGGAAAAGGCCCAGGAAAGCGCAACCATTACGAGTCATTTGAGTTCGACGGACTTGAATATAATCTCGTGAGTGATTTACTCTCGATTTTGGTGTACAGATTCTGAATAATTGATTGTTTGAGCACGCGTCTTGGTAAAATGGATTTTGTGATTAGCGAAGTTAGGGTTGCGATTCCATTTGATTGATGACGAGTTTATGCATTACTTGGGCAGTTAAATTTGATTAGATTAATTTTTTTGAGTTAGTAAACTATAAGTTTTTAATTCAGTGTCTTACGGTCGTAGTTTGAAGCAATGAGTATTTTGCTAGTTGTGTTGATGAGCTTCATACCGGGGACAGGGGCCGATGACTTGGAATTAAGACATGACAGTCCAACCTGGTATTGCGTGGATTTCATTTGCTCGTGGTACCTTTTTATCTATTCTTTTTTTGATAATAAAAGTCTTCAAGAATTCTTCATTGCGGTCTGTGTCCTCGGCTTTGTTTATTTGTGTTTGGCTTATTTTCTGATTGCGGGTATGCCAAAGTCTTACTGGACTTAACGATTCCAAGCAATACGACCTTAACTACTCAAACGAGTTCCAGCAATTTTAGCAAGGCATAATACTACCTATAGTTTCTTTTTATATCTTTGTGCTTAAGGACTTTAACTAATTTTTTATGAAGAAACAAAAAATCTTAAAAGAAGTCAAGAACTGGAAAACCGTAATGGGGCAGAACCCAAACGAAACGAGTTTATTTACTAAAAATAGAAACAGGACATAATCATTGGAATGGTGAGGGAATTACAAATAAAGTAAAATAGATAAAAAGCATAAAACAGAGCAAATGCAAAATCTAGTTTGAGAGTTGTTTCTTGGGTTGTTGAAGTTGGGGAGGGGTCCTCTCTATGGCTCGTCCTCTATGTATTTATAGGCAATGATCACCGACTGTTGGGACCATCTTTCTTGGCCATGCAGTCCTTGCCTAAAGGCCTCACTCTGCAACGGCTACAACGTGTCCTCAACCGTCTATAATTGATGCCTCCACATTGCCACATTCGAGTACAACTCTGCACATTCCTGAGGTCCTTGGAGATCTATTAACTGTTGAATCACCTAAGACTCATGACCTTTTTTTAGCCATTAGATCATGTCGCATCTCCCCTTTCATATTTTGCATATTTGGGTGGGAACAATTTGTTTTCTGTTTTTCATTTTCATGAGCTCATTTGGTGGAATTCAACCCCTTCTTCCGGTCCCACCATCTCTTTCTCTCACCTATTTTGGTTATATTGTTCATTTTCTTTGGCTGTTTTGCAGGAGGATCCTGTGCTTTTAGCTCCCGAGGAATCACATCAAAAGCCTTTTGTGGCCATAATTAAGGTAATTGCTGAATTAGAACAGTCTGATTCTCCGTTGTGTTCTTTGACATTAGATAGTTGGAGTTTCTCCCTGTTATTCTGATAGCATTTCTTTCCTACAAAGAGTTGCAGTCCAATTCCCTCAGGAGGATCTTTATCATTTATCCACAATAATGCTCATCAGAGGCTATTTAGCGTGCTATTTTACTCTGAAAATTCAAAGTTTAACAATCCAATCTCTGATAGTTTTATAGGTGGTGGAAATTTCTGATAAAAGTACTTTGTAAAAGGCCATGTGGTGTGCTTGGTCCGTGCAAATACTCCATGGTTGAGTTCTGGTATGATAGAATTTGAGTTTCAATGGTCGGGTCCTTGGGCAACTTCTCAAAGCACTTAACCAAGCTTTTTTCAATTCCTGGAGCCTGTTTTCCATCTTAGGGTGATTTCATGTCATTGGATGTCCCTTTGATTTTCTATTCTTAGACATCTAGATGGCTGGGCCATTTTGCTAATTTGCTTTTCTGCAGGTGGTTACAGTACTCATTTTTTGTTTAACACCTCTTAGGATGTAGTATGAATTTTATGCATATGCATCATTTGGCCGATTCTATTGTTGTCTTCGTAGGATATTTCTCAAACCAACGACGGGAGCATGATGGTTACTGGTCAGTGGTTTTATCGTCCAGAGGAAGCAGAGAAAAGAGGTGGTGGAAATTGGCAGTCTAATGATACAAGAGAACTATTCTATAGTTTCCATCGCGATGAAGTGCCAGCAGAAGCTGTGATGCACAAGTGTGTGGTGCACTTTATTCCTTTAAATAAGCAGATTCCAAAACGTAAACAGCATCCCGGGTTTATCGTGCAAAGGGTATATGACAATGAACGAAGTAGACTTTTTAATCTAACAGATAGAGATTATGAAGATAACAAACAGCATGAGATTGATGATCTCATTCAGAAGACTTCTGCTCGATTGGGAGATCTTCCTGACATTGAGACTGAAGGTAACACTGCTGATCAGGAAGATCAGTTGAGAAATAAAGGACCGCTTAGGAAAAAGAACATGCCAACTCCAAAAGTTTCAAGGGAGGAAGAAACAATCACCAGTTCAGGTCAACCTCTAAGAACCGAAGCACCAGGAAGCTGTACCAGTAGTGTTTCTGAATACTACAATATCCTATCAAACTTCAAGGCCTTAACTGGTGAAATGCAGCGTGACAAGTGGTTAGAAAAGCTTCTCCAAGCAATTCAATTTATGTGTTCATGTATAGACAGCAGCAGGCAAAATGATGGTAAAGAAAAGTGTGGATCTGATGGCATTGCTGCCCCTGCAAGTGGAAGTAATTTGTCAAAATCTTCTAATGGATCTCAAGAGAAGAATCTACATGTAAGCAGTGAGTTTCTTTATCACTTCTTGAAATGCCTATTCATGAATGTGTAATTTTGAAACAGAGAATCTGGTTCGCCACTAATCCGAGAGATAGCAATAAATTGTCGGACCTTCGAAGTAGAAGATCAAACATTTTTTCTGAGGTTTTTCTTGTGCTGCATTTTTCAGGCTGGCTTATCTTTCCGATGGCCAGATGCTGCTGTTCCTGCTATAGCTGCTCTTGAGAAGGCTTCACATGAGGCTCATTCCTCAGATTTTCAGAAGTATAACCAGAAGATGCGGCAGCTGACTTTCAATCTTAAGGTTGCATAGATATCTGCTCCTTCTTGAAATTGTGCACCCCTCTATGCATGTGTGGATAAATGTACTGAATGAGTGATACTTCCCTTTATCCCAATTTTTCAATCCTCTTTGAGAAAGCAAAAAAATTTAGGAAGGACAAAGGATACCTTCTCCATACCATTTTCAGTGTCCAGTTTAAAAAAACACCAAAGTTTCGGCAGGATAACTGATATCCCAGCACTCCACTTTCCACCTCTCTTGTTTCTCATTCATCAACATCTCCTCACTCCTGTTAGTAATGTTGTGTGTCCTGATGTGCATTGCCAGGCCTTGGGATGAACATTTCCAACCCATCTCCATTGGTTCTTTTTCAATTTATAATCCGTTGTTGCTTCTTCAACTGTCTCACAAATATGTCAATTTCAAATTTGGTATTTTCTTGTCTTACCACGGCATTCTTGTTCCATTGGTACCCAATAACAAGCAATTGCATAATGGTATGTACTTATTGTATTATCCAAAAAAACTTCTCCATTTGAGCCTATCTACCTTAAGCAGACTCACAGTTTTGTAGTGGTCATTTTTTCTCGTTTGCTTTTTTTGCACTTGGTAAGAGATACAAAACACTAGAAACATGGCTTTGACCGAGAGATAAAGGGTTTAAGTACACCTCAGGAGATCTTTGTTGCACAGCTGTGCTCTTGCTATATGGATAAATTTGGCAAGTGTTGCTTTCTGAATTAGAAACAAGGAATCTTATGATATTTGAAATTCCAAGAAAACCTGTTATGGAAGAAAATATTAGCTTTTATAGATGAATTTCACGAATGTTACCTTATTTTTGGCTGAAATATCTGTTACATTTTTGTCTTCTCTTTTCATTCTTGGCAGAACAATGCAGGATTAGCACGGAGATTATTAAGTGGAGAGTTGGAACCTGCAAAAATACTTAACATGTCGCCTACCGAGTTAAAGGTGTGACCTCTATTATTACTGAGGGACGCTGTTTATGGAATTGGTCTGTGTGTGTGTGTGTGTTTGCCAAAGCCGTTCTTATATTTTCTTTCAGGACATAATAACCTGGGTATAGGACACAATGCTGATGTTTAATATCCAATGACCGATATTCTTGTTGTCACGTACCAATTTCCATTTAAGATACTGCTGATTTGTAATAACATTATGATAAACAGCATTCTCCTTGGGAACACTGGTAGGTGTTGGAATTCTTGTTGATCTTGCAACCTTCGTTCCCCTTGTGCTGTCATGTGATCCTTTACTTCTATACGGATTTAAAGAAATTTATTGCAGCCAATATCCGGGCTACTACTGTACAAGTAGCAATAAAATGGTGGAGTGAGACTTTCCGGAGGAAATTGCCACTGTTGAGATTTTGGTATCTTTGACTCTTTGGTGGTGGTGCTGTAAATTTATGTTTTTAGTGTGTTTTTAGTGTGTAGATTGTGCATAATACCCAGATGGCACGGCTATGACCTGTTTTCCTTTCATTTGAAGTTTCTATTTATACATGTGCAACATGTTAAGATTCCATTACGATCATAGTGCTTTACAGCCCCTCTGACAATTTTTTTGGGCATGCACTTCAATTAATATGATGGCTGAAAAATACTGCTGTTACAGATTTCTGAAGATGGGCATCAATAGGTGTAAGTGAAATCATTTCAGAATCAAGGTCCAGTTGGAAAGTTGAACAAACTGCTCAAATCACATTGAGCAGAACATATGAAAACTTGCCAAGGGTCAGGCATAAACATTCTTTGTATGAGGAGCACACACATCCCATTGGAGTATTATCAATCCTTTTTCTTTCATGCTCATTTAGTCTTTAATTGACCATTTTCTTGTTTATATGATTTTTAATTCTAAGAAAATAAATATGGGAGTTCATAAGGAATTTCTTCTTGCCTCTTTCTCTCACCTAAAGTGAAAACACTTGCACAAATCAGATATGAATTTACCTCCCTGGTCTTTTCCTCCATTCCATTTTTGCAAGTATGATGTGACATTTGGTGTTTGGATTAGCAAAAAAAAGGGAAGGATATTACCTAAAGTATTTGTTACCATTGACAAAATTTTGATTCTGACTGACTAACCAGATCTATCAATTTGTGATCTTTTTCTTTCAGCTTACTGTGTGCTTGTCTGTTTTTGATTGGGTTTCGGCTCAAGTTATTAGTTAATTTCCTTTTACTTCCAGGAAGGTTTAACAGCAGAGGAGATAGCAAGAAAGCAACCAGAGGAGTCTGAGCGGATGCAGGTCCCGTTTCTGTTGCTCAAATTTGGTTCTATTAGTGATATGTAGAAGTAACATGATTGCGACATTTGAGTAGGACAAAAAGTATGGGACATGACAACTCCCCCAATGTGAGACATGGGGGTGACTTTTAGAAGCTTTTCACCATGTTGACAGTCAACTACGAGATGGATTCTTTCACAAAGATTTGGGCACAACACTTTGTTCTTCCATATTCAACCTACATAACTCTACATGTTGTGTAAGGGAAAGGTGTGCATGGCCATTTCTTCTTGCCCGTAAAGTTTTGGCTGGTGCACTTTTTCTCAACAATTCACTAATAGGGAGGACAATCATGAGGAAGCATGCCTGTTTATTATAAGACAGAAATAGGATCCTGCAGGTTGAGTAGGTGTGCTCTGGGGAGATAATCCTTGAGCAAATACGTTGAAGGCAATAATTGATATAATTGTCAAGTGAAAACAATAATTGTTATAAGTTACAAAATAAATACAAAAGGCAATCACTTGTTCTTATGCGCAGTTGAAAGCAAAGTAGGTGCACTCTTTTTAGATGTCCATAAGGAGGTGGGCTGTGTCCAGTTGTTGATGGAGTGAAGTGTTGTAAGGACTGCTACTTGAGAAAGGCTTTATCTTGACCCAAAGTGTCCTACACCATTATTTTTGTGCCCGGGTTTGGGGGTTTATTACACAACTATTATTGTTTTGCATTTCATACGCTGAAAGCTTCTTATTTCACTTGTGAAACAGATGACTGATGCTCGCTGCAAAAGATGCATGGAGAAAAATGTTGGTCTGATAGACATTATTCAAGCTGGACGTGGAAATCGTTATCAGGTTTTTTACATTTATTACTTCTTAAATTTCCAAATCTCAAAATAAGTTTCTATGTTTTCCATGTCGTAGTTGTCTTATATTAGCTGACAGTTCTTTTTTATCAGCATTGAATCCTGGTAGGTGTGTAGGTATGCCTATAAAATTTATTCTTCATAGTTTGCGTCTTGCCGCCTGCCTCCTCCTCGACTGATGGATATGAGGTTAAAAAAGAGAGTAATGGCCAGATGAGATTGGAAATTTAGGGTTAGGATAGGTATCTTGGCTTTGAGGTAATGAGTGAGCACGATCAAGTGGGCTTTATCTTTGTAGCATGTTTAAAATATGACAATATGCTCGATGTCTAAGGGTTAATGAATACGAGAGACATAGTTTATGCGCCATAGATCCTTAATCGATTACAGGAGGGGTTGCGGTGCCTCAAAATTATGCTATTGTTTACAAAATAAGATATTTCCTGAGGTCAGCGATGTCCCATCTTCTGTTTATAGTGCTCAAGAGAGGCTTTATTATTTTTGTTTTTGTTCTGGGTGGGACAAGTAAATTATTCAGGACCCAATTTAAAGCTCAATCAAGTGCCTCCTGAAAAGTACCATGAAAGAAACAAGATTGTTGTTGAGGTTTCCATTGAGTGCAATCAAACACACTTTTTAATTAAGTTTCATGGCCACAAAATTTTGAGGTTGAGCTTAGTAGCGTCATCACGTGCTAGTTTGGGTTGTCTGTTCACCAGGAGGTTCTCCGCTCAATTCAAAGTTTTCACAGGCAGGTAGCATTGCTAAATGCTCTGCCTCCTTTTCTCTGTCTCCTCACCCCGTGATCTCTTTCCAATATGATGGAAATGCATCTGTACTCTAAACCAATGAAATGTAATTATATAGGCTTCTTACTATATAAGGCCCAGCTGTTCATAATAATAATGGTTTCTCAGCCGTTGTGAAGTTGTGACTGTTTAATATTTCATTTCATTTGCTTTGGAGTTGCCATTGACAATGTTATGTTTCTTAAGGTTGTTTTTTGGGTCATCCTGATTGCAGCTAGAATGTATTGCATGTGGGAATACCTGGTATGCTTCAAGCGATGAAGCATCTGCACTGACAATAGACAGGCCAAATTCTGTCAGGAGTGTTGGCATTGCTCCATGGGCCACTGCCAAGTTTGAAGATGTTGAGAAGAAATTGTTGAGTCCCCGTGAATCTGAGAAGTCAATCAATGATGCTTTAAAGAAAACAACAGAAGCTTACATGCCCGTGTTGGACAACCAGAGATCATTCAACAAATCCCGAACTGATTGACAATTCTGCAACCACTAATGCCCAGTAGGGTCTGCTGTGCTCATTCTGTAGTTTTTAGTCACAAAGTAATCATGGTTCGTTTTGTATATGGCCAATTATGTTCGTCTTTGATTCAGTATGTTCAGCCGCCTAACAGCTAGGAGAATAGAAACATGAAGTATTTTTTGGGGGTGTGTATGATTATACACACATTGACGTCAATAGAAACATTCTGCAATGCACCGTTAAATAGGCACCTTACATAGGCATCTGTTCTGTTGGGTGATTTTCTCGAAATTTTGGATGTAGCTATGTTTTGAGAGTTGCCCCCTCCCCCCCCCCCAATCTCTTGCAGAAACTGAGGCAATTCATCCCTCTCAACTGCTTACCGCTCGAGAGCGGGAGAGCAGCTTATGCACAAAAGTTAGCATGGTTGTGATCCGTGGCAACTTTATATTGCAGCATTCCAGAAAATCGAACGTTACTCTACAAAGGGAAGGTTTTACCATCGGGATAGGGCCTGGGTCTTCGTAGAAGTTATTACTTGAGCATTGTCATATTCAACACTTCTACTTGAGCATTGTCATATTCAACATGTTGAGTTGTTATTTTATAAGTGTTTTTATTATTTTCATGATTATTGAAGATATTAAAAATGAATTAAAATGTATGTAAATTAATTTGAAACCCAAAAAAACTTCAGAGAGGCGTACACAGAACATAGCAGCATATGAATAGTCAAGGAAGATGAATTTTTAGTGGACATTACTGAAGCTGGGTAGTTCTTTTGTCTCAATCTTTTTGCTCATGTGAGGGAGAGGCGCCCATTAGTCACCACCACTGTGGTCCTCTTTACATCTCCCTCTGATAGGCTTATTTTCTCTCTCTACAACTCTCCCTTCTCTTCTTATCTACTATGTGCTTTACTGTTCTGGTTCTTATCATTTTCTTTTTTCTTTTTTTACCCATCTATTTTTCTTGATTCTTTGAGAAGTCCAAGTACTCCTTTAAGTCACAGCTGACTGTTCTTGAAGAGAGGTTTCTACTACATACATCTCTCACTTGTAGAATATAGGAGTGCAAAATTGGCATTTTCAGGTAAGACTTTGGGCTCAACAGAATAGAAGATATTATTACTTCTACTTACAGTTTGTTGGGTCTTTCTTTGGATTCACTTCTCTAAGAGCTAGTGGGGTATGACCATTTTCACAAGCATTTGTCCTTGTATTGCCTTGGAATGCAAGTGAATAGAAATATGATTTGTTCTTTTCAATGATTTTGCTTCTTTGTTCTCTCTCCTATCCATATTTGGAACTGCTTAGAAATATTTGAAATGCTTATTGGTTTTGGGTTTTCAATTTAATGGACTCAAGGTTAGTGCAGCTTGACGTTTTTCTGTTTAATGGGCTATTCAGTTTGCATACAACAATGGGTGATACCACGTGCTAGGAAATTTTAACCGTCTTTGGTTGTCAATTATGTAAAATTCTACTAAATTAGCAGCTTAAAGCTTCAAATTAGGGATAACAAAAAATCAACCTATGTGCTTAATGATGTATGTGGTGCCAGTTCTTTAATTTAGGAGATTGATATCACTACTTAATTGTTCTATACGAATTAATTCTACTTACTAGGTAATAATTTGTTCTCCTTTCTCTTTTTTCCTTTTAGATTGCAGATCTATCTGTGGGGTTAGACATGGAGTTGGAATTTGAGAAGTATTGCACAGTAGAAGGAAGTCCTACAACTGTTCTTCCATATCCTTGGCATTGTACAAAACGTGAAAAGGGAAACACAAAGTAAAACCCAAACTTATGGAGCACAAAAGAGGGCTTTACAGAGATTAATATTAGCCGTCACCGTGGTGTGCATCATGTAGAAGCATTTCATTAGGAAAACAGGGCTAGAAGATAATGAAATGAGAAGACATGGTTCCGTGTATCAAAGCTCCAATAAAGTAAGGAAGATGAAGAAAGCAGGACCTAAAGAGGAAAGGAGGAAAATTGAACTGCCACAAAGAAGAACCACTACATTCTCTTTTGATGTTGTTGATTCACTCTGTAGTTCAGAAGAGAACAGTTCACTCGGGGGGGGGGTCGGATTCATGTAAATCTGTTACCAGGTGCCACAAAAAACCTTGCTTTCCTTATTTCTTAGATCTCTCCTCACATTCCGTTTCAGACAGAGGTGGCTCAACGAATGGCTTATTACAAATCTCTCGGGGTTCAGGTGATAGAGAAAATTGATCTGCTGATAATGCAGAGGGACAGCCAATTGAGGATTCCGAATTGAGATGTGATCCAGATGTCGGTCCTTTAAATGATGCCGATGTCCATAGGGAGTAGGGTCGCGCTCTTACTTTGCACAAGCAACTATCTGCTAAATTGGCACTGCCCCATTCATCTGCTCGATCACCTGAAAGTGGACTGCTCCAAAGTCCCGGTTCAGTCCTATCAAAAAGATGTTTGATCCATATGTCAAGTCCAATTCTGAGAGAATCCTTTGGCTTCTGCTATCGAAGCTAGTGAAGTAACATCAACTAGGATAGGTGGAAAGGTCAGGAGCAAATCATTTCGGAAATCTGTCCCATATGATTTCTCAAACATAGCTCAGCTTATGGAATGTAATTCGCGGTTCTTCCAGAAGGAGCAACGTAATTCAATTTTGCCATGTTTCACCAGCTCAGTTACATGGCCTTCTTAAGCTGGACAATGAACTTGGGGTGCCATCTTTTGAATTCCCTGTAAAGTCTTGTGAAGATTTTTTTTGGCGTAGACATTGAAAGTGGAAAATTCATTAAATTGGATATATACCTTTCACTCCATTCACAATAATAGGAAGAGTAGTGCTATTGGATGGGGATTGAAAGAAAACAAAACAGCATCCCCTATGGTGGGACAGCTGCAAGTTTCCTGTTATTTATGCACAGAACGTAAAGGTGCCAGAGCGGTTTACAACTCCATAATGACAGAGTTTGTGTTGTATGATACTGCATATGCAAGAACAAGTGTCGCTCCTCAAGATAAAACTACCAAGATTTCCAATGAAAGTTTGTTTGAGGGAACCTGCAAGTTTGATCAGGTCTCGTATAGAACAAAGCTTAAAGGTGAACCGAAGCATGCTTCTGTCATTAGCCATTTTGATTCAACAACTTTTCATCCTTTGGCAGCAGCAGAGTTGCATCGGAACCTTGAAATTGCAGCAATCATTATACAAGCCCCATTAGGGAAAAGAGAAAGCTTGAAACGCAAAGGAGGGGATCAGAAAACTGATCAACTACTTCCAAAATTGTTTGATTTCTCTGGGGTCGATCAGAAAAAGGAAAGCATCCCTGATTGCTTGTCAAAGGTGAATGTCATGATCCCTTCTGGAAGTCATAGTTTGCCAAGTAATGAAAGTCGTGGCCCTTCTCCATTGCTAGATCGATGGAGATTGGGTGGAGGCTGTGACTGTGAAGGCTGGGACATGGCATGCCCCCTTACTGTTATTGGCAATCTCAATATCCAGAGTGCTGAAAGTCATCTGTAGATGAAGAATCAGCAGCCTTTGGTACTTGTTCAGGTAATCTTCTCATCTCAAGCAAGTTGATATTTGAGTGACAGGAAATTTTATCATTGATCATTGTGGGTCATAATTGTTGTTGAAAACATATAGATTTAGAAGATAGTAAAAGTCAAAAAGGGTCAGCAAATGGTGAATTCATATCCCTCTGCATGTGCATCACTTATTCCTTGAGGAAGTACCTGTTTCATTACATTTATGGTCTGTAAGGCGTGGATTCCTTTTGGTAAATGATTCAATGCATGTAATTTTAAATACATAGGGTACATTAAGATTGTCTTAACAAATCAATTGGGCATATTTAATTGCCCATACGAAGTGTTTATCTGTTTTTATTGACTTATTTAACTTCAAATTTAGAGGGAAAAAAAATAGAAGGTGATGAAGCTCAAAACATAATTATTATTTTTCACTATTATTTTCGTTTGTCGTTGGGGCTTACAATTCATCTTTTGACTCGTTCCTTTCTCATACGTGATATAATTTATTGTTTAGGTAGTGATTCCCTTTTAAGTGACAAACTTGGGTCTTCAATTCCACAGAAAATTAGTAATTTTGCTGCTTTTCATCTGATATCTGAATGCTAAACAATGTGTTTACTTTGACCCCCATCAAAAGAAGGCACCCACCTCCAGTCCCATCCCCCTAAAAACCCAAAGGAAAAAAATAATGAAAAAATCAATAAACTAGAAATTTGTAAAGCATCTAACTGCTGCTCATGATTTATTATAGATACTTTGGCCTCTCAAAAACTGTAATTTGCTCCCAATTGTATACAGGCGAGTAAAGAGAATACACCAGCATTGATCATAACGGTTATTGAGGATGGCCAGTTTGCAGTTGCCTTCCATGCAAAATTATCCACATTACAAGCATTCTCCATTTGTGTAGCTATCCTGCATGCTATGAAAGCCTCCATTGATGTGGAGCAGGTAACAGTAAAAAATTCAAGGCAATGCGATTCGCTAAAAGTTTTGATTGAGGAGGAAGTTACATATTTAATTGAAGCAGTCACGGAGGAGGAGAAAAAGAAAGTCAACATGATGGTACTAGTCCAGCCATATTTTGTGCTCAACCCGCCGTTTTCTCCAATTTCTCGAATACATAGATTTAGCATCTAACTGCAGAGATATTTAGTATCTTTTCAGAATTCCAGATTGGGTTTAGAGGGTCGGGTTTGTAGTTTCTGGCCAAGTCTCATCATAAGACAACTCGTGGAAGTTTATGGTAATAACCCACGGTTTTAATACTACAAAGTAGCAGACAAAGTATCAAAATGCCACTATCACCCATTTTGGCATTGAGGTGGCAGAATGAACAGCAACACAAAGGTAAAACTAACTTGCGGCGGCAAAAACAGGTGAGAAAAATCACAAAACACGCCATTGCCGGGGATCGAACCCGGGTCACCCGCGTGACAGGCGGGAATACTCACCACTATACTACAACGACTTGTTGGTGCTTCTGCAGCCTATATATCATATATAACTATAAATTTAAGTTAAATTGATTTCAAACCCTACCAGATTCATTGTAAATACAAATCACCTCTTCAAGTTTCATAAATTATGATCAGATCAAAATTTCATTTCAAAATAATCAAAACATTTTCATTTCTAAAAAAGCCAAAATGAATCAATAATTCGATTAAAACACCAATATTTCGAGGTGTTTTATAATGTCATGTTTCTATTATTATTTCATTTTTAAGATGTTTCAATATATTTCAACTAATATTTTAGAAATAAATTATTATTTTTTTCATTTTTATTTTATTTCAGAAACATTACTATTTTCTTATTGACTAAAATAATACATCGAAACAAAATTTTAATTCTTGAATCAATCCCCTATCAAAGTAGGTCAGTGAATTGATTAACAAAGATGGCCACTTAATTGGCATTAAAAAAAAAACCATAAAGAAATGCAAATAAAACAAACCGGTTAGCTGCACATCTTTGGTTACACCAATTTTGCTGAAACACTATTCATAAATACAAATTATTAAAAAGAATCAAAATTACAAATGAAACAAGAGGAACTGATACAATCTTTCTGCCACACTATGTTCCTTCTTTTTGCATTTCTTATACCACAGATGTCACCCAGAAAACCAGTAAGTTGTTTAGGTGATATGCTTGCGCAAACTAAGTGGGCTGCTTCCACCATCACTGAAGCGTCCCCAGGATAGGCTTTTTTTTTCATCTGCTTTGTCAAGCTCTGAAACAAACCTGCATCCTGTGTATTTCTTCGCCGCCCCCTCAGAAAGATTCATTCAGCTTATTCTCTTTGGCCTCTTATTTCTTGTTGGCATTTGAAGGGAGTCCCGGTTGGCAAGTATGACCACTCATTGCTCCGTTGGCCCGACGAGTTTCTGATTGACTGACTGGTAAGATAATTTCAAATTCAGGGTAGCCCAGAGCAACAGGTCTACATACATCTTCAATTAAAAAACCCCTCGAGAAAAGCTCTAATAAATATGCAGAAAGCCCACGTTTCTTTGTTATTGCTCATGCCATCACAAACTGTCCTGTTGCACCTGCTCTCAGCCATGTGCAAGTTTTGCAGTTGGTGCCAGAGTTGGAGACTATATACCATCAACTTTGGTACTTTCTTCAGAAGAGATCGCGTTTGCGTGAGGTTGGGGAACCTCCAAAGAAAAGAACCTCTTGAAAGATTCATATGATGCAAAGAAGAGAGCTCCTTGAGTCATATACATTACCAGTCTTGGAGCCAAGCCTCTGATCATGAAAACAAGATTTGTGAAATTGGCACATTATAATTACAAAGGTGGAGCATCATAAAATCTACAAAGAGAACAGCAACCCCTTAACATTCCAGGCAGCGAAAATGCAATTTTGGAAAAAGCTGAATCAGATAGCTTTAAGTTGGGTTGCCTTCGATTCAAGCAGCGTTTTACACTCGAGAAGGGGGGAACAGACTTCTAAGATAAAATTATGTATTATGCCAGTCAAAGTAGTGCTTTGGGACTAATGCCACTGATTCATTTGGTTCAACACAACATCTGTGGCAAAACAATTAAGTTAATCTCATTTCTGAAATAATAGGCTAGCAGCCACCTATTCAAATCGCACCTATTAAAGGTAATTTTTGTACCCCAACAATTTCTTTAAGGAAGAGACTGTAGCAGTTCCCTTTTGTTTCTTGTTGAGGTTACTAACCCACATGTAAACACAATTGAACTCAGGGACATGCTAACATGATTCAAATGCACTTGTCAACAACTAATAAAGGTTTTGTAGAAAGAAAAGTATCTTCATTCCACCCTATGGATTCTGACATTGTTTTGCGTGCAGAAATTAATCTAGGGAAAGATTAATGGAAGGTTATCCGACCACCACACACTTCTCAAACCCTTACCTATAGAGACCCTTCAAGCCTTCATGCTTGCCTATTTCTTTAAGGGTGTTAAAGACACCATCATAATGATTGATAGTTCCAGGAATCTGCAAATGACCACTTTGTCAGAAGCATCATACTTACGTTATTACATACTATAAAAACCACTGCTCAAAATCTCTAAAACAAGGTAACATCAGTGCAAATTTAATAGATTGTGCATTCCAATTACTCTTGATTGAAGTTTCCCAGAGGAAGTGCCTGGCCTGTGAAGTGACTCCATGTGATTATCAACAAGAGTGACACTGTGGAAATAACAAATTCAGGTAACGAACCTGAGTCTGCAATCTTGTCTTCACCACATCAAAAGGTGTTGTAAATAAAGCAGCAGTAGATCCAGCTAATCCTCCAGACACTAGCTGTAAGAATTGGGGAAAAAACGAACCTAAGGTTTACTGTATATATGATTGAAAGCAGACTACACAAGAAGCAAGCACAAAGCACGATCATATAGAAGCAGAAACAATGAACTACAATTGAACATAAATCACTCAAAAAAAGGTAAACAAATAAACCGTTAGTATTGTGTTGGGTTGAGTGGTTGATTGAAATGACGATAACATCCATTGCTTCAAGCTCTCGTATGCGTAGAACTGCAAGTAAAGTGATAAGTTGCTTTCAATATGTATGAGCCCCAAAAATACTTGCTGGAGAATGAAGAATTTGTAAAAGAAAGGTGGAAAAATTAAGGGATCAAAACTAATCTTTTATAATGACCTCGATTCATATAAAATGTTCATCTAACCTTGATGATAGAGTGTGGAACATTCCTGCAGAGTACAGCCCCCCAGCCCGTATATAGTGATGGCAGGCCGCCCTTTCTAAGGATCCCAATCAATGCATTCCTGCGCAGAACCTTAATCAATCCATGATCAAACATAATGCATATCATAGAGAAAGCAATATTGATTGTCTCAGTTAAGAAAAATATAACACAAGAGTCTCAAGGTATACCAGCAGTTTTGATAGTGCGAACCAACTTGCATCTGCTGCTTTATACGCTCACTTGGAGTGAAAATAACAGAAGTAGCAATACTTGCAGAACCCCCGGCCATGCAATGGACCAAAGATATATACTCCTGCATCGCCGAATGGGTGAGATTTCTAAAAAGACGGAAAGCATCATGCTTGGTAAGGAGGTCGGATAAACAGGGGTGCAAGTGTGTGCTCGTGGCCGCTCGCGCGACCACTATTAGAAGAAAAATATTTTAGAAAGGTGAAAGTTCAAAATGGACATAAGATAAAAGTTTTACCTTGGGAAAAAGAGGAAGCAAAGCCCCCTTTACTGATTCATATGTAAAAGTGTAAACTGCAGAAATTGGCGCTGAAGAAGCAACATTGCTTGTAATTCCACGATAAAGTCCTGTAACACCTGAAATCAAAATGCACAGGACATCAATTTTCACGAGGCCATCCGAAGAAGCTAGACAGTGGTAACATGTAGTTCTGTTTCCTGTCTTAAATAGGAAACAGGACTAGATTTCCACAAAGAAAATTCACTAAAAATTTTCAAAGACTGACATACCTCTTTCGGAAATAATTGATCTGCCTATGTGATGAATAGAATTTTGATTGGTGCGACATGACTGAATGACAGTCTTAATTGTATCTACAGGATGTAGGCAAAGGCTGACAAATATACCAGCCATTGCTCCAGCAAAAGCATGTTCTTGCTTTGCAAGAGCATAGCAATGTTTACCCTGTGTTGATGAGAAAACCTCAATTATAGTCTCGTCCTCAATTACAATATCATTTTGTTGATTCTTTTTGTTCTCATGCAGACCATCCTCATCCACCTTGTGCACGCTTTCTTCACAATTAGGAGTACCTGAAGATAAAATGTTGATATGGTAGTCTGCAAGAAGTCTAGAGGCACTATTATTTGCTTCTATAAGTTGGACAGGCCCAAGATGATAATCTGAGTAGATAGATGCAATAGATGTCCTCGTACTCATTACAGGATTTCCATTTTGACCTGACAAATGCATAGGTTTGGATATTTCAGTATGGAAGTAAGCATTTTCAGTGATCAAGTTATTGGTAGGATTAGTGATATTGCCAGGATGGCAGCAGATTGCAGGACTACTAGTATGCCCGGCAATACAGCAGTCAACAGTTTTCTTTTCATCCAGCTTGGAAGGGTTCACAAAATGCTTTAATCTAGCAACTGTTGTTTCACTCATCCATCCATATATACTTCCTGGATCATATGAGATTCCTACACCTGCAAGCCCCTTATTTCTCCTAGATTCGTGAAGCATTTCACCCTTTAGGAGTCCCCATAAAAGAGAATTTGTGTAACTTCCATGACAAGGCTCAAAGAATGACAGCTTCTGGGATACTTTCAGACACTCTAAGCTAGCCTTTGCCGTGGGTGAAGAATGGCTAATGTTTGTGGTGTTAAACGAGGAGTATTGACCTTTAGCTGCAGTACATGAGTTGTCATCTCCACACCCCACTCTATATTGAAATAGGATTTCTCTCAAAGGTTCACCATCATTGTGTGCTGAACTTCTTTTAGGTCGGAACACAGAAAAAGGACGAATTGCATAATCCCACATCTGGCTAGCTGCTGAGACTAGATCAGCAGTGCTGAGTATCTCAGAAGACTTGGGTTCAGATTTTTCACCATTGTGCTTCGTATTGTCAGAGGAAGTGGGAGCATAATCTTCACGACCGAGATCAGCAAGCTCAAAGGACAGCCCCTCAAGTGGATTATACCTGTATTTGATTGAAGGTTTCTCACTTCTTGGTGGTTGACTACTGGCAGCCATTTTCCTCAATAAATCAAGAATATCTTTGAGAAAGCAGAATGCTGATAAAAAGCAACGGCACAATGGAATCAGCAGGTTGAATCACACTAAATCACAGGACAAAAAAAGTCAATTAACTAAACTTGTCAAAACAGTGACGACAACAATTTAGGGTCAGATACATGATTAATATCTGTTAGTTTAGAGCAGGATCGCGTGCAAGTTTGAATTCAACTTTATTTTATGTCTAGAGTGAAAATATACGGTTTTGTAACTCCTATAAAAAAATAAAAAAAAAATTGTTTCTTTGTCCGATCTAGAAGAAACAAATAATCAGACAATGCATTGCAATTGTTTTGGCAGATTTTATAGGGTTAAAAATTGATACTGCTCTACAGTTGTCTAATGACCTCAATGAACCAAAGTCCAGGTGGTTACGACCTTACCCAGATGATTTAACAAATACCAACAAACACTAAAAAGTGATATCAACATCCACAAGTTTTCATTCAGTTACATAATTGAAAAACATTTAAGAACCACAAAACACATGCTCATAGCCATCCAAGCGTGAAGAGACAAGGAAGTAAAGGGAACCCCACAGGAACTTGACTAATGACAGTTAAATTAGAGAAACTTGACAATTTGAGTGATGAACATCAAATTAAAGGAGTTTGAATCTCACTTCCGATACCTATGATGCCACATCACACTCAAGTATACTAACAAAGACACTCAAAGCATTTTACCCCAAATTGTCTTGATTCAAATTCTAAGAAGTTTTGTGAGTTCATTCCTTCTCCTATTTATTTTCTCAGCAAACCAGAGCATACATACAACCACCTCCCCCTCCCCCT
>CM042186.1:42958120-42971086 GCA_023539305.1 Ilex asprella | reverse complement strand
GGTATGGGGGTTTAGAGGGATTTGGAACATGGGTTAGGGGGTAAATCCCCTTAAATCCATGTTTGATATGTATAAAGTATGGATAGGATTTCAAACCCGGCCCGGTCATGAAACCTTCATTCTTGGGTTTTATAAAACCCAAGGGGGGTGGGTTTCATATGTGGGTTTGGGGGTTTAACATACAAATGACATTTATACCCCTATATATTCTATATACCTCATATATACAAATTGGGTAAAGGACAAAATAGTTATTTATGTACAAATATATTACCATAATAATCATATATCTCTATGCATGGGTATGGATAGCATTGAATATTGAATCTCATCTTTGAATCTTATCTTTGGATTAAACCCGTCCTTGCACCTCGTTAATACTTATTATTGAGTTCGAAAAATAGATCAAACACCCCCCAAAAATTATATTTTTTATGTTATCACAAAACAAAATTCTATGTTTAACTATATTCTTTGAAGAAAACAAAAATAAAAAATTTGAAATTCATATATTAATGAGAAAAAAATAGGTTAATAATTATTTAAGCATAGATAACAATACAATACGTTATTGTAATGGTTGTAGCACAATTAAAACATGCTTGCATGACATTGAAAGCCATGAATAAAGTTAGAATTTCGATGATTATTTCTAATAAATAAAAAAAAGTAAAAACTAAAATGTGAAAAATACACAGGGATATGTTTGGATCGTAAGTTAAAAAAGAATAACTCTGTTAGGATAGGATAAAAAAATATGTGGGACCATATATCTAACGTTTGATAAGTAAAAAATATATCAAAAATTTCTATTCGGATTTTATCTCAATTCGATTTGAAAAGTCAACTTTAACCCATCTATATGGATTAAATGAAATCCAAAGGCGAGTTGAGAATTTTTTTTGCCAAATAGGATAATTAATGCAAATAACCGAATTGTCATATTCTCTTTTCTCTCTTTCTTTTTCGTCCTCCTCATCCTGTTTTTTTATAGGTCTAATTTTTTTTCAACAATTTTGTTTTGTCAAAGCAAGACTTGTCGGCATATCTCAAAAAGACTAAGATGTCTCATCCAACAAGAGAACTAATTTAAATAATAAACTAACTCTAATAAAAAAATATCATATTTGGACTAAGACTAATTAACAACTAATAATAATAAAAACTATTTAATGAGAGTTTGAGTTAATTCTCAATAGTTCTCGTAACGTATGAACACTCGGAGGATATAAAATTACAACATTTTTAAAAATAATATGTAAGAAAAAATTATTTGGAATTGGTCAATGACTAGTTTATAAACCAAATATGGTGTTGAATTTGATAGATTAGAAAAAAAAATCAATGGTACCATATTTTATGAGACCCTTCTTCATGGGTCTCACAGAAGTGCTTATGTGTTATTTAAACGCTAGAAATGATATAATATACCCATTAAATCTTAATTAGTCCAATGATAAATGAGTTAGAATTAGATAGATAATGATATTTTTTTTAAATCTTCGATCCACTACAACCTTATCATCCAAACACACCCTTGTCTCGGTATGATATTTTGGACTTTGGGTTCTGTTGGATTAATGATGCTGAGGACCAGCCCATCATTAAATAAAGCTCTTAGACGGGAATACATCTAATTGTTCAAAAAAACAAGAAACAGTTTTAAACTTATTTTACCCAACGTCATATTGTAATTGCAAAAGTTCAAAAACATCAATAAGTATAAGTTCAAACACCACCTCCAAAAAAGTCTAACATTTGAAAGAGTGGATAAAAATTTAGTCAAGATATGCGCTAACTCAAACGAAAAAGCAAACTCAATACTTAACCCATGGCAGCACTGTCATCTTATCTCACCCCAATTTATAGCGTACAATCTAAAAACTAAAAACTCCTCCCTAATAAGTAAAGCATTTTTGGTGGAGGGCGTGCTCTAACGCTCTGGCAAATAGGAAAACTTATTCACCAAGAAATGCGGGACATCTCCCAAATGCAAAATCTGCACAATCCACATAGAATTCACTGAACACATGCTCTTCAATCCACATAGAATTCACTTTCAACTTACTGAAATCTTGCACAAACAATTGCCATGCAATTGAAGTTCTTAGCAAAGTTGCACAAATGGGTTGGTCCATGTGGTAATCAAGAAATGAAGTTGTCTTCCAGCCCACCAGCCTAATCCGCTTGCAACGTTGCTTAGGGCCGTCTAATTGGTGAGATTTCAATTCTACTCAGTTTACATACCAAGAGATTCCTAGTCACATAACAGTGGTTAATCCCACTCACACATCCTGACAACTCCCTCCTCAAAATCAAGTGTTCAACTGTGATGGAGCTTATACGACCAACTCTAAATAGGCTAGCTGTGGAGTACTTCTCAGGAACGATGCAGAAAAATTGTTAGATGGCAAATCTAAGTGCGTTCCAGAAGTTTTAAGCCTCTACTCTAAAGTAGTTTTTGTACGCCATGCATGTCTTATGACAGAAAATTTGCAATTACCAGGAGCAACTGTGGAAAGCCACATCTAGTCCATAATCCTACTCTGCACAGGGGAAGATGCACTACAATGGGAAATAGTAGCATTCCCCGATGGGATCAAAGCTATTGCAACTTCTCTTGCTTTAACTCTCTCTTTTCAGCGCCATACTTCAAACAAAGTAGTTCACTTGGTAGCTAAGACTAGTTATATTAGTTCTTTATCTTTTGATGATGCACAAAATTGGTCTCATGTAAGATCAACAGGCGAGTATACGAAAAGATGCAATTAATAAGCAATAAATAAAACAATCAATGACAAAACAATAAATAATGTGTCAGCATACAAATAAATAGTAGTTCGGTTCAGGTGATCTATTCCATTCTCGAAAATGGCAGCGGTGGCCGGTGGTCTTTATTGATCAAGCAAGGTCTCCGAGAGATATATACTCTTAGAGGATTACAGTAGTTAGGAGGGAGAAACTAAATGTATAAATGTAGAAAGGTGTGTTGAAAGATATCAAGATGTGTCTTATAATGTGGAGAAGGCTTATAATTTATAGGTATGGAGAGGCGGTGAGTGAGGAAGAGGGCACTATTTCTTCGAAAATGATAGTTACAAAAGGTAAATACAATTAATGTAGGATTAGTCTTCGTGAGTGTTTATCTCGATAATCTCTCTCTCACATGCTCTTATCTACCCGGGCTCTTTGAATCTTAGATTAGGCCAGATTGATGAACTAGACTTGAGTTGTATTTTAATTGATTTGGGCTTATCTAATTTATTAGACCTGATTCAGTCAAATTCGGGCTTGTCACCTTTAAGTTGAGTCTACAACCCACCATATGAGTTGGTGGCTTTACTCTTAGCGGATTGTAATCCTTCTTTAGTTCTTAATGAATGAAATTTGTTTTCTTGATTAAAAAAATAAAAATTGAAACTCTTTGCAACTGCAATATAATGTTGGATAAAATATGTTCAAAATTTCATGTATCCTCTTGTGTTTGTTCAGTTTATGGTGCTAATTAGATATACTTACCAGAAAAAAATGTTAATTAGATCTAAATTATTGACCAAACACCTTATTCCTGTTGGATTATTAATGGGTCACAATGGAAAATATTTTTTTTATACCTAATTTAGTGGCCTCATTTGTTAACTTTATCATTCTCTATAATTAGATTGACAATAGATAAATTTTCTATCAATCAATCAAATGACAATAATAAATTTGATCAATAATTTGGGTTCAAGTAATATTGTTGCCATAAAGTTTAGGAACAAGCCAGATTTAGAAACTTTTACTTATACTGTAATACAAATCATGTGGTAAATGTAGTTGTATTCAATAAAACCAATCGATTTCCTGACATGACCTAAACATCCCAAGCCTTCAAAAAATCAAAGTGTTAAAACACATTCTCTCTCTTGAACTACTAATAAGTAATAATAATCCCAAGTTGTATAGACAATGGTTCTAGATATTCTAATATATTAAACAACTTGTTAGCCATTCTCAGAACCCACAAACCCTAAAAGTTTTTGAACCATTCTCACAACCCACAAACCCTAAAAAGTTTTTGAACCATTCTCAGAACCCAGAAACCCTAAAAGTTTTTGAACCCCTTTCACTGTGCCCATTAGTTGTTAACCAGTCCGGATGATGCGAGAAGTGCTCAAGAACCAGACGTGAAGGTCATGAAACGGTCCAAGAAAGAACACATATATCAACAAGAAAACATAGAAAAACAAGGTGGAGATTCAAGAAAGGTACCGCAATATTGGCTGTTTGGTGACTTGATCAAGAACGACAGCAACGGCGACTGTGAAAAAAGTTCCTCGGCATTTGAACGTAAAAGAAAGGTACTGGAGTCTGATGGTGTCATCGATGATCCGATCAAGAACTTGAAAGTAGGAAAAGCACAAACAGCTTGTGAAGGTGACAAAAAAGAGAAGCGATTGGGTGCTTCCATTCAGCTGTTAGGTTTCTTGATCTTGATTGAAGACCAGAACGACAATGAAACGAGTTCATCGGCTTGTGATACAACCAACAACAATGGCAAAAAAGAGATTTCTACTGACTTGAAGCTTAATAACGAATTTGGTGGTATTATCAAGAAGCGAAAGATGAGAGATATCAAGAACTTGAAAGCAGAAAAATTACAACAAGCTCGCAAAGACGAAGAAGAAGAAAGGCTTTTGGGCGTGTCGTTGAGACTAAAGCTATACGAGGATCCATGGCAGATAAAGAAGAAGTTGACCCACAGTGATATCAATGACTCATGCAGACTATTGTTGGCAACAAACTTGGTGGAGACAAAACTACTACCTTTTTTAAACGATGACATTGTCGATCGTTGTAAAACAGCAGAGGGAAATAGAATGATTGTTTATGATATTGATACAGACTCCCAACATAGGTTGACACTCAAGAGATGGTGTACGAATAGCTATGTGATCACTAGCAACTGGAAGAAGGAGTTTGTGAATCGGAGGCAGCTGGGTGAGAACGATGAGATCGGACTTTTTTGGGATAAAGGCAGTTCAAGGCTATACTTTCGCCTTCTGAAGAAGGCTGATTGATTGACAACAAATTTGGAATTGCAATATTTCTGCTATTGCTGATCACGTTACTCAAATATAATTTGTTAACCAAATTCACTTATATGTTATTACGGAGAATGAAATAGTTAAATTTAGTCATTGTCATTCGAAAGTTGGAATGTGGATACGTTAATCAAATCTAACACTTATTTGTTATTACGAAGAATGAAGTAGTTGAATTTAGTTTAAACTTATTCATTGTCATTCAAAAGTTTGAATGTGGATGGCGTAATTAAAAGTAGATTGCGAAAAATTTCTGTGTAGTTTTGGCAATTGTTTTAGAAAAAGCTTATGTATTTCTTATTTTACTTGTTTTAGGGTATTTAGAAATTTTTTATTATCAATAGGGAAAGATTACCAAAGATAACGATTCTTTTTCTTTTTTTTTTGATCAAAAGACAACTATAACACTACTACTTAACGATTCAATCGAGATAAGTTATGACGTAATATGATCAAACTACAAACAATCCCAAAAACTTAAAACCGATCTCAGACTTCTAAAACCAAATTTAAGTTGTAATTTTGACCCAATGGAGTAATAACTTTCTCAATTGTTTTTCGATTTTCAATACACTACCTACTTCAGTACCATACTCTTTCCACTAACAATGTTGAGTCACATTCAGGCATTGCATCTAGTCCACAGAAAGCGAAATCGGAAGAAATGTAATTTAGACTGCCAAATTCTTCACATATTTTGCTTAGGGTTCTGCAAATATGAAGAAATCTTTACAATGACCACTGCAATTCTACTTCTGTATCTTTCCCCATGTTTTCCCCTTCGTCAGTAATCAAACCAAGTACATAATTACACAACTGTTCAATGATCTAAAATCATTTTGGTGGCCTGAAGACAATCTGCTTTTTTTTGAAATTGCTTCCCAAAACACCTTTGATCTACAAGGATGGACAAAATGGTCGAACTCATCCCATGCAATTTCACTATGATCTAAGTAGAATGAAGTCTCTGCTTACCTCTTAGGATACAAGAATATTTTATGAAGAAGGTCAGTCCAATTTACAAACAAGGGTTGTGAAACTGCGTTGCCTCTGAAATTGCTTGTTTACTGTCGTCGCTTGGTGGTTTTAATAGCAGAGGAACTGCCAGCAGTGGTCTTTTTGGAACCTGAGGAGTGTTTTTACGAAGAATGAGATCATATAAAGATTAGTTCAGGTGGTTTATGTACAAATAAGAGAAAGGATGTTATACTGGTAGTAATAGTGGCAGGCTGAGCTAGTTCAGCAACCTATTTTCTCAATCCCCTACAGAACTCTCTAGTCTTCATCTGAGTAAAACCACTCATAAAAATGGAAAAAGAAACCGTAGTTTCCATTTTTATACCCACACAAAAAGTATATATTTTTCAAGAACCAAAAATAGCTTACATACCCAGCAGATGATAGATAAAAGCTATGAATTTAGAGAGAGAAGGGAGGGGGGGAATCACAAAAGAAAAATGTACCAAAAATGAATGCGAGAAATTATGGAACATAAGATGCTCTAAACCTAATTTTAAATAAAATTTACATACTTGAAAATCTCGATGAGCCCTTGGTGAGTGACAACTGAGAAGTTCCAATTTGCGCCTGCTTTTGTGGGGGTCTTGGAAGTTTGGCTGGCACCTTGGGCCTGCAATTAACCACCATATAGACAGGCAAATTTATAAACTCATCGAGTTTATTAAGCAGAAAAGTCAAGGATCCTGTTTTCCAGATAAAACTTCAGCATACAGACACTAAGATGCAGTGCATGCAATAAAACCACGATCTATGATACAAAACAAAGCAGGATTCAATAAACCTATCCGACGATCTCAAATAAACTCAAAACCATTCACATTACACCTTACCTTTAGGTATGGGTTATCCTAGAACCAAATAAAAGACGAGTATAAGAGAATAAATTAAAACTACTTTCTCACATTGTGTACAACTTATATATGATATCAACCGTACTGCTACATAAAACTTAAAAGCAAAGAAGAAAAAAATAAAAAGAAAAAAAGCATGACCGACCAACAGATCTTTCTCATTCTTCCGAGAAAGGCCCACTTTTTTCTCAGTCATCAGCTTGCATGGGATCATAACCATGAGCAGTCAGTACATAAGCACCTCACTGGCTTACATTTCAAGTAACGGAATTGTCAACATCAGTGGCCTAGTCAATGCCAAAAGAATACATGCAGCAAACCAGTAAATAGCCCAGAATAGAACATATCAAAGACAACATGGAATGAAAGAAGAAAACTAATTTTTGTGTTATGCGCTAGACTGCTAGTACACCTTCACAATACAAGGGGTTTTTATATCTTCCAACTAATGTTCATTATCCTTACAGCAATTCTTCACCAGTAGTTTCATAAAAATCTGTATGGCTGGAATAATGCTGATACTGACAACATATTACATGCAAGCACATAACAGTTATTAACACCAAAATAACAAGAAAGTTTGGATAGGACATAAATGAATCCCTATTCTATCCATTACCAGATATGTACATACTATATGCTTCCTCCATAATTGTAGGTAAGTAGTTAATGGGGGTTGGGCTGAACAAGCCTCCAACAAAGATCCAAACTCATTGAGATATAATATTTCATAGTCCAGCTGAAGCATGCATCAGGAAATTCAGAGACCTTGTGCATATTCAGAAATTGAAAAAAAAAGCCAGCTGTTGAAAGAAATAAAACAGATGTGGAAAGACATCTTGAGGCAAGATATTTGCTATTTGCAGTAAGTTATATCTAATAGAATAAAGGAATTTAATTCAGATTTCATAGAAATTAGCAAGGATTTCACGCTGCATGGACCTTGTTAAAGATAATAGCAATTGGTCAAGTTTGAGAACAACTTGCAGTTCAAAATATTTGAAATGCACAGGAAAGGATCAGAATATCCCGGTACTTATACTTTAGCAGCACTAAAAAGCTTACTGGATAAGAAACACTCACTTCTCTATGTTTTCTGCTGGTGGCTTTGCAGTTTCAGGGAAAAGAGTGAACTCCACAATACTATTCATTGAACCGTCAGTTTCTGTTCCCATTGAAAGAACACCATCAGATATGTCGCTTAATCTCTCTTCGGAATCTGCATCTCCCAATCCCAGGAGCTCAACATCTTCCGCAAGGTGTTGACCTCCAAGTGCTACCACAGGCCTTGACTCAATGTCTTCAGTTAAATTTTGATCACCATCTGCTACAGCAAGCCTTGACTGCCGAAAAAATTCCTTGTGATGCCTAAAGTCATCCACCGACTGCTGAGAACCAGCTTCAGAATGCTTATCACTGTACTCTGAGCTGTCCAAATCAGAAGCCGCTTTCTCAATAAGTCCTGAACTTTTGCCTCCTGACGGTGAACGGCTCTGCCGTGGAGCCCCTACAGAGTGTCTTCTAGGAGAGGAAGACCCATACCTTGGCGAGCCAATGCCACGCCTCTCACCAATTACATTAGCTTTATTTATCCGCAATCGTCCAATCTCCTCATCTTTCTTTAAAATTGTGTCTTTCAGAAATGCCACCTACAAAACTAACAGAAAATTAGGGGAGAACATACAAGTTTGATGAAAAAATGTTTAAGCATTAGAAACTTGAGCTGCTCTTTGATTCAACAAGTGGAAGAGCAAAAGCAACATACTGGCAAGTGCCTCAAATTCTTAGACGATATTAACCCAGATGTAGATTGTATAGGGAAACAAGGTATTGCAATTGAAATGTCAGATGCAACTTTGCTGAGACTCACAAATTATTCAAAGGATAATTGCAAATATCAATTCCATGTTTTCATCAGTATGTAATTTCAATTACTACCATATCAAAAGCTATCCATATCAAAAATTCAAGTAGAACTGGACAAATCCACGACCCTCATTCAAATTTCTGCTAGGTAGAATAAGAAAGACGGATAACAGTCAACGATGGGGATAATGGGCAAGTGCTAATACTATGGAGTTCCCAAAACTTATACATTGTCCAATTTCCCTTTACCTCAATACAAAGTTTCTTTTTTTCTCGAACCAAATATAAAGTTTGTTGCAAAGGCCCTTTTGCCAAACTGGTTAAATTTTTTAACAATCTTTTGCCAAACAGCTTAAATTGGGTGCATGTGGCAATAATATATGGCATGGGACTTCTAAAATTAAAATGAGAGAGCATATTACCAACAAAATTACGAGAGCCAAGAAAATCATTTCTAAAGTACCTGGTCCATAAGTTCCCTGACTCCCCTTCCCTCTTTGTTGCTTCGTGCGGCACCTAACTCAACACCAGAGACCCTCTCAGCAAATTTCAAGGTACTTACAGTTTCAGAGTAGGACTCTACATCAGGATTGAGCTGTACAAACATAAGAGTCTTTGCTTGGCCACCTATTATGTGCAACAACAGAGAACGAAGAACAAATTAAGCAAATACTTGAAGAAACTGTTAACCCCCAGTATAATGTTTATGATGACATTGATAACGGAAATTTGTCTAATTACCCAGAGAGCTTTGAAGAACTTGAGTTAGTTTGCTATTTCTATATGGCACATGATGACTCTTTTGCGCCAAAGCAAATATAACATCTCCCAGAGCGGAAAGAGACTTGTTTATATGTTGCGCTTCCCGCAGTCTATCCCCTTTTGCTTCAGAGCGATCTACTCTTTCACTGCCAGCAAGATCTACCAAATGTAGACTACCACGAAGGACAGCATTGGTCTCCAAGTCAGTCCCGCGCACATGAACAGTGAGGACACTGCAGCATATGATTGAAGGGAAAATAAGGATCATGAAGAAAATCACTGAGTGACTAGGAATATGGACATACATATATGTCCAACAAACCTGTGAGACCGACTGCTTCTTTCATTTAGGGCGGTGGCACCAACAGCCCTGTTCATTAGTCCAATACTCATCAATTCAAGGACATCTGTGGTTGATTGAACAGGATGCATACTAGCATCAGGGACAGCTAACCCATTTGGTTGAGCAATATTCCAAATCCCAAGTGTGTGCAAGTCAAAGGAAACAATCATCTAAGAAAAAATATCTCATTTCTACCCAAAGCAGCATCACATATTGCATAAGCATGCAATTGCCAAAAAAGATTTAAAAAAAATCATACTGACAAATATCCACAGTGCATTGAAAACAGAAATTAATCATGTCATGGACATGGAGTAATTCCCAGTTATGGGGGGAAAGGATATCTTTTCTGAGTACTGTCACTAGAGAGTAAGTCGCGCACTTGTTCATTATATATTTCAACCATTTGAACACCCACTTCATAAGCAATAGAATTTTTTCTGCTCTGAGAGAGATGGAAAAGGTCATTCAGAGCTCGGTAGTTTACTCCCCAATCCGCTTCAGAAGATATATTAGGCCCAGTCTAGGAGAAATGAAGGAAAAAATGCAATACATCAGACTTGAGATACGAAGCAGTAGGATAATATTTTACTATATTGTTACAGAAAGATACAAACCATAGTGTAAGTTTTTCCAGAACCAGTTTGACCATAGGCAAAGATGCAGACATTGTATCCATCAAGAACAGAGCGAATTAGTGGTCGAGTGTCCAGAAATACCTCCTCTGCCAACACATTAATTACAGAAAAAAAGAGGTGGAGACTCAGAAATGTTCTCCAAACAGGAAAAAACTTTGCAGGTAGAAAAGATATGGCATATATTTGCTAAAAAGTATAAAAATTAAAACCTTGAGTGGCTGCAGGACCGAAGATCTTATTGAATTTGAAGAGTCGATGACTGTCTTTTCCTTGTTTTAGGGGATTTGAAACAACCAGTTCCCCATTCTCACCAATATACTCTATACTCGTCTGCTTTTTGCTTTGTCCCGAAAGGAAAGGCCTTATTCGACAGTAAACTCTAATATTACCTAAGCATTGAGAAAATAACGTTAATAAGCAAAAAAAATGAATTGTAGCCTTAACACAACAAAACAACGTTAAATGGGAAACACATACCTTTCAAATCCTGAACCTCATTGTACAATTTCCTATTTTCCTCAAGGACAGTGTGGTAATTCTGTGCAGCATCTACAAGTCCTTTAAGCTTTAACGCTGTTGAAGGCAAAAAGTGTCCATCATGACAATGTCAAGCACAAATGCACCATTTTGAAAAAAAGTTAAAACTATCCATCAATTCACCAAAGGTATTAAACTCTTCAGAATAGATCCTTTTCGTGTTCAGAACCTGCTGCTTCACGAACTCAGAAGTCATCCTTAAGTCCTAAACAATTTAATATCTTCATGTCATTCAAACAAACAAACAAAAAAAGGTACATATCAAAGCAATATAAAGTTATAAGTATGATAGTTGATGCAAACCTGCAGAGATCCAAACTGAAAGTCTAAAAAGCTTTTGTAGCCAAGTTCTTTCCTTTTCCATCTCATAGATTTGGATTTTGAAAATGCCTCTAGTTCTGCAACCTTCTTCCTTGAATCATTCAGAACGCACTCAAGTTCCACAATCTTATTCTCTAAATCAACTTCAGTCTCCTTAGCCTTTGTTTCCAATTGCAAGCAACGCTTTTCATATGCCCTTTTGGCTGATTCCATCTCTTGCGTAAGTGCTGAAATCTGTCTATCACTGTGATCCTTCTCTCTCATCAGTCTAATTACATCTTGCTCCTCAAGCTTTTTCTTCTCCTCAGTTTTGGCCTTCTCAATCTATAACAAACGTTAATTCCAGTAAAACAAAGTGTGAACCATCTTTAGTAGGAGAGGCTAGCCCAAGCTCTTTTAGAGTGCAAACTAACTTGGTTAGGACATGGCTGCCATTTTTAGCTTATTGGTAGTGCAGAAAAATAAGTTGACAAATATGAGTTTATTCTCCAAGTCAGCTTACACAGAACTCTGTGTTTCTCTAAAATGGACAAAAACCAACTGATTCAGAATGTCAAGGATGAAAGATGAGGCTTATGAAAATAGTAAAAAGAGGGTCGTGTAGATATGAAAAATATACCAAAATGAGTTGAATAAAGAAGGAACTAACTAAAATGGTCTGGTTATGATCAAAGAAGGCCCATAACTGAACCTCTATATTGACAATATCGCTAGGGTTAAGTAACTCAGATCAACATCACCAGGAATAGTAAAAAGGGTATGATAACTCAAAGTTCCAAAGAAACATGGCCTTAGACAAAACCTGGTAAATTAATATTAATTAGACCCCAAACAGTTCCCAAATAATGTAAACAAGGTTTTTTGAGTTGAGTTAAGGCTTTTGTGAAAATAAATACCAAGCAACCACAAGCTCCAGAGCTTGGCCCAAGTGGTAAAAGAGTAAGGTGATGTACGTTTGGGGCATGCCAGACATTTGAATCTTGCCCAGTGGTCGACAAAATTAAACAGGGTAAATTGCACCAATAGTCCTGAGGTTTATCACATGTTGCACTTTAGTTCTTAAAATTATAATTTTGTTAATTTGATCCTCTAAGTTCACAAATTGAGACAACTCGTCCTTTGCACTAACTTCCATCAACAAAATAAACAGAAAAAAGGCATGTGCATGACACATAAAGATAACTAAAGGACATTTATGTCATTTAAGGATAAAAACTACAATAAATGGAATTCACATGTAGTATATGATTTTTATACATAAACGTACAAATTCAAACATCTCACAAATTTACCCAAAAGAAATGAAGAGCTCTCAAAAGACTCTCTCTCAGTCTCACTCAACAACTCTCTCTCTCTCTCTCTCTGTCCTTGCATTATTCCTCCACCACTTGCAACATCTACCTCCCCCTCACCATTGAAATCAACCAACCCCCCTCCCCACCGAACACTTTACCCTACCAGACCATCTCTATTGTTTCTTCCCCCATCCAAATCAGGTTTCTGCTGCCCCAATCTGCAAATACCCTTTTCCCTTCACCCCC
>CM042186.1:42942975-42958020 GCA_023539305.1 Ilex asprella | reverse complement strand
AAGATGTGTATAACACCAAACCCTACTATGGTTTCTTTCCCCTACCCACATGCTCTCTCTCTCTTTCTTCCCCTACTGACACGGAACTCTCAAATTCACCCTTCTACCTCCCTCCGTTTCTTTTGGTATCCCCCACCTTTCTAGTTTATACTATCACTATCGGCCTATAAACACTCCTAAATGCTGTCTCTGTTTCTACACAATCATTCGAACCATATGCTCACACCTCCCAAGGCATATGCAACCACTGATTTTGGTGGGTAATTTCACTAAGTCAATCGGATAGCCACAATAGATTTTCTCGGAGTCGAATGGAATGAGTACATCCCCTCCATATATCAACAGCTTTTTCTCTCTTTCCATCTCTATCACCAATTGTCTCCAAAGTTTTGCCTATGTCCTAGATTGGTGGTTGATTGAGTTAATGAATGATGAAATAAGATTGGTGGTGTTGAGGATTAGTGTTGAATTGAATTGAATCATGTTTATTGTTTTGGATGTTGAATTGAATTAGTTGGAGTGGTGCTATCTGTGTGGTTGATGGAGATGCAATGGTGTTGGGATTGAGAAAGAAACAGAGAGAGGCAAATTAGAGAGAGAAGTCAGAAGGGGAAGACCTGGTTTAAGGAAGAGAGATGCAGAGCTAATCGGAGAGAGAGCAGACTGTTTGCTGTGAGCTTGTGGCTTGTGTGTGAGTGTGAGAGAGGGAAAAAAAATAAGTGAGGAAGAAGAAGGGTGTTGGGTACATGTAAATTTGTGCAGATGAAGAGTAATGATGTTTGGGTGTAAGATTTATTACAAAATACCAGATATACCCTTTCATAGTTGCATGTGCTATGCACACGTCTTTTTCCATTTATTTATTAGATGGAAGTGGTATGAAGGATGAGTTGTCTCAATTTGTGAACTTAGAGGATCAAATTGACAGAATCATTACTTTGAGGACAAAAATGCAACAAATGATAAAGCTGAGGGACTATTGGTGCAATTTCCCCAATTAAATAAATGATAGAATACTGCTTTCGCAATCCAATTTAAGAATCAGTAAGATTGCCATAAATTGCAAATTAGGAACTGTCTCCCAAAGGAAAGGAAACGCACCTTTATCTGATGAAGCTGGTTCATAACAACCTACAAGAACTCAAGCCAACAATGTGAAATCAAACGAGTAAATAAGTAAAACCAGCAAAAGCTTAGGTCTACATTCATAACCACTAAACAGAGTACCTCATTGTGCTCTGCAGTTCCTATTGCAAGGGTCTCAAGGACTCTTATTTTTGACTGATACTTCTCTTCACGAGACTTGTAAAGATTGTTTTGCTGCAGGTACAAATTAAAATCAAGATATTCATTAGCTATACACAAGATAATAGTGCAGAGATAATAGTTTCCCAACCGGTTTACCTTTTTCATATCTTCAGCTAGCCTTGAAACCCGCTGCTCAACTTCTTGAAAAACTAATTTTAACAAAGATGCCACAAGCTGAGCAAAGAGTAACAAACCACTAGTTTAGAAAATTAAGATGTAATGGGCAAAGAGAAATTAAAGTGAAGCATCATATGTGTGCTTTAATGATATTATATCCATTTGCCTCTAATTGCCATACCTGAGGTATATCCCCATTCTTTCTCTCAATGCTTTCATCCAGAATCTTGTTAACAACACTAAAAAGTGATTGAGTAGAGACGTTCTGCACATAAGGGTTGCTCAAAAGGATATGAACAGCATTGAGCTGATAATGTGATAAAATGAAATGTAGAACCAAATTAACCAACATTAAAAGCTGCATTTACATAAGGAAATAACACAGGGAAACTACCTCTAAACCGTTGAATTTCATCAATTCTGAAATCTTTGCAGCAGGAAGATCAACAAAAGATCCTTGCTTCAATTGGAAAACGTCTTGGAATTTACTCCCAAAATTATGAATAGATGCAGCTGATGGCCATAAGGAAGAGAAACACTGATATATTAGATTGAGACATAATTAATGGAGTGAAAAGATAAAAGCATGTGTAATTGGAAACCTTAGTAGAAGAACTTGTCAAAACTTTAAACCCAACCCCTCCTTCCCATTTTCTCTCCTCAAAAATTTCATGAGGGACTATTCTTAAAAAACTAAATGCAACATAATACTTTTGTTCATTCATTAACTGGAATAGCTCACAAGGACAATACCTAGATTCCTCCAATTGCAGGCATTGTGTCACATGCTGGATAAAGTATTTAGGATGCATAGGATTTAAATAATAATAAGTGAAGGTTAACCAGCATTTAATATGCACAGTAATTCAAATGAGCATAATTATGTACATCTAATCTCAGCATAGGCAAGTTTTTAACCTTTGATCCAACTTAGAAAGTGGGGGACTTGAAAATTGTATTAGATTACGTAATTTAGGAAAATTTTTAAAGTAATTATTAAAAGGGAGACAAATAAAGCAAGTCTACTCTGTTACCGTCAACTTCAACTGAGCCTTTCAAACTTTCTGTTTGTTCAGCAACATCTCCATTAAGAACTCCATTTAAGTCGTTGGATTCTCCATTTTCACTTGAATAAACTTCTGAATGCGAATTCATGACAAACTCGCTAGATACTTGATTTCAAGAATCAAATGTGGACACACAGCTACAGGTTCCATGAAAATATTGTTAATCAAATAGATTATAGACTACTCAAAGGCAGAAGGGATTAAATGTCGTGAGCAGACATTACCTAGAAATGTATAAATTTTGAAAAGCATAAGGAATGTTGTGTATCATTAAGATAGCCATTAGGATTTCAATTCCAATTAAGACAAAGAATTCATCATGTCTTCTAGTACAGTAGTAGTCATTGACAGTAAGTTATATTAACCAAGGAAAACAGGGGGAATTTTCTTCCAAAAATCACTTTCCATACTGTATCTAGCTCAGATGAGGTAATAGGAGGCTTCAAAAGTCATAATCAATTTTTGAGTTTTTGGTTAGATCAGCTTGTGTGGAATTATTGAATGAGCATGTCAAAAACAGAGTAAACCAGAAATGCTCAATATGAGGGAGTAATAAAAATGATTATCATTTCGACCATCTGGCTGGAGACATGTCTTCCAAATGACAACAATAACTAACTAGTTCTCGTAACTAGCTAACCTCTAGCACTTTGATGAGTTGAATCAGAGGCATGCCAATCTTCTCAAAATTTAGTCGAAGCATCAAAAAACCCCAAATATTTCTTTTTCTTTCAACAGACATTCTAAATTAGTATGTCTCATAGCCTCAGTTAGGCAGTTAGACAACCATTAGTGACCCTACTATCACAATGAAAAGGTTGTAATTCACCGCTATATATGGTGACATGATAGAAAAGCATTAAAACTTTCAGGAGCAAATTACCCAAATACTACAAACCTAAATCACAAACTAATCCCATTACCTAAAAAGCTAAATATTCTAAGAAACAATAGTTCTACTTTATGCCGCATCCGCATAGTAGTATAAAAGCAATTGCGTTCAGTTAATTGAAGACTTCTATATTGACACATATAGCTCGGAATGACTGCCAATCCGGTGCACAAGAAGAGGCACATTTGGAGCTTTACAAAATTAGAGCCACAATTTACAAAATCTGGAGTGCTATGACCTCCAGTAGAAGCAATTGAGCTAGTACATATGTAATTTGCTCAAAATGAACGCAAATACACTGAATGTATAGGCACATTTGAAAATTTAGCAACTTTTAAAAAGGAAATTTAGGTAATTTTGGAGTTTCCACACCTGTCAAACAAAAATTCACACCAACGTGAACCAAATGAACCTCAAAATAAAGATTTACAAGCATTTGCGAAGCAGATCCGCATAAATCCACAGAAAAGCACAGATAATGGAGCAAATGTGGGTAAAAGCACGCACCTGATGGTACCGAAATGTAAAGAGATCTTTGTGAGAAAAAAAGGTTTTTGGAACGAACAGATCCAGAAATTTATGGGAGTTTTTGTGATATTTTACCTACCGATAAATACTTTTCCCCAAACTGTTTCTTCCTGTTTTCTGAAAATGAAAACAAGAAAACAGCTTGGGTACCCGATTTAGTGAGTTGAGAGAAAGCGAGAGGATGATGAAGACGACGACAAGGACTATTTCTCAGGAATTGTTGGATTTCGGGGGACGTTAGCGTATCCTTTTTGCGTTTGCGTTTTCGCTTTTGAATTTTTTTTTTTTTTAAAGTAACCCGATTATATTTCGGAAATTGTATTTGTGACCCCACACACTATTTTTGGACTCCAATTCCCGCCTTCTGCCACATGTTTTGTTTTGGGACATTTGAGTGCGAGTAAAGGTGTGGTCCCACTGGGCCGGCTTTTTGAAGTTTCCCCCACACCCTCAAAATAAACAAAAAAAAAAAAACTTTGTATATCTCTTTGTCCTTTTGTACAAGAACTAGTCCGGCATCTCCAACGGCAATCATCCAAGAAAAGTATACTTTAACCTTAATATTTTGTATTAGCAATAATTAATTTGGTGTGAGAAGACAGTCTTTAAAATTAAAAATCAAACATTTGATTATACAATATTTATATTTGGGTTAAATGCAAAATAAAAATAGAAATTATATATATTTCGGGTCATTTGCACGTGACCGCGTCATAGTTTAATGGTTTTACTAAACCCCTTCTCAACTTAAAAATAAATTGCAACATTAAATGTTTGTTACAAAATTATAAAAATATTTTAATTTGGTCATTAATTTTCATTTCATTACACTTTTTTTTATTAAAAATAGGGTTAATAATCGAGTAAAACTTATTTTTCTGAATAAGTCAAAAAATTTGTTCCAGCTTGATTTGTTTAGAAAATAAGTAGAGCCGAACATGAGTCAAGTCCAAGTAGCTCGACTATTTTATATAAAAATGAGTTAAGTTTTTTAGTACGCGAGCCTAAAAAAAATTCAAACTCAACTCGTTTAAAACATAAATCGAGTCTTGAATATCATCTCCAACCTTAAACCCTCATCTCTCTATACTTTTTTATTCCCTCCCATGGCTACAAACCCTCTCTGCCTTCCTCGTGGGAAACAACCCACATAAACTCTTCCACCCCCAACCATCTCTCTCTATACTTCCCACGTATTGAAACTTCTCCACTGCAACAATTTTTTTTAATTATATAATTTAAAATTAAAAAAATAGATAAACAATAAGTGAGGTAAAAAAAGAGAAAAAAATATATATGTATATGTGCATTAGTGTGATTGTTTGATATTAAGGTGTGTATTAATTGAATTGTCTGATACTAAGAATCTTAGAGATAAAATTATATTTTGAACTAAGAAAAAAAGTAGGGATGAATTTTATAAAATTAAAAAAATAGATAAAAATTAGATCGAGCTTAATCGTTATTATTTTTTTATAAGTTAATGATTTAATTTCATTATAAATATAATATTAGAATGTAAATTCCTTTACATCAACATCAAACACTAAGTTTTTTTTTCATTTTATGAAAATATATATATATATAAAGATGTTTGGTGAATGTTTTTATTTTTTTTATTGTTGCGCTTTAAAAACAAGGAAAAAAATTGGAAACATCTAAAATAATATTTTTTTAAACATAAAAAAAAACACACGTACAATTAAAAATGAGATTTAATAACATCCTAGCTTTTATTTTCCTCAGTAACAAAAAAAAAGAATTTTAGTGCTTAAGTATAAAAAGTCTACCCCACTTCTTCTTTTCTTTTTCTCTTTTTCCTAGATCTCCTCTCTTTCCTCCTATCTTTGTTTTGGTGGTGGTTATAGATTTCAAGGGTGGTGGTTTTCGAGGATGGTTAGTTTCGAGAATGATGGTGGGTTTTAGTTGTAGTTGTGGATTTCGTGATTGCAAGGGGTTGTGGTCTGGGGGTGATTTTTCCGTGGTGGTGGTGAATTTTAGAGAAAATGGTTGAGGAGTTAGGTTTCGATGATGGTAGTGGGATTGAATGGTGGTGAATTTCAAGGAAAGGAGATGGTTTTTGTTGTTGGTGGTGATAGGTGGTTGGGTGTTTGGTAGTCTTAGGTGGTTTAGTGGTGGTGTTAGGTGATGATTTTTTTGTATAATACAAAACATATTTTTTATTTGTTTTTAAATTTTTAAAAAATATAAATGAATACCAAATGTGTTTTATAATTTTAATTTCTATCAAACAAAGCAAAAAATTAGTTTTTTTTATTAAAAAAAAACATAAAAACGAAAACGTTATCAAATACACCATAAATCAATGACAGTAAAACTCACCACCAAATAAGAAGTTGTGCCCTCTCACTTATTTCATTTAGGGTAAATTTAACTGACACTATTAGATTTAAGTCATGTTTCCTTGACATTCCTTATGATCTAAAGTATTGTTGTACGTCTATATGATTTATATATATGTTTCAAAAATTATCCGTGCCATCTAATATTGTTATTGACAAGTAAAAAAAGTGTGATATGATAATTTATTCTCTTATAAGTTGTCAAATTTACCATTGATCGTATAAAACAATCTTAAAATAGTAAGAAACATTTTTTTAGCATTAATGTAATTAAATTAAATATTAATTGGATTGAACAAAATGTTACCTGTAAAAAATGCTAAAAAATTATTATATTAAAAAAATTCAGTGATCATTTGATATTGATTAGATACAATTGAATGCTAATTTGAAATTCAATCAAGCAAATTGATGTTAATTTGATAAATTGGATTTTAAATTGAAGAAATTAAATGTCAAATTGAGTTTAATTTGATGAAATTGAATATTAAATTGATATTAATTTTATAAAATTGAATATTGATTTTCTGAGATTGAATATTAGTTTGCTGAAATAAAATGATAATTCTATAAAATTTAATATCAATTTCACATTAATTTGGTAAAATCTTGTACTCATTTGATAAATTTGATAATTAATTTGGTGTTAATGATATCAAATTAATAAGTTTAATGTGATTTTGATAAAATTAAATATTAATTTCATAAAATTGAATATTAATTTAATAAAATTGAATGTTAATTTAATGCATGAAATTGAATATTAATTTGGTAAAATTAAATATGAATCAAACAAAATTAAAGATCAATTTGATAAAATTATAGATTAATTTTGTATTATTTTGATACAATTAAGTTAATAATGGTAATATTGAATAATACTATTTTAAAATGAGAGTTCTAGTAAGGGTAATTTAGTAAAATTATGTATTGTGCTAGGCGACACATTGATAGCGGTGTCCAGTAATATTTCAAAAATTAGACGGATATTAGTGAAATATGACTTAAATAAAAGGGGTGTTAGTGAAATTTGCCCTTTTATTTATTGTCAGTGAATAGTTGCAGAGCTAAGTTGAGTTTTGAAAGTGCAGCCAAGAAAAAAATGGAAGGGGAACGAGAAGAAGAAGAATCTAATCTCGATTCAAAAGTTAAGCTAGAAGCCCTAATTTCAGATACGGATGCCAATCATCAAGTAACACATCAAATGAATTCCCAAGAGCGAGAAGAAGAAGATGATGATTCTCGTGGTGGCGAATCGAAAGTGGCATCGTTTGACCAGAAGGATATAATGAAAGCGATGGAAGTGGTGGAGAGAGACTTGGTGGCGATTGCCGAGAGCTTCACTTCTTTGTTCGCGTCTCTCCGTCTCGCCCTCTCTGAGGTCTGTTTGGCTATCCACATACTCAATTCCTACAAAAAAAAAAATTATTTATTTTTTGTTAATTTTGGACATGATTATATAATTTATTATTGTTATTTGATGCATATGTTGGAAAATTAACGCCTTAAACGTCTCTGATTGCTTCGATTGAGTTTATTTTGTTGTAAACGAACGGTGGAGTGTTAATTTGGGCTGCAATTTGTTTAAGAAGAAATATGAACTGAACTCTGCGGTAATAATAGATTGTTTTCTTTGAATTGAAATTCGTGGCAAAATTCATTTTTCTCCACACTATTCTCAGTATTGTTTCTGGAGCAAAATTCATTTTTCTATACACCAATCTTAATACTGTTATCAGAAACCATTGTTTTGGTTTGAATTGCGTGTGAAAATTCAGTGTTTTGGACATGGTTTATGCGATTATGGGAAAAAGACTTGGGAGGTTAGTATCTGGGATATAATGCAGGATGGTTGACCAGGTAGTTCACACTCTTAAATTTATAGGTTAATGTGATTTGCTTTTAGAAATGGAAATCAGTAAGCAATATGTGTAGTTAAGTAACTAGTTTTTTTACAATGGTTTATTGGTGTGGTTTTACCCTCGTCAGGCACATGACTGGCAATTTTATGCCCATTTTTGTTAATCACTCAGTGGGGTTAATGATACCCCAATCAAAGTGCTAAAGCTGAACAACGGATTTAAGTCGACCATAACACTAATATTATTTTCTAGGACTAAATTGGATCTCTAGGTGTCATATGGTTGAGTTCTTTCATATTCAATTGTCAATCTAAGGAGCGAATGTGATTTTGTAGGTCACTAGCACTTCAGTAGATCATATGGCTTGCTTCAGTGATGCTGCTGGCCGCCTTCAAGAATGTGGTGAGTGAACTATTCTTGTGCATCGTGTTTCAATAGTTTGTTCAACAACTTACATGATGGTCATTAGGATTGAGTTTGTTGACTCTCACGTGCTGCTTGTCATAGTTATCCGCTAGATTGGTTGCATTCTGTGTGACAATGACTCTTGTTGTGATAGCAAACACAGTCTGACTGACACATTGCTTGGTAGGGGGAAAAGAGCAGGGAAGAGAAAGGAATATCTTTAGCCCTAAGAAAAGAAAAGGGAAGAAGTTAAATTTCCATTGGTTTTGATTATTTGGCTTGCTAATGAAGCAAGATAAGAGGTAGGACATGGACTTCTTTACTCCTAATTTATTTTTTGTTTTAAAAAATCACATCCCTTCCCATCAAATATATCACTTTAAAGTAGGTGAGATTTGCAGAGAATTTAGTAGGGAACTAAGGCACAACAATGTTAGACTGGCTCCTGAATGGACGGCCTTGTTTCTTCTCTGCTGCCTCATTGAAGGCCTGTTTAGCAATGAAATACTCCTTTTTTCTCTTCCTAAAGGTAAAGTGAAGGATTGAATTGAGCTGGAAATCAACCTAGCTTATTAGACAAAGAACAAATGGACGGATATGGTACTGGAACCCTGGTTGATTGGATTAAACATCAGTGGAAATTTTCAAATTTTAGAATCCATGTGCTACAAGTTAACATGATTCGAGGCGGTCAAAGGAATTATTATTGCTTTACCTTTGCCTTGCTTGAAGGAAATAGTAACAACAATTGATTGTGTTATTTTGCATAATTGTTTTTAATACTGGGAGTCAACAATCTACTTCCTGCTTGTACATATATGTACTTTGTTTGGTGCTGTTGCCATTTTGAATATACTAAGAACTTAGGAATCTCGAAGAATAATTTTACCCAATTTTGGTTCTGTGCGTAGGTTGTTCGAGAATTTAATCGTTCACCTTGACCTCTACTCCATGTCTGCAGAGGCCTTATGCCATGACTAGTGTGCTACCTTTTAACAAATTGATCATACTAACCCATATAGAAAAGCTTGTGTTATAGCATACTAAAGGCTTTGGGGATACTTTGCTCTAAATTTTATTTTTCCACTAGTTTAGTTTCATTTTCTTATCATTTGTGTTTTTGAGGCTTTGACCTGGTGCATTGATTTTGGGTAGAGGTGCAACTCGGGCGGGTTAGACAGTCAACCCTAGTCCAATCTTAGATATATAATCTTCAACCCTAATACTAATCCTAACACTACCTCGGGTTGAGAAATTCAACCCAAGCACTGCCCAAATTTAATTCGGGCTGGCTCGGGTTGAATTCAGGTTCACTGCAAGAGAGATAGAGAGAGGGGGAATAATTACAAATTCATAAAACAATCCATATATTTCATTCATTACAGTGCACGATTATTGATCATCTGCTTTCATAACAAAAAGTTAGTGATTTCAAAGCACAATCCCAGAAAACATAGAAATTAGACTCATAAAAACATTAAACTTAAAACATCACACTATTATGACTAATCATGCATAACAGCGTAGCAAACAACAAGACACAGAGGACGATGGAGTAAAAATGGAAAAAGTGCTAATGTTTTATATATATATATATATTTTAAATTTGTCGGGTTCGGGTTGAATTAGGGTTCTCGATGCTTCAACCGAAGCCCGGCCTAAATTGAAATCGGGTTAGGGTTTTTTGACCCAAACCCAACCCAAGTCTTAAAAACTTTAGCCCAAGTCCTAATTTTTTCGGATTGAAATCGGGTTCCCAACCTAAGTTGCACCCCTAATTTTGGGGCTTGTGTGATTTTTCTCTTTTTTATTGTGTTGTCTTGCAGCTCTTGATGCAGCAACAAAAGGGAATCGATATATAAATTCCTGTCTCAGGTATACTTTCTGATTTTCACCTTCACCAAAATGAGAAGCAATGATTCTTTATAGTAGGCAATTCAGGGTCTCAGTTACCTGGAATCAGATCCAGGACAGGGAGTTTATATTTGCAAGTGTGAGCTTTTCCTTGTGGATGACATGTTTTTCAACCACTTTTCCATTTCATTCTCATCTCACTAAATATTTTCTTTTTTTTTACTTATAAGTTATTTTGCAGTCTTTTTTCTACAGCATGCTAGGGTTTTGCTTATTCTTATTTTTGGGATTGATTTGTTGCAGATTAAATGAAGAAATGAAAGGCATTGACAGTTTAGCCACACAGCTGTATCCTTTCTTTCTTTTCATAGTTGACGAGGTCCCTTTTTGCTTATGGTTATGTGTGCATTTGTTTGTGTGTTAGATGGGGGTAAGATTTCCTCTCTGCCTAAATACTGTTGCACTTGGCTCCTTGAATTTTTTCTAATATTTGAAGTTCCAGTTCCACTTAATGGGTGCTGGCAGCCAGGTGGTTGGTGGCGCCCATGGAGCTTTCATCAGATTGCCGACCAAAGTTTTCAAATCATAATATCATTAAATTGAAATGATTTCAAAACTTTTTTATAGTTTGAAGCAATATTTCCTCTTAGAATGCTTTCTCTTTACTTCATTAATGCTTGTGAAGGAAGCTGTTGAGAAGGAACGTAGACGCTTTGGACTCGGGCGTCAGCAAGCTCCTTCGTCTTCCATGATGTTGATCAGCTTGGCATATTGATATTGTCAGTCATGAAGACTTCTATGTCCATGTAAGTTATTTATGCAGGTTTTGCTTGGGATTTTCTGCAGGGTTTTTCGAGAATTTCACACTTCTTTTTCTAAGGTGCTATTTTCTTAGAAAAACTTCATGTACTGTGAATGGCTGGCCGGAAATTACGAGGATGTGTTTTCCCTTTTTTGCTTGAAGGGTGAAGGCACGGATTTTAAAAGAATTTTTATACGCTTTTTATTTCATGCAGAAAACATTCTTTTACTTGTTACCGAATGATACGGCATTGTAAGTATTACTAGTGTCCTAGTAAGCAAAGAAGTGGTCCCTTGAATTCATGTTTGCTTCAGTGTTTGTGCAATTGTTATCTCCGAGTGAATTGTTTAAATACGTGACTAGCAGCTAATGAGGCAGGGCATTGGTGATATATACTTTTCAAACCAATTTTAATACTTCATGTACTGATTAAGGTGTTCTTATTATTTGTGACACTGATTATCTTCGTATTGTCATTTTTTCTAGGTTTCAGTCAGTGGTGGGGCTATGGCCCGGCCCGGCTGGGCTTGTGTTGCAATGATTATGTTTTTACTTGTGGCCCAATGGGCGTGTCCATAATCTTCCTAGGCCTGCAAATTGACCCATTTAAAACCCAGGAAGGCAGCCCATGGAATAGTTTTTCTTCCGGGCCAGTGGCCCAGCTTTTAAAAATTAAACTGGCCCTAACTGAAGAAGAAAACAAAATTTTCAGAAAAAAATATAGGCCCATTGGGATTGACATGATGGGCAACATGCGAGCTGTAGATATTATGGATAGAGCTGCCCAGCCTGTGCTCCGCCATGGGCTGTTGGCTGGCGGGCTGCATAGACCTGGGCCTTTGCTGTGGCTTAGCTTTATCCATCGAGCCTGTTCTCACTGTGTTGGGTTGGCATAGTAACAACCCTACTATTGTATGCAAACTTCATCCTTGGGTGACATTAGGATTATATTTCCCAAGTCTTACGAGTTCTTGTAAGCTCAAGCTCAGTTCAAGATTGGCATCATTCGCTTCAACTCAGTTGGCTAAGCATTAGTTTGTCTCAGGTCGTTTTTGTTGTATAAGCTTAAATTGGAGCTCATACTTGGGATGAAAGAAAGTTTGTTAAGGAAAATGGTTGTGAAAAGTAATTTTGTCTCGGGATAGGCTTTTGAATTTTTGAATATTCTTCACTTCAAAGCTCTTATACCAATGTCCCATCAACCTCATGTCCCTCTTTTTTTTTTTTTGAGGGGACATGGTCAAACCATGCTTGATGCATGCTTCAGAAAGTATATATATATATTTTTGATTAAATGATACACACACATAAGACCATTACAACATTGCCACTTGAAAGAGGTAATGATGTAGGGCTTTATATACACACACAACTCCAAAGTTATCCGATGTGGAATAGCTCCAGTCCTTTGCACCTCATTTGCTATCAAACCAGGCCCATAACAGCAGCCGTGGTTCAGAAAGTATATTAAATTAACTACGTTGATAAGTTTTAAAATTCCATTTGCATTCCCAACTTAATATTCCTGATGAACCAGTCACATTTGTACAATGTGCTAAAGCACCTTTGCCATGATCATTACTATAATGTCGCTTTGTCTAACCTAAACATTATTTGAATATTAATAAACCCTCAAATATAGATCAAAAAACCCTACCAAACATTCCATAAAGATGATTTTTTTTAATAACTCTATAATGAATTAAAAAACAAATTTGATTATGACATTTTTGGGACCTTATACTTCAAGTAATAAGGAAAATAATATTTCACAAGACACCAAGAAACTTCCTAATGAAAGCAACCATTAGGTTGATTTCCATGAGTTATGTTATTAATTAATAAAAAACTAATGAATGTTTTCAATAATTAATTTCTACTTCTTTTATTGTACAAGCATCCATTTTCGACCTTACTTGCTAAAACTCCTTAGTCGGAAATAATTTATTTTTGATCAAATTCTAACTACTGAACCTAACAGGTTCGAAGCCAGGAAAGATATCCACATAAAAGAGAAGAGAGAGAGAGAGGCTTATTAGGTGATTAGTCTTAATCCAACTATAGTAGAGAGGGTATGTATTCTATTTTTTAAAGTTTTTAAATATTCACAAGCAAACTCCATTGTCAAACCTTGGAATTGATATAATCAAAAATTATTCCAAAATAGATTTCGTGAGATTTAGGTCATAATTTATGTATCGTGCTTACGATATCTATTCCTTGAGGAAAAAAAAAAGATGACTAACACTGCTATTTTTAGTATAAATTATATTTATAAGTCATATTTTAATTTTTTTTAAATTACAAAAAATCTGCTCATTTACATTTTATATTTTAAGAAAAATAAAGATGGTAATCACATTAAATATTTTAAATACATTTATATTTAAGTATAGTTACTTTAATCAAAATAAGTATTTTGAGTCACAATTCAAAAAATAAAAAAACTGAATTCGCAGTGGAGTACCAGGTTGTTAAATATATAATCAAAATGTTTTTTCGTTGGACGCTATTATAGAGCGAGATACGATGAAGCATTAATTGAAGATTTTAAGGTATAATGGTAAAAATAATAATAATTATATCAACGACTAACTTCAGATAATTAATAATTGGAATGATGTGATTTTATCAATTATTATGTGGTCCATACAAATAAAAATATATTTATGTTTAAATATAGTTATTTTAATGAGAATAAGTATTTAAATCACGACTCAAATAATAAAAAAACTTACTTTGCAATGGAGTATCAAGTTGTTAAATATGTAATAATTTTTTGGGTTAATTATACTAGAGGTCCCTAAAATATGTGATTTGTCTCATTTTGGTTCATAATATTTCAATTGCATTATTTTGATCCCTAAAATATTGAATATGTTTTTATATGGTCTTTCAATCAGATAGGGTTTAGATTGCTAACAATTTTTATCATAAACTTGTCACGTAATATCTAAATATGGATAAAAAATAATTTTGATAGCTCTTAAACAAAATTTGGACAATTTTTTACCAAAATTTGGATAGCCCATGATCAAAACAGTGTAATTTATGCAGATATTTAACCAAAAATTTAGTCAAGAGTTATCCAAATTATTTTTTTGTCCATATTTAAGTATCACGTGACAAGTTTATAATAAAAAATTATCAACAATCTGAACACTGTCTGTTTGAAGAACTATATATAAACATATTAAATATTTCAGAGATCAAAATAATGCAATTAAAACATTGTGAACAAAAATAAAATAATCTTCATACTTTGATATCCTCTAACGTAATTAACCCTTATTTTTTTTTGTTGGATACTATTATAGAGGGAGAAACGACAAAATTTTAATCAAGGACTTCAGCTTCGTGTAATCAATAATTGGAATGATGTGATTTTACCAATTATAATGTGGTCCATACAAATAAAAATATATTTATATTTAAATATAGTTACTTCAATGAGAATAAGAAATTTAAATATGTAATAATATTTTTTTTTTATTGTTGGATACTAATACTATAGTATTTTTGGTCGAGGGAGAAATGGGCAAGTTTTAATGATAGACTCTTTTAAGGTTGAAGAGGTGGGGGGTGGTAATCGAGAACAATTATTGAAATAATGTGATTTTATCAGTTATTATTATGTGGTCCCTCCAAATATAAATAGTTTTTGGCATGTTAGAAACGTGGCACAATCTGGTTCGTACGTTATGTATTTCTTTCACACATCATTATGTGTGGTGGATGGGCGGGCATTCATGTGACCCACGTGACTCATGTCCTTTGAAGTGATCGAACCGTTGAAAGCTATTTACTTTATTTCCAACCACGTTTTTGTCGTGGTGTGGGCCTGTCT
>CM042186.1:42885933-42937681 GCA_023539305.1 Ilex asprella | reverse complement strand
ATATATCTTCAATGAGACCCCTTCTAGATAAGCATATCTTCAATGAGACCCCCTATATTTTCTAATTTTTTTAAGTATTAAATTTTTGAGTGAATTAAAATTCGATTCAAGTTAATTAAAATTAAATTTTTTACATATTAAAATTTGAGCCAATTAAAAATTATATTTGTTTATGTATTAAATTTGGGCTAATTAAAATTCTATTTGAGCCAATTAGAAATTATTTTTAATCGACTAAAGTCAAATTTTAATCAACTCGTATTGAATTTTAATCAGCCAAATTTTAATACATAAAAATATAAATTTTAATCGACTCAAATTTTAATAAATCGAATTTTAATTGACAGGAATTTTAATAAGTAAAAAAATATAAATTTTAATCGACTCGAAAGTGAATTTTAATCGACTATAACAACTCGGGTAGAGTTCAAATTGACTTAAATTTTAATATGTAAAAAATAAATTTTAATATGTTCAAATTTTAATACGTTAAAAAAGTAAAATTTATTCAACTTCAATCGAAGTTTAATTAGTTCAAATTTTAATATATAGAAAAATAAATTTTAATCGCTCGAATTTTAATAAAATTTTATGTAAAAAAATTACTTTAGATTTATGTAGGGGTATTTTTGGTATTTTAGATTAATTTTTTTGTTAGAAATGGTAGTTTAAAGGTAAGGGGTGTTAGTGATGTTTAAATATAAACAAGAAGGGGTGTCATTGAAGATTTAAAAACTAGAGGGGGTGTCTTTGAAGATATGACAAACTAGAGGGGATGTGGCTGAAATTTTCCCTTAACGATAAAATGACAAGTTGTACAGCCCTGTCACACTGGCATTGTTTGAAGCATTTATGTACCTCCCACAAAGTGATGCCCATTTCTATTCCCTATTCCAAGGAAGATAACACCAAAAGAGAATAAAATATTCACCCCAAAAGCATCCAAGAATAAATGCTAGTAATTTTTGTATGTAATTTGAAATTTTAATATAATATATTTATGGGGTTAATAGTAAATTTTAGCCAATATTAAAATTTGATGCTAATTTAATGATTACAGTGCATTATTTTCTAAAAAATATACCCATTCTATTTATTTTAAATAGGAATTAGAGTAAGAGGTAATTTACCCATTTAGTATGAGGGTATTATTGTTAGCTTTAAGTCTTTATCTATAAATGACGAGGATGTGAATGATATTATTTGCCCGTTTTGTGTAACATATATTAGTGGAGAAATCGAAAAAGTATATCAATTTTTTTGTAACATTTTTGTTCTCCTTTGATGAATGTTGGTGGTAAAATTCAACTTGATCTAAACTACTGACTAAAAAAAAAAACTTATAAATTGCACGACTTGTCTATGATACCGATTTTTTTTTCTAATATGATACCTCAATTTATCATATTTGTGGTTATTTTTACAATTATTATGGTTGTGTTTTTTTATCACTGCTATGGTATCCAAAAAAATTATAAAAATAATTACCACAACAACGGTAAAAACACACATAAATCATAAATGTGATAAATAAATCTACAAAAGTGGTAAATTTTTTGGTACTAAATAAAAGTGATAAAAATAGCTATCACATCAATGGTAAAATACACATATAATAATGATAAAAATACTTACAAAAGTTATAGATTATTGTTGCTCCAAAACCTGTTGTGATCGACATAAATGCTTCAATCGACAGATAATCCTCAGGTGATTGTTTGTGAATAGGTTCTAATAACTTGTTTTAGAACTCCCTTTGTTGAATTTTAAAGCAATAGACACATAAAATAATGAATCAATAAAAATAGACTATTTTATTAATTCAATCGAATGAGTTTCAGTTGCAGAATGATTGATTTAATAGCATTTGATTAAAACATTAACTATTTTTTAAAAACTAACTATAGCACTACCTCTAAATGCCTTGATGGTGGATTTTATAAGGAGCTTTAGTTATTTATTTTTGACTCTCTTTTTTTCCTTCTTTTTATAGTCATTTCTTTTGATAGTTTCTCCCTTGTCAACGGTTAGTTGATTTTGTAACTTCCATACAATTATTTCCTCTTTCAAACTAGAGTTGTGGCTAATCGCTTCCTACCTTTTCTTCAGATATTTGATACGTGACAATTATTTAATGATTTTAGGCTTGCCAAACAATTACCCATAAAAATTGTAAAATTACCTATTAAAATGGTAAATTTAACTGCACAGTACATTTTTGTGTGTGTGTATCCTAGTCAAGTTCTAAATTGCAAATTCCATTTGCAGTACCATACCTCAATATAAAAAAATTCACAAATGTGAGAAAATTGGCCAAAAATATGGTAAAATACCCACAAAGTGCTAATTTTTTTGTAGAAAAGTAAAAGTGATAAAAATAGTTACCATAAATGTAAGAAAAACATTCATAACAGTGATAAAAATATTCATAAAAATAATAATTTTTTTAATTATAAAATAACTCACAAAATTATATAAATATTTTTTAAAATAGTAAATTTTAGAGATATAGTATCAAATTTTATGTTTTTTGGGTTCAGGTGTCAAAGTTTTTGTTTTTAATTTTGTTTTGTGATTCAATTCTCACATGATTAAAGCACATTGGTACGGTAAAAATGTTCAATCAATTCTCACATTGTTCAATGAATTTTCAGCATAATAAACTGCAAATTGGACGGCAGCTCATGTGATACACCTGTCCATCCTCTTCCATCTTTTCTCTCTCTCTCTCACTTCTCTTTCTCTCTCTCTCACACACACACACATTCTTGTAATATTTTATATCCCAATTTTTATTTTAAATGTGCGTTTCAAATTGATGAGAACTATTATGTGAGTGAGTCTCAATGAAAAAAATTGATGAGACTTATTAATCTAATGATTTCCATTAATTTATGTTACACATTTGAGATACGAATTTGAGATATATAACATTACTCATCTTTTAAAAATTTAGGATTAAACCAGTCCTGAAAAAAGAATCTTTTCTTTGCCCTTAGCTCTTTCCTCTTCCTGTAACCACATATATGACAACATCTGTACAATCATAAATAAATATGTTTTTTTTTTATAATTTTTTTAGCCCAGAAAACGATGAACAAATGCCTGCCAATAATGCAACTCAAAAATTTCAGTTCCCATTGGGCATATTTTAGCGTAATTTAAAGCTCTTTTTTTCTTAAACCCAACTACCTGCTAGATTTTTTTCTATTCCAAATGCATAAAGATTCTTAAATCAGAGAATCCTATCAATTTTTTTTCGTACAACAGTCACTGATTCAATGCTTCCTATGCTTTTGGGATACCATTTCAACTTTTTTGTTTTTTAGTTCAATAATAATAAAAAAGGTTTGGATTAGTTTACGTGCGTCTAGGTTAATTTTTTCATCGGTTTGATTAAAGACAAGTCATTCACACCGAAACTATATACCATTTGAGTATTGAGTAGTGTCATTAAAACTTAAAAATCTATTTTTTTTTTAAAAAAAGCATTTTATTTTCTTTGTTTTTATGTGAACTATCACTTGAGGTGGTTTGTGGTTTTCCAGAGATGCAACTGTCCTTACCCTGCTCAAAAAAGCGACTTCTTTGGTTTTATGTAGGTCCAAAGTGCTCCATTTTTTTATGGCCAGAAACACACATTTTTTTTTTTGTTAGAACATTTGTAAGTTTGTTCGAATTATTCTCTCAAGTTTTAATTCAACCACCGTAACTTAAATTAATTTTAAAAAATCCCCTGAAAAAACAAGAATGACTGGAATGAGTGTTTTTTCCTCTTTCCATCTTTAATAAAAGTAAGGCACTTGTTGGGGAATAGATATAGTTAATTGATCCCCCCCCCCTCTCTCTCTCTCTCTCTCCACTGCTTAAAATCAAGTCTATCTTCCTTTGTTTGACATGATATCATTATAAACTTATGCATGATCTTGGAGGGAGTGCTTCTTGGTATTATTAATCTATATATAATATAGGGAGTGATTATATTACTGAGTTTGATATAATGTTAAATTTTACAATTAAAAATAAGTTAATTAAAATTTAGGGTAAATTTTACTTTGTATCCTAAAAAAAATTAAATTTTTTACTTTATACCCTTTAAGATAATATTTTTTAATTTTTTCGTCAGTGTTAATAGATTAACTAATTTTTGACAAAAAAAATAGTAAAAACTAATAAAATGATTACATTACAATGTTTTTAATATATTAAGGTGTTAATATGAAAAATTTAATCTTTGAGAATATAAAATAAAAAAATTCAAATCTTTTAGGATACAAATTACAAACAACTCTAAAATTTATTTAAAATTAAATTAAAATTTCAAAATATCAATTACAACTCAATCGAGATAAGTTACAAAATATATATATATATATATATATATATATCAATCTCAAACAATTTTATTTCGTAATAATCCCACTGCATTGAAGTGTAATTTTTTTTTCTCTTGTCCAAAAAAAAAATTTGAATAAAAAATGAATTAAAGAAAGATATGGATGTGGTAAATAGCAAATGAATCCACACTACCCTTTTTGGCAAAGTGGTGGTATACTGGGGACCAACTGCTGCTCGCCTGCTTCCCTTTTTCCATCTGGGGTTTTCTCCAGCTCCAAAACTTAGCTCCACCAAAAAACACCCTCAACAAATGGTCAAATTCAGCTGTAGCACTCTAACCTCTGGGGCCATAACCAAGTAATTTTCAGCTATGGTAGTTTGTTTCCAAAAGGAATGAAGGAACATGCTTGGTGAAATCAGGATCAATGTCCAAAGCATCAAGAAATCAGGACAAACAAGTGCCCTCTTTGGAAATCTTTGGCTCTGGTATTTTTCCCAGAACTTTTGCATCTTGTATTAATGGAGTTTTGATGGGTAGGGTTCTTACATAGTTTCATATCCATGAGTGTAGAGAAAAGTGAACTCTAAAGAAGGAGAGTATGGCTACTGGGCAGCTAAACCAGGAGGGAGTGTCAGAAAACTTAAGGAGTCAGCTTGCTCTAGCTGTTAGAAGCATTCAATGGAGCTATGCAATCTTTTGGTCCATTTCATCTACACAACCAGGGTACTGAAAATTCCAATTCTACTCTTTCAGCTTCCTTTTTTTTGCCCTTTTTGAAGAACATAAGTTCTGGGATTCTCAGTTATTTTATCTTCATTTTGATGAGCTAAGTCTCTGAATTAAATCTACTGGGTCTGCAGAAATTTTCAGGTTCTAGGGAATATTCTGGGTTAAAAGGGATTTTTTTTTTTTATATTTATTTCAAGTTTACAGTTTCATATTGATGGATGATTTGCTTTAACATTCAGAAGATTATGCCATTGAGCTTCATATAAGCTTCATATCTATTCATTGTTAACCAGTTCAGGGTCAATCAAGTAGCCAGTGTCCTGCTAGTTCTAGCTAGCTTATTATTCAAATCTGCCAGTTATTTGCTTTGCTGCTGCTCAGATTCTTTTATACTTTTTTTCTTGACTTGATTTATTCCTGTAGATATGTATATGTATAAATCTGCCTTCATGTGTGAATGGTATTTGGTAGGATATTGGAATGGGGTGATGGGTATTACAATGGAGATATTAAGACAAGGAAGACAGTTCAATCCACAGAAACAAATGCTGATCAACTCGGATTGCAGAGGAGTGAGCAACTGAGAGAACTTTATGAATCGCTCTTGGCTAGTGAATCCAATCCACAAGCTAAAAGGCCGTCGGCTGCATTGTCTCCTGAAGATCTTACAGATACAGAATGGTATTTCTTGGTTTGCATGTCGTTCATGTTCAACATTGGCCAAGGGTAACCTTTTTTCCTCAGTTTTGTTTGCCTATGCTCTTAATTCAGTCCATTCATTTTTTTTTTTGCATATGTTGAAGATGAAAAAACTGCAAAATCCAATCCAGTTTCAAATTGAGATCAAGGTATTGTTTTAGGTGATTCTTCACTAAAAGCAGCATATCATGATATAGAGCAACACCGCCATCTTTTTTGCCAAATCAAAAGAAAATTTTCATGACAAGAAGTTCCTCTGCTTTCTAAATTTGTAATGTTTGTGCACTGTTAAATCGTCATTAATACAAAAAGGACAGGAAGTGTATGGTACCTTGAATTAGAAATGGATTCATATGGCTGTTGTCTCCAATTATTTGGTGTTTTGCAGGTGCTCATAAATTAGTAATTTCAATGTTGGGACCAATGAGTCCTCTCTTTTTCTCTCGTTTCTTTTTTGGGTAAATGGGCATGAGTCATATTTAATGCTGAAATATTACGTTGTGTTTGTTTGAATTAAGTGATTTAAACTGAAGTATTTATTATTCTTTGAAATTGTTCCTCAGATTGCCAGGAAGAGCATTAGCTAATAATCAAACCATATGGCTATGCAATGCTCACTATGCAGATAGCAAAGTGTTCAGCCGGTCTCTGCTAGCAAAGGTAAGCAGATATTTCTTGGCTCAAATCTAATCTAAGTCTGGTCAAGACCTTATTTTTGTAACGTTGTTAGTTTGCTAAATTTTTTACAACTAATTTCTTTTCCTGTTTTGTTCTTTTCTATTTGCTGGACTTCCCATGCATTATTCAGAGTGCATCAATTCAGGTACTGCACTTTATGTTTTCCTGATTCTATAATACTCCAAAATCTCAAAACCATTATTTGTATGAGGACCTGGAGACATTATGGAAACAATATTTCCACTCTGTTACATGTTCATTACACTAGATAAATATTGTCCTTGTAGCTTACTAGCTCTATTAATTTGTAGACCGTGGTATGCTTCCCACATCTAGGAGGTGTAATTGAGCTGGGCATAACTGAGCTGGTAAATTAGCTTCAGCTTCACTCTTAAACTCAATCATCTTGAGTTTGCTTTAATTCATTACATTCTATTCACGAGCCATGTTAATTGCTGTAATATGTCTGCTGAAGGTTTTGGAGGAACCCAATCTTGTTCAGCACATAAAGGCTTCCTTCTTTCAAACGCCCTATCCAATTCTGTCCATGATACCTGAGTATGTTCCAGCAAATGCAAGAACGAAAAAAGACACTGCTTCTGCCAAGGTAGATAACGATATTCTTGATGCAACTACTAATCCAGTGGTAGAATGCCAAGAATTACACATTTGTCCTGCCAATAATAGTTCAAGTGGGTTTCTACCCAATCTACAGACCGAAGAATCATACATGGTTGAAGGCATAAATGGAGGAGCTTCTCAAGTACAGAGTTGGCAACTGATGGATGATGGACTCAGTAATTGTGTCCATGATTCCATGAATTCCAGTGACTGTATATCACAAACCTTTGTAAATCCCGAAAAGGATGTTCCTCTATCAAATGGAGAGAAAGTAAAGGATAATTGTCGGCACGATGCCCAAGAGTGTAATCAGGCAAAAATAACCTCATTTGATTTTCGAAGTGATGAAATCCACTATCAAAGTGTTCTTTCATCTCTTTTGAAGAGCTCTCACCAGCTAATTTTGGGACCCTGCTTTCAAAACAGCAATAAAGAATCTAGTTTTGTTTGTTGGAATAAGGAAATATCAAGTATTCAGATCCCTCAAAGAGGAACTCCACAAAAATTATTAAAGAAGGTACTTTTTGAAGTTGCTCAAATGCATGGTGATTGCTTGATCAAGTCTAGAGAAGACAATGGCCAAAGAGATGGACTGTGGAGACCAGAGGCTGATGAAATTGATATGAACCACGCGTTGTTAGCGAGGAGGCGAAGGGAAAAAATGAACAAAAGATTTTTGCTTCTTGGTTCATTGGTCCCAACCACAAGCAAGGTAATTTACCTCTTCCCATCTGTTATTGGGGTGTACTTTGAAGGCATTTACAAATATTTTTGACACTTTTGTTTTCATATGAATGCAGGTTGACAAAGTATCGATACTTGATGACACGATTAAGTACTTGAAAGAGCTTGAGAGAAGGGTTGAAGAGTTGGAATCTTGCAAGGAGGTGGAAGCACTTGAAGCAAGAACAAGAGGAAAACCTCGTGGTGATTCTGTGGAGAGAACATCTGATAATTATGGAAACAACAAATTCTGTAACAAGAAGAAGTCATTGATAAACAAGAGGAAAGCTTGCGATATTGATGAAATGGAGCCTGAAAGCAATGGAGTTCTATGGAGTGATAGTCAAAATGATGATGATGTTACTGTCAGTGTTACCAAGAAGTATGTTCTGATAGACATGAGGTGTGCTTGGAGGGAGTCTCTATTGATTGAAATCATGGATGCAGTGAGCAATCTTCATTTGGATTCTCACACAGTTCAATCTTCAACCCTGGACGGGATTCTCTCATTGACAATTAGATCAAAGGTTCGGACTCATGATTACCTAAAAGCTATGCTTGGTAACACAGAATTCTCACCATGGAATTGGGATTGCAGACTATGCAAGTTCATAATTTGATTCCAATTCCAATTCCGAAGCATGAATTCCAAGCTGCTGCCAAGCACAGCAAAAGAGGTTTACTAGTTATTTGTCCATTACTTCTGAGTAATCTGTACAAACACAAGTCATTTCACGATAGCCATAAGAAGTGGCATGGCTCGTCAGGATGTCTACAATTTCAAAACAAAGAGCCATGAATCTGCACTTTAGTTCAAAAGTGCCATTGGCGTGTCCATTCAAAATGAAATTTCTGCATTAAACTCTTTACTGCAAAGCATTTCTTGACAAAGATCATGAATAGTAACAGCAATTCATGTTAATTGCAGTTGACAGGATCAGCACTTGCCTCGGCTGGGACGATCCAACAAGTGCTTCAGAGAATTATTCAGAAGTGTTGAAGACAATTCTTCAGGGTAAAATTGTTGGTTCTTTGAGTTCCTTCAATTGGTAGTTTCAACTACTGTAAAATGGTGTATTTTGTAGCACTATTGTAGATCTCCCACAGTCAGAAACACTGGCCCCGGCCCGGCAGAATTTTTCTTTCAGTAATGCAATCCAATAAATGGAAGTATGATCAATCGATTCAATCCCATGACTGAATTTACCCTTTACACATAGAATGCAAATTGACCTGTGACTTAGTTCTTGGTAGAGTGTTTCTTTCAGAAAGGGGGCGATCTAAAGCAACTTAAAAAGATTTTCAAACAGCATTTAGGCTACTTCTTTTCTAAGAATGAATTCATCATACATCTATCATTCTAATTTTTATCAACCATGAATCATTCATTACCCCACAATGTTATGCACGAGTTTGAATAATAGTGAAGAAAAAGGGGCGTGTGGCAGATTGAAGTTCGTCGTGTCCCGTGTGTCACAACTATGCAAGAGATAGAAAGAGAAAGGCATGATTATAAATGGGCATCTCAATATTTGTGATTTTTACCATTATGAGGTTTACAGACGATTAGATGCACACAATTTATTTCGCAGGATGATGATGTTATCTTATTTTTGTGGAAAGTATGATTATGAATACTTTATGCAAAGGAATGTTTGGTCCCCCAAGCTTTAGCATAAAGTGTGGCCAATGGCCATCCATGCTAAGCTGTAAGCATTTCATGCAATTTTTGAATTGAGAAGCTAGACTTTTCATGTCAATGGCAGTAATTGGATTTAAATGGTGGGGCTTGACATTAACTACCAAACAAGGCCTTGTCGGTTTGATGATAAAGGAAGGGACCATTTTGATCCTTTATAGTCCTTTTCTGATATGAAAGTGAAAGCAATGGGAAATTAAGTTGTTTTGTTACAGATCAATTTTTTTATTTTAATTTGGAAATCAACTTACCATAAGTTGTAGTAACAGCCAAGTACATGGTTTCAGAGTGGTTCTGTGATTAAAAAAATAAAAATACATCTCTTGTTTGATCAAAAAAAAGAAGAAAAGTACATCTCTTGGATTGTTTGTAGATTATAGACATACTAAGAAGGGTGTAACTCAAGCGGGTTGGACAGTTAATTCTAGTCAAGTCTAGATGTATATTCTTTAACTCTAATTTTAACTTTAACCTCACCTCAGGTTAAGGGATTTAACTGGAGCATTGTCCGAGTTTAATTCGGACGGATTCGGATTGAGTTCTGATTGAGTCCAAAATAGACTTGTTGTTCTAAATCTAATACATATATTACATAATATTTACTTAAACTCACCAAAGACGACGGAGACTGAGAGAGGGAAGAGGCACAAGGGAGAGAGATCTGAGAATGAAGAGATTGCATGCTTTTGGGAGGCAATGGAAAGTAGAAAAATGCCACTTTTACAAGCAATTTTTACGGGGATGATAATTTTAAGTAGAATTTTGATAATCCTTTGAGGTCAGGTCACGAGAGATTTATTATTCATGAATATTTTAGTCTCGGCGTAGATGACATATCTTTAATTGGACTAGAGCAGAGATTAATAATTCATTAATGTTGTTATTAAATATATCGTATTAATAATAAATATAAATAACTCAAAATAACAGAACTGTATCACGACTCTGATTATCACACCTAAGAAATTTATTCAGCTGTTGGCCCAGCCAAGACAGAAAGAAATGATGAAAAACGGAACAGATGTGGAGATATGTGTTAACTTTTTTTCAAAGATAAGGCATCCAATTTCAGTGATGGGCATTGAAATGAAAGGAAACCCTTTTTTGTTGTCTTGTTAATCAATTCAATTGTCGTCATGCCCATGTATTTTCTTTCACCTGTCACTTTCACTACAGCAACCCATTTTCTTTTTATGAATGCATTTCATAGATTCAGGTCTATTCAGTCTCCTCCTTGAACAAATTTTCAAGTTCTCTCTTAGAAAAAAGTTGGATGACACAATCAAAACTGTAAGTGTGCAACTTGAGTTTGTCTATCCAAACCTAACAAAGTTAATAATAAATTCAAACTCGACCCAAATTCTGGTCTGAATTAGACAACTTGAAATTCGATATCAATTCAACTTGAATCCAATTTTAATTTGAATTGTGCAATCCAAATTTGAATCCCAGTTGACCTATCACTGAAAACAGCAAGAGACTCGTTGGCCAATGAAATCTCCAATGTGGACTCAGATAGAATCTTTTTAAACACCAGACACAATGGACAATGAAATCTATAAATGGACCCAGCTAAAATTCTTTCTTGGCCCGAATGGTTTTTCCTGCAATAAACAATAATTTATTCCTGTCAAAATATCAAGGGTATTAAATTAATGATTCCAAAGTGGGGTCCGGCACAACATCGTTCCACTTAACAAAATAACGTCGTTTTGATCAATAACACTTCTACTGTAGAGAATCCTCACCTTCTAAAGTGGGTCTGAATACAGGCAAAATACAATAATATCTTCACGCCTTTATTTTTCAAAGCAATGAAGTAGAGCGGAGAAAGTAAGAGAGAGAGAGAGAGAGAGAGAGAGAGAGAGAGACCTCTAGATCCAATGCACGCTGCACGGACTTACATAGCCAAAGAAAATTGAGTTAAACTCTGTAATAATCGTGACAAAGACCGTTAAAAAACATTTTAACCCATAGTAATTTCGCGCTTCAAATCATTAAAATTTACTCAAAACAAATTTATAATATTGTATTTTTTTTGTCGTTAAATTTATAATTGTGTATTACTAAGTTGGTATACAACTATAGTTGTTTTTGTCAAATTTGTGTTGATCCATTTAGATAATAGACTTAATGTGTCTATCTATTCGGTTACCAACCGAACTACCTAAAACAAAACTCCAACTAACTAATTTTGTGTTCATATCTTGTCAAGTTCGGCCCGGCATAAAAAGAGCACATTTGAAGCCCAAACCCACATCCCAAACTTGCACCACCTCCCTGTTGCTAAACTCGTTGATGGTCACTTGGAAACAAGGCCGGCCCAACAGATTTAAGTCCCAAATTTTAGGTACATCATTAGTCCACAAAAAAAATTAAATCTATTAAATTTTCAGCCTTACAAAAAACCTCAAAAAATTAAATTTAATCAAAAATTTTTTTAGGCCTATAATCCAATTAAAAACTTAGAAATTAAAAAACACTCAAAAATTAACTCATATTTACTCTCTTTCTCTCTGGTCTCCGGTAAAAAAAAATAAAACAAAACAAAACATTCTCTGTAGTAAAAAATAAGAACAAAAATTAAAATATCTTTCTCGACAACATTAACACATCTTTCTTTTGTCTCCCTCTCACATAGAAAATTAAAAATAAATTATTTTTTTTAAAAAAAAATAAAAATAAAAAAACCTAAATTTAATATTTCCGCTTTAGACCACCTTAAATTGACCTGAGCCGCCTTGCTTGGAAATCAGAACTCCAGCATACAATGCCATCACTGAAGAACATTTGCATCCAACAATGCTCTGTTTTTTCAATGTTAAATCAACCACAGCATAGAACATCAATAAAGCAGTAAATATATCACTAATTATATCGCTAAGTAGCAGTAAAAAAAAATGCAATTTTAAGTTCTTCTGATCACCGTTTCAAGGTTTTAATCCTGTGAAATCTTTAACAGTATAGCCAACTCTCTCAAATTTGTCTTCCCTTATTATTCTCTCTGAATTTCAAATAATCCAACCAGGAAAATGGCTTGTAAATCCTCAAGTTCCCTTCCCCCACTACTCCCTGCTGGTTGTTCAGATGACGGTGGTTGTTCAGAGTTTAGGAGACGGTTCACAAAATGCTTAAGCAGAGCCCAGTGGTGTTCGGACAATCTTTATCATCCAGTCTCTGGTGTTAGGCTGTTTAACCATCCTCAAATATTCAAGGAACTTACTGAATTGAGACCCACAAATTTTCTCATGACCTTCTCCTAAACTAATCAACATTGCCTCTGATTCTCTTTGATAACTCCAATATCTTGTTTCCATACTCTTGCGATATCTCACCAGGATGGATCAGACAAAAATGTTAACATAAACGAAATAAAACTAAATTTAAGAACCATAAACATGTTATCACAATTCGGAATTTTGTTTATCAAATACTGCACTGCATTGGTACAGCTTTTGCAAAAGCAAAGAAATCTAGTCCAGAAACTCTCAGACTTTCAAAGAAAGGAGAGGACATAAAATGGGGGGGGTTTACTAGGTTAGTGCGGATGACAATGGGCTAGCTTGAGTTTGGAGTCTGTAGGCAATCTAAAAAAATTCCTTGAATATAAACTTACTCTGCTCAAAAGATCATTGGAGACACTGTGGATGGTATACTAGAAAAGATAGAGAAGACACATGAAATGGTCGGGAAATCTAATTTTAACAGTTTGTACAGGAACCAGACATTATCAGATTGGGAACTGTGATAGTTTTCTACCTACGTTGGATTCTTTGAATAGGTAGTTGTTTATACAGGTAGGTATAAAGAGAACTAGAGGCAGCATGATTATGTGATGAGTTGAACTCTCTACTTAAGGTTTGCCTAGTATGTTCCACACTGATTGGCAATGATGAAAGATACTTTCAACATTTTAATGATTTGTTAGCAGTAAAACTTTCAGTAAAAACAGAATGCAGATCTTAGCACCACCATAACACCATAACAACCACAACTGACCAGGGGGGAGAGAGAGAGAGAGAGAGATTCCAAGTTAGATTCACAATAAATTGAAATTGAACTACAAATTAACTTTATAGGGGAGACCACTTATCAAAATAGCATATCACCGCTATATATGCCACTAACGGAAATTGCTGGTAATTAGCACTCCTAACAAAAGACTTTGGTGAGGTGCTATTGAGTATTGACGATATATGAAAAATTAACCACTTTTATTTGGTGCATTCCTTGAAAGTTGAATGAACAAAAATGTGTAAATTCACGAACCAAATTACTCACTCTGAAGGAGAAGTGAAAGTCAGGTATGACAGTATGAGTCACCAGAAATAGTAATGAGCATCATTATTCGGTCCTTCATTTGTTACATCTATAGCTGAAATATGAAATCCACAATGTATCCATTACTTCAAGATGTCACACTAATTAATTCTACGTATGACACAACCAATGGCTTTAAAAGGTTGAACAAGATTTTATTCTCAAAATTTTCATAAATAGATCAAAGCATTTTACATGCAATTAGTCATTATCGATATTTTCTAACAGCATAAATTGTCCAAACTAATTGCCCTGACCTCACTAAAAATGATATAATGTAAGCAGGACCTACTTTCGTATACAGCCAGCCATAAGAGACCTTACTCATTTTCACCAAGCTAGAAGCATTCTACAAAAAAATTATTCCCACTCAATTGTTGATGGAGGCTTTGATGTAATGTCCTGAACAACACGGTTTACGCCACGAACACTATTGCAAATCTTTCTTGCGACATCGTCGAGGAACTTGTGCTCAAAATTGTACCTGGAATTTTGCAATAAATGAGTAAAACAAAATTACAATAAGAAATTACCTAGTACTTCATGAAAAGATGAATAGGGATAATCTATTTGGACAGAATGCCACATTATCCAGGGTCAAAATCATAAACAAAATGTACCCAAAAAAAAAATCATAAACAACCAACCAATCAATCTAAAAGCATCTATTCAAAATTAAGCACAAAAGAAAGTATTGAAGAAAAAATTATCAGTTGTTAGCATGCCAAATTCCGACAATAGTTTATCATTAGTGTATCCAGCATAGCAACCAAGAATACCATCTGTAAAACATCAGTCCCCTTTAGGAAGGGTAATAGTTCTCAGTAACATATTACTCATGTTAAGCAAGCTGGTTGCTAAGAATGAAATCCTTACAACAAATGAACAGCTTGAGGAAAACTCTATCAAACCGAGTGCATAAATTTGATAGCTAGATTAACAGAAAAAATAGAGAATACTCAAATTTCTCGCACATATGCACTCACTCGCAAAACATCTAGATGCTCGTTTATAATGGAAACAAAAACAGAATATCAGAAAGTAAATAAAGAAAAGATGCAAAAAAAAAGGCTCACCAGTCTGCCGTCATTCCATCTTGACTTGTGACGGCTCTAAGTGCAACAACATGAGAATGTGTTCTTTGATCTCCTTGAACCCCAACTGATCTTATCGGCAAAAACACTGCGAAAGCTTGCCATATAGAATCATAAATCCCAGCATCCTTGATTGATTGAATGAAGATCTCATCCACCTGATATATAGGCAGAAGAAACATATCCTCAAAGGAGAACCAAGGTAATTGTCATGAAACAAAAACAAATACAACTACATATACCTGGCGAAGTATATCCAAGGCATTCCCTTCAGTAACATCACCCAAAACCCGCACAGCAAGACCAGGCCCAGGGAAGGGGTGACGCTTTAGGAATGCCACTGGAACATCCAATATCCTTCCCAATTCCCGAACCTTCCAACAAGTAACAAAAAGCAATAGAAAATATGAGTACAAACCATTTAAAATTTTGAAGAGAAGTATATAATACAGACGGGTGTCTATTTATACCATTAAAATAGTGGGGTAACTAACTTGCAAGGGACTACTATCACATACCTCATCCTTAAATAGTAGTTTAAGTGGTTCAATAAGCTTCAATTTCATGTCCTTGGGAAGCCCTCCAACATTATGATGACTCTTGATTGTATGGGAGTGGGTTCTTCCACTCCCAGGTGGTGGGCATGATTCAATCACGTCCGGATATAACGTTCCTTGAACTAAATAAGCAGGTCTTTTTCCCAATACTTGCTCCAAATTTTGGGCAAAAGCATCAAAAATGCAGATGAACTCCTTTCCAATTATTTTCCTCTTCATCTCTGGATCCACCACACCTTTCAACTTGCTAAGAAATTGTTCTGTAGCATCAACGCAAGTAATAGGTAAGTGGAGATCCCTTTCAAAGGTTTCCATTACCCGTTCTCTCTCCTTGTACCTGTATGGAAACAAAAACCATAAACATAAACCAAATGACTCTGACGGTAACAAAAGAAGATATAGATAATGCAAGTGTTCGGCATGCATAAAAAATAACATCCTTTTCATGAGGACACCTTAATTTCAACAGACTTCAAAACACAATCTGTTCTTTTGTTTTTATGGTTAAAGAGTGGCTATCTGCAAGCTCACCTCAACAAACCATTATCAACAAAAACACAATGAAGCCTATCTCCAATAGCCTTGTGAACAAGAGTGGCTGCCACTGTGGAATCCACACCCCCAGACAGTGCACAAATGACATGATCTTCAGGCCCCACCATGCCTTTGATTACTTTGATTTCTTCATCTAGTACATCTTCCATCTTCCAGCCAGGAGTGACTCCACAAACATCAAACAGGAAATACCGTAGTGTATCCATTCCTTCTGGTGAATGTGTAACCTACACAAGATTCAACAAATTCGTTGTGTAGAATAGGATTGTTGGTGCTCAAAAAAATTGTTTAAAATCAGAAGTGTAAGATTTTAATACAACAGTACAACCCATTAGTAGACCACTAATGGTTCTAAGTAATGCACGTTTTTTTCTTTTTCAACATGTAATGGACCATTCAATTCACCAAAGGGTATGAAACCAAGAAGCAAACATCTCAAACAATACACACCTCACATACCAGAAACGCAAATAAATTATTCATACAATCCAATTTTAAAGAACCCTTTTTTGCGTACTTACCAAAAAAATAACCCTTTTCTCTGCAATGCATCATTCAACTCACAAAAGAACCAAACTTCAATACAACCAAAACATACTAAGCCACAAACCCAGACAAATCAATTTATTCAAATCAAATTACCTCAGGATGATACTGAAGCCCATAAAATCTTCTTGCTTGATTCTCCAACGCAGCTACCGAACCCTGCTGACTCCTAGCCACCACTTCAAACCCATCCGGCAACGTCGAAGCCTCATCACCATGACTCATCCACACAACCTGCCTAGCACCAACCTCTTTGTTACCAAACAAACCACAGGACTTCCCAACCTCAATTTCCATCCTTCCATACTCCTGTTTCTCACCAACCTTCACTTCACCGCCAAGTCTCTCCACAATCAGTTGTAATCCATAGCATATGCCCAAAACATACACGCCTTTGGACTCGACGTACTCGACGAACCCAGTTGGGAAACAAGGAGCGTTCGGCGCGTGGACGGAGTGTGGACCACCGGAGAGGATAATTACAGTTGGGTCTAAGTCGGTGATGGATTTGAGTGAAGATGTGCCGGAGATGCAGAGTGAGAAGACTGAGAGGCTCCGGATTCGGCGTGTGATAAGGTGGGTGTATTGGGAACCGTAGTCTAAGATAAGGACTAGGTTAGACTTTACTGCCTCAGGTTCCATGGCTAGGGTTAGGAGGTTTTGGTGGAGAGAGAGAGAGAAAGAGAGCGTGGGGGGGGGGGGGTTTAAGTTTAAGTGTTCGAGGAGAGGAATGAATGGGGGCTAGGGTTTTGAGGTTTGGCGGGAAGTAACCTACATATCCACTTTACAAGGAATATGTCTCAACTTTGTTTTTTTTTGATAAATTGCATCAATGGTCCCTAAGTTTGTCACTTATTACACTTTAGTCCCTAAAGTTCTAATTTCATCCTCCATGTTAACACATTGACTCACTTTGATCCTTACCCCTAACGACCGTTCAAATAATAAACGAAAAATGTCATGTGCCTTGCACATGAGACTTTTAAGGGATGTTTTTGGTTTTTTACTACTATTTATGCATCCAACACACAATTATTCATTATATGTATACATTAACATGTTATCTCAAACACCCACTTTTTATTCTTATTTTTTTCTCCTCCCTCTCCCTCACACAGGCGGTATCCTTCTCTCCCCTAAAAAACGTAGACATCATTCTCTTTCTCCCTCTCTCTCCACTCTCAAACCCAATACATTTGAACTCTAGCACAAACAAAACAGAAAACTACAAATACACACCCACATCATTACTCCATCTCCACCCCTCAAACCCAAGACATCTAAACCCTAACACAAACACAATAGAACACAGAGAGAGACGCACAAGAGTGATGTATTCTTTGCAAGAGAGGGTGTGGAGAATTGTTGTGGTGGATATGGGTTTTATGGGTTGGCTTATGAGTAGAGGTGGAGGTGGAGTGAGATATTTGTTACTCTATTTTATGTTGGGTTGTGTGTGTTTGTGCGGTCCATGTGTGTATTTGTGTTTGTGTGTGTGTATGTCGAGTGTTTATGTGTGTGAAAAAGGAGAGGTAAGATAGAGGGAGAGAGCGAGCGATAGAGATTAACTGGGTTAAGTGGTCGTCGCCGGTGGGATGACCGTTGTTGGGGTGAGCCATAGAAGAAAAGAGCTGGAAAGAGACCGCTAATTAAGAGAGAGCAAGAAAAAGAGCGTGGAGAGATAGAATTGGGGCTGCAACTCAGGTAAGGGAAGGTGTGTGATTGCCAAAATTAGGGGATTACTAACAGTGTAGGTAAGAGGGAGTGTAACGAGTAATGATGGTTTTTTGTCCTTTAGATTTATTTTGAGTTTTCAGTTTTGCCCTATATTTTGAATGCACAATGACAAAAACACCCATTAACATTCCCATGTGCGAGGCACATGACATTTTCTGTCTATTATTTGGACAGCCGTCAGGGGTAAAGACCAAAGTGAGTCAATATATTGACATGGATGACGAAATTGATGAAATTAAATTTTTAGGGATGAAAGTGTAATAAGTGGCAAATTTCAGGGACAATTGGTGCAATTTATCCTTTTTTTTTAAACAGTCAGTGGTGTTCGGAGCAGTTTTCCTGACTAATTCTTTTTTCAATCCGAATAAAAATAGGTCATTTATATCGAGATTATGATTTTTACGAGAATATCCTCATAGCTTAACTTTAAGGAGTTGTCAAGATTCAAATTAAGGAAATTTGAATTTATTACTCATCCCTGTTATCATTTAAACTCTCATTTGAAGTTGTTTGTCTCAATTTTCTAACTTATACAATTGGGATTCTTCTTTCTTTCTTTTGTTCACTGATTAGAGGTGATTGGACTTGTTTATACACACTTTAACTAATTACTTATATGATTTAGTCAAAGAAAGTCAAATCATGCAAGATATTCGAATTTAAAAAGTTTATGAAAAATATTCATGAAAGATAAATTTCTATGGTCTAACTCTAGAGGATTGTTAATATTCGAATTTAAAAAGTCTGAAGTTATAATTCTTTCGTATTACTACTTGAGCGACCTTTTGGGTTAGTTGAAATTTTTCTGAGAGCAATTCTATTGAGACATAATTTATTGAGCTCTAATATATTATAATCATTAGACTGATTGTGGGTCCCATTAAAACTTAATATTAATCTAATAATTATAATGAAACCATATTAATAGGTTAGATTTTTAGATCTTAATAGCATTACTCTTCTTTTTATATGATATATTCTAATTTTTGTCATAATTTAATACTAGTAATTCATAAATAATTCCCACTTAAATATAAATTTCTGTATATTACTATCTATAACATAAACTCGAATAATGCCAAATTGAGGAACAGTATTTCACTTTCTAACTTGGCAAATTTGAGGAATATTTCATTTATAATTTCCAGCTTTCCAAATTGAGGATGATTGATTTTTATAGATAAAAGAATCGGCCTCACCATTATGATTCCCATGTACAATTTGACATCTAGTATTTCTCCCACAGGTTATAGTGTCAAGCAAGTAAGGTGACCTCAAAGACTGGTGGCTAATTCGCGAGGCACTCACATTTTTTGTCTGGGTTCATCAAGTTGTATGAGCAGGATAAATACTATCTTCACCACGCATTAGAAGAAGCGCAATACCTAAATAATTTCTAATGGCAAATGCAATTCAATAAAGTGTAATCACAACTAAGTATATTAGAATTGATTCTAATTCATTTGTCATAACATTATGATTCAGGCATAATTTTATGCTTATTTTGTAATAAAATTTTAATTTAATAACAAAAAATTACTTTTAACACGCACTATTACGCATAGCGATGTAAAATGACAATGATGAACTGGTTGCTTGAAATCATGGTACCTAAAAATTTGTTTTATTACCTTACATCAATATCAATTCAAAAGACAGTAAGAAACATCGATAGTGGTGTCACAAAAATACGAAGATCATATTGGGTCTCATGAAACGATTGAGATGTGCCTGTCACATCGATCGTGTTAATGCCTTTGTGAAGATTGGTAAACTTGCTGGGTTGATCAGCTACTTACATTTACTAACATTCTAATGACCTGTTGTTATAATGTTCATGTGAGAATTGACAGCTCCCCCATCCAGGTACTATTTTCTGTTAATGAGCTCAAAAACGTCCCCTGCCCTTTCCACTGCATAAGCATCAGCGGCCAAATCAGTGACTACAAACCCACGTTGGTAACAGTTTGGATAGAAACATATAGAGGCATAGAGCTTTTATGACAGGCTTCTACTTTGGACCTCAAGTACCACATCCATTATCGATTCTTCTACAACATCGTCTGCAATTTGAGTCGCGATAACTTCACAGTCAAGTCTGATATCAATCCATGTTCCAGATTTTGTTATATCTTTTCCAACAATCTGATCTAGTGTCCGTGGCATTGTTTGTGTGAAAAGGTGCCAATTAACTTCTTCCATTACCTCTTCAACCACAATCCCCTCCAATGAAACTGGCCCGAGCTTTGGATTGAGAAATGATATCCAAGGGGAGCATCCAAAGTGGCGTTGATGAATCTCCAATACAACTTCGTCGATACAATCAAAGAGGAGCTTGTGATCACAAGAAAGTTCATCAGGAAATAACTCAGCCTCATTATGTAAGGATGGGTTAAGAAGTTGTTCTGATAAATCCCCATTCACTGAGAGCTCTTCCCAATTCAGAGATGAAGCTTGTAAGACGGTCCTTACACGTGCAGATATGAACTCTTGATCCTCCAGGCTGGCACTTAAATTCATTTTAGGATCAAGATGAGAGACCTCATTTGAGTGTTCTTCAAAATCAATATGTAGTTGCACTGGTGGTTCAGCTGCTGATAATTTTATTAATGTTAATTTGATTGCATATTGAAAGGCAGCAAATGTTTGTTTCAAAAAAAAGGAAAAGCAGCAAATGATCGTAAGCTAATTTCGTATAAGACCTACCAAGGTTAAATATGGGGCTAGTAACATCGTCCGTGAAAAATGGCTCAAGAACAGAAACAGGACTTGGATGCTCTTCTCTATCATTACTGCTCTCCACAACTTCAACTTGGTGAATGGTTAATGGACTCGATGAAGAACCATCGAATGGAGATTTGACAGGCCGAATCTCTGGAGAGAAATACTGACAGAAGCAGACAATTGTAGCACTTTATGGAGCAATAGGCATACTTAAACCCCTTGAGAATAACAAATACTTACAGAATTTTTGAAAAATAGAAGAGTTGCGGTATATTTAGAAGAGGAAAACGACTTACCAGTGTTGAACATTCGGGGTATCCGTTTTCCTCGTGTAACTTGGTTGCGTTGGTGCCCTGTCTAGCCCTGGTGAAATGCGTACTGTTTGGTTCAGAGGGCACTTCCGGTGTACTCAAATCATCCAATTGTGCAATGCCTTTTGTTTCCACAATCTTTGCATAACCTGCAGAAGTACGTAGAATTGCTTAGACTGACATTGAATTATGGAATAAGCAGCTGGTGGAAAATAGAGCAACTTGTACCGCTGTGGCTCAAATCATCTCTATGGGAATGGATGTTCTTATGTACTTCAGTATCAGGAAATATGTTTTCCAAGTAATTTGGCTTTTGCTCACAAATTTGCAATTCATTATCATGTTTCCCACAATCAGCATATGGTAAACAAATGTCCTTCTGCCTCAGTGGACTTGACCAACTTGTTTTCGCTTCTTTCTGCTGCAAACTGTTCTCACTGGTCAGTTGCAGACTGCAAAGGGGAAATCTCATCTCTGAAGAAACAGAACCGTATTCAGAGCCCTTTTTAGGGCTAAGAGCGGGCAAAAGATCATGTTCGGGTGAATGGAGTATCCTCCCGAAGGTTATCGGAGCTTGTTTACTTGAGAAAGTCTCACATTTCGCATTTCTTAATCTCTCAGAAAGGTGTTTCTTTGCCTCCAGCAAAATGTCAAATTCCTTTTGTTGGTGTCTAATGCTTGATTTCATATCTCTCACCTTGCAAATCTTATATTCCCTATTGGCATCAGTTGGAATTTTGACAGTTTTGCCTATACCACTATCCCGATCAATCCCTTGACTATTATCTTTCAAGAACTGTTTTGCACAAGGCGAAGTTCCATGCGTTGGAATCCTTTGCTTCCCTTTCCTTTTCTCTCCCATTGCATGTTTCAACTTCCTTTTAATCTCTCTGAAGGAAAAATATGTAGGTTTGACAATCTGCCCTTTATTTCTCACACTATGATGGTACTGCAGAGAAGAGCAATTGCAGGTTACAACCTCAGAATTTTGCATATTTTTTGGAGCTGACTTCAAGTCTACCATTGTACTTGAGGGCTGAGGAGTGTCTCTTCCCTTTGATGGATTTCCTGATGAGGATTTAATCATTTTCCAGAAAAAGTCATGCACATTTTGCTTCCTGATCTGCCTAATATCTACAGGCTTTTCGCATTTCTTAACATCACTAATTTTGCTTTCTGGGATTTTGTATTCTTGGAATGAGTTACTTGGTTCTTTCTCTGGCTGCGAATATTGCAAGGTTTGGATGTGTCTCACTAACAGAGAATTCGGATCATGTAGAAGTTTCAGAAACAATTCCCGGTTAGAATTCAAAACTTCCAGTGCATCTGATAAGTGTTCATATTTAGACTGGTTGCTTGATCCATCTTTATGGTGGAGTTTTCTGTCAACAAACATCTGGTCTATAAATGTCTCAGCACTTGTCTGAACTAGGGACCAATTGATCTCATCCTGCTGATCATAGTTTGCACTAGTTACACCCCTTTGCACACCACTATCATATCTTCCATTATTTTGATGGATCTGATTGTAGAATGCTTCTAATAGAGCTGCCATGTGCTTATCTAAAGACATTTCCTCCGAACGTGGATGAGAATGGTGCTGATGCTCTACACTTGCTGCATCTTTCAAATGGCCAACAGGTAACTGATAAGCTTTCTGAGAAGTCTTGCTTGCCTTCTTATGGTTCTTGGATAAGTGACCAAAAAATCCACTCTTGGATTGTATATGTTGCAGTTCACTGCACATTATTTGTTTATCTATGAACATCTCCTCTTCAATGAGTTTCTTTACACTTCTCTCACCATCGTCAGCTACCGGAGTTTTGATGTTTTCTCTACCCTGAAATCATTGCAAATGTTCATCAGAACATATATTCTTTCATGTTTTTTGTAATACCCTGTTCTATTTTTGGCAAGGAACTAGTTAAGGAATATTATCTTGGAAGAAATAAGAAATTTTTTTAAGAAGAATTTAGAGTAGTCTAGAAGAATCTAGAATATTGGAGAAGTTTCTAGACAAATCTAGAATAGTCTAGAAGAATCTAGAACATTGGAGAAGTTTCTAGAAAGTTCTAGAGAGTTCAAGAATAATCTAGAATAGTCTAGAACAATGTAGAAGAATCTAGAATGTTAAAGAAGTTTCTAGAAAGATCTGAAAGATTCTAGAACATCGAGGAACCTAGAGCATTGCAGAAGAATCCGGAAAGTTCTATAACAATCTAGAGAAGTCTAGAATATTTTAGAAGGTTCTAGGAAATACTAGAAGATTCTAGAGAGATTTAGAATGTTCCGGAAAGTACCGGAAAGACTTGGAAGAATGGAGAAATTTTTAGAATATTCTAGATACTTATGGAATTGCCATGTGAAAAATGAGCTTGAAACCTAGAAAGATCTAGGAAAAAAGAGATAGTAGAATATTCTAGGGAATATCCCCTAACAATGTCACATTCTAGAATTATCCCAAGATGCCTATATATAGGGCATTTGGGATTGGAATAAGAAAGAATGAACACAAGTAGTCTTCCACTTTCAAGAAAGAATAGAGAGTAAAAGAGAGAAAAGAAGGGAGGAAGAGCACCTCAACAAAGGAGAAAGAAAATTGTGAAAGAAAGAAGAAAGACATCAAGCAACATATCATTTGGACTTGAGGTGAGTGGTTTGGCATGCTACATATTTTCAAGAATTCTCCGTATCCCTAAACATTTTAAAAACGATACATCATGTTTGTTCATTATCACTTTTACCAAATATTTTACTATGTGTCTAAATACTTGTGGCATACGATGAATTTTTTTGTGACGTATTGTGGTTCAATCACTTGTTTATATGGTGAGACTTTGTGATGATAAATGAGACCAAAACTAAAAGTCCAGGGAAATTATTCCTCTGTGTGTGGTGTGACCTTCACCGGATCGTCTTAGGGAACAGACCCGGGTGAGGCTGTGGTGACCCTGAGTAAGATGTTGGATCCAACCTTGAGAACTTTTGGTATTTGGTATTGGTTCCCATCGATTACTGGATATCGTACAGTCTCCACCATTATGATATGATTCATCGTTGTGGTATGATTTCTGGTTGAAACCCGATTGTGTTATTCTTGAGAAATTAGTTATCTTGGTGAAGTTATTTTTTTAAATCTTTGATTTATATGTCGTATGCCAAAAATATTTTTCAGCCACTTTGAATATGCATGTCTTTCCATTCACTGGGCTTTTTAGCTCATGTTTTCAAAATAAAATTTTTTTCAGGTAAATGATTGGAGTGTCAATAGCGGACTCAGAGAATTAATTGGGGACTAATAGTGTTGTGACCTCCGTATCATATATCATATAGCCATCTTCACTTGTTTGGATAATTGGAGCAAATAAGTTTAGGTATGTTAACTTTTATATATTGACATGAGATCAATTTAGTGTTAATGTTAGTTTATTGTTAGGCTTACGTGTTCCATAGGTTATAAATCTATGGTTCACGGTCGGTCATGCCCTTGGAGTTGGAGCGTGACTAAATATTAAGCTACATTGTACAGTACAGACTAAATAAAGGTTTGGATTGACAATTCTAACATCTGTCAAATGTACAACTAGAAATCTCTGCTATTTTTGTTCTAATATACGATCGTAATTATGACTAACAAAACAGGACTAGTTATTTCTGTGAAATCACATACACTTCTGTAACATATTCAATGGTTTTTAAAAGAATTACTGATCAATAAAACAAATCTATCAGGTATCAAATTTGACAATGAAGCAGGTTGTTGTTAGATCGAAATGAAAAAGTATGTCGCTCTACTTACATCAATGCCTGGACATTTTTCATGAGAGTTGGTAAGCACGTTAACTTTGCTCCTTGAATTTTCTGGGCCTGAAAGAAAAGAATTCAATAAACTTAAATTCACAACCTCGTGTCAAACATGGTACTTTTATCACCCTGATACAAAAAACATGTGAACCAAAGTAAATTAAGTTTCATAACATCAAACATAATTAAGGCACCAGCAAATCTTATTTTAAAATTTTCAATCCTTTGCACTTTGGCATCTGCTAAGAGTCTAACTGCATTTATTAAAATGAAAAACTATACCGATAAAACATCAGACCCGAATTCAAGTGAACACAAATTATTATCTGCATCTCTTGAAACAGACAGCAATAGTTTCTTATGTTGAGATAAACATAATGACCAAGATTTTCGAATACTGTGAAAAGTATTGCATAACCAGGCAAATAGGATATTATCAAGAAAAAGTTATCGATACCATGTTTATTCACACTCCTTCCATTCGAAATCAGCTTCTGATTGTGATGATCCTGACGGAAGTAAAAGATACTAAGTAATCCCCACATACAGCTCAACTGGTTCTTCTCCCTTACTGCTGGAAGTTTTGGTGATCTCGTTTCCATCACGAATGGAAAAGAAAACTACTCCTTTGTGTGATTCAATCAACCTGAAGAAAGGAAACAAAAGTAACTACTAATCAAATTTAATGGGTAAAAAGAAAAATAAAAGAAAGAAAAGTTTAATCAAATTGGTTAAAATTGGCAGGAACAAAGTAGAGTGATCATCTAAATTGTAATATTTTGGTTCACACCCACAGATGTTGATGGCTCAGCTCAAGGGGATTTAGCCCCGGAATTGTTCATCTTGTGAATCATTTGGCATATTATAAACTGAATGATGCAGCTTGTGCAGTTAGTCTAGTGCTACCAGGGAGTACGTTTTCTGGAAAATTTCCCCTGAAATGAGAGAGAGAGAGAGAGAGACCTAATACAGCTCTTGACATATGAGGAGGTGTGAAAATAAGTGAGAAGAAGAGAGAAACATAGGGTCATTGAAGAAGAAGAGTCCCGTTTGTAGTACTACATAGCATATTCAACACAAAATAGTATGACATTGACTATTGCTGCCATACACAACGACAATTCGGTTTGCATCAACCACTACCCAATGAAAGCTTTCAACACAAGGGAAGTTTTGAAGCTATTTTCCACCCCAACCCCTTTCTCTCTCTCTCTCTCTCTCTCTCTCTTACACACACAAAATAAGACAAACACACTATACACATTATGCTAACTACTACAGTTTAGGTTAATAAGACAAAAACACTGCATAGATTATTGTAAATCGGTTAATTTTGAATAATATGAATTGGTATATAACGACATATAGTTATGCTAAACTGTCATGATGCCTGGACAGACTTGATTAGAAAATCTACCTTGATCCTTAGTTACCTATCACCATGTGGTCCATCAACTACCAAATCTTCCTTTCCATTTCATCAATGCTGCTTGGTGAGGTAATTCTTTTGGAAACAAACAATGCCACCTAAATTGCTAACATAAAAAACTGCTACACTGGTTTTAGTACTGGACCCAACCCAGTATACCATTCAGTGCTAATCCAACAACAAACGTTAATTAAGTCGGTAAATTTGATCAAAATGATTAAGATAACTAGATTACTCTTTTCCATATAGCATATATATGCTACTTTACAACTTATATTTTGTTCTCTGTTTTTTTTTTTTTTTTAATAGGAACATAAGATGAGATTTTTCTGGATTGGTGTAACTCCATGACCCATCAACCTATAGCACTGTCCATTTTGGCTTTTCAAGAGCCTAGCCAAGACCCTGGAATTTTGAGACCAAGATAGATGACGTGAGATGAATGTACTATATTTATGTAACTGTCTCAAATTGGTTGGCGAAATAGGTGAGATGTTTTATAAGTGTTAGTTTGAGCTTTTATCATATGACATTCAAAACTAATATGCTTTCAACAAAAATGGATAATCTATATCTATACTAGTATGGGGAGGTGGGGGGGGGGGGTTGGTGTCCACATTTCAAATACGTATAATACTCTTCTTATCTTAACTACTCATAACAATTACATATACTATTATTAAAGGGAGAGAAGGAGGGCTTGGTATCCACATTTGACATATCTATAATACTCTTCCTCTCTTCTTATCTTAACTAATCATTAGGGTAATCCTTGTCTGAATGCACAATGTAACGTAAATCAATATGAATGGTTTTGAGAAGAATATTGGTAGCTATTAGATGAGTCTATTTGAAACCGTTGAATAGACTTATTGAAACCTACGTTGTTTTATATTATAGATAACTATTAATAATTACATATAGTCCTTCATAATTTCTCTTTTATATTGGTGTCCACCCCATATGATAGAATGACTATAATACACATAAAATGCCTAAAATAATCACTAATAACTCCCCTCTTTCACTATACTTAATTGTTTCCTAATTACATCGCTATGACTACTCATTTTTTTTAAATGACCACATATAACCACCTATAATTTTCTCGTGAACCATGTTTAACCACCTAAATTTTTATATAACCACATCTAACAACTTAAATTTACCATTTTTGAAAATATTATGCTCTTATATCTTCTCTTTCAAGCTATCTGCATGTGGGTACCCTGTGTTACCATGTCATTGTTCAAGTTAATTTCTTCATTGACTATTATACTAGTTGGGTCTACATGTTACATGGTTTCTCTCTCGACCTATATAAAAGTCAAGTTGTCAAAATTTGGCATTAAATTCATATTTTTCACACCCCAACCACCATCTAACATAGGGTACTTCTAGCATCTAACACAAATTATTGCATTTGGTGGGTGCATAAGTATGAGAATTTGATTTTTCACAGATTAGGCACATGTCGGTGAGCAGGTGAGCTTGGGATTCATTCAGCTATGGTGTCCCTATATCTATTCGGAACCCAAGGCTCTAAAGAGCACTGGAATGATATTACAACTCTTAAGTTATTGTGAATTTGGTTGAGAGATAAGGGAGACGAGCCCAAATTTAAATGGACCAAGTTCAATTTAAATAAATCGAGGAAGTCCAAAAGAAAGTTCAATCAGAGTAGGGTCAGTTAGCCCATCAAGAGGAAGTCAAAAGCACCAAAGGGCCAACGCCCATGAGCGGAAGCCAAGGGCGCCGCCTAGGGTCACCCAAGCAAGGCGCTGCCCAAGGCTCCCCTTGGTCTCACTTTGTCCTCTTGATTCTGGTACAAGTGGAAACCTACTTCAATTTAAGTCCAAGGTTAAGATCAAGCCCAAGCTCAAGATCCTTCTCCAACTAAATAGAAGCACAAGAGAAAAAATATCGGGATACACATTATTACGGAGATCCAGTCCTACTAAAATTGTACTTATCAAAATAGTGGAAGAATCCTTTCTCACGTCACCGCCTTATTAAGTCTATATAATGTAAGCTCTTTCCACAAGAAGAAAGATCTTGACATGACCCAAGGACCTTGAGATCCCTACACACATACACATTCCTACACACATTACTCTCTATCTCTCTCTCTCCCAAAAGCATTGTAATACACCCGGAGTTACTCTCCTAGTTACACCATTCATCAATAAAACACCTCTAGCCAATTCTGCCGCTTTCAAGAGTGGAGTAGGTCATCAGACTGAACCACTTTAAATCTTTATGTTGACTCTATATTTACTATTTTGTCATTGATTGTATATTTACTACTCATTAGTTGTATCTTTTGATATACTCGACTGTTGATCTTGCACAATATCACTGTGTGCATCATCAAAGGGTACTACTATTCATGTGGTTTTTGGTTCACTTTACATATGAGCATAACACGCGCACGATCCAAAATAGTGTAATACCTAATACTACCATGCGACACCCTTAACATGCTTAACTTATAATACATGAGTAGAAATGGAAGCGTAAGAGCAATAAAATTCAAAAAAATCTTAGAACAAAAGCGTTGAACACTATCTTTCGAACTAGTGTTGAAGCATTCTAGTCTTTTTCTTCCATAACAGAATCAACAAAACCAAGGGGGTCCAAATTTTATAAAAAATTCCAGAGAGTTGGCCATTAATAGTTGGTGGATTTTGCCCTCAATTCCCCTTATTTTATTGGTCTAAGTTGAAACTTGTGCGTTATTCGATGACAAATGTCCAAATTTCCATGATTAAACGTATACGATAATATGCATAAAATAAGTAATAAACTTTTGTCGGTAGACTGACCAAAAAAAAAAACTTTTGTCGGTAGTCGTACCTGAATAGGAAAAGTGTTCAAGTGACGGAACTTCTTCCTATTTTAATCTTAATAATAGTTTAATTTATTTCTGGTGAATTATTTAGTTCAGAAAGAATGGTCCATTTTTGACTAAATTAAAAAAAAATTATCGAAGCGAACATAAATTAATATGAAGACTCTCACCATTAAAAAAAAGAAGATGATGTGTTCGAGTGAACGGAAATAATATACATAATATAATAGTAATGGTAGATGGACTTAAAAATTAGACTTGATAATCTCGACCATTTAATAAGTAGTGAGCTTCGATAAATTGTGGGACTCAGAGTAAAATATGTTGAGCAATGCTATATATCTCAAATTTGTATCCCAAATTTGCATCCCAAATCAATGGGAACCATTGGATGAGTGGGTCCTACCAACTTTTTTCACTGGGACCCACTCATCCAATGGTTCCCATTAATTTGGGATGCAAATTTGGGATACAAATTTGGGATATGTAGCATTACTCAAATATGTTAGATAGATTTAAAAACTAAGAGTAATGCTACATATCCCAAATTTGTATCCCAAATATGCATCCCAAATCAATGAAAACCATTTGATGAGTGAGACCCATTAACTTTTTTCATTGGGACCCACCATCGAATGGTTTCCATTGATTTGGGATGCACATTTGTGATACAAAGCATTACTCAAAAACTAAACTTGATAATCTCAACCATTGAATAGGTAGTGAGTCCTAATAAATGCTGAGACTCACAATAAAATCAATGATTGTAATTATTAAGGGACAATTGTGAAAAAGTACACTTTTTGGAATTTATTTGTGAAAAAGTACTTCAATATAAAACATATGTGTATAAATACCTTTGTGTGTAAATGTTTGGTCAAAATGTACACTTTTGCTGAGTTGTATTTTTTTGTCTTACAGAAATGCCCTTTTCTTTTTTTAATGGGAGACAAATATGGTAGTTATTTTAGGGATTCAGTTTCCTAAATTTATGGAAAATTATTTTTGAATTTTAAATTATATCTTTATCTTTCATTCAACTTAAGTTATTCAAACATTCACATCTTTTCTATATTTGTATAATTTTTTTTTATAAATCGTAATAATCAAGATGATGATTCTGATTCGGAGGATGATTTGTTACCTCGCACGATAATGTCACAGTGTTACAAGAAAATGTCACACTGTTACTAGAAAACGTCACACTGTTACAAACCAAATTCACACTGTTACAATGTCGTCCATATGCTTTTTTTTTTATTAAATCGTTACGGTCTCTTAACGTTAATCATGTTCATGTGAGGATAAATGTCAATGATGATGACTCAAATGAGGATGATCGTAATAATCAAGATGATAATTCTTATTCTTATTCAGAGAATGATTTGTTGCCTTGCACGATAATGTCACAGTGCTACAAGATAATATCACGCTAGTACTAGAAAATGTCATACTGCTACAAATCAAATTCATACTGTTACAAACCAATATCACACTACTGCAAGACAATGTCACATTGCATATATTGACATGACGCATGACACAATATATATGGTCTCTTTGATTTTTTTTGGGCAAATGATCGAACACTTGGTGTATGCATGTAGTACCAAGCACCAGAAGTAGAAAGGTAATTGAGGAAAAAAAAATAGTAGAAAAAATAATAACGTTGAGAGAAATAACATTTTTTTTTTGAATTATCAACTTCTTTTTCAACTATTGATCCAATTTTTAATTCGAGATATGGATTGGTTTCGATTGTTTTTTCAAGGATTTTCTGCTTCTGAATTTATGATACACCATTTATAGGTTAAGACTTTTTGTGCTTTATGAATATTGAGAGAAAGAGAGAGAGGGGAAAGAGAGAGAATGGTGAGGAGCAGACTATCGTCGAATAGATGGAGGTATATAAATCTAGCTTATTACTTGAAGCAAACGAAAAGGTGAAAATTTGGATAATGAAGTTTTGAAAAGATCCTTTCTTTAGTAACAGGAAGTTTTGAAACTTTAAAATGAAGTTTTATGGAAGGTTTTAGAAGAATGGAAGGTTTGAAGGGATATCGATTTATAAGTAATAGTTGAGATCCCTTAAATTTCGGTTGTGGAGGCAAAAATATAAGAATTGGTTTCTATTCTACTGAAGAGGATATTTTAGAGATTTGTTAGGGGTTGTGTACTTTTTGACCTATATTTTTAAAAGTAGTACTTTTTGTCCTATAATTTCTAAAAAGTGTACCGACCCATAAATATCCCAAAATCTAATTTTTAAGTCTACGTAACGTTGTTCTAAAATATAAACATTGTGATCATTTTGTGATTTTAGTTCCTGGCTGGGCTGGGCTGGGCTGGGCTGAATTGGGCTATCTTTTCTCACCAAAATTCTCAATTTGTGGGCTTCTTAAAAATGAATAAGGCATCCTCTTTTTTGGGCTTGAAAAAAGGCTTTTCCATAATGAAAACCGTCCCTTATTTTTTTGGGCTTTCTATTTGGCATTGAAAAGAAAGACCTTTACGAAAATGGAACTTAGCTCGTCCTTTAACATTTTATGAAAATGGACCATATGACAATTCTTTTTTGAATTGTTAACTTAAGTTGTAACATAATCTAATTATAAATTCAGATATTATGAATATGATTTTATTGAGGTCCAGTCATGAAGAATTAATCATTTATCTTTTATGAATATCACAATTTTGACGTAAATGACTTGCAATTTAGCCAGACCGAGTAAGAGATTAGTTGAAGTGTACATAAATTGTTCTAAATATTCCTGACAGTTGAAAAGAAAAGGTGCGTAGAACCATTAAAAAAAATGGATGCCTAAAACAAAAATTGGATACATTTTGGGGCCTAATCAATCTTTTACGTTTCCTAATTTCAAGCTGTCCTATTGCCTAACATAAGGGCTGACCAAGTTATTATATATAATCTGCACATTATAGGCTTGAATCATAATTTCGAGGTATTTTTTGCTGGTTAATAAGATTTATAGTTTTTTTTTTAATAAGCAAAAAAGGGATGGAGGCAAAGTGTTCAAAGACCACCTAAACAGGCTCTCATTAGTGAAATCATGAAACTTTTAACCGCGTCTATTATTCAACTTGAGAACGAAACGAATTAAAATAATATAACGATCGACCATCGAGTCCCATGGACTCTAAGATTTAAACTTATAATTTTAAGATGAAAAATTCCATCGATATTTTACTGGACCACCCCACTCACTGGTAATAAATTTAATAGTTTATCACGACGAATGTATCAAAATGGAAAAAGAAAGAACCAACGAACGAGAAAATAAGGAGGCAACCAAAGTAAGGCAATCTTTCCTATCCTTAGCGTTGTGTTTGGTGGATAACAGATAAAGTACGTTATTAATTTTTTAGTATAAAAAATTACAAATGTTCTGAAAATAAAGTACAATACAAAATAAAATATCATTAATTGGGTTTGCAGATAGATATCTACCAGACCAACTTGCGAAAAGAGTAATCAACCATAACTCTCCCTCCCACTGCTTCTCTCTGCCAACCCAACAACAGCCCACTCACAAATTCACTCCAATCCCTCATACAGAAAAGCACTGCACATATAGAAACTTCACAAACAGGCATAAAGATTGTATCTTTTCATTCTATCTTGAGAAAAAAAGTTCATGAAATAAATGCAGAAAGAAAGCAACATCCATCGAGACCGAGAGAGAAAGAGAGAGAGGGATGAGGGAAGGAGTCTCTTCTGTGGAGCATATTTTTTCAATTGATTCATGGTAAGAATATATCTTTCACCAGATTAAAAAGAAAAGAAAAGAAAAGCAGCTTATGGGTAGTGTACATTCTGTGCTATTGTTCTCTTTATGGCCTTTAATTGATGTTTTAGTGATTGTGTTTTCCGGGTTTTTGGGTTCTTGATGTTATATTACTTCCTTTGGTGTCTTATAGTGTTTGATATATCTTTCGCCAGAGAAAAAAGAAAAGAAAAACAGCTTATGCGTAGTGTACATTCTGGGCTATTGTTCTCTTTATGCCCTTTAATTAATGTTATAGTGATTGTATTTCTGGGTTTTGGGGTTGTGGATGTTATATTACTTCCTTTGGTGTCTTATAGTGTTTGACATTTCTTTCGCCAGAGAGAAAAGAAAAGTAAAGCAAAACAGCCTATGGGTAGTGTACATTCTGTGCTATTGTTCTCTTTATGCCCTTTAACTGATGTTATAGTGCTTGTGTTTCTGGGTTTTTGATGTTATTGTTGTGCTGTTGGTGATTTGTTATTCTAGTTTCGGGCCTTCTTTGTTATTCTCTTGCTAATTGAAGCCTAAGGTTTTGATTATTTGGATGATTGCCTTGGTGCGTATGCATATCTTTTCTTCAATTGTATTGATTTTTACCATGCATACAGTATATAAATTGTGATGTTGCCTCTTCATGTGGGTTTTCTTGATTTTGATATCAATTTTATGATTTGAATTTATGACCATGTTTTTTAACTATTTTTTGTCTGGTAAATATTTACCACGCTGACTTTTGTTGGGAAAAGTGATTACAATAAATTTTAGCATACTGATTAGGTGAATTTTGCAGTAATTATTTAAGTTGCTGCAATTAGGTGTTTCTTCGTTGCAATAAATTATTTTGAAATTCCATCCTTATTTGGCTATGATCTATCTGTTAGTTTGATTGCGTCTTTTGTCATGATATAGTACTTGAGAGATTTTTGTGATTCCTTTTTAATTGTTTTCCTCTATTGTCAGATCATTATTGTTTTCTAAAATAAAGATGGAGCAAAGCAGAAGGTCGAAAATGATTGAACTAAATTTTAAGTAATGTTGCTTCAGAGAATTTAGTTTGTGAGAAGAGTCCTGCTAGAGTCAGTGGTTGATCTTTGAGATGGGTTAAAGTTACAGTTGGAGAGGAAGTCCCTTGTCCGCCTTTTTCTTGTTTTAAGCTGCCCGTAGAAGCAGTCATGAGAAGGGGGTCTAATTATTTAATGCAGATTCTATAATTTCTTTCACATTGAGTATCATTGCATGATCCTGAGTTTTGAATCTCTTGATTTTTGTGACAAACCCCATCATAAAAATGAGCCAAGACCAGAAATTTCAGCAGCGCTGGGAGTTCAGGAGAAGGGAGGATGACTTTGATTCTTCAAGCAATGATTCCAAATCAAGTTCCAGTGGCGAGCCGGTTCTCAAGAAGCATAAGCTGGTTTCCAATTTGATTTTGCCTGAAAATAATGAAAACATCAATATTCCAAGATCTCGACAGAAAGGTCTACTAGATCCTGGTATGGGTGCTCATTTCGAGTTTGGGAAAGCTAACAAGATGCATATTGGGTCAAGCAATAAAAGTGAGGGTGTAAAGAATAGGACAAAAAGGAATTCTACAAGAGAAGGCAATAATAAAAAGAAGAGAAAGCAAAGTCATGAGCCGGATTCAATGGATGACTTTAAGACTTTCATGGAGTCCATATTAGAGGAGCTTAAAGTTGCAAGAGAAAGCATGTTTGCACGGATGAGAGAGGAGATGAAAAAATTGATTCCCATTGAGTCAGCCTCTAGGCCAACAATTAAAGAAGCTGGTTGTGTTCGGAAGTTGGGGTTGCAGCAACAGAACAGCATTGAATCAGGGATGAAAACTCAGAAATGCAATGGTGGATCCTTAGACAGGTCTGGAAGGAGCAATGTGACTGCTGCTTCAAATAACTGTCCCAACGTCCTTGGAAAGCAAGTTAACCATGACCAAGCCACTGGAACTACTATGCCAAATGAAAAGGACCAAGGGGAAGAGCGGAGGTTATCTGTTAAGAAACCCATATATTCCTTTCATCAGTCTGATCAGTTAGTTTCTTCTTCATATTTGACTTTGCCCTCTGTCCTATCAGAAGCCCAAGTAGAAAACCAAAGGAATGATTCTTCTTCGAGAAATTATAGTCAGCCTGGAGTGGCTGGGATTGATACAAGCATGAATTCAGAAAGAGCAAATTTAATAATGGATGCAAATACTCATGATGGACACTTCTCGGGCGTCCAACAAGATGAACAATTTGGAAGTTTTGCTCAAATTGGATGCAGAAACATGGGTTATTTTGACCATCAGGTCACTGGAACGTCTAGTATTGATATTGGGTTCCCTGTTCCACTTCATCAAGGGAGGGAGAATAGTTTCAACATTCCAAGTCAAGTTGTTCTGGACAGTTCATTCCGAAGCAATAACATTTTGGGTTTGAGGACCAATAAAGGATCCATGAGATTCTCCGGGGCAAGTCATTCTTTACCAGAGCACTTTGTTGCCAATAATCTACGCGGCCATATGAACTAGAACACTGATGGTGGAATCATGGCATTTGGAGCCCAATATTCCAAAGATGGTCATCCTTTCCCAAAATTGCCGGAGGAATACTGGTAGATAGGAATCCGACTTCTTACAATTCTCTCCACGAAAATGGAGCTGGTTATGCCTTTCCTATTCAGTCTTTCCATAAAGGAAATGACTTCCTAAGGCCAAGTCAGATACCTGCTTCCTCGTTTTCCCTTGTTTTGACCGAAACTGAGCTATTTGATTCAAGAATTTGTTGCTGATCCACTACATAATAGAGTGGAAAAAAAAAACTAAAATTTGGAGTTTCTCGGCTAATTTTGTTTGAAAGGTATGCAGAAAAAGTTAGAATATTTTAACTAAAAGAGTATTTTTTAAGTGTGGGAACTCAATCCCACATCAACAAAAAGTCCAAAGAAACTTGAGTATATATATAGGCTAGTTTTATTTAGTCTTTGAATTAAAGAGAGTCTTGGGACTCTCACGTGCGCAGGGGGAGGGACTGTGCTTCTGCTTCATTCGATTGTGCAGATCCGAGTGAAGCTACGGTCAATATGCTGGGCTGTTGTATTCTGGGGACGACGCGTTGTTACCTTCTGCTCTGTGATAATTTCATAAAGGGGCGCGAATCGTCTTAAGAGAGCGACTTAGTCCGTGCCTCACCCTGCCGTTCACTTTATTCGAATTCAACTTTTTCTTACAGAAAAATATATGATTGTCTTTTCGATGTTTTATCGGGTAACACATATTTTCTGTCAGCAGCTTGTGGCTTGAATTTCCATTTGGGAAGGTTTGCTGAGAAGTAGGCATGTTAAATCACTTAACTCTGGCTATAAGCTCTTTTCCAATTTGGTTGTATGGAAACAATCTTAGTCGTCTTCTCTTTCTATGATCCGGTACATACCTTCATACCACTCCATCTTGAATATGATTGACAATAATTCACTTGAAATTGCATCATAACCCCCTTACCCATTGTTGAATATCCTTTTTTTTTCAATTTAGTCACAAAAATGGTAATGCTCGTACCAATATTAATATTAGAAACTTTAATGTACAAAGATTCTTCCGATGGAGATCTACCATATTCGCAAGCCAGGGTGCCAATCATTCTTTTCTATGCTCTTAAGTTGTATTATGATTCTGGAGTGTTGTTATCACCAGATATATGTCATCCTGCAGTCAAGGAATGACTTGTCAATGCAAACTATTTGGCTGGAGGGGGAGAAAACTAAAGGAAGGTGGGATGCAGTGGCTTCCCGAGAGAGAGAGAAAAGGGTCTTTCCCACACTGTTTGGTTGGAAGCAAGTAACTACGTCTAAAATATTTCTATTTTCATGGAGACAAAAACGAATTATTGATTAAATATTAAAATTTTTATGTTTTGAGGTATTGCGGTAGATTTTGAGATGGTTCGGCGTGTTTTGACCTATGTTTATGGTACTTCTTAGAGTTCGAGTTGGATTGATTCATAGAACCGGGGGGACCCGTATCAAAGAATCTCGCTTCTAGGAAAGGCTCTTCTTCGAGTTGGAGCGTTAATGCTTGGACAACTTGTGCACCGAAACCAAACTGAAAAAGTGGAAAGAAAAAGGGGCGTGTTCTTTCCCTTCTCCTATCCTTGTCAATTTGTGATAGCCTAAAGGTTGGCTAATGGGAAAGGCTCCACCTCTCCTTTCACTTTCTTGCTCTTTGTACTCCATGAAACCGTGCAAGTATATATGCCCAAAACTAGAAAGGCCATTGAAATAATCTGAAAGGATAATATATTTCTGACCAAAAAACAGAAAACAGCACAGTCCAATTAGTTTAGTAGTGAAGAAGCATAAAGTCACGCACTCAAAGTTTGACTTATATGAACGATGCAAAAAAGTTTCGTTGATGCATGTCGTTGAAACCCATTTTTTTTTTCTGTATCTAGAGACAGAAAAAAACAACCTGTACGGAACATTTTATAACATTTATACTGTTTTTATTGTTATTGTAACATTGACTTGATAGTAGATTTAATAATTATTAGGATCTAGAGTAAAATTAATGATCGTGATTATAAAATTAAAATTTTAAGTCCATATAACATTGCTAAAAAATAAAATAGTAAGAAGAAGCAACGCTACATGAATTTAAAAAAGAGTAATGCTACATATCCCAAATTTATATCCCAAAAGTGCATCTCAAATCATTGGGAACTGTTGGATGAGTGGGTCCCAATGTAAAAAGTTGGTAGGACCCACTCATCCAACGGTTCCCATTGATTTGGGATGCACTTTTGGGATATAAATTTGGGATATGTAACATTGCTCTTTAAAAAATAGACGTGATAATCATAACTATTAATTTTACCGTGAATTTCAGTATTTATTGGGGCCTATTATTTATCCAATAGTTATGATTATGAAGTTTATTTTTTAAGTTAATGCAACTCTCTGTTTTTTTTTTTTTTTTGATGAGTGAGGCGGAAAACCTACGCAACATTGAAACGACGTCGTACCCTAGGATTTGGTCGGTAAACGTCGCGTCTGCAGGACTGCAAAGATCACCACTCCCCCAGTAGATCCTTCATTTATTTGTTGTTTATTCATTTTTACCATAAAAATTAGTCTTTATAAAACTGCTTTTGATTACCTTATCTCTCTCTCTCTCTCCATAAGCATTTATATATTGTTAGGAGGTTCTGATGCTGTGAAAGGAGAAGCATCGAGCTTCTGAAGAACTCTTATGGCTTTACAGAGTCTTTGCTCTGTTATTCTGTGTATTTACGCAATCCTTGTACTCGTTTTCAACAATCCGACTACGGTTACGGCTGGTGACATAGTTCACGACGACGATTCCGCTCCCAAGAAGCCTGGTTGTGAGAACGATTTCGTACTGGTAATGATACCCAATGTTCGTTTTAACTTCGATCCAGTTTATGGTTCTGTGATTCCTCAACCATTTCTTCTTTTTTTTTTTTTAGTTAATTTGTCTTTTATATGCACCTGCAATACAACTGCATGTGTGTTTATGTATCGATAATAAGGTTAATGTAAAAGGGTTCTTGTACTAAGGCTTACTTTGATTCAACTTGTGTTATTTTTTAAGTAAATTTAACTTAATTTTATGTAGTCACTTTGATTTTTTCGATTTCTCGCCAAATATAAGAATAAAAAGGTCCTCCATACCTAATTCAAAATTAAATTTTGGAGATCAAATGTTATCATTTATATTTCTGAAGTATCCTTTTTGAGGAAGGTCAGGGATTATGACATTGCTTGACTTTTTCCTTTATAATTGAGTTCCTTTTTCCTTTTCTTTCAATTTGTTTCTTGTGCTAGTTTGAAGATAGGTGTGATGTGCACATACTTTGATTATCCTTTTTGGGTTAGGACGTTGTAAGGTTTTTAATTGAAGTGGCCCACATTCAAGCTAGCATTCTTATCTAGTCGTTTTTATCTGACGTTGTAAGGTTTATAGTCGTTTATTGTCAGACTGTTTTTGGTAATTTTTGTCAGTATCATATATTCATCGGTCTGTTCTTTCTCTCCTTAGGTGAAAGTTCAAACCTGGGTTGATGGTATAGAGGACGCTGAGTTTGTTGGCGTTGGTGCTAGATTTGGCACTACTATTGTGTCAAAAGAGAAAAATGCAAACCAAACTCGCCTGACTCTTTCAGACCCTCGGGATTGCTGTAGTCCACCAAAGAACAAGGTTTTCTGTCCATCATCCATATATATTTGATCTACATACATTTGGCATTTTGGAGACTTACTAGTTCGTAGTTGATACCAATTGATTTATTGTTTGGATATATTAGCTTGCTGGAGATATCATCATGGTAGACCGAGGTCACTGCAAATTCACGACCAAGGCAAATGTTGCACAAGCTGCAGGTGCTTCGGCGGTCCTCATTGTAAATAACCAGAAAGGTAACTGCAATCTTATTTTTAGTGACTGATGCTAGTGTTGATTAATATGCTTATTTTTTGAAAGACCTCCTTAGCATTGATATGCTACTTTTCAAACAAATGTTCGATAACAAACTTCTTGTACCCAGAAAACTAGAGCACATTTATTAAACACCTATGGATGGCAGATAGCCAGTGAGTGTTATTTAGAAACAACGTATATTGTGATTAGACAGCAATTGGATCTGAAAGGTTACAGATGTAAACTACCTTATCAGGTTATTGCATATACTTAGGTTAATTGTTAGTGTTGATTGATATGCTTATTTTTCTTAAAAACCTCCTTAGCATTTATTTCTTCTAACTGCTGAACTGGGCAATTTATTTGGAGATTTATTATGCAACCATTTTGGAGGTTGAAGAGAAGTAACTCATTCGGGGTTTACTATAAAAACCAAGGATCAAAATGTCGTGTCGACACGTCCGAAACGTTCGAAACGTTTCGGAATTTCAACACACCGACACGAAACATGGGTTGAATCCCAAAATTCTCATGTTTCGGTCGAAACGTCACTGTGTCGGACCGTTTCGGTCGAAACATGTCGAAACACGTCGAAACAAGTCGAAACACGTCGAAACACCTGTGTTACCTTTTGTTTTTTTTTTTATTATATAAGTAATGAACAATCATATTTAATATCCCACTGCATTATAATTTTTTACTTTTAACTATACATAACTACCACTAATTTAATGTGATACTTTTATTATTTTTTTTCCTTTTTATAATTATTCTTTTATGTTATTATTATTTGTTAAATTTACATATTAAATAATTGCAAGTCATTTTATTAATTATAACTTATTTGTTAAATATCTAGAATTAAGTATTTATGTGTTTTAATCATTGTATACACAATGATTTTAATATTAATGACATAATATCATTTATTAATTTGAAGACACAATTTAAATTAATAAATTAGTATTATAATAATATGTTGCACTTAGTATTATTAATTAGGAAATTAGTATTATAATAAAATTATATTATTAATTGGATAGTATTCTAATTTAAATGATTTTCGCCTCATGTTAAACATTTTTTTCCTCCAATTTAAATTTATTCTTATATAAATGAATATTAAAAGAATAAATATGTTAAATTAATCAATTATTTAGCTTATCTTTATAATAAATAGATTGTATTTGTATTTTTACATGTTTCCACGTGTTTTCATATTTTTTCTGCGTTTCCATTGCGTTTCCGAAACGTTTCCGTTTTTGAACTGACCGAAACGGTACTTCGAAACGATATTTTGATCCTTGATAAAAACACAAATTCTTTACATAAAAAGGATGATTCATGGAGAGTATAAGATTCCCCTTGCTACTTTAAAAAAAAAAAAATGATTCCCCTTGAATATGAAGATGATTGTTTGTATCCTTGATATTGTTTCCAAATACACACTACGCGGTCCCAATTCCCAACATGTGACCATGGTTGTGCTTATAAATTTTATGTGCTTTGTAAAGTTAGTGGCTACAGATGTAGTTTGTCTTTCAAAATTTATTTGTCTTTAATATAAGAAGTGGTGGAGGTAAACTAGCCGATGGCAGCTATGGAGCTATATGGCCATCCATTTCAAACCTATTAAAGAAATTTCAGGGCTATTGTAATTGACCTGGCCTTACATTGTCGACTATTGTAAGCATAGTCAGTTAAAATTAAGCTTATAATTGACCTGTCAAAAAAGAAAAGGAAACAAACTCTAGAATTGATTGAGACAAATTCAATGTTTAGGCAGCTCCTCATGAAACAGGCAAAGGATGGGATTACATTGAAGTGTTCAAGAAAGTTATGTTACTGTTTTAAGACAATCTATGAGGTTTTTTTTTAAGGTTTAGTAGATGATCTAACAGGTTAATTGCATCTACTCATAAGGATGAGTCACATAAGGTAAGGAATTGTTTACATGTGGAAATGTGAGGTAAACATTGAGTATCTTGGTTTTGTCGGGTAAGAGATTGTTTTGCTTGTTATGTGAATGCCAATATGATTTTTCATCCATTTTTGGCCTTTCATGTGTTGAAACCTAGGGGCCAAGGTATGCCAATGAAGAGAAGAGTAGAGAAGACAAGACAAAATAGTTTAGTTTTATGGGTGTGAAAAGAGCTACGCCACATCAAAAAATTAAGTATACCAAACGTTGGTTTATATACTGGAGGGGTCACTCCATAATTGGTTTTTGATTAGATGTTCTAACATGGTATCAGAGCTTAGGCTTGGGTAGTTGGTAGGCTAAATCTCTCACTAAGTTAAATTCCATGTCTGTTTCGATTAAGCTCCAGTTTGTTGGTTTGTCTTCAGTTCGGTTTCTTAGCCCACGTGTGAGTCCACATCGCATGTGAGGGGTGTGTGGTGAGCTATCTCACATTGAAAAATTGAGTATACCCAACGATTGGTTTATATTTGTGAGGGGCCACTCCACCTAATGCGAATTAGTTTTGGATTGGATGCTCCAACAAAAGTAATCATGAGCATTGGAGATACTCATTCTATATTTTTCTTCTCTTCTATTCTTATGCTATAATTTGGAGGTCATTACTCCAAACAATTAGTATGTTGTCGTTTCCATTGTCATCAGTTATCCTTTTGTACATCATTTTCACTGCAGAACTCTACAAGATGGTTTGTGATCCAGATGAGACTAAGCTAGACATACATATACCTGCTATCATGCTCCCACAAGATGCTGGCACAAGTTTGGAAAAAATGTTACTGAACAGTTCGTCAGGTAAGCTTTTCTATAGCATTCATGGTGGCAAATCAAAAGTCATAGTTTGTTTCACAGGGCAATCCCATGTTCAGCTGAACATTTTACTGCTTGTAGCAAACATAATCGTCTAGTTATTTGTCACTGGAACAATTTCTTTTTCCTCTTGCAAATAGTTCTTTCTGTTTTGGGCCTACTCCATCGACTGCTGCTCTTTGTGGTCATGGCCAGAAAGACCTAACTTACTTGTTACGTTCGAATTTTGTCTGGAAACCAAACAGCTGCATCATAGATGTAGAAGCATATTTGTTTTTAAAGAGGACAGAACAAAATGACCTGGGGTATACAGATCATGAGGATATGAATGCACTTTGGTGGCCAAATCAAGATCTGTGAATAGATGTTATTAAAGGTTATGGTGCTACTGGAGTACTGGTGCATCGGAACGTCGCCATTGGTGTGACCTTAGGAACTCTCCTTTGAAGGTAGAGACGTCTTAATGCAATTAGGTTTCCTGAAAGGATGCATGGAATGAAGAATCCAATCTGGAGACGTCATTTGATCATTCCGGAAAAATGTAAAAAGCGAGTCGCATCCTTTCGAAGGTAGAAATGTGTCAATGCTGCTAGGTGTCTTGGGAGTGCACCGATAACGCAAAATCTCATATGAACGGATTTAGAAAATTCATTTGATCATGCAGGTTTAAGAGAAGTTTTAATGACACGCATAAACGTACTCGAGCAGGGAGGGAGGGAGAGAGAGACTGCTTTTTATTCCTGTTCACATTGTCATTAATAGTGGATGAAAGTTATCACTTTTTTTGAATAACCCTCTAGAGAATTCAGTTGATTAGGTTGAAAACTGTCATTGACCTTTTTAAAATTACCCTCTAGAAAATTCAGTTGATTAGGTTGAAAACTATTAAGAGTCTTTGTGTTGGAGAATTGATAAAAATGAGGCCATGGATGTTTTTCTCCACTCTTACAAGATTGTTTTCTGAAGAAGGCTGACTTTATCTACCAAACTTTTTCTGAAGGTTTTAGACTTTTTCTCCAGTGTCTGTGCAGTTGTACTCTCCACGACGACCAGTAGTTGACATAGCAGAAGTATTTCTGTGGCTGATGGCGGTTGGTACCATCGTGTGTGCATCTTATTGGTCGGCATGGAGTGCTAGAGAAGCAGCTATTGAACAGGACAAACTATTGAAGGTTGTCCATTCCCAGTCCTTAATTACTAAACATTTCTCTTTTCTAAAGTAGGGGCTTTCTTCTTGGCAGCCTATACTGGTGTATGAAGTTATTTTGTTCTTGTAGGATGCTTGTGAAGAAGTTCCAGCCACCAAAGCTATTGGTGGGAGCAGTGTGGTGGACATCAACACAATATCAGCAGTCTTATTTGTTGTCATCGCATCATGCTTCTTGATTCTAATTTACAAACTAATGTCATTGTGGTTTGTTAAGCTTTTGGTGGTTCTTTTCTGCATGGGTGGTGTAGAGGTGTGAGTCTTCTTTTTGACATGTTATTTATTGTTTATGTCCACATATACTCACGGGTCCACTTGTAGATAATATTATGCATGTAACTTTTGGAGTCTGACTGCTATAGGTATTGGTTAGTTTGTCTTTATTGTTTGCCTGAGCTGTTGAATTTAATCCTAAATGGTTAGTTTCTTGTATTTGCAGGGTCTGCAAACTTGCATTGTTGCCTTGCTATCAAGGTACAATCTTTCTCTCTTTTCTGTTCTTTTCTTTTCCTTTTTTAATTTGTCTTTCATTATGCTGCAAAGCACCTGCATGTATACACCACATATTAGCTAGGGTGGGTTAGAAGATCAATCCAAGGCCAACCCGAGTTATGAAACCTTCAACTCTAATCCAATCCGAGTCCGACTTTAAACCCGAAGTATCTACCCGAGTTAACTTAATTTGTTAAATTTCAGGTTAGTCAATTCGGGCTGAACTTGTGAACCTTTCATAGAATAAATAGGTATAAACCAAAACCCAACATCTCCACTAAACCACACAGAATAATGACCTTCATAAACATAGCAGGGTCATCTTGTCTTCCACTTCCAAATTCACAGTGCATTCCTGCGACAATAATTTCATCCACCAACTCTATGTCCCATCATTTTCTTTTTCCTTTTGTTTTCCCTCCAACTTTATCATCCCATGCTTCCTGTAATTTTTCTCAAAGGATCACATGCTTTCTTGCAAAATAAAATAATGCTCCAAAATGTTCAAAACCCTAACTTTTAAGGAATGGGTTTGTAATTATGTCATCGATACTCCAAACCCTAATCTTAGACAATTTGTCTAGTGCCCTTACTGGACAACAGGGATGAAGGAATATGGATCAAGGATGTGGAGTCTTCCGGTTATTATTCACAATGGCACTAATTTGGAGAGATGAGATATGAGAGAATAAACTATTACCTGATTGTGATGGAGAAACAGGATTGAAGGTCGAACACAGTGAGAGATAAGAGAAAGATGGGGGAGAAATGAGAGGCAACTGAGAGATGAGAAAGATAGAGAAGAGAGCAGCGGTGCAAATGGAAAAAGCGAACAACCCAACCCTAGTTGGCTAACTCTTTCTCTTTATATAAAACTATATATATTTCAAGTTGAATCCAAGTTCTATTTTTGGGTTGGGTTTTTTTGGCCCAAACTCAACCCAATTTTTAAAATCTCAACCCAAGCCTTGATTTTTTCGGGTTGGACTTGAGTTAACCTCCCCAAGTTGTGCTCCCAACTACAAGTCCTACAAGTCCACTTCCTTCACACCTGGGGTTTGATGCAGGCTATAATTTGTTAACAAAGTATATGTACCTTTTGTTCTAAATTCCCAATTCAATTTCAAATAATGTGATTATTTACCGAACTTCAAGACGTTTGCCATAGCATGAACAAACTTGATAAATGTTATCACTAAGCTGTAGTAAGAATTTATGAAGCTTCAACATGTACAAGTTTTTTTTCTTCGAAAGTTTTGATGATGGTGGCTACAATGTTAGTAGTTTAGATAAGGATGACATGTGTGGGCGATGATTAAAATAACATGTGAGGAATGTTAGTGAAAGGGAATGTTCTGAAAAATTGATAGAGAAGACTTATATGTGAAAACTAAAGGGTCATCAAAAGAATATCCTTCTACATTGAATGATTAGGATTATTTGAGTTTGGTTTATATTAATAATGGGTTTCTTTACCTGTTGACAATTGGTTTCAGGATGAATACCCTAACATGATATTAGAGTTTAATCTTGGGTTATTAGTGAGCCAAGCATCTTATCCGTTTGAATTTTTCATTATGCATGTCTGCCTTTTTGTCTGTTAGTCTTACACGTGACCCAAGGTTGTGGTATTAGTCATTGACTCGAAGGGCTGTGAGACACACCAATCATGGCGTCCCAGGATGCTATCAGATAGTACGACCTAAAAGAAGACATTGAACATGGCGAAAGATTTTCGGCCATATTACGGTGTCGTAGAACCATATCGACCGATTCAATGACGATAAATCAACATCTTGGGATTGACTTGGAGACGACTCGGCCAAATTGTACAAGATTCGGGATTTATATGTAATATGTAATGGTATCGACTTGGAAGGTCCCTAGTCGGATACAACTCAACCTACTCTTATTGGTATGGACCGATATTTGGAACCTTGACCTCACATGTGAGCCCTCGTGCAGAAAATTACAACAAACACTTATTTCCCACCTCGAATGATTATGACCTAGGAAGTATGAATACTTGCTAAAAGAGTGTTGTGACATTGTCGGACAGGTGTCCGACATGACTAGAAGTATCTTAAATAATAAATTTATTTTTATTTCTAGTTGTACACTGCCGATGATACAATCAGGATTAGGATTTTTTATCTCACGATTGTTAACCGTTAAGAGGTGTGTTGGCTTTTTTTATTTTGTTTTTGTGTTTTTTGTTATGTAGTTTATAGACTATGAATGTTAATGGAAATGATATTTGATAAATATGGATGTTTATTTTGATCTATTTCAATTTTAATAAAAAATTTAATATTTTCTAAGTCTTATGATTAATATTGTTATAAAATATGTTTTGTTTTTCATATATTATAATTCTATTATTATCTATAAAATATACAATATTATTTTAACTAGTTGTATCCTTATCATACTAGGTACTATATTTTTGAACTTTGCCTTATCCATGTATCTGTATCCGTGCTTCATAGATTAGGACCATCCAATGTTGGCTTATATACTTAGGAGATCACTCCATTTATTACTACTAAGTTTTGGATTGGATACTCTACCAATAGAAAACCTAATAGTGTAAAACGATGCAATTACATTTATGACAGAAGTATGTGTGAACTGGAAGATATTATATATTGGAAGGACACTAAACTTCATTGCGTACCATATCTTAAGCCTCTAATGCGATATTATTTATGAATAGAGTTTGATAACAGTGTTGGAAACTGTATCAAAAATATTGCAGCATGAGATTGGGATGAATTACAAACATTTAAAATTGATGGTTCATTGCATCTATAGATGTCTCTCTGAGTTTTTCCTAGTCAAATTAGTTAGCGAAGGTATGTTCTGGTGGATAGGAGCATTTACTGCTATTAATTGATCTCACTTCTTGCCTTTAAAGCTCTGGAACTAAGTAGATATATAATTTTTCCAGGTGGTTCAAACCTGCTGCAGGAGCATTCATTAAAGTACCTTTCTTTGGAGCGGTCTCATATCTTACTTTGGCTGTTTCTCCATTCTGCATGGCTTTCGCCATTGTTTGGGCAGTGTATCGAGACCGGTGCTTTGCTTGGATAGGTCAAGATGTACTTGTAAGGATAAACTTTTCTATTATGCTTCCTGTAATTCTCAAAAATTTCAGTGGAAACCTTGTTGGTATACACCATGAAATAGATTGTCTTCATGAGAACTTGTGTTGGACCACATTTTCTATGAGTAAAATTACTAACTCTTCCACTTTGTGAGATTGCCCGTGTGTGTGTGCAAGATTTCTCTTGACAAACTATCCATATAAACAAACATGACTGTCCTAGAAGTCTGGGCAAGTGTATTATATTGAGTCCAAGAACTGTGCTCTTGCCCAAACAGTCTGCATATGTCTAAGTTTTAAGCTTTGTGACGTGATTGCCCAATCCTTGTGCTCCCCTGATACAGTTAAAAAAAAAAGCCTCCTTTGGTAAGATATGAGGTGAAGATGGTTCCATTATTAGCCATTGCCTAATAGCTTCTGTGTGTGTGTGTTTTATATGGTAAGTTTACATTAAATTTATGGTGGATCACATGTCATGCTCCTTTGGATTGATGATCATCACTGTTGATTTTTTTTCCTAACTAAGCTTCTATAAATTGGACAAATTAAACTGACATATCAGAAAGCAGCAATTATGTATCTAGTCTCATAACTCCAGTCTTTGTTTGCTGATGCTACACAGACGTTTTTTTATTCCTAGCATGCACCGAGTGTTGGAGAAATTAAATTGTCATAGTTTGCACGCCTGCTTAAGCTCTCTTTTACGAATTCTCTGTTGGTCTACCAGCCTCATATATTGATAACACCACAATAATGTCTCTCAGATTAAACATGACTGGGTACAAAACCAACTAATGATGTTTCCTTCTGCTGTTATCCAATCAGGGAATTGCGCTCATAATTACAGTTTTACAGATTGTACATGTACCAAACCTTAAGGTAAGTTTTCAAACTTGTTTTGAACTAGAATGCAATGTTTCTGACTATATGTTAAGCTTGCATTGACCGTTTCGTGGATTCTTTTATATTTTCCACAATGCCTTGTCTGCAAAATTCTTTGATATAATTCTGGTGGTTTTGAACACCAGGTGGGTACTGTACTTCTAAGTTGTGCCTTCTTGTACGACATATTTTGGGTATTTGTGTCTAAGAAGTTGTTCGAAGAAAGTGTGATGATTGTGGTAAGTAATCCTCTAAACTTTATTGCTATGCTAGATCATGGGTAATTGGAGCAAAGTAATTGTGCTTGTAAGTGCCATAGTGATTTGGAAAATTTACCTCCTTATAGGTAGCCCAAGGTGACAGAAGTGGAGAGGATGGTATTCCAATGCTACTAAAAATCCCACGCATGTTTGATCCATGGGGTGGTTACAGCATAATAGGCTTTGGTGACATCCTTTTACCAGGACTGCTAATAGCGTTTTCGCTTAGGTATGAGCTCTGCATTTTTATTTGCTTGGGTTTTGTTATTGGTTATGCATTTAAGCATGTAATGCTTATGCATTGTCTGTGCCTGTTATACAATTATGATATTTCCAAGTTAAGGGGAGTGTTGAATTGTTCAGAATTCATGGTGGATGTTACTCATAGGAATGTTGGAGGAATTTCAAGATTTGGAGTCACCACAACCCTAAATTGCTCTTCCTGAAGTTATACCACTAGAATATGAGTCTGTAGCAAACTTGGATTGTAAAACATGTCAAATCCAAAATAGCCAGACTAGAAACTATGCTCTCTCTCTCTCTCTCTCTCTCTCTCTCTATGACTGTTGTGTGTGTATGGTCCGATTTCATATCTATAGTGCTTCACTTGGTTGCCAAGATATTGGAGGGCAGGAGAGGAAATTTTGACTTCTGCTACTATTACTTAGGTGGGTCAAGTGAGCATTGAAAAATTTACGCAAGCCATTATATTTGGGTCTTCCTTCTCTGGCAATCAAACTGCTAAGAGTAAATTAGGCCAATTTTAACAAGTGGACTTACAGTAGCTATTTTTGATGATCACGAGTTTTTAATTCGATCTCTAAAAGGATTTTCCTTGCAGGTATGATTGGTTGGCAAAGAAGAATCTTCGAACTGGATACTTCATGTGGGCTATGTTTGCTTATGGTTTAGGTGAGAAATGATATTAAAATCACTCTTTTTTATGGCTACCGGAAAAAAAAAAGATGACGAGAGAGAAACAACATTATAATATCTGCTTTGTTTATGCCATGAACTTTAATTTTGGAACTATGGAATGCCACAATTATGGGATATTAAGTCTATGAAATATAATGCAGGTCTTCTCATCACTTACGTGGCATTAAATTTGATGGATGGTCATGGCCAACCGGCACTGCTTTATATCGTTCCATTCACACTTGGTAACATTGTCATTAGAAGAAAAGAGGGTCCTTAGTGGGTTGCAGAATGAAGTTCAATCTGACAATTACATGGTCACTAACTTGTTTGATATGATGCAGGGACCTTTTTGACATTGGGGAGGAAGAGAGGTGACCTAACAATTCTTTGGACAAGAGGAGAACCAGAAAGGGACTGCCCACATATCAAACTCGAAGGCCCTCGAGAATCAAACCCAGATAAGTAAGTCGTTCCTCTTGTAAATCAATTGAAGCAGAAACGTACTACGTCATGGATCATCACTCTACCGGTAAAAAGTCCAGCTTATCAAACCTTGGCTAAACTAGCAATTGCCAGAAAGTTTAATGTGCTCTCTAATTAACCCAGGATTACACTGGCAGTGTGTATGACAGTGTATGATTGATTCAAGATTTGGCTCCATGATAAAATGCATTATGTTTTATGTTTTCCGTTGCTTCACCTTTGGTTATCATCATCAAACTCTTTCTATTTTTGGCAGTTTTGTTTCTCCCCTGGACCGGTAGGCTCGGGGGCTCATAAGTCCCACCCTGGCCAGTAATACCACCCACTAGAGTACGAAAATGTGCTCTCTAAGAAATGAAAATGTTTTGATGTGTTCTAAAAAAAATTAACCTATTTTGAAAACAGAGTGAAAAAAAATTAATAATTATTTTTAAAAAATTTTGGTTAAAATATATTGAAATAATTATGTGCAGTGTAAATTAAAATATTACAAAATAATCCGCTACGTTTTGAATTTAACTCTCTCACGTGTGTTGCTTGGATTTGATTGAAATTTGTGATCAGTGGTTGATCGCAAATAGTTAAAGATTATTTTTGAAGGATGAAATCAATTTGTTATGTCTTTAATGGATTACTTGTCATCAAAACAAAACAAAAAAAAAAAATCGTATTGTTGTATTAAATTTGTACGAGTTATTTAAAAAAAATGACTAGAATTGAGAATTTGAAATTTATTTTTTACCTTGTTATTAAAACCCTAATAATATGTTTGGTAAGAAACAGAGAGAGAGAGAGAAACTAACATGGATGAAAAAATAAGAATATATTTTTCATCATTTGGGAAAGAAAAATGTTTTTTTCTCTTTTTTGTTTGATAGGAGGGATAAAAAAGTATGAGAAATAATTTTTTTATTATATTTATTTGGGATGAATAAATTTTTAAAATAAATATAATTTATTAAACGTCTTGAATTTCCTGGTGTGATATAAAACATAAACCTCAAAAAAGTTTTCATAAGCCCACCATTTTATGATTTTGCTTGTATTTGACAAATTATATTCTGTGGGCCCACATTTACTCCTTTGAAAAAATGGAGGCTGCATCATTTTGTTGAGAACATAAAAATAAATTCATCCTTTGTAATCATGAGTCTTCAGTTTTTGAATTACTTTCCGCCCGAACTCGGGTGAATTTATATCTATACAATAAAATAGAGTGGGATTTCAACATTTAAAGGCCTCAAATTAATCTAAGCTTCAGCATTCAACGATCTAAAGTCAATCTAGGCTTTAACATCCAATGACCTTTATTTCATCAAAGGCTTCAACAAGTCGATCCTACGGTCTCAAATTTATTCATCCAACGATCAAAAATTTATAATTTTTTTCTTTAATATTTTCCCTTAAAAAAAATCAACAATTGCAGCTGAACTTCTAACCCATCCTATAGTCTCAAATTCATTCATCCTACGGCCAAAAAATTATAATTTTTTTCCTTAACATTTCTCCTTTCAAAAAGTCAACGATTACGACTGATCTTGAAATACATCTTACGGTTTCAAATTTATTCATCCAACGGTTAAGAAATTATAATTTTTTCTCCCTCACATATCAACAATTACTGTTGATCTTAGAATACATGATTTTCTCTAACATAATAATTAAATTGATCAAATTTTTTACTAATATCATCTATGTAGTGTAACATTTTGAATTTGTATAAGACACAATGAAATTAAAAAAAACTTATCAATTTAAGATGAAAAAAAAATAAGGCCGCTACTTAACACATTTATATTGATTATAATTAATTTTAATTTTATTTATTTAATTAATTATATCAAACTAACATGTCTTGCACATATCTTGAATCAAAAGTTCAAGATTAATTTTTTTTATCTTTTAACAAAACTCAACACTAATATATTATTATAAATTAATAATTTTGTAATAGCTTGTACCTGTCTCTTAT
>CM042186.1:42866797-42885533 GCA_023539305.1 Ilex asprella | reverse complement strand
ATATTATTATAAATTAATAATTTTGTAATAGCTTGTACTAATTAAAAAATAAAAATATTTTATAAATGATATTTATAAATAATTTTTTGATATAAAACATTTTGGCGATATGCTCTTTGATAAATTAAATTTTTAGTTTCTATCAGGTTTTACTCGATTTTAATTACATGTATATAAATTAATATATTTTTTTAAGTCAGTTTGTAATATAAAACAAGGCGGCTTCAATAAATCAATTATACGGTCTTAAATTCATTCATTCATTCGGACAACAAATTATAATTTTTGTCCTTAATATTTTTTCTTAAAAAATCAACGATTATGACTTATCTTGGAACGCATCCTACAGTCTCAAATTCATTTATCCAATGATCAAGAAATTATAAATTTTTTCCTTAATATTTTTCCTTCCAATAAGTCAACGATTACGACTGATCTTGAAACACAAGATTTTTTCTGACATAATAATTAAATTGGTCAAATTTATTATTATCATCTATATAGTATAACATTTTGAATTTGTATAAGATACAATGATAATATTCTAATTAAAAAAATCTCATCACTTTAAGATTTAAAGAAAAAAGAGTTTTATCTATTATACTTAAAAACAGACTCTAACACTATCAATCTAATTGTCACAATACATTAAATCTCTAAATTATGTCTCAATAGCATTAGTGAAAAAAAAACAAATTAAGTCAAACAAGTTAGGTATTAGAACAAAAAAATAAAATCAAAAAGTTCATACCAAATCTCTTAAAATTAAAAAATTAAATTTGATTTCTTAGAATATTAGTATGATTTGTTGAAATCTCATTTGGCTAAAAAATTATGAAATATATAGCTAAAAATGACTAAAATGTGAAATTTATAAGAAGATTAAAAATTATAGAATATTATTTCTATTTGTGTCACATGAATTATATAATTGATTCTTAATGTATAGATGTTATCATATTAATTTTTTTTAGATAAACCCTTTTTATGTTTAATGTATTTTTAAGTATTAAATTTGATATAAAAATATATTATATTATTTTTATCTATTATACTTAAAGTGTGTCTACCTTAACGTACTTTTACTCCGTCACTGTTATAAAAGATCTTCACTCCTCACTTCTCTAAATTAATCGGTTAGTTTATGTTGTACTATATTTTCAGACACGGATTATCCCTAGTAAAAAATAATAGAAGTGATTGATTCACTTTTCACCCATTTTTCTTTCTCTCTTTTTTTTTTTTTCCTTTCATACCAATCAGAAAAAAATACCATTTTCTATGTCATTTTCCACCCACTAATTTTCTTTCATACCAAACACACTATAAAATTGACGTGTGAGTTGTGGCGGTGACTTAAATTGATTTGTGTAATAAAAACATGAAAAACTTTCAATCATTGATGTTAGCGGGGCCCACTCGATCCCTTTCAGCATGTGTCATGATAGAGCTATCAATTATATCATTCTTGCTATTAATAATGAACCGGATAATAATATTCCCCTGCAAAATGCTCCTAATCCCTTATCTTTAGTCCAAAAAATATTAATAGGCGGATTACACTCTGTATTTTTTTTTTTTAAAAATATTTTATATTTTTAAAAATTAAATTTTTTATATTACATATTTAATGAATCAAAAGTATTGCAGTGTGATATTTTTTTTAAAATTTTTTTTCTTAGTTTCAATGAGTTGGTTTTTGACAAAAAAATAATTGAAATTAACAGAAGGATTACATTACAATATTTTTGATAAATTAAGGGTATAATGTGAAAATTTTAATTTTTAAAGATATAAATAAAAATTTTAAAATCTTTTGAGGTACAAAATATAAAAAACCCAAAATATTATAATAGTCTCCCACTTAATTAACCTGGGTTTACATTTCCCAATCACCCCTCTAATAGTCAAGCATGCGATGCCACGTGGCTTCATGTCATATAATCTAGAAAAATTTATGTGGTGGATATTAATCTTGTTCATTTTTATTTTGTCTATTCCATGATGTTGATATTGGTCGGTTGGTCCCATGGTTTGTGACGTTTGATTTATGCCACGTGGACAAAAGATTGAGGTTTGGGCGGTTTGATGACACATGATGTGAGGTGTATTAGCATAGATTAGGGGTCTCGACACAAGACAAAATAGCTTTGATAAACATTTTGAAAATGATATAAATGTTCAACATGCATAATAAATTAATCGAATTAATATGTTAAATGTAAATTACTTAATTTTTATATGCAAAATCATTTAAGGAAAATATTTTTTATTTCTTTTTCTTGGTCAAGTATTATGTTATCTGTTTGAAAAATAAATAAAATTTTATTATTTGTCAACTGTCAGGAGTGTTCGAATTATCTTATACGCACCCCAACTAATTCTTTTTTCCATCCGATCAAAGGCACCATTAACGCCAGAATTAGAGTATTCAGGAATGATAAATATCTCTTAATTTGACCCTTATAAGTTGTCAAAATTCGAACTTAGCACGTCTAACTCTTAAGGTTACAATTTGAATAAATTGTCCTATAAAAAAATAGAAAAAATCTCATTGTATCTCTTGAAAGATACACAAATTTTTAATTTACCCTTTGAATGATTAATTTTTTTACATTACTCCCTCAAATAAATTAAAACGTTACAATGTGATTCAAAAACGTTTTTATTGTAACATTTTTAGACCGCATTATAACATTTTTATTTATTTGAGGGGAAAATATTAAAAAATTCACCATTCAAAGAAAAAATTGAAATTTTTTGTATTCTTTTGCGAGATAAAATCAGATTGTCTCAAAAAAAATACAATCCAATTGATCCTACCTAATCTTAGGAGTTTTGGTTGTATACGGAGTTAGGTTGGGTAGAGGCAAAGCTAGCAAGTGGGTCTAGAGGCAGCATGTGACACCAAATGGTTTAACCCATGGGTGTTAGTTGTCTAGCATGATTGGGATACTCTTTTCAGACAATAAGATAGACAACAAGATTACAACAAGGAGAGATATAGGCCCACATGATTGGAACTTATGAAGAATTTGAATTATAGAAGGGGGCATATTTATAAACCTCCCCCACCTCTGTCCTCCTATTGATCATTCTATGGTTCATGGAAGTCATTTTGAAGGCCGAGTGATAACCAAATCCAACAAAATAATTCGGGTGTTTTAAATATGTTAATTGGACCGTTACTTAGAGATGACAATTGATCGAAAAAAACCAAAAATTCATTAAAACCCATTTCATTTACACCGGAACTTAAGGGGGCTATTTGGTGTGGGAGTTTGGGGGGGTTTTTGAAACATAAATTAGGAATTAAACCCACTTAAACTTATGTTTGATAACTAAACATTAAACCTAGAATTTGAAATCCGATCCGGTCACGAAATTCAAGTTCATGGATTTCAAGAAATTCATGGGGGGTGGGTTTTATATGTGGGTTTGGGAGTTTCATATTTAAATGATATTTATACCCACCATATATCCATACTCATGTTTGAATTAAATTAGTTAAGAAATAAAATAATTATTTATATTCAAATATATTATCATAATAATCATATATCTCTGCGCATATCAAACATAGATATGGACAATATTGAATGTTGAATTTCATCTTTGAATCAAATTTGAATTTGAACAAGCTAATTTAAATTCATTCCAAAAAATATACTAAACATGTCTAAGGCGTTTTAGTTATATTACTAGGACCATTTTCTAAGAGTGACAGTAGATCGATAAAAAAAATAAAATTTGTTAAAATTCGTCACATTTGAACCAAAATGTATCACACATAGTGGACGAATCTCTTGCGGTTCAAGTTTAGCAAGAGCATGGTCCCATGGGATGGGACCACTGTTTGAAGTCAGTACAATGTGATAAGGATTATTTAGCCGTTTGGCCATGTGCATATCCTCTCATTCAAGGCTGTAACTTTCCACAACGGTCACATAAACGGCTATACTTTTTCTCTGTCATTGAATGCTTGGATTCGCATATTTTATTTGGTGGATGTCATCTTCCCACCAAACTTATGACCTCCACCGTAGATCTCTTGATCTTGATCGGCTGTTACCTTTGACTTTAAACATGTAAGAATGTGTAGATGAAATTAATGTAAATCATTCTCTTACACGTTAGATTTAAGTATGGACTTTATGTAAGTTTATACAATTTATTCTTAGAAACTTATATATCATGAGATGTAGTATTAATGATAATGTTTTGATCGTTGTCATGTATAGAATGAGAGTAATGAGCCAGCTTAAATTGCTCGCAAACTTCATGGAAATATACTATTTTGTTGGGTAATTATCGATAGGGTAAATTGTCATGGATGATAGCCTAATTATATTATGATTTCAAGTGTCTCACATCCATTAAGTCTGAACTTGGCTTTGTACATATGTCCACAGAGCAATTTAAGCGACTTGGTATGATAATTGTATCCCTTTTTTTTGTAATAATTATAGATGTAATGTTGTAGGGTACAGTGACTTGGAGGGAAGTGATTTCAAGTGTCTCACATCTGTGTTTCAATAGCTTAGCTGCCCATAATCCTTTTGATGATTAGGTGAATCAAATGGCCCAGAACAGCTAATCAAATGCTTGAGAAAAGAAAAGTGGGCAATGTTGACACTCTGTAGAAGATAAGAACAACTAATAAGCCATTCAGATACCTGTCAACATCCTTCTGCTCTTTCCAGAACCCTCTCTCTCTCTCTCTCTCTCTCTCTCCACTCAAAAGAAAAAGAAAAAGAAAACAGTTTTGTTAAGTACAGTGCTTAGATTAATGTTGCCAAATTAATTTAAATTATCAAAGCAGGCCAATAATTTAACAAAAAGGCTAAAGATAAAGCAGACCCATTTATTTTCTTCCCAAGCAAAATAATGACTTCTCACCTATAAAACACTCCAAACCCTGTCCTTTCTCAGATCACAAGCTTTTTTCTGGAGAGTTCAAAGTAAGAGAGAAGGAACAGAGAGAGTTTGAGGAGAGAGAGAGCCTAGTGAGTAAGAATGGAGGGTAAGGAAGAGGATGTTAAGCTTGGAGCCAACAAGTTCCCAGAGAGACAACCCATAGGCACATCTGCTCAGACAGACAAAGACTACAAGGAGCCACCACCAGCACCCTTGTTTGAGCCCGGAGAGTTGTCATCATGGTCCTTTTACAGGGCTGGTATTGCAGAGTTCATGGCTACGTTCTTGTTCTTGTACATCACAATCTTGACTGTGATGGGTGTGGGTAGAGCACCTAGTAAGTGTGCCTCTGTTGGTATCCAGGGAATTGCTTGGGCCTTTGGTGGTATGATCTTTGCTCTTGTCTATTGCACTGCTGGTATCTCAGGTTAGCAAGCTATTCCTCTCCTTTCCTGGGCTTTTGTTGGCTTTCTTCTGCACCACTTCCACTAAAAACTCCCTTGGCAATCCCCCCTTTTTGAGTGTTTTCTTTCTTTACTCCCACTTGGGCCACTACTTTCTTTTTCCTTCTCCTTTGATTTGAGCAAATTTTTTTGTGGGTTTCATCAGTTTGCTTCTCTCTCCTGTCTGTATGTGTGTGTGTGTGTGTGTGTTTACTACAGTTTATGGGTTATCATTCTGATTTTTTTTCTCTAGATCTCTATGTGTTTATTGGTTGAGCTATATGCTAGAATTTTAAGAGATATGATATGGGGCACAAACCCTAACTGGGGGTGGTTTTTCCTGATATCTTGATCTGAATTTGGAGGTCTGTGGTTTTCAGAGTTTTGATTTGTTTCTCTATGTCGAAATAATTACTGATTTTGGCTCTAATTTTTAAATTTATTGTTAGTTCTGTGTTGTTGTTGTTGTGGTTATTTTGGATCTTCTTCTGTTCAAGTCTATTTTTTTCTAGGAACTTGTGTTGAATTAAATGTGTTGGTTATTGAAACAGGAGGACACATTAACCCAGCTGTAACCTTCGGCTTGTTTCTGGCAAGGAAGCTTTCTCTAACCAGGGCTGTGTTCTACATGGTGATGCAATGCCTTGGTGCCATCTGTGGTGCTGGTGTTGTTAAGGGTTTCCAGAAAACCCAATATGAGTTATTGAATGGTGGGGCTAATTTTGTGAACCATGGCTACACCAAGGGTGATGGTCTTGGTGCTGAGATTGTTGGCACCTTTGTTCTTGTCTACACTGTCTTCTCTGCCACTGATGCCAAGAGAAGCGCCAGAGACTCCCATGTTCCTGTATGTATATTTACCATTACTACTTTATTAGATCTTTATCTTTGATAAACTAACCAGGGTTTTCAAGATGTTTTGACTTCTTTTGTCTTAGATGGATTCTGCTTCATTAGATTTTTATCTTTGATAAATTTAACTAATCAGGGATTGTAAGATGTTTTGATTTTTTGTGTCTTAGAATCAAGATCAAAAGACCTTAAAAAAAAATTTCCTGTTTTTTTTTTTCCATAATACCGTCTTTCTTGTTTGCAAAACAGTTCTTTTTTATTCGAAGCGATTTCACCAAAACAATTATCATAGTTTAGGAAATAAGATAAAATCACGACACTTGGGATTAAAGTCGCAGAAACTCTATTGTGTTGTGTTTTCGCTAGATGAGTTTTATTTTCCATGTTATTACTTGTAAGTTCTTGATAATGTTACTACAGCAACTGTTACTCCCATGAAGAGTTTATTCTTTGATCAGTTAGAAAGTCCTAGTGCCATGAGAATTTGTTTTTCATGGAATGTTTATTGTTTGAAGTAGGTTATGCTTTGAATTGCTGCACAAATTTATAATACAGTTCACTTTCATTACTGCCACACTCATCAAATTTTTGTACTTATTTTCTCTCACCAAATGATGTGGCACATTCACCATCATTAGATAGTCGTTAGATTCATTTGAGATTCATTTATCAGGTGGTGATGATTGTGTCACATCATTTGGTGAGAAAAATTTAGATTAAAAATTTGGTGAGGAGCATTACATGTTATTCTTTTCTTTTACTGGGATAGTTTCTAAAATGATGTGGCATTTTCACCACTATTAGATATCCATGGGATTTATTTATTGGATGATGACGATTGTGTCACGTCATTTGACAAAAAAAAATTTGAAATAGAAACTTGGTGAGAGTAGCATTGCGTGTTATTTTTGTTTTAGGTCGATTGTGGAATACGATTATCGATGGTAAATAGAGGGTAGGTTCCAGTTTACAAGATAACTGCACCACACTAGAGCTGCAAACTTGTAAAGTTTGATGTGGAGGGTAAGTGATCTGATGGTGTCCTTATGGATAAGACTTTGGTACTTTGAAAACTTTTTGGTGCCATACTGAAAAATAATTTGAAGTTGTAGATATTAGTTTGATTCATTTGTAGTCATTTATTGTGGAAATGTAATAATAAAATAGGAAAACATGACACGTGTCATGTTTTTATTGAATGGAAAAAAGAGGTATGGTACCGAAAAGTAATTTTTTGGTAACATCATCATTGCACCCTAATTTAGAGTCCAATTATATATGGTACCAAAAAGTTGCTTTTCGGTCCCATATCTCCTTTTTTCATTCAATAAAATATGATGCATGTATAAATGCGACAAATGAACCCACCGAAGATCTATAATAATAAAAATTATTTTTTGGTATGGTACCGAAAAGTTTTTCTTGGGTACTATAGTCTTATCCATGTCTAGATTATTAGTAGCTGGTGGGACTAGGATTGAGTGGGTTTATCTTGTTGGTCCAGCATTGAATCATATGCGACTATGGTGGGCAATGTGTTCAAGTTCATGGAAGTTTATTAGTTTTTGATTGGGGTAATGTTTTGTCAAAGTTTATCTTCTTGGAGGAATCTGGAAAAGATTTTGCGGCTTGAAATTTGTCCCCTGCGCACTGAAAGATGCTTTGGCAATAACATTTCCCATTTTAACATCTTTCTTTTTCAATTGGTATACATGCAGGATGATTGTAGGTCCTTTGTATTGAAGGAATTGCAAGTCATTGCTATCCCCTTCACTGGGAGGACATACATATCGTTACTATTAAAATATTCCCTCCCAAAACTAAACACCATTAATACTATTGGGTGGTTTGAAAAATGGATTGTACTGTTTCATCGTTAGGACTTGGGATCAGGATGTGTTTCGAAGATGTGCTCTTATATTTGAGATGCATTCACTGACCTATGGACTATGATGATTCATACATTACCTTTTTTTCTTCTACTACTATCTTCAATCACTACCAGCCAATAGTTCCTAAACAGCCTTTCTTTTTTTATTGTTATATATAATTAGTAGGTTAAGAGTCTAAAATTGTTGTTTCTCTGATTAATATTGTATGGAAATCCATTCCAACAGATGTGACAGTGACATTTTTAAAATTAATGAGCCAATGATGGTTGTTTAGATGTAAAAACAAATGATTATCATTGTTCTTGTTAATATAAGGCCCCGTTTGGTAACGTTTAAATTTTTCGTTTTTCGTTTTTATTTTGATATTTAGAGGAAACGAGAAAAAAAAACTCGTTTGGTAACCGTTTATGTTTTCCGTTTTTGTCATCGTTTGATAAACGAGGGGCGATTTTCAAAAACAAAAAAAAGTCGTTTTTGGTTTCCGTTTTTCGTTTTTCAAAAACGAAAAACGGAAACGTTACCAAACGGGGCCTAAAAAATGCTCATACCACAACTGTTTGTTTAATTTTTCTTACAGAGGCAATTGGGTTACACAAAAATTTTCTGATAATCGTATTAGACGATGCAATCATGAAAAAGTTAGAAGGTTGTATTAAACATTGGAAACTAATGGAAAACTTGTAGTGTGTGCTTTTAGCATGAAATTTTAAAACTAAGTTGTTCTTACTTGTGTCTTTTGGTAGTATTCTGATATTTCTCTCTGAATTATGTTTCAGATTTTGGCTCCTCTTCCCATTGGGTTTGCAGTGTTCTTGGTTCATTTGGCCACCATCCCCATTACAGGAACTGGCATCAACCCGGCTAGGAGTCTTGGCGCTGCCATCATTTTCAACAAAGACCGGGCATGGGATGACCAAGTAAGTATTTTGACAGAACATATATGTACCTTAGCCATAATCAGGTGGATAGTAATAATTTCTTTGCCTACAGTGGATTTTCTGGGTTGGACCGTTCATTGGAGCTGCTCTTGCTGCTTTGTACCACCAGATTGTCATCCGAGCCATTCCTTTCAAGAGCAGGGCTTAAGATCCTTCCTTTTTGAGTCTCACCTTCATGTTTCATCCCAATGGATTTTCCCTTCTCTGAACATTTTGAATTAGCCTGTCTTTTACTTCTCTTTTCGTGGGGATTTGGTGGTTTTACAGCTGTTAAACTGTGTGTGTAAATTATGAAGTATGCTGTATTTATTAAGCTTGTTGCATGCTATTAATGAATGCTTGGAAATCTGCCATGATTGGTTTAGAGATGTTGTAACTTTCCAATTGGTTGTACATGGTTCTGGGTCTTTTAGTAGCAGCTGATGCTATGGCCCAACTGAATTCGTTTGGTTTTTGAAGTTTCCAAACTGCTACCACTTGGGGTTCTTTTCTATGTTCTACCAAACCCTAGGTTTGTGAGTTGTCAGCATTAACAAATCTCAACCTTTGCAGATGGGCTGAGAGAGAGGGTGGTCATAGGTTGTTCAAGCGGCTTACTAAATTAAAGGGAGGATGTCCATGAAGTAAGAAAAAAGAATACTTTTAAAGTTTAGCTCATGGTACACAATACTTTTAAAGTTTAGCTCATGGTACACGAGAGTCGAGAGAGATTATTCCTTATAATACCCTGTCATATACAGTATACTTTTACTCGATAGTAAATTAGCTACTCTAATTGAAGTGGGATCCACTGTTTTTGAGTGAAACCCTCGGTCATACAAGGTTAGTGATGTACTGTTGAAATTTTAGGGTGTTTAATACATCTTGACAGGGACTAACGAGTCCAGATTTAACTAAGTCAAACTCTATTGATAAGATATGCCCAAATTAATTACAAGGTGGATCAAGCCCAATTTATGGATTCAACTCAATTCAGTTCAAAGAGTCCAGAAGGATTAACACACATAGGGAGTAATTTTCAGGATATTCACTCTTAAAAATTAAAGTAACCTTTAATTGTACATATTTTTTATAGTTATCCTACCCGAAGATCTAGTGCATTTACCCTCACGTCATCGTCTTAACCAAATGTTGTATGCCTATAAATTGTAAACTCTCTCTACATGAGATGACACCTTTCTACACACTTCGCACATAACTTTTCTCTTTCTTAGTTATTGTATCCCTTCCGGAGTTAACCATTGCTCTATTTCGTTCACCTTACTTAATCAATAAAAAGTTCTTCGACCACCGTTATCGTTTTTAGGGGTGGAGTAGGTCACTCGAATCGAATCACTATATATTGCGTGTTGACTCGATAATTATAATATTATCATTAATTGTTCATTAATTACACTTTATTACATATTCAACTGTTGATCTTGCATAAGACTGTTTTGTGCGTCATCAAGGAGCATTTAAGATTTGGCTCGTCGAGGCAAATTTTTCCTACAAGCTTTTAAAATTATGATATAATGATGTAGTTTCACTATAAGGATTTAATTGATATCAAGTTCCAATATATAAATAGAGCTTATAGTCATCCAAAAGATTACTATGAATTAGGTGAACAAATTATGTCAATAAATTAAATTTTAATAGTATTACTCTGTAGAAAAATAAAAATAAGTATGAGAGGAAGAGAGAGAGAAAGACGAAATCCTTCAAAACATAAAAATCTCTATATAGTTTTCATATCAAACTATGTAAATTTTTCAGGGCAATGTTACATGAATATTATTTAGTGACCTTATTATTCTCTGTCATTAGATTGACAATAAGCCTCAATGTTAGTTAGGACTCGTTATCAATTCATCATGTCACTAGATAAAACAATTAAATTATGTACAAAAAGTATTTCTCAAAATTTCAAGCTACTAGACAGTCGGCCAATCTTAATGGGCCTCAGCAGTCTTATGCTTAATGATCTTTAAATGGGTTGGGTAGTAATCGAGTGCTTTTGATAAGTTAATAGGCCAATTACGTGATGGGCCATCATTGGAGTAGCATTTCTAAGCAAGTCAACCCATCAAACTATTGTGGGCCAAAATTGAAATCCCGTAGACCATAACATTACGGGCCAAACCAACCAACCAACCCATGATCCAGCCACCATGGGTGTAACTTGGGTTGGGCAACCCGATTATAAGTTATAACCCAAGTCCAACTCAAAAAATCAGGGTTGAGGTTAGAGTTTTTAATATTTGAGTTCAGTTTGGGTTAAAAAACTTCAACTTGAATTCAATTTGGGTCGAGCTCGGGTTGAAGCATTGGGAACTCGACTTTACCCCGAACCTGACAAATTAAAAAAAATTATATATATATATTGTTGCTTGCTATTCTGTTATGCGTGATTAGTGGTGATAGTGTGATGTTTTAAGTTTAATATTTTTATGGGTCTAATTTTTATGTTTTCTAGGATTGTGCTTTGAGGTTACTAGTTTTTTGGTGTAAAAGCAGATAATCAATAATCGTGCACTTTTATGAATAAAATATGTGAATTATTTTATAAATTTGTAATTATTCCCCTATCTCTGTCTCTCTTGTAGTGAACCCGAATTCAACTCGAGCCCGCCCAAATTAAATTCTGGCAATGTTTGAGTTGAGTTTCTCAACTTGAGATAGAGTTAAGGTTAAAAATTATATACCTATAGTTGAGCGAGAATTAACCGTCTAACTCGCCCGAATTACGACCCTAACCGTTGCCATGTCATTTCTTCAAGCCCCATTGAAACCATCTCATACAAAAAACTGAAAAAGCCAATTTGAACACAAAAAGAAGAAGAAGAAGAAGTGATTCTACATATAGATGCCCCTGGAAAGAGGATACGACTACCGCGTTGATTGGGATACCGTATCTCTATCAATTTATATTTAAGTTGAGAACTTGACTACAGGACCCAAATCAAAAAAAAAAAAAAAATGCCATACCTCTTCAAATTTATTATTTTAATTAGTATTTTTTTAATTTTTATGGATCATTTTATAATTAAAAAATTTGTTATTTTCGTGAGTGATTTATCAATTTTGTGAGTATTTTTATTATTTTTTTCAGTACCACGAGAGTGATAAAAATATTCGTAAATATGATAAATAAAAATATGGTACAAAAAAAAAAAATCGGTATCATAAATAACTGAATGTTTTGTAATTATTAATTTAAAACAATAAAATATAAGATTTATTATTATAATAAACTCCCCGTCATGCTGATATTCCAAGAAACAAGAGTGATGATCTAGAAGGTCGATGCCGAATAACACCACAATGGAGATGAGTTTTGAAAAACGATCCCATCCACCATTGTGAGTGGATTCCCCAACTTACGATAAGTTTGAACACAAAAAGTTCAAAATCGCCCCACCCCACTAAGTAAGGTATAATAAAAGTCATCATAACATCATTATATAATAATAATAATAATAATATTAATAATATTATTATTGTTATTTGGCATCACATTTCTTACTTTTCTTATATTTAATTTCGTTCTTATCACCAACACACTACATTAATTTGTCTTGTCCCACAAGCGAAGAAAAAACCCTAAATAAATAAAGCCTCCAATTTAGACTTAGACCATTCCTAGTCATATCAGCCGTTTTTCTTATTTTTTTTTTAGCATGGATAAGAGCGTTTTAAGATAGTTTATGTATATATCGATTAATTTTATTTTTAATCATATTAAAAATAAGATATTTATGTCAAGAATAAAATATTTTTCATAATTTGATATAAAAAAATTATTTAAATTTAAATTTAAGATGTCTGAATTTATAATTAGATTATGGTTGGAGTTAAGCCATATCAACCGTTCGATTGGTGAGTAATGAATATAAAATTGGTGACTAATGAATATAAATCTGTCATCCACTTCTGATCGACACATTCAACGGCTGGCAATCCGGTTAATCAATATTTTTCTGGTCAAAAGACAACATGTCGACCGGAGCTTCCCATTCACTAAGAAACGAAAAAAAGTCAACTTATTCTACGCGTACGACCCCTCTTCAAATAGCTCCGTAGCAGTTTCCAAATTGAAGCAGCGTCTTTGTGATCATCACCTTTGTGTTCACCACCTTTGTGTTGTTTTTAATCATTCTGATCAAATCCTCTCTAAGATAAAAAAAATGGGTTTTTTTGCAAAGAAAGGTCCATCTGGGTTCTCGTCTTGCTCTACAGCTGAGGAAGTTACCCAAGGAATTGATGGAACTGGCCTCACAGCCATTGTTACAGGTTTTGTTCTCTTCTAGTTCTGGATCTTTCTTTGTTTTCTCACTTTTGATCTTTTCTAATGATATATTATGCTTTTGTATTGCTATGCTCTGATGGGTGTGTTCAAGTGTCTCTTTTTTCAGATTTGTTTTTCATACTGTTCGACTTTTATGTACATGAACAGTAGCAAAATTGCTCACATTAAGAAGAAGTACCTTTTTTTTATTGGGTAGTTTGGATTAGATTTGGTTTGTTTAATGGTTTCGATTTAACATCTTACAATGACTTTGTAGATTGTAGTGTCTGAAGATACTGATTTTAACCAACAGAGTACTTCAAGTGGTAATAAGTATCCCGAGTTTGAATTAGGATAACCCTTCAGGACTAGGGTATTCTAATTTCGGCATGAATCCCTATCCGTTGAATTTTAAAAAACAAAAAAAAAAAAGATACTGATTTTGTGAGTCTCCTGTTCTTAAGTACATTTTTTTTGTTGGGTAGTTTGGATTAGGTCTGGTTTGTTTAATGGTTCAGATTTAACATCTTACAATGACTTGTATCTGAAGATACTGATTTTGTGTACTCCTGCAACTGGGTTGTCGTTATAGGTTAGATAGGTATAAACTTGGGGGTTCCAAATGCGTGGGGCTGTAAATAGACCCCATTTCAATCCGAATTTGATCCAAATTTAAATCTGTTTAATTGGATATGGACTAATATTTTCATTTGTTTGTACGAATTTGATCTGAGTCGATTTAAATATCTTAAATCGAATATGAATATAAATATATATTGAATCGATCTAATAAAAATTCGATTTGATTAATATATATATGTATGTATATTGATGTTTATTACATATAAGACAACTGATGCTCACATGTTGACAGGTCTAGAATCATTTATGCCAGTGTTGGTGAAAATTGATTATAGAAATAGGGAAACTCTTATGGTACCCAAAAAAACTTCTACAACTAATATCTTCAAATATTATTTTCTATGATAAAATTATAATTTTAAAAGGAGAAGTTACAACTGTTCCGGAAAAATCATAATCGATCAAAAATACTTATGATCGATCATAAAAAATATGGTATCGATCTCAATATTTTATGATCGATCATACCTTTAAAACTATAACTTATACCTCAAAAAAATTATAACTTATCCTTAAAAAATTATAACTTTCAATATCAATATCGATACCGTGGCGCGGTACATTAGAAGTTCCCACACAAATATCTGTGTGCTCATCATACTCTTTATGTATTTCAGGAGCGACAAGTGGTATTGGTATAGAGACCGCACGTGTCCTTGCGTTGCGTGGTGTACATGTGGTTATGGCTGTACGAAATGTGGATGCTGGAACAAAGATTAAAGAAGCAATACTTAAGAAAAACCCCACTTCTAAACTTGAGGTTATGGAATTAGATCTGAGTTCATTGGAATCTGTCAGAAAATTTGCAACCGAATATAACTCCTCGTGTCTTCCCCTGAATATACTCATGTAAGAAAACTATGTAACATTATCTGAATATTCTGCTGTTTTTCTTGTGGCTTATATATATGTATGGCTGTGTGTGTGTGTGTGTGTGCGTGTGAATGTACAAGTTTATTTTGAATACAGCAATTAACAAGGAGTGGAATACGTGGTGTTGGAAGTAACAATGCAGGTATCATGGGTCCTCCTTTCAAGCTTTCCAAAGACAACATAGAACTGCAATTTGCAACTAACTATCTAGGTATGTTGAACATTGTTGCTCACTTCACTTGCTTGATGTTTATGTTTGCTCTGGAAGTTTGTGGGTGCTAGAAATTTGTCAACAGGAAGTGGTCTATTTCCGTAGTTCTTCACTAGAGTTCTGCTATTACATATGTCCTGAATACTGATAGTTGATAAGGACTTACTGAATGCAGTTTTGCTAGAATGTAAAATCATATGCTAGAAGAAAAAGAACCTGTAGAAATTTGACTCTATACCTGATAATCAAGGTTGAATACTAACTTCTTAGTGGAAGTATAGAATTTACAGATCCTAAGAATCAAAAATGTTGGATTTGATGTTATTTATTCATAAATGGTTCCTTTGACTATGCTAAACTCCCTACATCTTGAAAAATGGTCTTGTGTTTTTTTTTTTTAACAAATGGCTAGATATATCGAAAAGAGAGGTCCTCCTTTGTCCTCACGGGGCTGCAAATGTATTCAATTAGTACCTTTCAAGTATATGATCTTTTCCGATAGGAAGGATTCTTGTGAAAATGAGACTTTTTCGTCAAGTTGGAGATGGAAAACAATTCTTGTATTGGATATTTTTAAGACGCTACATTGCATCTGCTAAATTTTTTTACTTCACCAATGCGTCTTTGGTTCAATGGTACTCTTTACCTTGTGAAGAATTTGCCTTCTTGAGGTCAAGAGTTCAAGTCCCCCCCTCCCCTTCCCTTCCCCCCACAAAAAAAAAAGATAAAAAAAAAAGATTTCTTTTTTACTTCATAGAGTTCCCCTGCTGATATGTTTGTTACTCTCTCTTCAAAATGCAAGCAACATATGGTGTAAAATATAAGAGAACTTATCTCTGTTTGTGCAGGTCCTTTTCTTTTGACAAATCTTTTGTTGGAGAACATGAAAAATACAGCACGTGAAAGCCACAAAGAAGGAAGGATTGTTAATGTTGCATCAGACGGTTATAAGATCACTTATCCTGAAGGAATTCGTTTCGATAAAATTAATGATAAACAAAGGCAAGCCAATGAACAGTTTTTAATTTTTGTGCCTACCTAATGTTTAATTTTAATACAGAAGTCCATTTTGCAGACATTAATCCTTACTATCTGGTTTTATTTTTCAGTTACAAGGATTTTCCTGCATATGGACAATCAAAGCTTGCTAACATATTGCATGCCAATGAGCTAGCAAGGTGCTTCAAGGTAATTTGTTCTATTTCTTTCCAGACAACAGTGGGTTGCAAAGTGGATAGAAATCGTAGTAGGTTCAGAGAATGCCGCTAAGTATACCAGTTTGTTTTAGTGTCACTTTCATGGTTTTGTGTGTTTTGAGGCTGCAAAAGAGAATTTTGGTAGTGAATTTCCTCGATAATAATGTCTCTGTCTACATTTGTCGAAACATCTAGAGTGGTCTAATGGAGCGTTGATTACATTCCACTGCATTGTTTGGATCCAGTGAAAGAAACAAATGGTTGGATTTTAAATTCAACAATGAAAAACACCATCAAAAAGCACTGCCTAATTGGACTCGCGAGTCGTGAGACTTATAACATGCCAGCCCTATGTGATGGCCTTGGGTCACAGTTCACAAAGTATGTGTTTGTTGTCATTTGAAACAGAACTAAAAAATCTCTCTTGAGCTTACTTAAGTCCTGACTTAAGAGAAGTTTTGTTGTCTTGGCTTACCTCCTGCAGAATTCTAATTGTTCATGTTGATGTTAACCGTATTCTTCCAAATTATGTGAATGTTGGTAACTACGGGAAGTTGAGATTTTTACTGAATTTTGTTGAACACATCATACATAGAGTTAAGGCTGTTACTTTACCATGCGAGTTGTGAGACATTGTCAATTATCGAAATCAATTGTCCCTTTTATTTGAAATTCAATTGTTGTCCAATTATCATCCTTATTGGAATGTTGTATAATATCTGTTTTTTCTACCGTTAACCAGGAAGAAGGGGTGGATATAACTGCTAATTCACTTCATCCTGGAGCTATTGCCACTAATATTATGCGTCACCACAGCATTATGAATGGTAAACATCAGGCCTTTTCCCCTTCTGATTGTTTATGTTCTACACATTACAGTAAATATATTTGGATTACATATTTCTGCTAGAAAGAACATATGCTAATTGTAAAACATTTAGATGCACTTTAAAAGAGGGAGTAGATATACGAGAGAGAGTACCAGATATTTGGTATATATTCATCTGAAACTAAGTTGATAATAGAAGTTGATCTTTAATTTCTGGCTACATATTATTTAGCTTACTAACATTATCAGTGTGTTGGAAAGTTACGTCCATGAAGTATTAATTTTAGGTTTATAAGTTACAACCGTGCTAGAATATGATTTTATTTCTTGAATATCCCGATAAATTTCAAACATAATCAGTCCGTAAGTTTCTCTCTCATTTAACGAGTCTAGAATTATCTGGATTGATGTCAATGCTTCTTTTTTTTTCCCCATGATGCAGGCTTGTCTAATTTGATTGGTAAATTTGTGCTAAAAAGTGTTGCACAGGTTTGTAATCTTCCATTTTTAAGTGCAATAATCTTCTATTTTTTACACAAGGATCCTGATGGTGGTGGTCCTTTTAGACAAACATAGCTACCTATGTTTCCATGACAGAGTTTTCTTATAGATGTTGTTTCTTATGGTTCTAGGGAGCGGCAACTACATGCTATGTGGCACTGCATCCACAAGTTAAGGGTATAAGTGGTGAGTATTTTTCAGACAGTAATGTAGCTAAAACGGTCACCGCTCATCCTAAAGATGCAGAATTGGCAAAGAAACTGTGGGATTTCAGCGTGAGCTTGACGCAGCCCAAGTAGCTTGGATGACAGCGTTACTGAGTTGATCGATGAAATGCCTTTGCCTGTCGTCGTGTCTTTTATAGTTGTGAAGCTGTTGTGTAATATTCTTTGGAAAAACTGGAAGTTTGTTTGTTCATTGTGAGCTTGAAAATATGTAAAACAGTTAGAGTGGATCCTCCTTTGTTTTTTTGTATGTGTGTTGTCTTTTTTCTTTCTGGGGTTTGTTAAGCATAATAAAGAGTGGAAATTTGATTACAAAGATGGGGCTGTTATTTTGTAATTATATGGATAAGTTAGAATAGAGGCGTGATATCTTATTCCAACGGTCACGTAACAATCATTCATTCATGTTTAAAGGCATGTTATCTTATTCCAATGGTCACTCCACATCTATTCATTTATGTTTAGAGGCGTGTTATCTTACTCCAATGGTCACTCTTTGATCGTTCATATTCATAAGAATTCACATCAAGATATAAGACAATTTATGAGTTTGACCTGAATATGTGAGCCAAATCGCATTGCCTTGGTGATAGGGACGAGTCGAAATTAAATAGGGCAAATGGACTTTAGACTCTAAATTTTTAAAACGTCTACAATTTTAGATACATAATTTGTCCACATAAAAATTTTAAATCTATGAAAATTTTAGGTCTTACAAAAAGGCTCTAAAAAATTTAAGTCCAATTAAAAAATTATAATTTCAATAATTTGACCTACAATTCAATTCAAAACATTAAAAATATTTTTTTTAAAAAAAAATTACGAAATAATTCAATCATAACAATAGAAATTCAAAAATAAAAAATTTAAAAAATAAATACAAAAAAATTCAAAAATAAACTCATATTTACTCATATCTATTCTTTTTTTTAAAAATTAAAAATATTT
>CM042186.1:42795219-42866397 GCA_023539305.1 Ilex asprella | reverse complement strand
TCAAATTATCAGCCACCCCAGTCCATTAACTAAAAAAATATTTATTATAACGGTGATACCACGTGAAAAGATAAAAAATTTTTTATTTAAAATTATATTATTAATTAGTAATATCACGTCATCGATTCTGATGTCATCGATTCTGAGATGTTACCACCGTTGATTCAATATTTACTCCCATTTTCGAACAAACAAAAACAAACAAAAAAAGTCAACAACTTCTCCTGGTACGAGCCACTTCAAATAGCTCCACCATTTTTTTCCAAGTTGAAGCAGCGTCTTTGTGATAACCTTTGTCTTTTTTCAATCAGTCTGATCAATCCCTAAGAAAAGATGTGGTTATTTGCAAAGAAAGGGCCATCTGGGTTCTCTTCTTCTTCTACAGCTGAGGAAGTTACCGAAGGAATTGATGGAACTGGCCTCACTGCCATTGTAACAGGTCTTCTTCTCTTCTGGGTCTGCCTTTATTTTCTCTTTTTTTTTTATCGTTTCTTAATGATATACATGCTTTGGTATCGTTATGCTCTGATGGGTGTGTTCAATTATCAACGTAAGTAGTCTATTTTTTAGATTTGTTGATGTTAGTGTTGACTTATATACTCTGATCCAAGATCATGGCGACGATTGAAAGATAACAAAATTGCTCACCTTAAAATCTGTATGAAGTACTTTTTTTTTTGTTGGGTAGTTTTGATTAGGTCTGGTTTGTTTAATGGTTTCGATTTAACATCTTACAACGAGGTGTAGTGTCTGAAGATACCCATTTTGTGTACTTTTGCAACTTTGTTCTTGATGAATGCTTGGGGTTCCATATTTTCCGTCTGGGGTTTTCTACTTCTTTATATAATTGCAGTTTGGCTAACGTTGTTGCATATAATATAGGTGGGTATGTGATAAAAATTGGTGGGCCAATTTGGGTCAAGTATGATCCTTTTCAGTGGTTTTATTCTGATTTGGTCATGGGAGTCTGAGTAAACCATTTACCAAAATACAATCATCCAAGAATTGTGTATATTCAGTGCGAGGCTTACAATATTATTTTAATCTCCATCTATCAAGGCGATCCCATGGGCTCCTCGACTCTTAAGGCATCATGTGCTGTGGTGAAGCCACACTAGAACTGTAATTTGTTATTATTTTCAATATGTTATTAAGTTTGCCGCTTGTAGTATGGATCTTTTTAGTTTAGCCCCTTTCAGCACCATATTTTATTTTGTTCTACCCTTGGTTTTTCAATTCCTGCCTTTGCCTCTGATCATGTGGTTTTCATTTTCAAGTTAATATTTACTCATTTACAATAGATTTGGCATTTTGAAAGTATGGTGGGTCAGCCTCTCATTTTATAATGAAAATTGCTTATATAAATTTTTACTTTTTCTGATGTCTGGTTCATATTTTTTTGGACCTCATGATATTTCTGAGTTTGTTGCAAATGATGTATGCCTGTCTTTTCGTATTTTGATATTCACATGTTGACAGATCTAGAATCATTTATGCTAGTGTCGGTGAAAATTGATTATTGAAATATCTCTGTGCTCATTCTCTATGTATCTCAGGAGCGTCAAGTGGTATTGGTGCGGAAACCACACGTGTCCTTGCCTTGCGTGGTGCACATGTGGTTATGGCTGTACGAAATATGGATGCTGGAACAGAAGTTAAAGAAGCAATACTTGAAAAACACCCCACTTCTAAAGTTGAGGTTATGGAGTTAGATCTGAGTTCAATGGCATCTGTCAGAAAATTTGCAACGGAATATAATTCCTCTCGTCTTCCCCTGAATATCCTCATGTAAGAAAAACTATTTAACATCTTAATATTTACTGTTTTCTTGTGGTTTATATGTATGGTTGTGTGTGTGTGTGTGTGTGTGAATGTACAAAAGTATGGTCGCAAGCATACACTCTTATATTTCCACCAGTTTATTTTGAATATAACAAGGGGTGACATACGTGGTGTTGGAAGTAACAATGCAGGTGTCATGGCTCCTCCATTCAAGCTTTCCCAAGACAACATAGAACTGCAATTCGCAACTAACCATCTAGGTATGTTGCACAGTTGCTAACTTGTTTGATATTTATGCTTGCTCTGGAAGCTAGTGGGTTCTAGAAATTTATAAACTGGAAGTGGTCTAGTTCAGTCGTTTTTCACTGATTATTGCTGGAATGTAAAATCAATGCTAGAAGAAAAAAGACTCGTAGAAATTTGACTCTATACTTGGTAATCAAGGTTGAATACTAACCTCGTAACGGAAGTATAGAATTTTCAGATCCTAGGAATAAAAAATGTTGGATTTGATTTTATTTATTCATAAATGGTTCCTTTGACTATGCTAAACTCCCTACATCTTGAAAAGTGGTCTTGTGTTTTTTTTTTTTTGACATTATGCCTAGTTCAATCGAAAAGAGAGGTCTTCCTTTGTCCTCGCAGGGCTGAAAATGTATTCAATTAGTACCTTTCAATTGTTTGTTCTTCTATTCCTTTCTTTTTCTTCTACTTTTGGTCTTGTTATCAATCAAGATGGTTGGGGGGTCCAAGAAGCAAGATGGTTGCTGTCTTTCTGTCTTCTAGTTCTTTTTATCTTCTTATTTTTGCTTAGGTATATGATCTTCTCCAATAGGAAGGATTCTTGTGAAAATGAGACTTTTTCTTCAGGTTGGAGATGGAAAACAATTCTTGTAGTGGATGATTTTCGAGAGGCTACATTGCATCTCCTAAACTGTGTTTACTCCACAGAGTTCCCATGTTGATATGCTACTCTCTCTTAAATATACAAAAAACATATACTGTAAATATAAGAGAATTTATCTCTGTTTGTGCAGGTCATTTTCTTTTGACAAGTCTTTTGTTGGAGAACATGAAAAACACAGCACGTGAAAGCCTCAAAGAAGGAAGGATTGTTAATGTTTCATCAATGGGTCATAAGTTCACTTATTCGGAAGGAATTCGTTTCGATAAAATCAATGATAAACCAAGGCAATCGATTAACAGTCTTAAATATTACGCCTAATTAATGTTAAATTTTTGTTTTTAAAACATGAAGTCCATTTATCAGACATTAATCCTTACTATCTGGTTTTATTTTTCAGTTACAAGAGTTGGAGTGCTTATGGACAATCAAAGCTTTCTAACATATTGCATGCCAATGAGCTAGCAAGGTGCTTCAAGGTAATTTGTCGATTTGTTCTACTCCTTTCCAGACAACAGTGGGTTGCAAAGTGGATAGAATCTGTACTAAATTCAGCGAATGCCACTAAGTATACCAGTTTGTTTTAGTGTCACTTTCATGGTTTTGTGTTAGTCTTTTGCCATTGTAGCTGAGGTGCCTTGGTGTCAACTAAGCAAAGTAGTTGTTCCTTCAAGTGACACTGTTTGAGGCCACAAAAGAGAATTTTGTTAGTGAAGTTCTCAATATTAATGTCTGTGGCTACATATGTTGAAACATCTAGAGATGTTTAATGGAGCGTTGATTACATTCCATTGCAATGTTTGGATCCAGTGAAAGAAACAAATGGTTGGATTTTAAATTCAACAATCAAAAACACCATAAAAAAACACTACCTAATTGGACTCATGAGTCATGAGACTCATAAAATGCCAGCTCTATGGAATGATCACTGTTGTTGAGTCACAATTCACAAAGTATGCATTGTCATTTGAACCAGTACTCAAAAATCTCTCCTGAGCTTACTTAAAGTGCCAACTTAAGAGAAATATAGTAGTCTTGGCTTACCTCCTGCCGAATTCTAGTTGTTCATCTTGATGTTAACCTTAGGCTACCAAATTATATAATTTGGGGAAGTTGAGATTTTTACTAAATTTTTGCAAACACATCATACATATATAATTAAGGCTGTTACTCTGTTATGTGACTTGTGAGGCATTGTCAATTGTCTGAGTCACTTGTCCCTTTTATTTGAAAGCAATTGTTGTCCAATAATCATCCTTGTTAGGATGTAGTGTAATCTCTGTTTTTTCTACCATTGACCAGGAAGAAGGGGTAGAGATAACTGCTAATTCACTTCATCCTGGAGCTATTGCCACTAATCTTATGCGTCACCACAGCATTATGAATGGTAAACATAAGGACTTTTCACCTTCTGATTGTTTATGTTCTACAAATTACAGTAAATATAGTTGGATTGCTGTGGTTGAGTTCCAAAAATAAAAACCTGCAAATACACTTGGACTTCTTTTGGATAATGTGAAGCTTGCTACTTGTATCATTCAAAAGCAAATATCTGTATACCTTGCACCTGAGATTTTTTTTCCTCTGGTTGTGTGCAATTTCTTTTCATGCATCCATTGCTAAGTCTCTATGAAGCGCAAGTTAAAATTGTATCTCTGTACAAAAGGTAAGGTTTGTCAAGAAGGATTCTGTTATTGTCACATCTTTGGATTACATATTACTACAAGAAAGAACATACTCTAATTGTAAATCATTTAGATACAATTTAAAAGAGGGAGTACAAATACGAGATAGTTTACAGGTAGAATTGATACTATTCACTTTGTAAATTCATAACAGAAATTGGTACATCTTGTAAGTCTCTAACACTACTGGTTACATTTAATTTTAGCATACTAAAAGTATCAGTTGGAAAGTTCCGTCAATGAAGTATGAATTTTAGGTTTACTAGTTACAAACCATGCTAGAATGTGATTTCATTTCTGGAATATCCCAAGAAACTTCGAACATAATCAGTCCTTAAGTTTCTCTCTCATTTAACGAGTCTAGAATTATCCGGATTGATGTCAATGCTTATCCCCCCCCCCCTATGATGCAGGCTTGTCCAACTTGATTGGTAAATTTGTGCTAAAAGATGCTGCACAGGTTTGTAATCTTCCATTTTTAAGTGCAATAATCTTGAATTTTTATGCAAGGATCCCAATGGTGGTCCTTTTAGACAAATAAATGTTTCCATGACTCGGTTTTCTTATTGATGTTTTTTCTTGTGGTTCTAGGGAGCGGCAACTACATGCTATGTGGCACTGCATCCACAAGTTAAGGGTATCAGTGGTGAGTATTTTTCAGACAGTAATGTAGCTAAACCGTCCTCTCAGGCTAAAGATGCAGAATTGGCAAAGAAACTGTGGGATTTCAGCGTGAGCATGACGCAGCCCAAGTAGCTTGGATGACAGCGTTGATTGAAGTTTGTTCATTGTAAGCTTATAAATATGTAAATCAGTTAAAGTGGATCCTCCCCCCACCCACCCACCTATCCACCTCCCCCTTTTTTGTGTATTTTTTTTTTCTTTCTTGGTTTGATAAGCATAATAAAGAGTGAAAACTCGATTACTGTCATTTTGTAATTATATAGAAAAGTTACAATTGAGGCTTGTTGCAGGCCAACCTTAAGGCAAGGCCATTGATTGAAGTGGTCACCTGGGGCTCCCACCATTCTAAAGGCCCCCGATTGTCAAATAAAAACTCATAATATTTAGTGAAATTTGTGGGGATATATTTGTATGAAAATATTATTAGAAAAGTCTATCGTCTTTTACGTTAGTAAGTATTCTTTCTATAAAACATTTGGTGATTAAGTACGTATTTTCAAATGTTCATATTTTAGTAGTACCTAAATGTCATTGCTTATTTTATGCAATATTTTGTAGCTTCTTTTTTTATTATTCTGTTTTTATTGACCAAGTGGTTTCTTATTTTAATGGGCAATTAATCATTTGAATTTTAAAAATATATTTGATAGTTAATGTTTTTGTTGTATAATGTTTCAAATTGTAATCATTATTTTTCATATTTTAATTTTTATATTCATCTTTTTCAAACAGTCATCAATGCCCATTATCAATCTTCTACAAGAGCCCATTATCAGTCTTCTACAAGAGGGGTAATCAATTTTATGGTATTTGTTGTTTTACTATTTTTAAATTTACATTACTTTTTAATGTCACTTTATTTTTTAATTATGACATATTATTTTTAAAACTATGTTATGCTTTGATGTCACATTATTTTTGTAAGTATGTCATATTATGTTTTTATTATGTCACTCTTTAAAGTTTGAATTCAGTATTTGATGTCACGCTATTTCTTAATTAAGTTATTCTTTTTTTTACAAACTCACGCTATTTCTTAATTAAGTTATTCTTTTTTATTACAAACTCAAATTTATGAGGTTCTTGAATTTTTTAGGAATTTGGGGAGTTAATAAGTAAGATTTTTTTTTTAAGAAAATTATAATATTTTAATATAAGAAAATAGTTGTTCTTGAAATCTAAATCGTTGCCCTTTTTTATGAAAAGAATTTCAGTTGCACATTTTTTTAGAAGGATTGCATCAATTTAAAAGTTTTTCTCTTGAAGCTTGCATGAGCATTTCGTGTTGGAATGAAACTCCGTTCAAATAGCAACTCAATTAATGAATTGATTTTATTTTTTAATTTGGTTTAACTAACTCAGTAAATAAATATTTAAGGGTATTACGGTCATTTTAATTCGAAATATACTTCTTAACAAAAAAAAAAATTGGTGATTGAACATTTTGACTAATAAGTAATTAAAAAGTGCCACAAATATCCCTTTTTTTGGGGGGATATATATATTCAAATGAACAATGCTATGTATCCCAAATCTCCATCCCAAATCAAGAGAGACCATTAAATCAGTGGGTTTCATTTGAAAAAATTAATGGGACCACTCATCCAATGGTCTTTCTTCAATTGAGATAGAAATTTGGGTTAAAGTTTTGGGATACATATCATTTTCTTATTCGGATTTGTGTTTTTTCTTGAACATCCCGCGTCTGTTCAGGGTTCTCGTAATGGATTGGTATGCGTAACTCTTAATGAAGGGTCAACAATTGTCTTATGGAATCCCGCAACAAGACAATTTAGATCTATTAGGATACCCTGTGTTAATGCTTGGTTTAGTGATTTGGACTTGGGTTTCTCCCGGATGAGAATGATTGCAAGGTGGTGAGAATCCCGTTGCGCAAATCAAATTCCACCCCTGTTTCTGTTTACAGTTTGGGTTCAGATTCTTGGAGGGCAATACGAGTTGCTGTACCGGATATGACTTTTAGATTACGGGCAGTTTCAGTGAATGGGTTTTTGCATTGGTTGGCATATCAGCTTAAGGAAATAGAGTTTATTATCGTTTCATTCGGTTTGAGGAATGAGGTGTTCCAGCAGATGGCAGTGTGCCAGATTCTTGTGGTTTTGACTACGAAATCAAGAGGGAAATTCTGGCTCTGAAGGGATCCCTTTGTGTGATTGTGTATTCTGCTCCTCTTTCGACTGGTAAATCCTTTGAGATATGGGTGATGACTGAATATGGCATGCAAGAGTCTTGGACTAAGAAATTCACCATTGGAACCTTTTCGACCCCGCCTGGCCTGTGGGAGTTTGGAGTACAGGTGAGATTATCTTTGAATATCTGAACCATTGCTCCCACGAGCTGTTCCTGTATGATTCCAGTAGCCAAGAGATTGAGTATTTTCCAACTCATGGTTATATGAATTTCTTTAGAGTATTTGATTATGTAGAGAGCCTAGTTTCCGTCAGTGGAGGGAGGAAAAAGGAGTTGCAGAACATATTCATTCATGGCAGCGGCAGGTATTCCCTTATTTTTTTCTTCAGATGTTTTACTATCTTCACAAGTTAATTTCCAGCAAATGTGCATTTCTAAAAGTCTGATGGCAAGGAAAGGCCAAAAGAGATGGTCTGACTGTAACTCCTAACAACCCATATTCAGTGCAATGTAACTTAAGTTTCTAGGCTTTGACTTTTTAATGTATAGTTACTTATATCCACCTCCCATAGGTTTTTTCAACTAGTAACAAGATCGGGGTATGACTCATACCACCGAACTCCCCCTTAGCTATCAAGAAATGTTTGTCATAAATTTATTTTGAAGTCTTAGATATGACTAAAAAAGTTTCGGTCACTTTGGTGAATGAGTGTTAGACACGTATCTGAATTAAAGTTTTTATCTTTCAAATTTGGACGAATACAAAAGATTATCGGAGATGTGGCTGATAATTGTCAGTGTCCAACAAATATTCACACATATACATCGCCTTAGACGAGTGACATTACTTAAATGTGATGATTCCTCTTATCTGTGTCTCAGCTTTGGGTGATGCCTAGATTGATTAATAAATATTCTGGGTAACTTCTTTTTTACCTTTCTTTGTCTACTTCGGTACTATAGTTTAAGAGTAATGCTAGATAGACTTAAAAACTAGACTTAAAAATCTGACTTGATAATCCCAACCATTGAATAGGTAGTAGGTCTCAATAAATGCTGGGACCTACAGTGAAATCAATGGTTGAGATTATCAAGTCAGATTTTTAAGTCTACTTTTTAAGTCCATGTAGCATTGCTCATAGTTTAAAATTGAAAACCAACACTTCACCTCCTTACGGTTTTGGAATAAAGTTTTGCGGTTATAACTTTTGCTATGATTTTGATTTTTTTTGCAAAAATTAACATATCAAACTAACACGTAGTTTTGGTTTGCTTGTGTTTGGTTCTGATGGGCATCCTTTTCTACTGTAATTTCTGAGGTGATGCATGTGAAGGAGGCTAGTTCACGTTGTCTAGCTCAAGTTGAGGTACAACCTCTTCAACCATCTATATAATAAAATAGCTCATAAGTTGAATTTTATCTTTTACATTTTTCTCCCCCCCCAAAATCACATCATTCATTTTCTATCACATGTCTAATTATTTTAATATTTGATTAATTTATAGTTTAATATATTTTTTATTTCAAATATTATTCATACACGATAATGTACATATGCTAAGAAAATTGTGTTGGATTACGTATTGTGAAAAAAAAATTGTCGATATTTTTAAGAAATTAACTGATAAATATAGATTTTTAATGATGTAATCAAATAAATGAATGCAAGAAACGCTCAAATTTTATGTTTCATCATGTTTTCAGGCACAAATTATGACTAATAAATAGATATAAGACAAGCTGGTTCACCGACTTCTCATCTATATTCTCCAAAAAATTTCCAGATTAAGTTGACTTTGGTTTGTGGATGCTGTAGGATTAATTTCCCTATTAGATGGCGATGTTTGATCACCTTTTTTCCTCCAAATTTTGTTTGTTGGGAGAGAAAGTCGTTGTTTTTTTTTTTTGAACAGTCAACCTAACCACCGATTCTGTAATGTCATTGTTTGGATCCTTAAAATTGATCCCAATTTTTTACCCAGTCCTCCTCTTTGGTTCCTTACATTGCACAAGAAGCCAAGGCCCAAAATTTTTCTTGGTTATCGCGTAGCTTGTGATTTTGTCTGTGCTGACTTTGCTTCTGTTGGAGAAGATTTATAAAAGTATCAACTTTTATGCTGCAAGCTTCACAATTATGACCAAGACGACCACACTTGAAGCGTATTGTCTTAAGACCTTCATACATATTTTGCTGCCTGTGTTTACCAGCGAAGACGTGCCAGACTAAAGGTGTGGATGTATTAATTTGAACACATAGCCTCGCAATGTTTGGCTATAACTAGTTCAGCGAAAATTAAAATCTCCATATGCAATGTTTCAGAAAGTATAGCACGTTGTTGGCAATACCTTAAGGTTCATCTTTTGTTGTCAATATTGAGCCAATTCTTAAGTTGACAGGAAATTAAAAAACATCTGATTGTTTTTTCCTTTTGTAATACTTGAAATATGTAAAAAGAATACAAACTAAGTGTAGAGTCCCCGTATTTATAGTCAAAATAATAAAGGTACAATAAGGATAAAAAAGGTAAAGCGAAGACAAAAAGAAAACCCTAATCAACTGGGCTATAGCTTCAACACTTCCCCTCAAGCTAGGTGCAAAAATATCAATTAAGTCAAGCTTGACAACGGAGTCCCGGAGAATGGACAGAGTGACAGGTTTGGTGAAAACATCTGCAACCTGATCACTGGTCCCCACAAACAATGGAGTGATAATACCGCTGCTAACCTTTTTCCGAAGAAAGTGAACATCGATCTCTATATGTTTCGTCCTCTTGTGTAATACAAAGTCAGAAGCAAGTTGAATGGCAAACCGATTATCATAATATAATGTAGATAAAGAAGTCACTGAAAATCTCAACTCGCCAAGAATCGATCGTAGCCAGATAATCTCACACGTGCCAAGTGTCAATGCTCGATACTCTGTCTCTGCTGATAAGCGGGAGACAACTGCCTGTTTTTTGCTCTACCAAGAAATAAGATGAGTCCTTCAAAAAGTACAGAAGCCCGTAGTAGATCGACCATCACACGTTCCACTATAATCTGAATCTGAATAACAGGTTTGAGAGCCAGTCTGAGATCCTGATGCATAGAACAACTCAAGTCCAGGACAAGGCTTGAGGTACCGAAGAATATGATAAACTGCATCAAGATGAGGCTGACATGGCCTGTGTATAAACTGACTAACTCGGTTAACAGCAAATGAAATGTTTGGCCTAGTGTTGACTAGATATATAAGTCTACCTACCAACCTCTGATAGACAGTCGGATCTCTCAACTCCTCACCTTCTGCAGTAAGCTTCAGGTTTGGAATCATGGGTGATGATGTCGGTTTGCACCCCAGCATCCCAGTGTCTGAGAGAAGGTCCAGAACATACTTTTTCTGAGAAAGAACAGCACCCCTGCTGCTACGGACAACCTCAATCCCAAGAAAGTATCGCAGAAATCCAAGTTCCTTCACATCAAAAGCCTTCCCAAGGTCTACTTTGACCTGCGCAGTCCCAAAAATATCATCTTCAGTGATAATAATATCATCAACATATACCAAAAGAATAACACACTGTCCAGAAGTATTTCGTCGAATAAAGCAGGTATGATCAGAATGACATCTGGTGAACCCCAAATGTACAACTACATCACTAAACCAAGAGAACCAGACTCGTGGTGACTATTTCAGTCCATAAAGGGACTTGCGCAGTCGACATACCTTTTCAGCATACTCCCTATCACCAAGAAAGCCTGGTGGTGCATCCATATAAATAATCTCATCTAGATTACCGTGAAGAGACTCATTCTTCACATCTAACTGATGAAGAGGCCAAGAGTACTCCGCAGCCAGAGAAATAATCAGCCGAACAGTAGTCAATTTTACCACAGGGGCAAATGTAGCACTAAAATCACGACTTGGTACCTGAGTAAAGCCCTTTGCCACAAGTCTAGCATTGTGACGATCAATAGTACCATCCTCCAGAAATTTTAGGGTGTAAACCCAACGACAGCCAACAGGCTTCACCCCTTAAGGTAAAGAGACAAGATCCCATGTATGATTACGCTGAAGAGCGTCCATCTCTATCTACATGGCAAGAACCCACTGGGACTCCCGCATAGCCTCTGAAACAGAACTAGGAACTGACGTATCTGATAAGGCCATACTATAAGCTCGAAATGTAGGAGATAGATCACCATAATAAACATAAGCAGAGATCGGATATAAAATCCTAGCGGTTCAACCATAACGATCAACTAGACGGCGATCACGACGCGGATAACAACGCCCTAAATCATCATCTTCTATGAACAATGTCTCAGCGGGTAAAGTAATTGGCTCAATACCTGCAATCTCATAAGTACTAACAACAGGTGCATCGGGATGCTCAACGAACTGAGAAGTATTACCTACATCGCCTGAGGTAAAAGGGACATTAGAAGGGGAATGAGAGTAAGGACGACGAACATAAACCTGCAAAGGAAGAGAGACTGGTGATTCTGTATGGACAGGAATAAGTGGCTGGAGAAGGAGAGACTGAGGACTCGGTAGTGATTGTAACCAATGACTCTAGTTCCTGTGGTAATGGAAAATCAAAGGGAGTAACATCAACTGGAGGAGCAGACACAAGACTCGAAGAAAAATAAAGAATATGCTCAAGAAATGTAACATCTAGACTGTGATACATACGTCGCCTGACAGGATCATAACACCGATACCCCTTACACTGATGACAATAGTCCACAAAGACACAACGAATTACTTTATCATCATGCTTATAACGAGTAGGAGACCGATCTTGAACAAAACATGTGCAGCAAAAAACACGAGGGGGGACCGAAAAAGTATCCGCTCAGGGAATAAAACCTGTAAGGGAGACCTATGCTGAAAAACACGACTCGGTGTAAGATTGCACAGAAAAGTAGAAGTCAAAATAGCAAAATGCCAATAAAATTTTGGTACCCCCATATCTCTAAGCATACAACGTACTATCCCTATCAGACTCCTATTTTTCCTTTCAGCGACTCCATTTTGCTCAGGAGTATATGGACAAGTGAGTTGCTGAAGGAGACCCTGAGAAGAAAGGTGGGATACTAATGCATCAGACACATATTCTTTGCCATTATTCGATTGAAGAGCACGGACAATGACATCAAATTGTGTCTTAATCATCTGAAGAAACTGAGTGATTATAGGGAGTACATCAGACTTCCTATGCAAAAGGTAGACTCAAGTACAACGAGTATGATCATCTATAAATGTCATATAGTATCGGACACCTGACAGAGCGGTCACAGGAGAAGGTCCCCAAATATCAGAGTGTATTAGGTCAAATGACTTAGGTGATTGGTGCATGCAAGGAATATAATTGATCCTAACATGTTTCGATATAGAACATATAACACAGTCAAGTTTACCACCAACACAAGCATTGCTCAAAGCAGGAAACAGCATACATAAATATTTAAAATTTGTATGTTCAAAACAATCATGCCACAACTGAACAATTTGTAACGAAAAATCATAACGACAAGTACTAGGTAAAATACTAGCATGCAAGCTAGGAATAGATAAAGACAAAGCGGGTGATGTAAGTGCAGGAACTAGTGGAACTGAAAGTGAATCGCCTAGATAATACAATCCATCTTTCTCATGTCCCCTGATAATAATCCTCCTGGTATTCAGGTCCTGCAAATAACACGAATCAGACAAGAACACAACCGCACAGTGAAAATCTCTAGCTAACTGATGTATGGATAATAGATTCATGACCAACTTTGGCGCATAAAAAACTGAATGTAATGTAAAGCAATCTGAGAGACGGACTGTACCCCTATTAATAATAGGGGCATGTGTCCCATCAGCTAGCTGAATCTGTGTATGTAACTGCTCGTCAAAAGTGGTGAAGTGATGGGCCTCACCTGTCATATGACCATTTGCACCCGAGTCCAGCATCCAAAGAGGAGACGGACTGGCGCGAGCATGAAAGACACGAGGTATACCTGTAGTGGTGACAGTAGCAAAGGTTGGACCCTGAGAAGTCAGGGCGGTCATAAGAACATCTAATCGGGAAGTGATAACATCCATATCACTCTGCCAAGGAGGAACAATAGGAGCAGTAGTAGGAGCAGCGATAATAGGTAGTGGTATCTCAGCAATAGCCGCAGTACGGCCGCGCGGTGGCGGTTTAAGCTTCGGATGGAGCTTGTAACAAGTAGCCCTGAGATGTCCTGGTCGGCCACAATAATCACACTGACGAGAATCCCCCTGTCTACACTGATTTGGGGCGCCCTGACGCCGCTGGTCCGAGCGTTGTCCACATCTGGTTGAGGATCCTGAACGAGACCCGGTAATAGCTGTACAAGCCATCTGGTTGGCCAGATGAGTCAAGGTTGTCGCTGGTTTATGTGTTGATCGCCGGTGAGGATGGGGGAGAATGTTAGGGTTAGGGTTAGGGTTAGGCTCTGATACCAACTTGAGATATGTAAAAAGGGATACAAACTAAGTATAGAGCCCCCGTATTTATAGTCAAAATAATAAAGGTACAATAAGGATAAAAAAGGTAAAGCAAAGACAAAAAGAAAACCCTAATAAACTAGGCTATAATTCCAACAATAATTGCAAATTTTAATTGGTTCTACTGTGAGGGCCTGTGAAGGGGAGTGGGACCAGTCGGTGTGTGTCACGATTTGCCAGGAGGGGAGAGGGAGGCATGAAATGAAGTGAGGGATGGGATTATGGTTAGGGATCCAAGGGCTTTCATTTATATAGAGTCGGGTCAATGTTGGGTCTAAACAAGTTAATTGGGTTCGTGTTGACCCAATTATATACGCAAGTCAATTTTGGGTTAGAAGGGTTGAATCTAAACATGAACTATTAATAAATCGTGTTGGTGCGTTTTGATTGTGTCATATAGGGGTTTATGTCAAAAAATAGTCAACTCAAACTCATGAATTCGCATCATGTTGGAATTTGCCACCCCTACAAGTGGGAATAAAAACACCCAAGGGACAACCATGGGCGCTAGTTGGTGATATTTGTTTATCAAGTTTTCTTCTTTTTTAAGGCTTCTTCTCCCAGTCGCATTATGGGGAATTATAATATTGAAATTGCACGGTTATGGAAAAGCCCAGTTTAGCTAATAGTGTGTGTTGTTAAGCAACTAACCCAATTATTTAAGCTTCTGTTTAGATATTCCAATTGCCACATTTTCATGCTTGGTCTTATATAGGGTTGACAAGAACTCTAGTTGAATAGCTTGGTTCTCTTGCAACGTCACTCTGTACGAATTCTCCACAATTCATTTCTTTAAAGAGTAATGCTATTGGGACATAGAAATAGGACATAAAATAGGGACATAATGATGTGGCATATGACTTGGATTTGCCACATCATTAAAAATTCTGCCAGTTAATTTTTTTTATATTTTTTTATGACTTTTCATTCTCCATGTTTAGGACTCCTTTTGCCCTATTCCCATCACCGATTCACTATCTCTGCCAACAACGAAGCTCTGGACTCGGCCAACAAGCAACAAGAAATCGTCAACTACCAGTTCTTCCACATTCAGTTCATCTTCTCCCAAAACAACAACGTCAAGTACCAGTTCTTCCACCTTTCCACCTCCACCCTCCACCATCTCCTCCCTGAAACCCTGATTTTTCCTCTCCTCTCCTCTCCTCTGCTCTTCTCTTCTCCAAGCAATCGTCTTCGACCAGCCAACAACAGACTCCATTCAAGAAAAGTGAAAGAAAAAAATCATCTGGTATCACGTCAGCCAGCCAACAATCGTCTTCTCGTCTTTGGCGACCCATTCCATTCGACTCTCCAATTACTTCATCTAGTATCACGTCCAATGGCCAAAAAAAGTGATCCTGTAGTGATCGAGATAGATGTCGAAAACCAGGTCGGCATGAACCCAACCAATACCGTCTACGGTAAATTCTCAATTCTCGGATTTAAAACATTAGAATACATTGATGATCCACTATATGTTGGAGATTGAGATTAAACCAATCTATAGCATTAGTTATTATTTTATTATTAAACTTTTAGAATAATTTTTATTTTTATTATTTAGAAGTATTTGACTTATGGGAGTTTATTATAAACAATGAAGACTTCTTAGTCTTCTTGAAGTTATTTGGCGGTGAATCACTTGTGTTAGATTAGAAATATGATTAGTTTATTATTCCCATTGGGAGTCAAGTTAAGAATTATTTTATGTTAGTATTGTTTTATGTCTTGTAAGTGTTGAATTGTAGTGGCAGAACATTTGCTCCTTCAACAGTATGAGAATGCACTAAAGTATTTTATGTTTTGTTCAAAAGTCGTACTTGTATTTTTTATGTTCAACTTATGGTTTTTATTTTTTGATTACTTAGAATAAGTAATATCAAGTTTCCAATGGTAAATATGGTATTCAAGATTTAGCTGCTTCTAGGTTCAGTAAAGAGAAAGAGTTGAGATGCTTGGCCAAACAAATAGCATGTAAGCATGACCAGGTATTTTTTAAAGTGTTAAGTGCAACTTTTTATGTTTTAATTTTGACTATTATTTGATTGAATAATTTTTGTATGACAGATCTAGAAAGGAGAATATTGTATGAAATGATGCAATTGAAGTAATGCATGTGCTTGCCCATCCATGAGGAAGTGGGCTGAAAAGTGCTTATATAAGACTAGTGTTGTTTAGTTTTTTCTGTAATACTTGGTTAAAATTAGTGATAGAACATTCTGTTAAGCATGTATACAGAGGCGAATTCAGTTGCATATGGGCTTGCTAACAAGGCAGTGGCTGATGGTTTCTCTTCAGATTTTTCTGATAACATTATGCCCTTGACTGTGCAGCTTAGACTGGATCTGGATCAGAGAACCGCCAGTGCTGCATACAAAAACAATGCTGGTTTTTTATGATTATGGCTGAAGAAATTAAGCAAGTTATAGCAGACTGCTGGCTGTACTGTGCTGTATTTGGCTCTACTGTGCAGTTTAATATGTAGTCTAATATGGCTCTAACTCCAATCCAAGGACTACACTCAACAAGCGAAAATATGTAGTCATTATATAACTACTGAATCAAGACCTCTCAATTTGCATTCATGATTTCTACTGCTAACGAAATAATAATAATAATATTGTACTTATCCACAAGTTTTTCCCCTCAACTTGTCAACAACAATTTTGTTTGTATACATAAAAATAGTAGATTACATGAACATAAAGTAGCCCCAAGTATTGCAAACCAAATGCAGTGATCAGGGCAAGCGGACTAACCCTTCCCATCATCATAATAAATCCAGTGAACAGGGCAAAACAAATGCAGTGAACTTGAAGAACCTAAGGGACCTTCTCATCATCATCAAAAGCCAAGCTAACGTACTCTCCAGTAAAATCCTTAGCCATTTCAATGGCCGATTCGCCATTCAAAGCCTTGCAATATATATACATCACTGTACTTTTTGCCACAGTCCAAAGCATAAACAGAACCAAAAAACTCGAATGAAACAACGTCGTCAACATGAAGCCCCAACTCCACAACCCACTACTCCTATATCTGATCATTGCCGGTAAATAATTCCCCCAAATCATAGCCAAAATATAAACTCCGCTCAACACAATCTGTACCGAAGTCCCTCTCATCCCCTTGGCCAACTGAGTACTTAGCCGAAACGGCTCAATCCCCCATTTCGATTCCATCACCGCAATTACACTAGCCAATACCCAGTTCAATTGTAACCAAATTAAGGTCGACCCAAGTAGAATCACAACGAATATGCAAATCCCGATAAAACAATTCGACTTATAATCGATTTCAACCCCCAAAACCTGAAGCCCTTGATACAGCAGAACAACGACGAGGCCGAAAATGGTACATATCATGGCTATAATTGCTTGTGAGATCATCATTGTGGACACAAGGGGTAGGAATGAGGAGGAGATTGATCTGATGGTGGGAATGAATCTAACGGGTCTGCCATAGAATCCATGGAAGGTGTTGTAAGTGATCGTGGCTATGGCACAGAGTGAAAAGAAGATGATGAAGAAGGCGAAGAGGAGAGAAAAAATCAGAGTCTGCCGTAGAATCCATTGACGATTGCTTGTTGGCTGAGTCCAGAGCTTCGTTGCTTGTTGGCAGAGATGGTGAATCGGTAACGGGAATAGGGCAAAAGGAGTCCTAAACATGGAGAATGAAAAGTCATAAAAAAATATAAGAAAATTAGTTGGCAGAATTTTTAATGATGTGGCAAAGTCAGATGTCACATCATTATGTTCCTATTTTATGTCCTATTTCTATGTTCCAATAGCATTACTCTTGAGGACCCATGCAATTGAGACAGTTTTGGAATGCCGATGTGGAAGTTATAAAGCACGCATACGTCTTCGTTGAGGTGGAAATTTCAGTAATATGTGGTGGAAATACTCTTTCTTAGATTTTCTCATATTATATTACAGAGGGGTAAGTCAGTGTTGCTCTAAGGACGTGGCAGTTGTTCCAACACACAAACAAGGTGCGTTGAGGTTTATGAGGTATTTTGAGCGCATGCTTGTTGCTTTATTAGCGAAGAGGTGTGACATTTCGCTCTTGGGTCACCACCATATTGATAGGGAAGTCCAAAGAGCTTTTTCTTTGTGGAGATTTTTCATCACTTTAGTCGTTCTTTTCATTCTGATGTCTACAATGGGATATATAAGAATAATGATTGTTTGATTGATCTTTTTGCTTTGAATTGGTTGGTAAATCTTTCATTCAATCCTACTGAGCTGGAAGACATGAGACATACATAAAACTCATTTAGATCTAGTCCCAACTCTCAAAAACATAGCCTTCCACTGATATTTTCCTTGCGCGTTCTTTGTTTACACGCGCGCAATGTTTTTTGGGGTAGTTTGCCAAAAGAATGCAAGAAGAAATGAAATAAATACAAATGAGAAGCTTTTGTATTTGATGTACTTAAAGAAACTACTTGGATGAGGTGTTTTTCTTTGATTCACTAGTTTAAAATGTTTAGAACTCTGAAAAACTTTTTTGTGTTTAATCCTTCAACAATGCAATTAAGTCATTTTTATCCCTAATCTACTTATTATTTTAATTGATTTAATGTTATTTTTGGTGGCTTTTATCAATTCTGAAATAAATGGCAGACTTTTCAACTGCCAATATGCTACAACTGTTGAACTCATTTGAGTTTAACCCATCTAATTTAGTAGATAAAGGGTTCGACGATACAATCACATCTATATAACCCTTTTTTTTTGCTAAAAAATTTACATTGCTTGTAGAAATAAATACGGTAACAAAAAAACTTTAATTTTATTTTGACCCTTGAAAAGTCGTTAATGAGTCGTTTTTATGACCAACATTAAAGTTTTGCTGTTTTGTTTTCTCTCTCAAGATTAAGTATGTCAATTGTGTTGGATGATACAAATCCGTGTTAGGTTTAGGGTTCATGCTAATAAACGCTTAGTTTATGTCTGATTTATTTATTAATTCGTATCATATTGAGTTTGTGTTATGTATAAATCGTATATAACCGATATATAAATGAGTCGTGTTGTTTATTTCATTTAATTGACTTCATCCATACCCGAATTGTTTATTAGTCATTGTATTGAGTCTACTCATTTACAAAACAGATGGTTTAAAGAAAACTTAAATCTTCTAATGGGAGAGGAGCTGTCATTTAATTTTCCCTTCAGAAGTGCCGTCGCTTTTGAAATTCAAACACCAATGCAACAAAGCATTTTCTGTTATAAATTGTTAGAATAAATTTAGCTGCTTCCAAAGGACTTCAACAGAGGAAAATATCATCGGATTAGATCTTTTTAGCTTTGATGCATTTATAATGTTAGAGAGATACAACAACAATTTGGCAGCACAGCCCATTGTACCCTGTAACAGATTTTACACAAGAAGCCAAGCCCTGCATTTTCTCAGGTTGTCTGCAGTTTTGCCTCCCCCACCCAAAGAAAAAAAGACCCGAAAGCCAAAATCATGGCGGATCCAGTCCATAAGCCAAAAGTTCTTCCAGGTTAATCTTCTCTTTTTGATATATGATGATATATATTTACAATTTTCTTCACTGCAAGCTACTGCTGAATGCTCGAGCTCCACAGGCTATGTTCTCTGTAAAAACCAGCATCACCCAGATTAGCCATGTGTGTCCAGGAAAGACATAACTGTTGTAACATGAAATTAACTAAGAAATTTGATGGTGAATTTGGCATAAACAGAACACCTGAGAGACAAGCTCAAATCAGATGGATCACCTTTAAGTTAAACTCGATTACTGTGACCAAACACTGGTGAGTTGGGATTGAGGTTCAACGATGGATTCAATTTCACATGGTCCCTCAAGAGCTGTTGAGATACCCGATCAGCTAAAGCAGACTGCACACCATATAATTCCTTGGTGACCGGGCATCCAAACTGATCTCCATGAATACCATTTTCAGCTGGAACTATTTCCTGGAATGAAAAAGGGGTTTGTGGCCTCCCTTGAAACATGTCAGGCTTCAGGTTTTGAAAGGAGGGGTTGCCATTGAGGTAGTGACTGTTTGGGGACCTTGGAATTGTTCCCATGCCTTCGTGCAAGTAGTTTGTCGGCAGTTTGGGGAGATGAGACGCAGTGGCACCACAACCAGCAGTAAGAGGTGTGGATGAACCAGATGTCACACGGGGGCTCGATATAGGAGAGGGAGACCATCTTCTATTCACATGATGTGCTGATTGGGGATGCAAACGAGGAGAAACTGGAAATGCTACGTTCATCGGCATTTGGGCATCGCTACAAATCAACGGGAAAAAAAATAAGCAGATATCCCACTATCATAGATGACTTTATTGGCCATGTTGCAACTACTTGGTCCGTATGCTCTCACAAGCACAAGAAGTCCAGTCATACATCAATAAATTCCTTGAAGGTGATCAAAGGCACACCAGGAAAGTAATACTATCAGACACAAAGCCGATTTCTTTTGGAAAATACCAACATTGACAAAGACTTCAATTATATTGCATCCAACATACGACAATGAAGAAAGCGATAACATTTACCCCAAGGAAGTTATCATGAGAAAACCATAACAATCATCAATCATGCAACAAATGATGTAAGATGGCTTTCAATGACATTATTGCCAAACATTCATAACAAGTAAACTTGAAAGTGAAACCATTTCCCCTGCAAAGAAAAGCATTATGAAAATACTAACATTTAAGCCATTGAAAGGAACCACTAAATTCATCTACCCAGAGTAGGCAGCACGGACACTGACAGTCTTACTGTGCACAAGCAGTATACTAATAGCCACTAATGTCATATTCACTGTTCCTCCATGCATGTACCAGCTGGTGCCACAGAGAGAGAGAGAGAGAGAGAGAGAGAGAGACCTGAATCCTGAACTGCTTTTTGGACCTCTAGAGTGATGAATAGCCACTCCTTCTGAGTCCATCCACAAAAGATTTCTGGCATGTCCAACACCCTAACATCAAGTTTGTGAACCAACAGTCAATCCAAAGGCAAGCCTCAAAGCCACCCACAACCAATAACAGAAACAAATTTATTACCAATCGCCCAAAGTGCATCCTTGTGGAATAATACATAAACAAGACTTCCCTAGGATCAATTTAGATAAAATATTATATACAAGGAATCAATACAACTGAACTACATTAAATAAAGTGGACTTAGAATAGCTGGATAGACAATACCACCAAAAAAAAAAGCATCATTTCAGAAGATATCAACTTAGACTAGTGGATGATGTTATGTTTTGACATGGTAAGCAAATAGGATCTGGATAAACTCAGGCCTGGGCATGGTCTTAAGACTCTTAACAGGTGATTTGGATCCAAGGGAACACAAAACAAGTTACAGACCACTTGTTTTACTGTCTTAGAATGCAATTTTCATGCCTTAGTTATAAGATGTCCAATCCCCTCACACAGAAAAACTCGTCAGCTTAACAACAGATTGCATGGCTATGACTTTTCTCAGTTGTTTCGGAAAGGCGAAGGGGCTGATTTCTGTTTTTCTTTCCTTACTTTCAGCTTTGAAGAATCCAGTCTTATATCACAGGTCAGGCATAATCAATAATACTCTGCAGTCTGCAACTAAAGATCGTTACATTACATTTCCTCCAACATTTAGAGAGGGCTCCTATTGAGATTTTCTTTACTTAGCCAAGTCATAGTCAAAACACAACAAAGGAATAAACAAAATAAAGCGTTTCATGCATGCTGCTTAGTCAAACAAAATAATAGCATGGACATAAAAGGAAAGTTACCGCATTTGTAATTTCAGGTATTGCTTCTAGAATTTCAGGACATAGAAATGAGCCTTCTGATGCTGTGGTATTTTTAACAAAGGGGTGCTCCAAAAGCTGAGCAGCCGTAGGACGGTTTAGTGGGTTGCGCTGCAAACACTGCCGTACAAAGTCCTTGCCATCTTCTGAGAGATTATCAGGCATAGCAGGAAGTTCCTTGCTGTTTCCAATTTTAAACATAGCAGCAACCTTTTGGAAAATAAGAAAGATAAGAATCAGGTCGAGAAATTCAAACAAGTAGTATATTTTGTTTACAAGAAACAGATTAGCTTATATGCAATAACAGAGAAAATTACTAAAATATTAATTCAAACTGAGTTGACTAACCCCTTCATACTGACTCCAAGGTGGTTTTGATGTAGCCATCTCCAAAACCGTGCACCCAAGGCTCCATATATCCACAGCAAGATTGCGACCGTTTGAATTCTTTATAACCTGAACAGACAATGCAATAGAGAAATATTATTAAAGAAGCATTGGCAAGAACAGTGACTCAAGAGTATGACTTCGTGATTTCGCTGACCTCAGGTGCCATCCAGTAAGGACTGCCCTTGAATGACAACGGACAATTCTGCCCAGTTATCTGCAAGTTATAAAAATTAACTTATGCACAAAGTGTAGCATTAAGAACCCTGCAAAGTAATTAAAAAAAAAAGAAAGAAAGAAGAAGCCCACAAAGTATTTAGAATGGCTTGAAACAGTTTACCAGAGCAATAATTTTATTATTAAAAAGATTATTTCTGTTATTTCCCTACCTTTTCTATGTTGACTAACCTTAAATTAACTTAAATACACAGCATAGCTTCCACTTTACAGAAGATACCAATGTTAACATCTAGTTCAGAACCAAATGCATTAGCAAAGAGATACATTGCCACCCATAGGGGACTTCAAGTACATGATATATCTATGTTGCAGATATAGCACCTGCATTTAAAACTAAAAATCAATTGTATTTGTGACAGAATGTTGCAAGAGAAAGTTCTACAAAGTGCTCTCCCAACCAAGATCCAAATTGTCAATACTACTCTTTTTATTCCAACCCCACCCAAGGTTGTTTCAGGCGATCTCCATCTTTCTGCTGGAGGCATTTCCATGTAGGATGCCAAAAAAACCCAAAATGGTAGCTACAGTTTAATTGATTCTTTAAAAAAGTGCTCTCTCAGTCCTCACCTATCTCCCGTTTGTCTCAGTTATTGACCTGTTTCTCTCCTGCTAGATGTTTACCAGAGGAAAATAGGAGGAACTAAACTTCCTTAAATGATAGCATACAGTACTCAATAAAGGAAACTTTCACTTGAAAATCCCTAGAACAAGAAGTGTGTCAATACATCTCTTTCCAAGCTTTTTGGCTGCCTTGATCGTTATAGCAAGTTAAATAAATAAGACCATATCTTGCAGATCCTGACATGCCTTGACGAATTTCAGGCAATTTTTGCCTTACTTGGTTCATAAATAACTTCACATAAATCCCTGTATTTTTGCTTACTCCATGCAGTCTATAAAAAACTTTTGTCAATCATATAGGATGTTATTGCACCTGTTTAACAATGAAGACAGGCAATTTTTGCCTTACTTGCTTCATAAATAACTTCACATAAATCCCTGTATTTTTGCATACTCCATGCAGTCTATAATAAACTTTTGTCAATCATATAGGATGTTATTGGACCTGTTTAACAATGAAGATGATTGTATCTAAAAAATTTTAAAGAAATTCTCTTACATGCTTTGCCATCCCAAAATCTGCCAATTTCACCCGGCCATTAGGATCGACCAGAATATTTGCACCTTTGATGTCCCTAACAAGAAAGGATTCAACAAGCCTATCAATGCGCGCTGTTGAGAAGATGACTAAACACACTGGGACCATTAGAAGTAAGCAATAAAAGGCAAACAAGTAATAATAAGCAGCCAAAACTTCCCAACAACTAAACTCACCTATGGACCGTATTTTTAGCATGCAAATATGCAAGCCCTGACAATATTTGTTGAGTGTAACTTCTAATTGCTATTTCACCCAACTGGCCATAGTCTTGAAGAATTTTGTAGATGGAACCACCGGACACGTACTCAAGGAATATGTATAGTTTGTCGTCTACCTGTAGAAAGCATAAAACAAGGGCACATATCAACAAATAAGCACTCAAGCAAACTATAGATGTAATATTACTGCACGTCAAATAATGTTCACTAAAGAGACATTACCAAGTACCAACTTTTTGAAATAGTGATTTTATGCAATGGGTGTATAAATTAAGCCTTTTAAGTTTAACAGCATTGACCTACCGACATAACAATAAAGTATTACATCTTCTAGAAGCCGTTGACTACTGTAATAGCAATAATAACGAATAAGTTCTTCACTTTCTGCCCCTAAATAATCCATTATATCCTAGAAAATTTTAATTTTCAAAATGAGAATGACCATGTAAAGCTTCTCAGAAAAACTTACTAGGAAAAATTAAATGTCAAATGTGGAATAAAACAAAAACAACACACCAAGAGAACAAATAATGCACATAATAAAACAAAACTGCAGCGAAGAGTTACAAAACTTACGGTATCAGATCCATAATATCGAACAATGTTTGGATGTCGTAACCGACTTAGCAGTGAAATTTCCTGCCAAATATCAACCACAAAAGAGAAAAAGACTTGGGATTAAAGTCTTCCTCAAAGTTATGGATTCACAAAAATAAGTTGTAAATAATTATTTGAAGTTCTGTGCTAACGAAAACTCACTTGCACCAGCTGTTGTGCACTTTCCTTAGACTTTGAATCATCTGAAAATAATGTTACCTCCTTCATTGCGCACATCTCGCCATTTTCACTGCAGCCCAAGCAGTAAGTAAAAACAGATAAACATAGAATATCACAAGAGAAGAAGTCATGTCATCAATCCACTATTTATTTTGAATCAAGACAGAAGAGGGAAAAAGTGATGTTGGAGTCCTTGACATTTAAGACAACCATAAAAATCCAAACTAATGAATTAGTTAAACCACTTAGGTTGTGGAAAACCTGGCACAGCTAACAACCATCAATTCTAAGGAATATAGTGTGGTGGTAAAACATTGAATCAGAATTCAACTGCCTGTTGTACAGACCTGTTAAAACCAATATACACCTGCCCAAAGGTGCCTCTGCCAAGAAGCCGTCCCTTCTTCCAGCGGGAACCAGGACTTCGTGGATCTGTCCTTCCAGGACTTCGCAGGACTGTAGATGTTGTTCCCATTGAATATGAAGGAGAAAAACGATAAGGATTAGAAATCACTAGAGGAGGAAGGGGCAGTTGGTAGCTTTGTTTCTTTCCTTCATCAGGCAAGTTTGTAGGTGATTCTGTGGCTGCTCCTCCATTCAGAGGGCTTACTGCAGCACTGTGTATTCTGGAGCAGGGCCCAGGGCTTATCATTCTGGGGCTAGGTATTGGTGAACACTCCGGACTACACTTGCTGTGCTTCCAAAAAAGCTGTCTTGACAGATCTCCTCCAACTGAATTATGCCCAGAATTCTGACCTGGGCCTGGACTAGAACATTGCCCAGAACCAAGTAAAGCTTTATCTGCATAGGGCTTTCCGGTCAAGAAACCAGAATTCAGCACAGGCTCATGACCAAATACTCTCACCGTACTTCTTGAAGGATTTGGCATAGAGCTGCCAAGAGCAAAATAAAAAGCCCCATGGTGAGGAATCTGTGAACTTGGCATCTGAGAGCTTAAGGGCTCCTGCTTAGGTGATGTAAGGGTAGTCTGTTTGTTCAACGATAAGTTAGCAAGCTTCAACATCTCTCGTGAGCTCTTAAGAAGGGAAATGCCTGATTGATCCTTGTGCTTTACACTTCAGCAAAGGCAGATAGATGTGTTAGTCATGGGACGAACAATCATAACCACAAGAAAAAAAATTGCCAAGCACTTTCACATAATTATGTGTTGAAATTATAGCCTTAAGGGTATAATTGTGGTTATTAAAAGCGAACTCACCTCGAAGGACTGTTCATGGCAGTTTTATTCTCGTTTTCACAGTCAGATGCCTGGGGGCTTAGGAGGCGCGAGTCAGATGGATCATCACTCTCTATTGAAATGCCACTAGAAACGGAAGTGGTCACTAAAACTCCCTCAGCATCTGTGGGATCCAGACCATTCCCTACACATTCGGGTGTGGGAAGGGAGGGGAACAATAAAGGCTTGGAGCTTTTATCTGGTAGTTCTTTTCTAGATGCATCGTCTTCAGAATTAACATGAAGTTGACTGGTAACCTTTGCCCCAGGAAGTGTGAGTGGCTGGCCATGAGGCCTCTCTACAAATGTCTGACAACACGCCACTTGTGTGGAGGGTGATGGCGAGCGTGATACTGCATGAGATCGAGATCCCTTCTCTGAAACACCATCACTACGACGTCTTCGAGAAATGCTCGACCTACCCCTACCGGTGCACTTTACTTCAGATGCAATCTTTAATTTCCTGTGTATCGTATCAATGAAGCTTTCCTTGTTTGCTTTCTTCTTTACTTTTTTGGAGGAAGATTTTCTCCACCATGAAGGCATTATCATATGATAAACTTATAGAAACGGAAGGTTTTATCACATATCAATCAAGCTTGTATCAGACCGTCTGTTGTTAGGTTTGGGATAGTGACAATTACTACAATTGCCCTCTCTATAAAATTTCCCAAGGAAGGATTACAACCGAATACCAATGCCATTTTAAAATTCTACGAGGAGAATTAGTGTGGTTCAGAACAATTCGTGCATGCATGGCCCTGCATTAAGTGCATTAATATTAAATATCGTTAAAACCTCATCAAATATGCATAAAAATATTGATGTAAAGTAATTGTCCAGATTGCAACAATCCAGAACACTTCATTTAATTTGTCCAATCAATATAAGTGTGCAATTGCATGGATAGATTCCTCTATTATGCAAGTCAAAGTTCACAATCTCCGTGGTTTGCAAAGTTCTCCATGATCTGCAAGTGCTGCACCATGCATTGCAGTTCCAAGATTTTCTACCAAAGCATACCAAGTGTGCTAGCACTCATCCAACTGGGGATGGAAATGAATCGAACTGAGCTGAGCACCAGAATGTTCAGGCTTAGCTTATTCAAGCTTGGATCATCCAATTTTTGCCTAATCTTGGGCTCGACTTGGCTCATCAAACAACCGAGCTTGAGCTTATATTCGAGCTTAAATTCGAGTTCAAGCTCATGTCCATGATCCAACTCATTTATACATACGTATATATATGTATATATATAGTATTAGATACATGCATAAGTAGACAATTATATGTACATATGCAACATGTAACACATACAAAATATATATTAGATATTAAATATATGTTCACAAGCATAACAAACCATTGTTCAGACTCGGCGAGTTTATCAAATGAACTTCCAAATAGACTTGAGCTACTGACTCAATTTCATTAACAATCAAAACATTTTTGTTTAATTTCACATGGAAACTCTATAAAAAACATATGGAACACACATATTCTACACTAAATGACTCATCATTAAAAAACTCATATTTTGGAGCAAGCTTGAAGGTCAATGAAGACTACAATTTTTGCAATCAAACTAGAGAGAGACATTCATAAGTTCTCCTAATAACAAGAAGGAGAAGGAGAAGATATTCGGCACCTTTGGGTAATAAAGACTGGTTGTCATTCCATTCGGTAATCCATCCAGCTTAACTGTCAAAGTGTTCTGTTGAGCAGAGATCTAGTGACCCATATAAACTCCTTAAATGACTTAGGAGCTGCAATCATATCACAAACCCTTTCAGCCACTAATCAAAAATAAAATAAGGTAAATAAGTCTTTTTCACATAAAAACACACTTATCAAATTAGTCCTTCATAATCATTAAAACCATGTTGCGACAAATTAGATGCCGATATGCCAGCTGACTTGGCAAGTTTTACTAGTCTAGATGGGCAATAAAACCCAAAATTCAATGACATATAAATGGAACTGATTATGTTAAAAAAGAACCCACTGATGGATCAAAAGAATATTTTCATCACTCATGCCACTCATACCCACTTGCATGTAATAAGGTTTCTGATATTTACATTCATTGGAAATATGAACCACCAGGTAAATTAAACACATTCGGACAAAATTTTAACGAATTCTCCGGTGTGTTCCACGTTTTACCAAATTTTCGGATAAACTTATGAATCAAAGATTCAATTAAACACATTCCGACACGCTCCATTATTCCGTTATCCAGAGTTTACCAAACTTGTACATATATTTATGGTTCATAAAACAATCTAACACTTTCTAAAACGATCATAACGAATTCTTACACGTGTTGCGCGACCCTATTTACACAAATTTATTAATCATTGGTTCAATTAAACACAATCTAACATGATCTTCATGAATTCTTCCACGTGTCAACGTCTTACTAAAAATTTTCATCTAAAATGATCAATAATTTGCCCAGCCATTCATATTCCTGCAGGAATTTAACAAACCCTGCACACATTCATGTTTTACCAAATTTGCACATATATATATCATTCCAAAAAAATACTTTTGCAAAAAAAATCAATCAAAACTACAATTTTTGTATCACCTACTACCCTAATTCAACTCCACTTCCACTCACAGTCGCAACTTAAACAATTCCAAGTTCCTATGCTTAGGTTCATAGGGCAGTAAACCAAAACATACTCAAAACTTTTTTTTTAAAAGGATCACAACATAATCAAGCTCAACAGCCGAAAAAAATACAATTCAATGCAGAATTACAGTTCCAACAAACCATCCCATAACTCATAAGCCATAGCAACATAATCAAATCCATATCTGCATGTCTATGTACACATATAAGCACATGCATAGCACTCAAAATTACCTGAAAGGAAGAAAAAAAACAGGAACAATTTTCTACACTCACAATCAAAGGGTCCTCAAAACTACTGAAATTCACCAGAAAATGAACACAATGATTTGTAACACTAAAAATTTTACTAAATTAACGATTCCGAAGCCATAGAAAAGTAGTTTTGAAAAGTAAATAACACTCATTAAGCCCATGAAAACCCTAACACAACCAGTGATTATACACACACTGATAAGAATGGTGAACTCATATACTTATGTATATATATATAGCTCTTATATTCGTCAGTTACGAACTTACTAGCAGCCAAAATCGAGCTCAATAACACAAAAGTCAACACCCTCATTATTTTTCCACCAGTCACCGGAGGGTAAAACCGAAGCCAACCACTCCGAGTTAGTTCGAAGTGTCCGTTACCGAAGAGTTGCGGAAAGAAGAAGAACAGAAACATGAATTTTAGAGAGAGAAAGCGTCCGTTTTTCTCTCTTTTTTGGAGAGAGAAAGTCTGTGTCATTATATCTACGTGTCTATATTGAGAGGGAAATTAATTATAGGGCCCAATTACATTTTTATCCCCTTAAATTTTCTTAAATTTTTTTGTTTTTATCCTACCAAAATAAAGCATCCCACATAGACTTTTTTTTTGGTTAAGAAAAAAAACATAGATTTTTTATTTCTCAAATATATTCACAATAAGGGTAACTCATACATGAAGATACAATATAATGTGAATAATTTTGAGAGAGGTGTTGGTGACTGTCGAATAAATTTATTAAAGTATGTTATGTTTTATATTATAGATTAACATTTGATTTCTCAAAAAAAAAAAAAATGGTATCTGAATAACTAAGTGGCGGTTATTTTTATCACTCATTCAAAATAAAGCATCTGACATTGAATTTTGATTTTCTTAAATACATTCACAATAACGTTTGATTTCTCAAAAAAAACGGAATAAGGTATCTAGACAATTAAATGATGTTTATTTTTTGATCCATAAAAAGGTTTTGTCGGAGAATCGGTGTCATGGTGTATTATAATAATATTTTACTCACAATTAAATAGTGCACTTTTATTTCTTTAAAAATTACGCAAAATTTTGTATTTGAAACGTGGAATACTAATAGATGGAAAAAATAAAGGCAGTTAACCTTTTGGGATACATTATTATTTACTATAGTCTAAAAAAATATATACTTTTTATCTATTAAGGGGATAAATATATATTTATATATATATATGTATATATTAAAAAATCAGGGGGATAAGGTGCATGTCTAATTATTGGAAAAATATGGTGAGAAGAGTGATGCATGATAATAACGGATAGTAATATACTCATGATGTCATTTATTTGAATTTGGGGGTCATAATGGGGAATAGTTTTTCATGGTATGATATGATGTTGTTATTTGGGTACAATGTAATTATTGTTTTTTTTGTAATAAATTTTACCACCAACTTACTTATTTTATTACCTCATCAATCATCCCATATGTTATTTATAGGCAATTGTTCATTTGTTTATGCTTTAGATTTTTTGCCACAATTACAAATATTTCTCTATTCAAGTAATACATCGTAAATTCGAGTTTAAGAATCAATCTCTTAAATATAAATTAAAGTATTTATCATTTTACATTTTCGGGATTTGATTATTGACACGAGTCTTATACATTGATTGTGACATTTTATTGTTATTCACGAAAAAAAATATATAAGAATGAAGAAGATAAAAGTAAGGGTATGTAGGCTTATAAGAAAAAAAAAAAGAAAATATAAATTGTTTCTATCTACGATCAATATTTTTTTGTGTGTTTCAATTTTATTTTGATTTAACTTTGATTACACTATTTTAACAGGGGATTTATGCAAAATTAGCAAATATGGATTGGCCTTAACGGGCGTAATTCACGTACGTTCCTTTCAATTTCATTTAATTTATGAGTCCTGTGCAAAATGATTTATTTACTCAACTTGGATAATTAGTTACACGAGACGAGACGAGATGATCCATTACAAATAATTAATTGCACCAAATTTTATTGTTTTTTTCTCCATAAAATAGAAAAGACAAAAGATAATTGATGGCTTTCTTCTCATTAATGAGTTACGAAATTTTCCTCACCAACTCTACTAATTTCCATGGAAGCAATCCAATTATCTGTAACTGATGAGAGTTAATAGGATTACAGAAATCTAAGCCAACCTACCCATCTGGGTACAGCCCAGAAAGTCCAAATTAGTTGGGATGCCGCTTGAAAACAATAGGCCCAACAAATTCAGCCCAAATAAGACTAGTTTTTTTTTGTTTTTTTTAGTCAAGCAAATAAGACTAGTTTGAAACACATTTAAATTTGTTTTAAATTTTAAGTCTATAGTTATTTTTTTTTAATACTAAACTGAAATTTCATTCAACTAGAAAAATGATGATTACAATTAGAATATATGAAAGCCTGAAAATTTAGTGTTTAAATGTTCACGTGTGCAGCACGTGAATGTTTGAGTATTTTCTTCGTAATGCTATGTTTGTTGAACTCAAATGCAACACAAATATTAGATATATGCAATTACCCGTGAGTTTTTTTTTTCCTTATAAACCAAATCCATAATTTAGTTATTCGTGGTTTTGATGTGTCCCTTGAATTATCTACATCTATGGATCTATCCCCATTGAACGAATTGGAGTTTGATAATAGGGTTTTTTTGGGTGTGAATATATATTTTTAGACTTATTTGAAATGAAGTGTATAGATACGTGTTTTATTCTATTAAGTTCAATTTTAATAAAATATCTTGTAATTAGGTACAAACTTCAAATGGCATTTGAAATTTTTTTACTTACTTACTCTTCATTAAATTATGCATAATTTATATTCTTTCACTTTCTCTCTCTCCACTATTTTTTCTCCGTCTCTATCTCTTTCCCTCTCTTTTCATTAATCTTTCACTATCTCTCCTCTATGTTCTCTCCATCTCTCTCTATCTCTTATTGATAATATTTGTTTTTAAATATATAAAGATTTGATTTGATTTTTCATCTTTTATCTATTTTCTCTCACTATTACTCTCTTTTGTTATTCTCTCTCTCTTCCTTTTTCTTTATATCAACATTACAATAACACAATTACACTAATTAGTTATACCAATTAGTTACTCGTATGTTTTAATAAACTAATTGTCCTATAATACATCAAACAGTTACATTAAACAATTATATAAAATTATGACACCAACTCAATTTGTTATTCAGTTGTTTACATAAACCAAATAGTTGCACCATTTAGTATTATGACATGGTTACACCAATTATATATATCAAATTTGGTATAATGGTAAATCCTTTTGTGAAATCATAAACTCATTTTGGTGTATATAATTGGTGTAATCATATCGTGATATTAAATGGTGTAACTCTTTGGTTTAAGTTGATGTTATAATTTGGTGTAATTGTTTAGTATAATTGTTTGATTTATTAAAACATATAAGTAATTGTTTGGTGTATTATAAGGTAATTGAGTGTAATAAATTAGTATAATTGTGTTGTTGTAACGTTAATGTAAGGAGAGAGATAAAGAATAAGGACAGAAAGAGTAACAGTGAGAGAAAATAAAGGGAGAGATGATGAGAGAGAAAAAAATAGGGGAGCAAAATGAAAAAATTAAATCAAATCGTTACATATTTGAAAAAAAATATTAGTGGAAGAGAGAGAAAAAAAAATAGAGAATAGATAAAGAGAGTAACGGAGAGATAGATAGATAGAGAGAAAATAGAGAAGAGAGAGTGAGAGAATAATGGAGAGAGAGAGAGTAATGGAGTAATAAATAACATTTTAGTTTTTTTAAAAAAAATACATTTAGAGCCAAATAAGTTTCTTTAATGTAGTTTACTTCAATTAAGCCTAAATTTTTATATCGACTTCCAAATCTCACTTGATAATATCTCATTAGGCCTACCATTGCAATAGAAAATTTTAAATATTTACAATCACTCGTTAACCATACTTATTGACTAGACTACTAAGTCACCAACAAGAATCAAACCTAAGACCTCTAAATTTATTATTGAGCTAAATTATATTAAGAAAACTTATACTTTTTTAAAAAAGACTATTTATTACTCTATTATTCTCTCTCTTCCCTATTTTCTCTCTATCTATCTCTTTCTCTGATATTTTTTTTCAAGTATGTAAATATTTGATTTAATTTTTTTTATCTCTCTCTCACTCTCTCCCTTATTTTCTCTCATTGTTACCCTATTTTTCTTTATTTTCTTTCTTCTCTTACATTAACGTTATAACAACACAATTACACCAATCAATTACACAAATTAATTATAGTTACCCCTATAATACACTAAACAGTTACTCATTTATTCTAACAAATCAAACAATTACACGAAATTAGAACACCAACTCAATTTGTTACTCAGTTGTTTATATAAACCAAAGAGTTACACTATTTAATATTACGTCATAATTACACTAATTATATACACTAAACTATGTTTATCATTACACAAAAGACTTTACCATTATACCAAATTTTGTGTATATAATTGGTGTAATTATGTCGTAGTACTAAATAATGCAACGCTTTGATTTGTGTAAATTACTGAATGATAAATTAGGTTAGTGTCATAATTTTCTATAATTGTTTAGTGTAACTGTTTGATTTATTTAGAATATATAAGTAACTATTTAGTGTATTATAAGACAATTATAACTGATTGATGTAACTGATTAGTGTGAAGAGAGAGAAAATAGGGGAGAGAGATGAAAAATTAAATCAAGTATTTAAATATTTGAAAATAAAATAAATTATCAATGAGAGATAGAGATAGAAAATAGGAGAGAGATATGGAGGGAGAGAGAGAGAGAGATGGAAAGAAAATAGAAAGATGATGAGAGAGTAATGGAGAGAATAAAAATTATACATAATTTAAGGAAGGGTAAGTAAGTAAAAAAATTCAAATGTCATTTAATTTTTGCACCTAATCATAAGATATTTTATTAAAATTAAACTTATTATATTAAAATATTTATCCATACACTTTATCTCAAATAAGCCTAAAAAAATATGTTGATATCCAAAAAACCCCGTAAAATCAACCAATTTCAATCCCTAAACAGGCCCAATATAAGTGTGGGTAGATGGAGGTACTTGCTCACCAAACCAACCCTTTCAGGGCATGATAAACAGCCCAGTCGTTTGTTTAAGAAAATATCCGGACCAATTAGCTGATTCTGTAGGAGTCCAACCCAATTAATTGAGCCCAATACATGATCATCCAAGGGGAACTTGCACACCAAAGAGTTTTCAAGGCCGAATTGGCAAATTCATCCAAACAGCATTTGCATCTTTATATGGACTGATGCACTAACAAGTTGGATTTTGTTGCTTTTGAGTTCGAGTCTTCATAATTATGACACTTTAATGTCTAGAGCACGCAGTGGAACTTCAGCTTCTACCCTAATATAAGAGCAGTGTTATCAGAATCGGACCGGACAGTCGGACAAGTCTAACCGTGAATCGGAGCCTTAGCCAGTCCGATTATTTAATCGGACCGCATAAGAAAGAGAACCGACTAAAAACCGAAAAATCGACCGTTTTTATAAAAAACTGCCAATTTTTATAAAAAGCTATGAACCGACGGTTTTTATAAAACCAGATAGTTTGATAAAAAATGACTTAAATCTCATTTATTTGGGCCATTTCTTTTGCCCTAAATCGCAGAAGCACCACTCCACTTCCAAGTGACCAACGAGCCCTTTACCTCCTCTCTCTTCTCAAATTACAAAAACTCATTAGAGAGTTTCACGCGGGGATTTGCTTAAGGTGGCTCACTGTTCAGGCGACCATCGATTTCTGCTCCAACGAAATCGATCGATTTCTTCTCCTCATCACCATCTGTGTTGCTCACTCTTCAAGCGGCACTCAGACGACCATCGATTCCTGTTCTAACGACCACCACTTCCAGGCGATTGTGACCAAGGCTCTAGCCACTACCAAGCGATTGAGACCAAGGCTCCAGCGACCACCACTAGGCGACTGCGATCACCAGCCACTCTGATCTCCGACCATCGAACTCAGATAAGATTTTCTTGTTTTACATTTTTTTTTTTGCAGTTTCATTGAATCTACATCAGTCTTTCAAGTTCTTCCATTTCTTGATGAATCTTGATATGGATATTTGTTGCTACTTTCATTCCCTTTGCGGATTGGTATTTTGCAATCTATTTATCTAGGGTGTTCTAATTAGACCTCAATTTTTTGGAAATTGGGGTTGAGGAGCTGGGGAATTTGGAGGATGTTAGGCTCGGGTATGAATTTGATTACCAGAGTGATTGAATTTGGGAATTTGGAGGTTGTTAGGCTCGGGTATGAATTTGATTACCACAGTGATTGGATTTTGTTATGTGTTTGGAGCTTCAAAGTTCATCTTTGATATTTGTCACAAGTTCTTTTACTTAACTTCATTAATTTTATAACAAATTGTATGCATTTTAGACATATTTTATATTTTTTAGTTAAATTATTATGTTTTTATAATTATTATATATATATTTTTTATTTTTTTATTATATGGCCGGTCTGATGAATGATTTACTGGTTGAACCAGTGAACTATTGATCCAGTCCTCTAGTCGGTTCGATGACCGTTCCGATTCTAATAACACTGCATAAGAGTGATGAGATCTTCTGTATAGATAATTGTATGATGTTAAAGAATAATATCCTTTAACGGATATATAGATTGATTTATTTACATAATTATTTTAAGTTCACGCCCACGCATACATATATGTATATAGCTGGGCTGCAAGACGCCTTTATGTGGGTTGCATAAAAGGTGAGAAAGTGACATAAAGTCATTCATTAACAAATACAAGTAGATAAGTGCATTTAAGTGTTTCTCATCGGTAACAATCCATCGTTTTCATTAGGGTGGCAATTTTAAATATTGTGTATCAATCCGACACAAATGATGGGTCACATGTTTTCTCGTAATGAATTTTATTATGATACGATTGAATATGACCAATTATATCAACCCTAATTCAGATTGAGGGTGTTTTCTGTTGGTTCATAAAGAAAGTGTCAGTTTAACAACTATGTTGATATGATTTAGAATTCGAGAACAATTATTTTATGCAAATAATGCTAAAAATAAAGGCTCTGTATCTAGAAAAATATTATGCAATCTAAATTTGTATCCCAAATAAAGAGGGACTATTAACTGAGTGAGTCTCGTCAATTTTTTTAAATGAGACATACTGATCCAATTGTCCTCCTTCATTTGAGATGCAAATTTGAGTTACATAACATTACTCTTATTCTTTTTTTTGTTATCACAACATTGCTCTTGTATTTAATAGCTTATTTTGAGTACTCTCAATTAATGAAAACTAGACTAGATAATAACCCTTTCTATCTATGGTTTCATATGCACATTAATTGCATTTGGTGTAACAATATTTATAAGCACTAATTTATAGGTATAAGTTGTTTAATGGTCTCAATCTCCAAGAATATTAAGAGTCAACTCTCACCAACAAACATATACATTGTTTTTTTTTTTTCCAAAGTTATTTTGGGCTTTGTTTAATTCGGATTCGAACCGGGTAGGATCACAAAGGCGACAAAGCTCTCCCTACCAAACACAGCTGCGTTCTGAAGACTCGAACTTGAAATATTGGTTAAATTAGAACAGTCCCTTACCAACTGATCTAACGCTCGATGGTGTCATATACATTGTTGTCTTTCTTTATGTTGTTATTTTTTACTTTTTTTTTTATTATAAGGTGTTTATATTTGCGCCAATTACTCCATTAAACTCAACGACTATCCTTTATATTGTTGACAAAGCCTACATGTAAGATTATTTCGAATTTAAATATGTATTATGATCGGGCAATATTCTAGGATTTGATTAGAGACTCAATTAGAGACCTAATTTAAGACAGTTATTAAATTAAGTGCAAAAATGAAACTCATTTTTAATCGAATACTTATAATTGATTAAGTCTTAAGATTAACTCCATATATCAAGTCTAAACAGCATTTTCCATTATGATTTTGTATGAAAGAAAGTGAGTCACTTCAAAGAGGCACCAAGAAAATGCCTCTAATTTCCTAAATTCAATGGGTGTCATATGCTACATGAAAGTTTTGGACCTTGGTATTGGAACTTCGCCCACCTAGATTAGTCTCAAACAAAATAATTAGTTCAATATTATTTGAAAAATCTTATCGGGACATAATTTAGGGATTTAATTGAATGTAGTCATTAGATTGAAAGCGGATTTTATCTAACTTTAGAACTTACAATTAATTCAACAATTAATCCCCAAATTAAATCTTTATAGCACTGCTTGTATTATTTTCTAAAACAAAATGACTTCCTTGACTTTGTAGTTTGTTCCACTCTGAAAGTGAGTTATCAACCACTAATGCACCTTCTTTGTAGAACCCTCTTAATTGCTTAATTTTTTGGTCTCAAGACCAAGACACTAGTTATGTATGCTCATAATCAATCACAAATCAAAGTGCACATTGACTAAATGGGGATTGTACTTAAAATTTTAACATATGACCATTTAATGCGTTATCGAAAATAACCTGTATTTCAAGAACTTACGCTATCAAGAACTTACGCTCATAATCAATCACAAAACCTCATTATAAAATTTAACTAGCATTTTTACATCACAAAAGTGAAAAGAACATACTTTAGTTGACTTTTAATTAATGTTAGAAAGTAAAAAGGTCTCATTTATCTTTGTCACTTTAGACTCCGAAATGTCTAGGGTTGCTTCTAGAGCTAGACCATGAGAAATTTATCCCTCACGAATACTTTAGTTTCAGCCTGAATAACTTACTTTTGATCGGATTGGGGAGGAGATTAGTCAAGATACAAGTGAATTGGTTCGAACACCTTTGACCATTGAACCAAAAAAGAAGAAATTTATCCTATTTTTATACTTTAGCTTGTTGTTTTTAATATTTGCATATTCTGTAAAATTTCGCATTTTATATATATATAGATGCTGTTCTCCAATAAGACAATGGAAAAAAAAAAAGAAAAAAAGAAAATGTTACATGTAAAATATAGTCATTATTGTCACCTTCAAGCTCTATCTTCATCTGGGACATAGGTAAAACCGTTTAAAAATTGCAGTATATGGATTAGGCAACAGTGACTCTATCACATATAGTTATAATATGCATTGTATTGATCATAAGCAAACCTTAAGCAATCCCATTGACCATTTCAAACTGTCCATGGCAGTTACCGTTACTGAGGCTCTCCTTATCACCCATGTTACTTCCTTTGCCGATTTTAGCCAATATGGTGGACAAGTCTCTAGGGTGCACATTTACCTTAAGCCCATACTTCATGAACAATGTCAATGACATCTTTTGCTCCACTAGGTGGCCCGGCACCACCGTGAGCCGGTGGCGGAGTAACACTGCCGCCGCTATCGACTTCATTTGCAAGTAAGCTAAGTCCTTACCCAAACAAATCCGTGGACCGGCATTGAACGACACAAATTTGAATGAATCTTGAAGATCAAATTTTTTGCCATCTTTTGATAACCATCTTTCGGGCTTAAACTCCAGACAATCTTCACCCCAAATGTACTTCATTCGACCGGTCGAATATATCGAATAGGTGATGCTTGAGCCCGCCGGTACAAATGTACCATCCGGCAATACGTCGTCGGTGATGACATGCTTTGAGTCTTCTGGCACCGATGGATATAACCTAAGGGCCTCCGATAATGCTGCCTTAAGGTATATCAATCGGTCAATTTCTTCAAACACTAACGGATCATCAAGCCACTTAGAGGTGTCGTCGCCACGTGTCTCCATCAGAATGGTGCATATTTCTATCAAGATTTTCTCTTCCACTCTTGGGTTTTTAGTGACCAACCAGAAAAACCAGCTCAACGCAACTGATGAAGTGTCACGTCCAGCTAAAATGAAATTGAGTGCCACCTGTTGCAAGAACGTGTCCGAGTAGGACTCTTTTTTCTTCATGAATCTAGAGAGCAAATCATCATGTGCGGTCCCGCCGTTCTGTTGACTCTGCAACTCGAGCTTACGTGTATTGATGACATTTGTCATATAATCGTCCACGTGTTTCATGCTTGTGCTCAAGCTGACCTCCATTCCAAGCCGAAGCCATTTTTTCAGCTTCCAAATAAACTCTGGCAAAATAAAACGTTGCAATGTGGCTTCGGTGGCTCGGTCAAAAGCCGAGGCAAAGCTATTCTCAGGGAGCCCAGCAGAGAGAGTCTGTGGATCTTTACCAAAAGCCAAGCCGCAAATGTTATCGAAAGTGAGCCGAAGCAAGAGGTCTTGAATATCAACCGGCTTGGCTTCCAATTGAGCCGTTTTGAGAATCGGACAGAACCTGTTCTTGATGGCTCGGCTCACCCACCTCGCCATGGCTTGTCTAAGCGTCCGGGTGGTGAATTCCAGTGCGGCAGTCTTTCTTTGAAACAGCCACGTGTCACCATCAGAATTGAAGATCCCCTCACCAAGCAGATCATGGAACACAGCTTGCCAGGTGGGACCCTTCGGATAATTATCAAACCTTAACTTCAATATGTGTTCAAGGTTCTTGGGATCGCACGTGACAGTCACGAGACCTTGCTTTCGGGCTAAAAATGGAATTGCACATATGCAAGTCTGGTACGTGCCGCCACACGCTTGAAGGTTTGCGGCGATCCAGTCATGCATGCGATTTGCGTTCTTGATTAGGCCCGGCATGCTACCCAATAAGGGCCAGACACGTGGACCCTTTGAACCGCTCAAAGACCTCGTGATGGTTTTAAACCATAGTATATAAGCCACGACAAACGATAAGAGCATTATGGCAGTAGATATGTCCATCTGATCTGTAGGTCCCACTTAAGTAAAACCAGTTGTAAAGTGATCTAAATGCACACGAAACACCGTAAAGCTGCCTTCCTTTCTAATGACTCACTGAATATCAGGTGGCAGAGATAGAAAAACAAAACCAGAATGCAGAATGTGATGCTTACCAGTAAATATAGCCGTTGAAGCTGTGAATTTTGAACTTGAGACTCTGAAAAGGGGTTTAAGAATGAAATCCCAGACCAGAAATATCAGTGAGATTCATGGTGTATATGTATGTTGTTGCACAGAAATCTAAGAATTCAACAATGTGAGAGGAAACACAAAGGAAAATGGAAGAAAAAGTAGTTGCAGAGAGAGAGAGAGAGAGGGGGGGGGGGCTGATAATAACCGAGATGATAAGGGAACAGCGATTTATAGACGAAAATCAAAAGAGTGACAATAAATTGGTGGGCCGAACTGTAGTTGAAATTCGGTATAGAGACATATTTCTCGCTCCAAAAGTTGTCTCTTTCTCAATCTCTATCTCTACCTCTCTCTTCTACAGACTACACTAAGCAGCTTTAAAGAACCGCCATTAAATGCTACCAGAGGTCGTTGGATAGCAAATTAGACAACCCATTAACAGCCACACCCCCACACACACACACCCATTCCAATCTGTAAAGTATAACCCACTTTGACACTAAACCCACATCCAGTCTTCTCCCTCGCCCCCTCTCTCTCACTCACTCTATACATGTGTACATGACTATGATTATGTTTCTCTCTCTGGAGGTGCTCACCTAATTTGGCAGGAAGGAGCTCCAAACTTAAAGTGAAGCATTGAATGAAGAGGACAGAAAGGGAGGAGGTGCAAGTAAATGAGATTAGTTGAGAAAATTATAGACGAAACTACAACTGGGTTAGTGGGTTATCAGGTGAGAAGAGAGAAAACCGGTCATAGATATCGGTCTACTCCGTTTTGTTGTCATATGGCCGGTTGGGGGTTCGGTGAGCAACCTCCCAACGCTTAACTGCTAGCAATCCGCCGACGTTGTCGTTTTAAACAAAGTACCTTCATTGTCTCAAGCCTTCGCAAGCAAATCCCATCAAAGGGTTTACACGTATATTTTTTAACACTAATGTTATTAGAACATAATTTAAAGGACATAATGAATTGTTACCGGTGAAATAATAATATAATATATTTAATAATAAGTTTTATCGTAACATTAGGTCATAACCTCATCCTCCTCAATCGGTGCAATTTTAGAGACAAATACCAAAGAATAACACACTGGTGGCATATTCGTACCAAACTTTATGCCTTTCATGGTGGAAGTATTTTATCCTTTTGTTTTGAAGTTGGTCCAATATAGGTCAACAAATTCCAAAACTACGAATATATCATTTGATGGGTATGACTGTTACTGCAGATTCTGGGATTAGGTATGTACGATGTAATGCTGATGTTTGATGTAGGACGTCTACAATACTAAAAAAAAAAAACTCGGAATCATATTGTTATTATAAATTTTGTTATTAATTTTTATAATTTAATTTAAGGGTCATTTATAATTTTAGAGGTCATATTCTAATTTTTTTGGTCTAACTTACAATTTTTGTGGATCAATTATAATTTTTGAGGTTATTTTTTATCGATCCTAAATATTTTATGATCGATCCCAAATGACCCACAAAAATTATAATTTGAACTATAAAAGTTGTAATATGACCTCAAAAATTATACATTTATTTTGTCTTAAACAAACTTAAAAACTTAGGTCCCGTTTGGTAACGTTTCTGTTTTTCGTTTTTGAAAAACGAAAAACAGAAACCAAAAACGACTTTTTTTGGTTTTTGAAAATCGCCCCCTGTTTATCAAACGATGACAGAAACGAAAAACATAAACGGTTACCAAACGAGTTTTTTTTTCTCGTTTTTTCTAAATATCAAAATAAAAACGAAAAACGAAAAATTTAAACGTTACCAAACGGGGCCTTATATTTTAAACCACAAAACTAGTAAATTTTGAGGGTACAATACCAATTTTTTTTGTGCCATACCATACTATTGTCCTTGGTTCAATGATTTTGCCACACATCCATGTGAGGATTTATGGGCGTGTTTGTTTTGTGTTTTGAAAACAGTTTTTTGTTCTCAAAATATAAATTTTTTTGAGATGTTGTTTAGACAAGAATTTTTTAAAATAATTTTTTTAAAAAAGTGGGAATTGAAAACAAAAATTAGAGAATATCATTTAGATTCTTTTAAGTTTTCAAGTCAAAAATAAGAAACAAGGGAAACACCCTCACTCTTTAATAAGGTCTTCCCTTCGAATCCTCTTAACAGCAAAATTAATCCAAGTATATAGACTTTTTTTTTACCTTCGTCTCTACCTGTCTCTCTCTCTCTCTCTCACACACACACACAGGTAGAAGCCGAAAAATGAACACACACACAACCTGTCAGGCAGAAGTAGCAAAACGAACACACACATACAACCAGCATTTTCTTCGGCGAAGGGTCTTCTCTGGCGATTGGTCTTCTCTGAAGCAACCAAAGCTCTCCCTTCTCTGATGAAACCAAAGCTCTCCGACAACACATTTTAGTGTCTTCCCCTTTTTCACACACACACACAACGCAGATCTGGGTTACTTCAGGGTCTTCTTAGGGAACTGAATCTTCTCTGGCAACTAGGTCTTCTTCGACAACTGTATATTCATCTTGTTCATCGTATACCAGAGGTTGGGTTCATCAAATATGTGCTACTCTCTCAATCTGTTCATGTTATGGATCTGGATTGACAAATTTATTCATGTTATGGATCTCGGTGGTGGTTGTGGGTTTTGGGTGGTTGTTGATTTCAGTGGTTTGGGTGGTGGTCTTGATGCACAGTGAAAAAGAGAGACATAGAGATGAAGAAAGATGAGAATTATGAATTATTGTTCAAACAAATTTTATAATTTTTGTTCTTTAAAACTATTTTCAAAAGTATATAATCAAACAGGTTTTGCAATTTAAAAATTTGAAAAAACACATTCTTAAAACTCTTCTAAAAAATAATTTTCATATACTGTTTTTTAATATGCCAACCAAATAGGCCCTATATTCTCTCCAATATATCTTTTAGTTTTTTTAAAATCATATATAGACTTGATCATAGTAAATCTTCCTCGAATGTCTATAATGACATGAAATATCAAGGAAAAAAAACATACCAAGAGGTCCAAATCCTATTGCTACCCAATATCATTAATTAGCCAATCCGACTTTTGGTACTTCTCAGAGTTGAATCGCAGCAAAAAGGGCACATGGATATACTTAATAGTATTAAGTGTAAAGTGAAGAAATTTGAGGTGTATCAACAGGGTAAACATTTAATAAGTCAAAAATCCGTTGGGATAGTCTAATGGTGTGAAATTAATTTGAGGTGAATCGTATAAGTTTGGACGCTTGGGTTCGATTTTTTCTGGTGACTCTTAGATTCAATCGTTTAATCGATGATTACAAATATTTTGAATTTAATATAGAAAGATGGGTCCAATGTAATATTGTTGTGATCTCTTAAATACAGTCCACATTTAATTTTTGTTTTTATTATAATGTCTGTACAACACATGATATAGAGAGAAGCCACGACACTGACAATCGGCCACCACATCGGATAAGATTTTGGTTGATTAGAATCGTCATATACATATTAGCGTTACATTAGTTGGTCAAATTTGTTGACATATACACATTTATACATGGTCCATCCATGAGTGAGCATTTAAGCGTGGCATGTGCCAAACCTTCTCCTACAACTCTTGTGGACCAATGCCAAGTTTCCCTTGCTTGTGTTGCAATCAGATATGATAAGTGTTTGGGTCTCACCAAAATTGAATACAAAATGGTTTCGTGTGAAGTCCCAACAACTAGCTCAAGTAGTAGTACGAAAGAGTTGCAAATTGAGACATGTTAAGTTTGAATTTGGATAATCATTGGAGCCAAGCAATGAAGGATAAGCTCCAAAGGGTAGTTTAACTCGTTAATTTTTTTTTTTCAACTGTTAGGAGTGTTTAGGTCAGATTATGTGTACCTCTATTAATTCACACTCCGGTCCGATCAAAGACAAACAATTTACACCGAAACTAAAGTATTCATAAGTAATTAAATTTTTCATGATCTGATCACAAAAAATTATAAAAATTCTAACTTAACGAGAGTATCTTGCACCTTGCGTACACTTTTACGTGCACAACACATGATTGTGTTTGATACCTATTTCTCCTTTTGACATGGGATCAACCACAAGTAAACCTCGACTATCTTCCCCGAGAATGGTATGAGAATTGGTAGTTAACAATCTTGGTTGAACTCTCTAATTGATAACGTATCGTTATTGATGATGACTCTTAAAAAGAAATTTTTGGAATTGAGTCACGATATCACAAAGACCGCCCTACCCCCAAACCTTGCTTTTTAAGTATCATGACTACATAAACCATTTTCTACAGACATGCCTTGTGGGGTTTGAGCACTTGATCATGGTTGATAAAAAGTCAAGTACTGTTGAAAAGTGGTGTATAAACCGTGTGGACATGATCATCCCAACTTTGGTATTAGACATTGCAATTTTTACACAAGTAGCTGAAGATTTCATTTTTCCTAAGGAGGGTTAGATCCTTTTATGGGTCTCTTAAGAGATTCAGCATGGCCCATGTTCCCATTCGAAAATGGGAAATCTGCAGATGCATAGCTTCAGGTACTGAATTCCATTCCTGGAAATCACAATTCCGGCCAAATATTAGTTTGTGAAAAATCAACAAAATGCGATCCTATTTAATTTGCATTTTAGAAACTGTTTTCTATTTTCGGAAACAGTTTATGAAAGAAAAAAAAGTTTGACCGGTTGTTTTTGGAAAACTAGGTAGATTTAGATAACAAATTATAATTGTTTTGTGTGTTTTTATAAACAACATTTCCAAAATTTTAAAAAATACCACCACCACCATCACAACCATCACACCCCCACCACACTTCCACCAACACCACCACGTCCACCACACTTCCACTACCACTAAATTTATGTTTTCATTGTTTTATATATAACTGTTCAAACAAGTTTTATTATTTTTTATTTCGTAAAACTGTTTTTAAAATCATATAGCAAAAGAAGTTTTACGACACAAAAAAACGCCAAAAACAGTTTTTTAAAACTCTTTTTAAAAATAGTTTTTAAATATTATTTTTTTAAACGAAAACTAAATAAGGAAGACACTAATTTCTCGTTCCATACCCTATGATACCAATATGTCATACCAATTTGATATGCCGCTTCTCTAAAAGCCAAAACTTCAATTTGGGAGCTAGACTTATTGGGGTAGGTAGGTGTAGGTCCTTCACACTTAGGAACATTGGGATGGCGACCACTTACCTCGCGCCCACCTAATTTTTCGGCTTGGCTTCGTCCTAGAAGTAACATAGAAGATCTATGGCATGCACAAAGAACAGCAATTAGCATTGCAGGCAGAAAATCCAAATATAACCCCAATTGGAGTTCTAGAAAATCCAGAGCATGTTTGGTTTGATTTTTAAAAACTGTTTTTTTGTTCTCAAAACTCTAAAAACAATGGAAATTCATTTGGCTAACATTTTTGTTTTCAAATTTTTGGAAAAAAAAAATGAGAATTGAAGCAAAAAAATAGAAAACAATACAAAGTTGTTTTCGGGTGTTTTGGAGGAAAAAAACAAAACACGGGACGGGGAACATATTGGCTCATTAAAGAGGTATTACATTCGAACCTTCTTAGCAGAAAATAAGATCTTCCTATAAAAGGTTTTTTATTTTTGCACGTGTCTCTCTTTATTTTCTCTCTCTCTCTCTCTCTCTCTTCTCTGATATGGGTTTCAAATCTAGGTTTCAGATATTGGTTTGTCTTCTTCGGTAACTGGGATTACTTCGGCAAAGCTCCAACTACGCTGTTAAATCAATGACTAGTTTTTTTTTTAATTTTATTTTATCAAGTTTAATATATTAAAATAATTTCATATGAAACTATTTATCCAATCAGGTTTTACTATTTTTTATTTTATAAAATTATTTTTGAAATCATCTAATAAAATAAGTTATTCGTCTCAAAAATACTTTTCTAGAACTCTTTTAAAAAATTATTTTTAAATATTATTTTTAGAGACGCAAACCAAACGGCCCCAATTATATTTTCACTTGAGGGTGAGACTGATCTAGGAGCATTATGACCCAACTCAACATAAACACCACCTAATACGTAGGAAACACATACACTGGTAAAACCCGACTTCTCATCATTCATCAATCAGTTAAAATGTGAATCCCCGCACCAAACTCTGACAAACGAATCACAATCTCCGAAGAGACACTCAATTAGCAAGGCAATGCGTCTCTCAATTAGCAAGGCAATACCCATCAAGTTACGCGACTATCATATCAATCTATGGAAAATTGAACTCACCATGAAATAAAGTAAGATTTTCTAAATGGTCTTACTTACAGCAACACCAAATAATCCAATTGGAAGAACAATTCATATTACCCCAACATTTTTTTGTGGTAAATCCTATGAAATGTCTTATTTTACAAAGTTTATGACGCAGGCAGTGCAATCTCTTCCTCTGAATTGTAGTGTATGATTTCTCTATCTGTTCCAATGTGTTCATATCGAGCAACTAATGGCATACAGATACATGATCTTAGCCAAAAGGCTGAGACAGGTATGCAAACAGACACCACTTGTTGCATTTGGCTGTGGTCATCATACATACGAGTACCAGGCAATTCAAGATCCTCACACTAATAAAACCCTACGGATATCATTCCAAAAAGCAAAAAATCATCAGCAATTCATGATCTTAAAAACTCACTTCATAGGTTACGAAAAAAGAAAAAAATCAATAGCAGTGAAAGGGAAATATGAAAGAACAATAATTCATGATCTTCATTGATCTCATGTTAACTTAAAACATCGGCAAAAGGACTAGATAAGATACAATTTATATGATGAAGTCATTTACAAATAAATCAAAGTCAAGGAAACTATCAACAGTAAAACCGAGTTCTATCAGGATATATAACTTCATACATAGCAAATCCTAACTAAAAGCTTTTGAGATCAAACTCCCCTTACTGAACTTTGCCAAACCTCAACAAATTGTTGATCCTTCCTTGTCACGAACATTTTGTTCCCTCCAAATCCTAAGTGGGTTATCCTGTTACCTCCCATATCCTTTGCTCTCCCCATCAAGCTCTTTCTAAAGATCCTATCTTCTAACCTACCTTCAACCTTGCTTGACGCACCTATGAGAACCTCTGACCACAACTCTAAATCTCCTCCTTTGCTGCAAAACACTTGACTTCCATGGCTTTCAATCTTACATCCAAAACCCTCCTTCTTCCCATTTATCACCTTTCTTTTATCACCAAGGCAAACCCACGAGTTTTCAGCACCAATATTCCTCAAATCAGCGAAGAACAACTCACCCGAATTCAAACCAACCTTGAATATTGCTGAAAGACTATCTGAAACAGCAACATCAGAAAAGCAATCAACTTTTTCCTTCAGTTCCCAAACTACATTTCCAGACCTTATATCCCAAAATTTTATATTCCCCAATACTCCAGATGGTCCACTATGAGACCCAGAAGCCATTAACAAATTGTGACTCGAAACCCAATTCAATTTTGTAGCTGGAATGGCAGAACAAAGATCAGCACCAAAAATTTCATTATGACCAATCTCAGTAACCTGGCGAAAACTATCCTGAAGATCATAAACCAAAATTGAATTCGAATTTCTCCGACCCGACTCAAAACTAGTGAACAAAAACTCAGAATTTGATCCAATTGCCTGTACTGTTGAACTAGACCTAGTCACATTCTCCCAGTTCAACGTCTCCCTAACAAAACCGTTGTCAAGATCAATAATCTGTAACCCTGAAAAGTCTCTGGCACCAGCAGCCACTATGTTCGGCGATATGGCTGATAGTGAATCAACAGCAGTGAATTGGGTCAAAATGGTGGATTTTCTTTGCAATGACCAATCAAAAGATGTGATTTTGCAACCGTGGGCAACATGAACTGACCCCAACAGTGTGGTTGAGATCGCCGAGGGCGAGTCCCGGCCAGTTAACGGCAAAATCAATGATTTTTCAATGTTAAAAGCTTCGAATTGAGATGGGTTTGATAGAGAATTTACAAGGAGGCTTTCAATTCCATAGAATTGGGCTTCAAATATTAGGTCTTGAAGATCGAACGCTTTTGCTTTTGAAGGAAGGTGACCAGTTCTGAGGAGAGAGAGAAGGATAGAGAACAATTCAGGGTCTCTGTCAATGAATGGTACATACAGATCAGAATTTGAAACCCCAGAAAAGAGGGATTTGGAGCCGGCTAGGGTTAGGGTTTGTTTGGTGGTTTGAAAGAGCTGACCACCCACATCGATTTTGACTACGCCAGAGTTTGGGTCTGGTTTGTTCAAGTGAAACCCATTTGAAACAGGCCTTGATTCTGCAAAAGATGGCATTTTTAAGCTCTCCAAAGGCCCAATTTTTTGCATTAACAACACAGAATTACAGACTGATCTTCCACAAACACCCTAAAAAGACATTAGAAGAAAGAAATTTGAAAACCCAAAATTTGTATTCCTAGAAGGACTCGAATCTGGAGCATGATCAAGACAGAAACAAAGGGGAAAGAAATCCAGAAATTCAAGTTAAGAAGCAGTAGAGGAAGAATACATAAAAAACAATTATTCGTAAGGCCACAGAAGATTGGTGGTGGCGTATGGTGGAGGTAGACGACTGGACGGAGAGAGGACTGGTTTTAAAGGGATGAGAGCGTGCAAGGTTGTTGAGAGGGTGTGGCTTCCTTGAAGGTCAAAGTGGCGTTTGTGGTCAATAAGGTTGGTCTGCATGGGTCGCTCTAGCAGTCCAAGCTGGACCAGGTTTTTGGTTGGATGCTACACATGTTGACCTAGAGGAAGAGGAAATATTGAATATAACGGTGATATTATTGATGATATGATATTATTAATTAATAATAAAATTTTAAATAAAAAAAATATTTTTTACTTTGACTTACATGGTAAGAGTGTAAAAAGTTATGCGCTTATATGACAGAGTAGTTATTAATTTTTGTGGGGTCCATATACTTATTTATTTTAATATTATTAGATAGTAATATCATATCACTTTTCCACGCGTTGTAATTAATATTTTCTCTTAGAGTAGGCTCCTATCTTTCCAATCCTTATTGGTATTTTAACTCAAATTCAAATTAAATTTAAATAAAAAAAAATTTTAGTTTTTATTAAAAACTTATCAAATGAAAAGAGATTCAATTTTTTTATTCAAATCAAAAGATACTCAAATATTTAATGGATAAGTTTTAACCAAAATCCGTTATATTTTACTCAATTTAAATTCGAGTTTATTCATTAGAATTTTTTATACTAAATTAAAATTTTTATTCAAATTTGAGTAATTATAAGTATTTTAGGTCATTTATAGCTTTTTAATTTTTTTTAAAACTATATTGATATGTTTGTTGCAACATACTCAATTTAACTCAAACTGAAAGTTTGAATAAACTAAAGAACTATTTTAGAAATATATAAGATATCTTTTTATTGTTTTAAATTGAGCTGGAAAAAAACATGACTGTGTTCGAATGATGGACTGACTTACACCTGAAAATTGGAAACTCCAATTGTGACAAATGAACAGCTCTTGGACTTGATAAAATTAGGTAACCGGCCTAATTGTCTGAACGTGGTGACTGTTGGCTGATAAAGGCGTGTTTGCCATATGCTACTGCTCTGTTTTAAGTTTATTTTATGTTTGTCATAATCATCTTTGTGCAAGTCTATGCAAGAAATTAATATAGAAAATAATGAAATATAGGAATTCCAATAAATTTAGATGGTCAACCGAGGTAAGACACGAACAAAATTAATTCTGGATATGTCCAAACAACTCTCTAGTCAATATATATATCTCGCTTGGACGATAGAGATGTCGTAACTGTGAGAACATTATAATATACAAGTAACTATCAAATAAAATAGTGATATCGGGTCATCGTGTATTATATCAAACCAACAACACAAAATGAACCCCACATAATCTACTACCCCCCCCCCCCTCTTTCTTCTCCAAAAAAAACCACCACCACCACCACCAATTGGCTTCCTTTTATCCTGGACTAGAACAACACAAATTCTTCAGGCCAGGGTGGGGAACAACCACCTTACCTCAAATAGTATAACAAGTCATCTAAAAGATCAGCAGTCCAACAGCATCATTGTTACCACTGTCCTATTTATTATCCTATTACATACTAAGGAAAGGCAATGGTAATACTTAAGATGGTGGTAGTTTATAAGTTTTGGGAATAAGCAACAATTGTCTCAAAAAAGCAGACTTCATGTATGGGTCAGTTCTGCAAACACTCTCTTCACCCAAAACCAACTAACCTGTACAGTTTGGTTTCACAATCTCTGACACAGTCGTTGATGGCTGGGTTCGGACTTCCGAACATTCAAGCGAGCCCACAATATCTCTTCATGCTGCGTGAAAGCACCAGTGGGATACATAGCAGTTAGCTGACCCCGGGCTGCAACATCGGGAAGAAGGACCAGTTCTTAGATGGCACACCCTCCTGTCCAAGAACCTTCTCATTTGCCCACCAGTCCGGGCCAATATTAGTAGGCTTATCAGAGTTTCCACCATCCACGTTGTCAAAATTGAATTCTTTGACAGACCCAAGAGTGAGTGACCGATGTTTTCTCTGTCGCTGTCCATCCTCCCCGTCTGTAGAAGCTTTCTCTGATGCGTCGTCTGATGTTTCTCCAGCACGATATTCTTGACCATTTGCCATGCCACTCAAATTTTCAACTCCTTTAGCAACATGTTCTGCATTCTCCAGAGATGCTGACACAGCCATAGGCAACGCTGCCGCCTTCTTTTCCACGCATCTGACTACATCTTCGGAAGTTATCTCAAATGAAACTCTATGATCAATTATAGTTTCATCATTTCGCAATCCGTTGAATGAATTTCCGAGTGGAGCAACATCAGAATTCTGACGATCCAGAAGGAAACTATCATGAGATGCAGGTCCAACAGCATCTGGGGTCAAAGTACCCGATTCTTGGCGTGATCCCCACTGATGGGTGGACAGCTTGTCAAGGTTCAGGAGCTTGGGAGGCTCCCCAGTTCGGAACTCAAGGAAGTGGGGATGACCAGGAGCAAAGTCACGGTCGAGAAAAGGAGACGAGGTGCCTGAAACAGACATGCCTGAGCCGGGTGAGATCAAATGGCCAACTGGGCTTCCAGGGTACAACTGGTAAGATTGAAATTCATACTGGGTTAAAGGGTATCTATGACCAGCTTCACCATTTTGGTTGTTAGGATCAAGAAGCCGAGCAAAGGGAACCTCAGGAGAGGAGGGTGTAGTCAAGTGGACAGATTCAGGAGGAGGAGTGAAGGGAGCCGTTGATGGTTCGGTGGTGAAAGTTGAGAAGACCGGTGGTGATACTAACTGCGTCTCATTGGCATAAGGGCCAATAGCAAAAATGTTGGCCGGCCCACCAGGGGAGTACATGCTGGCAGATATGGCGGTGAAGGAGAGTAAACCAGCTGGTGATTGGGTAGCAGAAGGAGGTTCTGACTGAAGGAAAGATGCAGGAGAGGATGGAGGAGCGATGAAGGGAAGTACTATGGAAGGTGATTGGACTTGATTTTCAGCTGCAGGAACCTCTGCTCTTGAGGCTGTAGTTTCAGGAACAAGGACAGCATGCCCAATTCGTTTGTTTTGCTTGTGAGATCCAAAACACCAGTACATGCTTAAGCAACTTCCCCATCTCCTCTTCTGCAGGTGATCAAAGTTTATGACAATAACATTAGATCTTATGATTAGGAACACATCACGATTTCTTTTTATATCTAAAAGGTTATTTAATTAACAGAGAAATATAGGAAATCCAGAGTAAAAACCCAGTCCTTATTCCGTAAAAGCATTGTACATAAATTCCTTTAAAGAACTTTCCTATCAGTTCTCACGCATATTACATATGTGCACGATATAGAAGAAAGCACAAAAGAGCAAAGGTTATCATACAAAAGTAGGATATTATGCACCTATAAATACTGCTTTAAAAAAATGCAATGTCTTCCATTATATTAACTGCCCAAAGTTAAACAACGAGAGCATATTATAATAGAATTATGTTCGCATATTTGGAAGTAATGGAAGGCAAAAAAACATACATGCTCAACGAACCCAATAAGACAAGATAGTTGTGCAGAAGCCAATTTTTTTTTGAAACAGCTAAAAATCAACATCCATAATTTAGAATACGGTAAGCACCAGAGGTCTACTTCTGAAGCTTCTTTTTCTATCTTGACTGAGACTGTAGAACTTTTTTGAAATTAAGAAGAGTAGACAAATCAATGATAAAGGTGAGCCCAACATGTTAGAACCAAAAAAAAAAACAACAAAGTTCATTGCCCAATATTATCTGATAGGACAGGTCTGCTTTCAATGAATGCTTTAAAGAACCAATTTTATTTAATTTTAAGTAATGCATATCATTGAGATTTTGAGACAAGCATTCCGTTTCTGTCATTTTATCAAAATATCCAGAAAAAAATTCACTGAACATCGCAGTGTCCAACCAGATTAGAACAATGGGAAGGCTGCAATTACATGACTTCTGGTTCTTCGTCCCCCCTCCCTCTTTCCTTTTCTTTTTAAAAACCATCCTTTTTTGACATAGTGGGTGGGGAGGACGGCAGGGTGTGAAAGAGGTGAAAGCTTGCATGTAGGAGCATGCGCCCAGGGTTTTGCTGCCTCTGATCATCTATTCCTTTTCTCAACACAAGGGTAATCAAAACAGGAAGCATGACAAACGATAGGTAGCTCTAACTAAAAAAGAAGTTTCACCTGCAAGCCTACCTTTAAGTAAAAGAGAATGAAAGAAGTTGGTGGATTTATACTGTGTTACTTACGGAAACTTGTCATACCTCTTATCAGCTTCTTATTTGACCAAAACTCATAAGTCAACAAATTGAGAAGCATATATTATCGACCTAATGCTAAAGTAGCAACCTCTTACACCAAAACTACACTACATTTCAAAATATGAATATTTCAAGGTTAATACACGGTAACTCAAAATTTTAAAGTAACTCATAACAAGTCAATTAAAAATATATAAAAACATAACACCCAAAAATATATAAAAACATAACACCCGCACCTATTTTAAGAATTTGAATTGGCTCATTGCAAAAGGGTCATGATTCAGATACACTTCAGCACTAATTTAGAAGGGACTTGAAAAATTCAAAAGGACTCTCTCTACCTCTTAATTTGAACAACTTAAATAATAGCAAGTTAAGAGTGCAATTAAAAAGTGCCTTTGATTATTCCACTTACATCAAACTATGGAATGTAGGATTTTAAGAAAGTAGTTAGACACAATTCCGGGGTCAATGTGAAGTCATTAAGGTAAGATCCACATTCAAAGCAGAAAAACACCCATCTTTTGCCTGAGAGAACTTTATATTAACCAACAGAATAAGTAAATTATATCCATTCCAACTTCTAAATAAATGCAAATTTGTATTTCTTTTTCTTGGTAGGTAGGTAGTTCAGTATTATAACTCTGTTTGGATGATGCATGGAACTTCTATATTTAGTGCTCTACTTGTGTGCATGTGTACTAACCAAAAAAAAAGGGGGGGGGGAGAAACAGAGGAACTATGCAGAGCTGAAAAAAATGAAAGAAGCATAAAAAGCTGCCTTGGATGGTTGACCAACATACACAAATCAAGTTATTATGGACGTAACATTGCATTACTTAAGATAACATCAAATTAGAACGAAATCACATAGAATCAAATTTGTGAAAAGCTGTTGGACCTCCCCACGCAAGAAAGAAGACCCTTCTTTCTGAAGAGGTCCAAATTTATTTAAAAAAGAAGGCTGCCAAGAGAAAATTGTCCGCTGCATTAGGTGGCACCTGATGGAAAATGCCATAACAATATCCCCACCAGCAACTCCCTTCAGCACTAATTGTAACTATCAACTTTCCAAGTTCGTCCAAAAGTCCATCTCCACCTTTATTCAGTTTCACTAAAATGATGTTTTGTAAACCTAGGAATGAATAATTCCAATAGTAATTCATTCCCGAATTCTTTTGTCTTGATTCAGTTTAACAGAAACCTACCCATGAACAGTTAAAGAAACATGCAATTGCTAGTTTTCCATAAAACATAAATATATCGAACAAGCATTACAGCATGCCCATCTACAATTATGGTAGAAATAAGAGAATAAATATGGGATCGAATCATCATATGCCCTTCTACAACGGACTCCATTCTTCGAAATCTACAGGAGGCATTTCAAATATTTTTTGTAGATGAAAGTATGGAACAACCCGAACTAGAGAAATATTACTCCACTAGCAGTGTGACTTTCTTACTCACTTCAAAAGCATTGGTGTCAGCAAAGCATTAGGTTCTCTCATCCAAATGAAATTGATCCTTTGGTAATTATTCTGACCATATTCGTCAGGAAAAAACAGCTCAATTTCAAACTTAAGCTTGGCAGTAAACAAATGATATTCGCTAATTAAAAACTTCAACATGACACTACAGCCAGTCAGCTAGCAATGGCATGAGAAGAAGAGCCTGCTGTAGGAAAATTATCACGCTCTTTTTATTGTGAAACTAGAAACTTCCATATAGAATCAAGTAGATCAAGTTCCATCAACGAATCAAATAGCCATCAATTCCCAAACAGCTTCAATTTTCCGTCGATTAACACAACTAAGAATACATGCCAACCTGCAAATCTCATCCTACTAAAGCAAAGCTCTGAAACTTCAAATCAACCACAGGCTAAATCCATCTACTAACTCGAAAAGACAAGTCAACCTTCAGAGACCAAAATTCAGATTGAAAGGTCAACACAACATCAAAACCACTGAGCATCAAACCAGGACATAAAAAGTGTAACTGATCCCCGAATTACCAATATACAAAATTACTAGATCTCGAAGCTGAAAAACAGTTCATTGAAGAATCAAGTAATTCAAATAGTACAATTAGATTTACCAAATCAGATTGAAATTAAACTAAGTCGGAATCAAATAAAACGAACTGAATTACCTGAACTGAAGCTTGAGGCACACGATTCTCAGCTGTAGCGATCGCATTCGCAGCAGCGTTTATGGTGTCAAAGGTATTGTTCACTCCTCCTCTGATCTCTCCGTTGGCTCCTCTCATCTTCCCGGCCCAATTAATCAACCAAGCAAACTTCACAAGAAATCTTTTGCTTTAACCAACAAATCTCACCTTTTCCGATCAAATCTCACCGAGAAATCCACCTTTCTCGAAGAAATCAATCAAATTTCAGAGAAACGAAACAAGAACGCAGAGCAAGAAAGTGAGAACAACGAATTATACATAAATCAACTCTCTCTCTCTATCTAATTCATATACGCCGTATAAGCTATGGCTTTTGGGGTCAAACACGGCAATGACTCTACTTCGTCTCTCTAAAATGTGATTGTTGGAAACATGAGCTATTAGGCTACGGTTTAAATATAGGGGATGAATAGTATATGTCTTTGTATTGACTGAAATGACTAAAATGGCCTCGTCATGAATTGAATGGCTTTGGCTATAGATAGTTGGCAGGTGCACCGGAAATTTGCTTGCATATTGAATGACACACCAATCTTCTTTTTGTTGATCACAACAAATTTCCATTTAACTAACAGAAGTAGGTCTTTCAACGGATCGAATTTAAATTCAACTTAAATAAATTTGAATTTTCATATAAATTAAAATTTAAAATTTAAATTAGATCTAAATATATAATAAATTTTATAGTCATATCTAAATCATTGAATAGTCAAAATAATGATCGAAAAATTCAAACTAGTTCGAATAAGTTGAACTTCTTATATCTAACTTCAAGGAATAATTCGAGTAATAATAGGGATGAGTTGTAAATTCAGATATCTTAAGTTCGAATCTTCAAGCTATGAGGATGAATATCCCTAATTCTGAAGTGAAAGATCTGTTTTTGGTCGAATCGAAAAAGGGATTAGTCAAAGTACATGTTATCTAACTCGGACACCCTGACTGTTGAATTAAAAAAAAAACTTATATCTAGACTTGGATTACTTCGTTTCATTGTATATTTATACAAGTATTAATATATTTTGGACCGTCGAATCACTATAGAGTCCGATATCAGTATATTCGAATGTTAAATCTATGAAACGCAACATAATAGATTCACTTAGATTTGAATTAATAATATAAAAAAATAATTCATATCTAATTATTCTAATATGGACCGAATTAAAGTCCGAATCATTTATCAGACTAACCACCGTTATCAATACAAGCCGGTACAGTTTTAATGTGGGTGATGAGGGCAGTTTGGTCCTTTCATTTACTGTAAAATAAATAAAGTTTTGGAGGAGTTTAGTAGGGGCTTTTTAATTATGGTTGGTTTATCGAGAATCTATTTGTTTTGTCAATGAGTGCACGTGTGTGTGCCCATCCACTTCTCGATGGTTTTCGTGCACACCCCCCAGCGTAAGTTTGGGCCCACCCTGAAAATAATCCCCTTTTACCCGCCACTTAAACTAACTTGCACGGTTGGTTCATCTTTCAATAATCACCCCTTTTTGACACATAAATGGAAGACTCCATCGCCCTCTTTTTCCTAGCTTATTGTGAATTACGATAAATTCTATAGTTTAGTCGGTAGGAAGGATAAAAAATACGGTGAATAAAAAAATGTGATAGATAGATTTTTTATCTATTGAGGAATAAAAATTATATTATCTCATTTTTGTTTAATACGATAGATAAAAAATTGGATGAATTAATTTTTTATTATTTTATATTAGAGTAAAAATGAAAGAAAAAAAAATATAAGAAAATTTAATTTACCATTATACTATTACTAATAAGAATTATTTTCTTCTATTGCAAGTAGACTTTTCAAGATTTAAAAATATTAAAATCCCTTCAATTTACTATAAAAATTAATAACTATGTACAAAAAATATATATATTTCCATCCACTTTCTTGTGAAATCAACTAAATAAATAGTTTAAAATATAATATTTGTGTGTTTTGAGAAATTTATCGATATTGATTAGTAAGGAATATAATATAAATTTGTCTAATATATAAGAACTAGTTGTTTTTATGCCTGAAAGTACAATGTAATAAAAAATAGTAAGCAATAAGTATATTTGTATTCATATCCAAAATTAAATTACAAACATAAAAAAGAGATAAAAGAATTTAAACATCAGTATTTAGTGGAGGTGAAAAGTGGTGGGCGACAGTGATTATGGTAGAAAATGGTGATGGATGTGGTGGGTGACAATGACCATGGTAGCAATGGTGACGATGAGAGCGATGGTGACGACGGCGACAATGACACCGACGGTGGTGGTGGTGGCAGTGACGGGGGCGGCAACGGTGGTGGTGGTGGTAGAGGTAATGGTAAAACAATTTTAAATATTATTTTTTTTTTAAAGTACTTATGAGAAATAATTTTTAAAAGTACTTTAAAAAATCACTTCAAACACACACATATGGCCCTATTTTTTCTATTAAATTTAAGGTATTAATATTAATCGTTAAGTAAAATTTAAAGCGATCTTAATCGCAAATAGCTAAAGTCATTTGTTTATCTTTTGAGATTTGAATTGTAAACTACTTTATTATATACATGATGGTTATCGATATGGTATGATAACATAATACGAACTCAACATGTAATTTTGATCAATTTAACATAAAAGTATTTCTAATGATTTTTTTTTAAAAATAAATGATAAATAGTTTTGTCTCATAAAGATTTATTCTTGAATTTAAGTCCACGATGCATCAACTCCAAAAAATAATTTAATTGATAATATAGGCGAGTTATAAATTCAAATGTCATAAGTTTGAGTCTTGACAATCTCATATATACTCTAATCCTGACGAATATGATCTATGGTTAACTAAAAAATTAATTAATATGGGTATAAATTATTTTAAACACTCTTAATTATTGAAATAAAAAAAAAACAACACTAATCATTGGTATAGGTATCATTGGCTAATATGACTCCCCTCTATCATAAGTATCTCAACATGTAGGAAAAGAAAAAAAATACAAGTAGGAAAAGAAACTTTTAAAGCTGCTAACCTCTTTTTAGCTTTTAACTTTTTTTGAGGATGTTTCACTAGGATTCACACTAGGGGCTTATAAAGTTTTTACTTTGTCCTGCAACTTTTACATGAATCAATCAAGAAGGCTTTTGAGGTACTAAGAACTTCAGCTTTTGGGACCCACCAGAACATGCCACAACTGGATATTTCACAATTCACACACCAGTTCTAGGCTTATGGCGGGGTGGCTTGAATCTAGTCATGGTCCTGGCTCTGCCCCTGGTCCCACACAGCAGCAGACCCACATGTTCTCTTTTTAGGCATCAGAAAAGATATGTATGGAATGTAACATTATTTGATGTGCTTTGCCATATGATTTTTGTAGATTGATTTATAAAGTTAAGGTGAAAACTAACGAGATGATTGTCTATAAATTATTAACCTTTTGGACACAAACAATTCCCCAAGTGTGATTTAAAATGATTAAAGGTTTAACCGCTTCAATCATGATTATCATCACATTTTAACGAAGTGATTCACCCTAGATTTAAGTAGGATCCACTATATATAAGTGGATCCCTCATTGATGAATGGTAAATAATACAGTAATGTTATACTGATCAAATTTTGGGATCAAATTAAGAGCTCATATAGCATGACAGCATATTATTTAGAGTCTTTATTAGGGCCCAAACGACATTACACCAAATAAAAAAGCTCAAGTCAGCTTCATGTCATTTAGACTCTTAATTTGGTCCAAAAATTTAATCAGTGTAACATTACTATTAATAATATGCTAAGAAATTTTTTTTTAAAAAGAACATATTAGAGAGCATCTGAATCCTATTTTAATTTATCTTTGATAGATCACTTTGAGATTTATCAATTTGACCATGGTAAATTTCACAAAAAAGAATAAAAAAATTGAAAGGTGATTAGGCAAATCTCCATTTTATTAAATGTTGGTAATAGAGATAAGCACTTGAACCTAATTTTAGGCATCTGCTTATGACTTCCTTCAGCCCTATACAACACTTCTATAAAGATTCAACACGAATTTCATTATGGACCAAAGGTAATAAGTATTTCCGTGGTCTGTTTAACCTAATTAGAGTCTGCAACGAGGAGAATCCACGTGGCGCATCTGCCAAACCAGGTAGAGAAACTTCAAATATATCAATGGACTTGACTATCTTACCAAAAAAAAAAACAAAATGAGAACCGGATGAATACAATAAATTTTATTATTTTAATGGGTGTTTTTATAATTTTTAGGGTTAATTATATTAGAAGTCCTTTAAATATGAAGTTTGTCTCATTTTGATGCTCAATGTTTCAATTACATTATTTTTATCCCTGAAATATTGAACATGTTTTTATATGGTCTTTCAAGCAAACAACATTTAGATTGTTAACGATTTTTTATCATAAACTTGTCAAGTAATACCTAAATATTGACAAAAAATAAGTTTGATAACTTTGAAACAAAATTTGGGTAGTTTTTGACAAAAAATGTGTAATATGAATAGTTTTTGACAAAAAATTGGATAGTTCATTATTAAAACTACGTAATTTGGGTAACTATTTAGCCAAAATTTGATTAAAAATTTGGTCAAGAATTATTCAAATTATTTTTTTGTTCATATTTAAGTACCACGTTATCTGCTTGAGGGATTATATAGAAACATATTCAATATTTTAGGAATTAAAATAATGCAATTGAAATATTGAGGACCAAAATGAGACATACCTCATACTTTAGGAATCTTCAGTATAATTAATCCTAATTTTTAAAGGTCGTTGTTAACCAAAAAAAAATTATTATTATTGGTGATTTACCATTTTTTGTGAGTGTGTTTATCACTGTTGTGATAACGATTTTTACTACATTTTTTGTACTTGCGATTAATTCTAAAAATGTTAAATATCTGACTCACAAAACATAAAAAAATATCTATAAAAATAGTAAATTTCGATACCAATTTTTTTCCTCTACCCCATACTTGTCCAAATGGAATGGACAGTTGTTTAATTCATGACAACGAAAATTAATACAAAATTAACAATCATTAGTGCTTTGGACCATCATTTGTGTTGTGTGTCATAGTCCATATTCATTTAAATATATTACCATGCCGGTCGTACTTCTGCACTTCTTCTTAAAGTTAGCGTAATATTGAGAAATTCAAATCTTAGTATTATCTACGCTTCTCTTTACGGTTGATAAAGAAATTATTCAAAAATAAAATTAATCAAAAATTTAATTATTATTTTCTATAAAACTTCACCAATCTCTCGACCTCGGTCTATTTTTAACTAAAACTAAAAAAGTCGATAAAACACTTTTAAACTTGTTCGCTTAGCAAATCTATACATGTCCAAGTTTTTTCCTTAATTAGCTAGCCTACACTTCAACTACTAATCAGAGGATAGGACTTCACTACTAAATTATGCGGCCAAGCTTTTCGAGGCAATCTCGAAAACGTTCTGTGAGAGTCCATTGGTAGACATGATCATCTCCAGCTGTGCCTGTAAAAAATATCATCCAGACACTTTTAGAATGCTGAAAACAAGATCAAAAATTCAGAATTGATGAAACAGCTAGACACCTTGGCAAGGCCTTGCCGGGTTTCATCATAACGCTTCCATCTCGAGAATTTTGACACCATGCGAGACGCAACCTGCAAGCCATGAGGAGAGATTTAAACGAAAAGGTTAAAAAATCAAAAAAACAAATGAAACAGAAGAAAATTATAATTGATAGAAGATATTTCTTGATGAATAGACCTGCGGGTTCAGTTTGTCAAGCTTTACCACCATTTCTCCTAAGAATTTGTAGCCTGACCCATCTTTTGCGTGGAAATTAACAGGCGACCCACAAAATCCTCCAATCAGCGAATGTACCTGTGTCATTGAGAGATTACAAGACGAACATCATGTTTCCCAACTAAATTGAAAGAAACACTTTCATCCCATTAATTTTTTTCAACAGCATATGTGTGGCAGGATAGAAAGACCATCCACCTTATTTGGATTGCACAGGTCAAATGCTGGATGATTTAAGAGGTTCTGAACGTTGACAACATTCCCAGATATGTCTGAAGTAGCTTGAAGGGCAAACCATTTGTTCACCACCTGGAAAAAGAAATTTTAAACAACAACAAAAGAATTATTGCAAATTACCTAGTTTGAATTTCAAAAAAAACAAATATCTGTGAAATGGGACATTCTTGTGTGTGTAATGATATGACTCATGATATGTGAAAATAAAAGTCTACTACTACATGGTAACCAAGAGCTGTTAAAAGCTAAGTCACACAGAGTGCAAACCAGCGCAAGAGGGGAGGCGAGGCAATCACATCCTCAGTTACCATCTCAAGTCTATTCGCAAAGACCACAACACGCATAAGGAAAGATCACAATACACACCAATGAATTGTCACGGGGGACAAATTTTTACTTGAATTTTTGTCTCGTGATGACATTAAGATCCAACACTCAGTCTCAGACAAAGCACACAAATGAACAAAATAGAGGCACAACAAGCACACAAGATTACAGGTCAATTGGCCAAACATTTTTACTTCTCAGCAAGCTTAAAGGAAATCGGCTAGGGTCTGCTTACAAAATGTGTTCAAACTCTCTTGGTTCACTGCAAACCCCAGTATGCATATAAATAACACACAATGGCGGTTACAAAGCACAACCGCCTAGGTAACGTAGACACCAATCAGATTTGCCCTCAAGGATTGGGGTGCCTCTGCCACTGCCTACAAATATGCTGAATGCTAAGCATCTGTAGCTGATCATGGTTGCTTCTGCTAAACATGGTTACACAGTTACAACTGCTCGAAACTGCCTGCATATTGTGCATATTGTGTGCACATGTCAGCAACTTTCGCTCATGTTGTGCACATGCCAGTAACTGCACAAAACCGTCTCACCTGCAGTGCACATGCCACCAACTGCTCATAACTGCCTCACATGACGTGCACTTGTCTCCCTTGTGAGCCCACAACATCTAATTTGTTTTGTCTGGTGCCAAGTCATGCCTAGCCCATGACTTGGTCTTCCAAGCTCACAATGCACCACAATTCGAGCCCACCAGCTACCCTTAACTGATTGCTTGCATGTGTCCAACAAGCCTATGCATGTACTACTTTCCTTCCACCAACGACAGATTGTGCTCAATGTGTCCATGCATGTGCTACCTCCGTCACCCATGTATGAGACTTCCACCTACGAAGGGTCCCACTGATCATCGACCCCACATTTCGGGTCTCGGACTTTCAAATGTATTGCCCACACCCATGACATGCATTTGTTGGGGTCATGTCTTATTTTGGTGTGCCAAGTCTTAGGGGCATAGAGGTTCCCGGGGAAGCCGACCTGACACCCCCTTCGCAGAGCCACCCCCTCATAATAGCATTAGTGAGCAAAACCCTAGCGACAATAATAGACATACTCTGAACCGAGGAGTCATAACGAGGAGAGCCAGGCCATATCGTTAAATGCCACTTGAACTTTTGTCGAACCACTTTGATACCAAACCAAGGGTGCATTCAAGTCCTTAGGAAGCCAACTGTGCACAAAATGGGTACTTGCCAAGCACACCCCAATTTGGCTAAGGCATACGACACCTTTGAGCGAGGCACCCGCATGCCATAATCATGCCAACGTGCGAAAGGATAACAAATCAGTCATCAAAATGGAAGTTGAAACCCTAATCCACTCTTTCAAAATTCTATTCTTCCCGACAACAAAACTCTATGAATCTGAAATGCCAGTCTCCAAATAATAAAGAATTAGGTATGCAAAAGACGAAAATAACTTAATACAGTATCACTAAAATGAATCCGCACTCAGAACACTAATTGGTGGCTTGAATGCCAGAGAAGCATCCCAGGTGTACCGATAATGTGACTTATGTTACAAGCAATAAGATGTTTGGTAAACTAGAAATACTGTGGACAGCAAATGGAAATCCATGGATCTTAGTTGTCTAGGCCTGGTAAGAATAATACTAGTATACTACCATAAAATAGATACTTTACCGCACTCCTGATGAACAAATAGAATAAATTAATGGGACGGCAGGGCAATGAATCCAAAAAGCTAGTTCTATTGTATATTAGAGAATATTTGTCCATTGCTTTTTAACTATATCTAAAAGGACTTTCTTTTAATGATGTCTTCTCTTGCATCTTCTTGAATTAGCCCAATGTTGAAATCAATATGTCGCTACAAAAATGGTGACCTATACTTTCCTCAAACTGGAACATAGGACTAGTTTAAAGGTCAATCCAGGAACCACTTTCTCAGTTTCATTTAAGGGTTGTATGGAACCAGTTTAAGTGATAACGCCGCCAAGAAGTTGCATAGGCAGGGGACTGGGGTCAAGAAGGTGAAGGCGAAAACCATGCAACCCTACCACCCTAACCAAAAACTGAAATTGAAATGGTGGAAGTAAAAGAACAGGTTAAATCTTCCCGGTAACTTTTCACGGCTCAAGAAGCTCCCTCCCCCCACCTAAACCCCAAAAAAACCCAGAAAACATAAATAAATAGATCAACAAGAGACAAGGCACTGCATGACTTCAATGAAACTGTATGAACGGATGCTTTGACACACCTTTTGATAATTGTGGAAATTTACACTGGATTAATACAACATATATTCATATGTTTTCCTTCCTAAAATATTGCTTCTAAAGAAACGCTGTTAATAGCCAACACATACATCCAATCTCTTTTTCGGTAATAGTGGTAGTTAACAAATGAAAATTTGAGTGCAACCATGGAACAACAATAAAGTAGACGATTACCAAGAAGTCATGCTGCCACTTGCAATAGAAGTCAGCAAGAACATCATCCCGAGTTTTACCAGGTTTCTGAGCTATAGCTGCTAGAGCTGCAAATTGTTCAGTCATGTTGGTGGCGGTCCTATATTCTTGCAATGCAAGCTCCATGAGTTCTGAATCTTCGAGTGATGCAAGATATTCTGAAGATAAATGAATAACATGATGAAAATTAGTAAATCAAAGTTTCTTTTTTGGGTGTTCAAAGTTGTGAAGCAAAATTCTAAAACATGAATCTATTAAACAAACGATCATTTAGATCACAGACCAAGCGCAATATTTTTAAGAGCACGCCTTGCCATATCGGTATGGTTAAACTCATACGGCTCTGAGCTCCGATGTTTGTTGACCTGCGAAGTAAGCGGGCTTAATTTCTAAACCAAAAATAAGAAAGAAGACGAATACTGACAGAAAATATGTTTCTCAAATTCCTAAGAGATATTATACCGTGCTGAGAAAATCTTCTTTTAATTCACAAGCAAGCTGATTTTTAACGTAAGTGCAGACCGCATGAACAGCATCAGGATCTGCAACTTCCATCATGTCCATGATCTCCCCTTCGCCGGGCAGAGTTATTGCTTTTGCAATGAATTCCTGGATAACATCAAACATTAAAGTTGGTTAGAGCAATAACTTGGTTCATTTAAATAAAAAGAAATCAAACACACATATACTTGGGCAATTAGTACCTTCTCTAAGCTTGGGTCACAGAGTATGCTTCTTAATCCATGCACAAACTGTGGATTGAGAACCAGTGGCTTGCTTTGCTGGAAATCAGCCACTAGGCTGAGCATCAGCTTCCTTGCCAATATCTGTCCCGCCTCCCAACTAAAGCATTAAAACGGAACCGTTACAAATCGCAACTATTTGCTCAACTGGATGATGAGTTAGATATCATTTCTGAAATACATACCGATTGAACTCATCTGAATCATGAGCAAAGAGGAAAAATAAATCATTTACAGTGAGGTCAGAATCAAGACGGATAGGAGCACTGTAGCCTCGTAACAGAGACGGAATTGGCTGCTCAGGTACATCAGGAAACACAAATTCTTCTTCTTTCTGCTTATTACAAACAAGATTCTATTATCACCAAAGACACGACAGAGCAAAACCTATCATCAGAGACAAGATAGAAGAGCAAAGATATATTTCTTTGGATTAACTACTCAGGAGGCATCAGGGCCTATTCATACAAATATTATCTTGAATCAATATGGCAGAATCAAGGCCCATTCATATGAATGTTATCTTCAAACTACATGTCAGCCATAATACTTAAGGAGCCTATCTCACACCAATATGACTTCACACTCACTGGATTCACAGCCCAATGAGATTTTATTTCATCCCCAGCATACATCTAAGTAAATAACTATGTATCACACGGATTTCTATAATGTGATGGACGAAGGAAGATTTTTCTAACATTGACAAGAATACAAGCAGTGATCTCAAGAAAGGATGGTTGTCTCTATCTCCCCATCAGTCTCACAAGCATAATTGTTAGTATCGTATAATACGCAATACGTATCGTATGATACGTTACGATACAGATATAAAACGATGCGGATCGTAGTTTTGTATTGTTTTTGCGTTGTATCGTTCGATACACGATACGTTTTACGATACGATACGTACGATACATGCAAAAGCTGTTTAATTTTTTTATGAAACGACGTCGTTTCACTAACTAGGGTTTACAAAAAAAAAATCCATTTTTTCACTCCATTCTTTGTTGTTCGCTACTTCACTGTCTTTGACTCTTTTGGGTGTTCTTAGACTTCACGACGATGAAACACAACCTCCTTCGATGACGAGACACAACAACCCAAGTCTCTCTCTTTTCTCTGTTTTTCACAACGATGAACCCTAGTTCCTCTCTGTTCTTGACGGCGACGAAACCCAATGTCTCGAAGTCCAATCTCCATCTTCTCTATGTTCTTCATCAACGAAGGCAGTAAAACCTGAGAAGTCATCGAAGCACAACCATGCCAGTCGCTGCCTCTTGATCTGGTTTTGTAGTTGCAACTGCATTTTTCCTTCTCTAGCTACTCCAGCGAAACTTGTGGTCTGTGCAGTATAAGAAATGTTATTAATTTATTTACAAAGTCAATTTTTTTTTTGTTTTTTTGTATCAAATTTCTGAATATTGATTAATGTTAATTTTTTGAAACAACGACATCACCAGCATCCTATTTTCATATAGAAATGACTAAAAAACTTGCTAATGATCTCACATGGGAACATTGTGAAAAAGTAGAAGGATCAAGGTTGAAATTAAAATGCATTCATTGTGAAAATGTCTATTGGGGAGGCATTTCAAGACTAAAAAATCATTTGGCAGGTATCATAAAGATATAGCGTCATGTAAGCATTGCTATGAGAAAGTAACTGAATTTTTTAAGCAATTGTCGGATGATAAGGCTTCTCGCAAAGATATGAGTTGTGGATTCGAAAACCTTCAAAAGTAATAATGGCAGTGTGGGTAGTAGTACTGCAGATAAAATACAACCAATCTCCACCATTACTTTGAATACTATGTTGAAGAAAAAGGGTAGGGAAGATGTATGTTTGGATATTTGTAGATGTTTTTATGCTAATGTCCTTTCTTTTAATTTGGTAAAGGATCTATATTTTGTAAGAATGTTCGAATCCGTTGCATCGTTTGACAAGGGATTGAAACCTCTATCGTATCATGAGGTGAGATGTTCTTTTTTTAAAAAAGAAACAAATTTGATTAATGGTGGGTTGATAGAAAATTATAAAGTAAAGTAAAGAAAGACGGGTTGTAGTCTTATGTCTGATGGATGGACTGATGGGAAACATTGCTCTATCACTAATTTTTTAGTAAATAATCCTAGAGGAAATGTGTTTCTTAAAGTATTAATACTTCAGGCATTTGTAAAAATGCGGATAATCTTTTTTAATTTTTAGATTCAATGGTAAAAGAGATTGGTGAGGACAATGTTGTTCAGGTTGTGACTGATAGTGCATTGACTTATGTAAAAGCTGGGGAATTGATAATGGCAAAGAGAAAAAAATTGTTTTGGTCTCCTTATGCTGCACATTACCTAGATCTTATTTTAACGGATATTGGAGACCTTCCTCTACACAAGAATATAATAGCAAAGGCGAGAAAAATCACAGTTTACATCTATAGACATTCTTGGGTGTTATATATTATGAGGAAGTATACAAAGAAAAATGATTTGGTGAGAACTTGTGTGACCAAATTTACTACCTCATATTTAACTTTAAGGAGTTTATTTGAGAATAAAATTGGGCTTAGAACAATGTTTGCTTCTGAAGAATGACAGAGAAGTCAATACTCTAAGAAGAGAGATGGTGTAAAAGTGATGGATATTATAGTTGCTAACCAAAATTTTTGGGGATCAATCAAGTATTGCTTGAAGTGTGTGTTGTCATTGGTGAAGGTATTGAGACTTGTAGATGGGGATCTAAAGTCTGTCATGGGGTAAATTTACGAGGCAATGGACAAGACAAAGGAACAAATCAAAAAGAATTTTCGTAACGTGAAGAAGCACTATGAGCCCATATGAATTATTGTTAACATTAGATGGAACTTGCAATTACACAGACTTCTTCATATAGCGGCCTATTATCTCAATCCAGGGTAAGATTTAATTCTCTCCATTTTTATATCATTTTATATCTATATATTGTATACTGATCATTATAAATCAAAATAACTATTTTAAATTTCATTACTTTAACGGTAGTGCGGACAATGAGATAAAGATGGGACTTTATCAGGCTATTCAGAGAATGTGCCCAAGTCCTGTTGTGAGAGAAAAAGTTGATAAACAATTGAATATCTTTCACAATGCTGATATAACGTTTGGAATGGACATGGCAATCCAGATGAGGAAGAAGAACCAACCTGATTAGTGGTAACTAACTTAAGTTAGTCATTTAATGCAATTACTTAAGTTAGTTAATGCAGTATTCTTTTGTAATTTTTTATAGCCTTATGGTGGGAATTATTTAGAGGATGTTGTCCAGAGTTGCAACAACTTGCTATCCGCGTCCTTAGTTTGACTTGTAGTGTCACTGGATGTGAGAGGAATTGAAGTACATTTGACCAGTTACACTCTAAGAGAATAAATCGATTAGAGCAACAAAGATTAAGTGCACTTGTGTTTTTGAAGTACAATCTTCGATCGGAGGCAAGGCACCAAAAGAGAATATTAGAGGGTGATTCCTATGATCCTATTTCTCTCTCAGATATGAAATCTGATGATAAATGGATCACTGAAAAAGAAGATGTACTGTTTCCTGAGGACACTACTTGAATGAATGTTGATGAATGTTTTGAGGTTCAAGAAAGGAATAACAGAAAAAGAAAGAGAGATAAATAGTATATAATTAAAATGTAGTGGCTGTTTTTTCTTCTTCTCCATTATTTTGAATATCTTTTTTATATTTTGTATTTGTTGTTTTGTAGGGCCTAGAAATCTTTCTTTAAACAAGAAAAAAGGGAAGCAAATAATTCAACTTGAAGATGAGGATGAGGATGAAGATGAGGATGAGGATGAACAAATACAAGAAATTGAAGATAATGAATGAAGTGAACACTTGTTGGCATCCGATGATGATGATGATGAAAATGCATTTTTAATTGAAATTGAAGATTGAGTTCAAAATGGATGTTTAGAAGTTTGGATTAGAAATCTCTTGAGTGTTTTAAGTTTCAAGTTTGAATTAGTGAACTATGATGTAAACTTTGTATTATAATATTAGTGAACTATTTTGATGACTTGAATAGTTGGTGGAGTATTAATGAAATGTTATGGTTTTATGCGTTTATACTTTTTTTCAAAGGCATATATATTTTTTTATTATTTATTTAAAATTGCGCCGTATCTTACAATACATAATATAATACGATACATTATTTTTAAAAAATGATACGCCTTCTGATATACGATTTGATAACTATGCCCACAAGAAAGTTCCTTCCCCACCTATACAACTGTCCCATCTTTTACTCTTTTCATTTTGCATATTGACCATGCATATTGCAAAAATATTGGATCAACAAAAACCAACCAAACAATTTATTTTCCATGTTTGCCCTATGTTCTGACTATTTCAGAAACAGGATTAGTTTTGAAGGAGTTTGCCAAAAATTAGACAATCAAACTGATCTGCACAGTTTCTAGGTACTAATAACCCAATTACACATCAACCATCAAGGTTACCAGTCATGGTTCAAGGTTACGGGATCGACCATTAACTCATAGTAGTAAAGCTTTGAGACACATCAGTCTTGGCGTCACAACGCGGTATCGAGCAATACGACCTAAAAGAAAATGTAAAACATAACGACAAATTCAAGTCACATCGCGGCGTCGTGGAATCATATCAGCTAATTCGGTGATGATATTTCGGCGACTTGGGATTGACTCGGATACGACTCGGACAAGTTGTGCAAGACTCAGGTTTATACGTATCGTGTAACAGTGTCATCTCCAAAGGTGCCGAGATGGATACGACTCGACCGACTCATATCGGTATTAACTAATACTTTGAACCATGTTCCCAGTTGCCCGGAAAAGGGAGCATGGACCTACAGTAACACCACGTACAAGTGCTGAACTGACCTTTGTTACTTTAAGAACTGTAGTGTAGACAGGCTGATCTTTGCTTGCAATAGACGCCAACTTCCCGTCATGATACACAGATGAGAGAGGTATGTCATTGCCACCCAAGTCCAGCAGACCTACTGCAACTGGAATGAACATGGGCTCTTTCACTGCCTGCCCTGGAGTTGGTGGGACCTCTTGACTGTGAAAAAGGCAAATCAAATTCACATTATTAAGCCAAACAAGCAGACAGGCAGAAACCTTGAAACAAAAAGCTTAGAATCCACCTAAACTTCAGAGAGTATGATTTAGCTTCAGCATCGTAATTAGAAACAACCTTCACAAGAGGGGTCCCAGCTTGGGAGTACCTGTACTTTTGTTTTATTTAAAAACATCAGCATCCAAAAAACTAAGAACAGATAGAAAATTACAAGAAAAAAAGACAGGACGATGACATACCATGACAAGAAATTAGAGAATTCTGCATCATTTGCATCTCGCATGGCAGCAAAGAAATCTTCACACGTTACAGCTTGCCCATCATGCCGCTTGAAATATAAATCCATGCCCTGAAATGGGAAGAAAAAATATTTATGACATGGCCTGCGTTGACAACAATAAATCATTATATGTTTCGGGTTCGGGAATGAACCCTTTCTCACTTTTCTGAATCCTCGACTCCCCAGCAAAGTTTTGTACATCCTGACAACTTCAGCTCCCTGATAAAAAGAATAAAAAAAGTGGAACTTGATGAGAAACAAAATATCTCCTACAAATGCACGCAGGAGTGTGCAAATGCAAAGAGAGAGATTCAAACCTTCCGATACACCTGTAAACAAGAAAAGCAAACAAGGACAAATAACCAACGATTAGATATTACTCTAAATGAGACCAGAAATGGGTGCAAGAAGAAACAGATGAAAAAAATGCAAAGCCCAACCGTTGCTGCAAGTTGAGGCGAGTGAATACACCAGATTAGCCATCATCTCCAACATAACAGAGAAGCGAGATACAATTTTCAAGTCACCAAAACAACATGCAAGTATAAACTTGTAGCTTTAAGCGACAAAACAAATTGAAGCCCTAATATTTTATAAATCAGAGACTTGCCTGTGTAGAAGTTGTCCATCTGTGAAGGAAAAAAATTGAACAATATAAGAGTGATTCCCAATCAGACAGTTAAAAAAGCTTAAAAGTATAGCTTTCAAGAGGAGCTATCAAAAGAATGAACTGGTGTCAGACCTTAATGTAAGAGTGAGGTCGTACAGGATGAGCCATGGGACCAGCATCCTAGAAGATCAAGAAGAATCTTAATAACTGCAACATGATAAATGTCATTCCATGATTAAAATGATCTCTGCACATCCAGCTAGTAGAGCATGATATTGAATTATTAACCATGTAAATGGTTCAAAGTTTCCAACGACTCACCGTCTGAGTAACTAATGTGACATAGAGGATGCTTCAGAGGGGTAAAAGAATAACATAACACTATCAATATGACTTTAGAAGTTCTAAAATAGTAAACCTGCGGAAATTGATAATTACGAAGCCTTGAAACATCGGCAATACGCTTTACTGTACGGCTCCCCATGTCAGATGAAAATTCCTGCCAATTGAATAGCAAATTAGAGATTCATGAGCTCAGGCAAACACTAATGATTATATTTGCAACTCTCCGGGCATCCAAAAAACATGTTTATACCTGGTCACGGAAGACAGTAAGACCTTCCTTTAGGCTAAGCTGGAACCAGTCACGACATGTCACCCTGCAAAAATTAAGCTATGTAGTTAGGGTTGACTTTGACATTTAGAAAGAAAAAAATACATCCACCCAAAATGAATACAACAATAATCAAAATGTTTCATGCGCACAGAAAATTTTGAAATATTGAAAAATAAGACAGGCGCAAGCACACAGTGGAAAGTGGCAGACAAAGATTTCAAATTATTATACGAACGAACACGAAATTTAAATATTTCAACCACAACTATAGCCAACCTGTTGCCTGTCCAGTTGTGGAAGTACTGCAATACAGACCAAAACAAAGCAGAAATCATTACAAATTCAACATAATTGTACAAATATCGTTCGTGCCCTTGATAAACTAGATGATATACCTCATGGCCAATAACACCCAAAATTGCAGCATAATCTGCATCTGTAGCAGTTTCTGGAGATGCCAAAACAAGCTCGGAATTGAAAATCTGTTGACAACAATGTCGGACAAAATCTTAGGAAA
>CM042186.1:42767475-42792182 GCA_023539305.1 Ilex asprella | reverse complement strand
CGTGCCTGAAGGCACGGTGTTACTCGTAAATTAGTTACAAATATTTGTCCATGCATAAATGTAAAGTAAAATACAACATTGTAGTAAACGATGAACAATATTAGTCCGTTAATATTTTTTATAACATCAACCTACATGCATAGCATATATTTTCATATTAAATGGTTGCAGCACGAAAATTATGTTATAACTACTGAAACATAATAATTCAAAAATCTAAAAAAATATATCAGTTGACAATATTCAATGTTCTATTTTTGATTCAAAATTCACGATTTTAACATTCATAATCAACTTTATCTAAATAATAATAGAATTCATAACTAATAGAATACAAATTAAAACAATACTCCCACAAATAAACTAAGTCTGCAGATGTTGTCAAATGACCAAATATAACTATTAAAAATTCAACCGACTTCCAAAAGATACGATCTGATTATTGAATTTGTATAATTTGAGTTTATAGTAGTGTTTTTAGTTTTATATCATTCTTCTTGGTTATTTATATTCTTAGTATATTTTCTTAAAACTAAATGTTATTTAATATTGAAGTATTTAACAAAGATTGTTGTTTCGTGTTGTTCACTAAATATTAAATTTGTATGATTCGTGTTTATAGTATTGCTTATAATTTTCTATCATTTCTATTGTTTGTAATTTTGTATCATTTTTCTCAGTTATTTAGATTTGGATTATTTAGTAAATATTGTTGTTTTGTGTTGTTCACTAAATATTGAATTTATATGATTCGTATTTGTATATGAATTTAATCTTGTATATTTTAAATGTTAAACATATTTTTTTAATATATCTCTTGATATCTGAGTTGCCCAATAACTTGAATTTAATCTTGTATATTTTACATGTTAAACATATTTCTTTGTTAAATTAATTTTTTTGAAAGTTATGCTTTTTTTTTATTGATTATGGAAAAAATAAAATTGACTATTGAATTTGTATGATTCGAGTTTATAGTAGTACTTTTAATTTTATATCATTCTTTTCGATTATTTATATTCTTAGTATATTTTTTTAAACTAAACCTTATTTAGTATTGGATTATTTAGTAAAGATTGTTGTTTCTGTTGTTAACTAAATATTGAATTTGTATAATTCGTGTTCATAATATTGATTATAATTTTGTATCGCTTCTCTCGCTTGTAATTTTGTATCATTTTTTTCGGGTATTTAGATTTGGATTATTTAGTAAATATTGTTGTTTTGTATTGTTAACTAAATATTGAATTTATATGATTCGTGTTTGTATATGAATTTAATCTTGTATATTTTAAATGTTAAGCATATTTTCTTTAATACATCTCTTGATATTTGAGTTGCCCAATAATTTGAATTTGATCTTATATATTTTATATGTTAAGTATATTTTATTTGTTAAATTAGATTTTTTGCAAGTTATGTTTTTTTTTATTGATTATGTAAAAAAATAAAATTGACTATTGAATTTGTATGATTCGTATTTGTAGTATTGCTTGAATGAAAGAGAGAGATACAGCAAAATATTTTCATGATATGTACTATCTATCTAATATTTATTACATAATTTTCCTTCAGAGAGAGATATAGAGGAATTAAGTGTGAGAGATGGAAAAAGGTAATGACAGATTAGGGAGAGATCACATAGGTTGTCTTCTTATGGAAAAGAGATCACAATGATTTGAAAGACTTGGGGTCGCTGCATTACTTGACTAATTAGGATTTGAGAGATTTAATTTAGGGATGCTAATTTTGGAAATTAAATATTTTTAACGGCAAAAAATATTTTAAGAGTTAATGTGGTACGTCGGATCTAAACGATCTGAGTCGTTAATAGCTCGAGACAGTTTGGGATATTGTCGTCCATTAGATGTTTTTTTTATCACGAAACGATCTCACCCGCTCTTTGTCTCTTGGATTAGGATATCGTCGTTCATTGGATGATTGCCTTTTTGGTCACGAAATGATCTCAGTCGCTCTTTGTCATTTGCATTCAAATTCGTTTTACTTTATTGTATAGATTGGGGTGATGTATAATCTGAATAAATTCGTTTGAGGAGATTATTTTTATTGGTATTTGGAGATCAAAATTGTGATTATAAATTTATTAAGCTTTGACCCTGTACTCGGAGATTTATTTGTGGTTTATTATCAATCGATCGATTTAATCAAGTAACTGGTCCGAAAAACCGGGGCGTTATAAAGTGGTATCAGAGCTTAAGTATCAGATCTTATATGAATCTTGTGGGAAGTGAGACTATCAACTTTCGCTGTAGGTCTAGAAGTTTGAAGTGAGCTTAGGTATCGGATCTTATGTAGGTCTGTGGGAAGTAAGTTTATCAGTTTCGCTGTAGATATAAAAGATTGAAGTATTAGAACATAGACTTCTGATCTTAGATGGAAGCTGGGGAAAATTAATTAACTAGTTCCATTGCAAGAGTTTATAAGTTGAAATTAGTATTAGAATTCTAGGATATATAGTAAATCGTTGAAAATAGTATCATAGTGCGTAGCGGATATTTATGTAATGTATTCATACTTATTTTACACTCAAGATTAGTATCAAATTTCGGGGATAAAATTCTTTTTAAGGGGGATAGATTGTGACACTCATATATAAATTAATCATTGATACGCTAATTAGGTCGTTAATTATGAGTTTATATAACTAAAGGTTATTTTTAGAAATTTCAAATAAATAAATGGACTTCAAATATGAATTATTTATGTAAAAACAAGTTAAATGACTATAATATAGGTTAAATTTCATGTTAAAAATAAAATGTGATCGTAATATAATATATGAGTAATACGTTTGTTATATATAGAATATATGTGAGTATATATGTATAGATATACACACATATATATACAGATAACAATAGGCATGTTGCCTATTGCGAAAAAAAAAACTTATGAACTAAATATGGACAAGTGTCCATAGTGATGTCAATGTGCTCATGTCATTAAGTGACGTTGGAGGGTGGATTCTTGGCTATAAATAACCATCGCCTGACCATTTGAACAAGGCACCAAAAAAAAAAAGGGAGAGAGAGGAAGAGAGAGAGAAAAAGATAGAGAGGAGAGAGATGAAGAGAGAGAGAAATTGATGAGAATTTAAGGTCAAAAATTAAATAAGGAATTTTATTTTCGATCATTACAAAATTGAAGTGTCTTATTCGGTGTTCTTCGAATTTCTTATCTATTGAAGATATTAATGGATTTGAGGTACATGATAGTATATAATATACTCCTGTATTTTAAATCTCTTTACAAAGAGTGTTCTTTCATTATCTGAAATTATATTCCTATTGATTATTCTAATTGATTTGAAATTCTGACAATTTTATTGGTTAACATGTACGTGTACGTTAGGCTAAATACTTTGGGATTGATTGGTACATGTACGAAAGTGTACTTGGGGACATAATTGGTAAAATGTGATTATAGCCCTGTGTGGTACCATTGTGATTATGGCCCTGCGTGGTGTCATTGTGATTATGGTCCTGCGTGGTGCGATTGTGATTACAGTCCTGAGAGATGTAATGGTTCGATATGAGTAAGAATTTTAAATGTCCAAGTTTCACTTGTCATGTCATCAAGAGGACCCCAGTATGAAGCTATATTTGATAGATATTGAGCTATATGACTAATCAAATTGAATTTTTGATTCTTTTATCTATGATTGTTTATCGATTGAATTATTTGATGTTTGATCATTTATATTCTTTTCTCTTTGAGCGTATTATTTCCTGTCATATTATATACTTCTCCGCCTTTAATATTTTTTAGGATTATCTCGGAGGAAAAGACCAGAACTGATATTTGAGGAATCGAAGACGGACGAATTTTGATACAATTTTTTACTTTGTGGGTTTATTATTAGGGTGATGTATAATCTGAACATATTCGTTTGAGGAGATTATTTTTATTGATATTTAGAGATCAAAATTGTGATTATAAATTTATTAAGGCAATTAGAACTCTGGCCCTGTACTCGGAGATTTATTTGTTGTTTATTATCAATCGATCGATTAATCAAAAAACGGATCCAGGAAACCGGGGCGTTACAATCTCACAAGAAAGTTCCTTCCCCACCTATACAACTGTCCCATCTTCTACTCTTTCCATTTTGCGTATTGGCCATGTATATGGCAAACATATTGGATCAACAAAAACCAACCAAACAATTTATTTTCTATGTTTGCCGTCTGTTCTAACTATTTCAGAAGCAGGATTAGTTCGGAAGGAGTTTGCCAAAAATTAAACACTCAAACTGATCTGCACAGTTTCTAGATACTAATAACCCAATTACACATCAACCATCAAGGTTACCAGTTGACCGGAAAAGGGAACATGGGCCTACACTAACACCACGTATAAGTGCTGAACTGACCTTTGTTACTTTAAGAACTGTAGTGTAGACAGGCTGATCTTTGCTTGCAATAGACGCCAACTTCCCGTCATGATACACAGAGGAGAGAGGCATGTCATTGCCGCCCAAGTCCAGCAGACCTACTGCAACTGGAATGACCATGGGCTCTTTCACTGCCTGCCCTGGAGTTGGTGGGACCTCTTGACTGTGAAAAAGGCAAATCAAATTCACATTATTAAGCCAAACAAGCAGACAGGCAGAAACCTTGAAACAAAAAGCTTAGAATCCACCTAAACTTCAGAGAGTATGACTTAGCATCAGCATCGTAATTAACAACCTTCACAAGAGGGGTCCCAGCTTGGGAGTACCTGTATTTTTGTTTTAGTAAAAACCATCAGCATCCAAAAAGATAAAAACAGATAGAAAATTACAAGAAAAAAAGACAGGACGATGACATACCATGACAAGAAATTAGAGAATTCTGCATCATTTGCATCTCGCATGGCAGCAAAGAAATCTTCACACGTTACAGCTTGCCCATCATGCCGCTTGAAATATAAATCCATGCCCTGAAATGTGAAGAAAAAACATTTATGACATGGCCTGTGTTGAAAACAATAATCATTATATGTGCCTCAGTTTCGGGTTCGGGAATGAACCCTTTCTCACTTTTCTGAATCCTCGACTCCCCAGCAAAGTTTTGTACATCCTGACAACTTCAGCTCCCTGATAAAAAGAATAAAGAAAGTGGAACTTGATGAGAAACGAAATATCTCCTACAAATGCACGCAGGAGTGTGCAAATACAAAGAGAGAGATTCAAACCTTCCAATACACCTGTAAACAAGAAAAGCAAACAAGGAAAAATAACCAACGATTAGATATTACTCTAAATGAGACCAGAAATGGGTGCAAGAAGAAAAAGTCGAAAAAAATGCAAAGCCCTACCGTTGCCGCAAGTTGAGGCGAGTGAATACACCAGATTAGCCATCATCTCCAACATAACAGAGAAGTGAGATATAATTTTCAAGTCACCAAAACAACATGCAAGTATAAACTTGTAGCTTTAAGCGATATAACAAACTGAAGCCCTAATATTTTATAAATCAGAGACTTGCCTGTGTAGAAGTTGTCCATCTGTGAAGGAAAAAAATTGAAACAATATAAGAGTGATTCCCAATCAGACGGTTAAAAAAGCTTAAAAGTATAGCCTTCAAGAAGAGCTATCAAAAGATGAACTGGTGTCAGACCTTAATGTAAGATTGAGGTTGTACAGGATGAGCCATGGGACCAGCATCCTAGAAGATCAAGAAGAATCTCAATAACTAACTGCAACATGATAAACGTCATTCCATAATTAAAATGATCTCTGCACATCCAGCTAGTAGAGCTTGATATTGAATTATTAACCATGTAAATGGTTCCAAGGTTCCAACGGCTCACTGCCTGAGCAACTAATGTGACATAGAGGATGCTTCAGAGAGGTAAAAGAATAACATAACACTATCAATATGACTTTAGAAGTTCTAAAATAGTAAACCTGCGGAAATTGATAATTACGAAGCCTTGAAACATCGGCAATACGCTTTACCGTACGGCTCCCCATGTCAGATGAAAATTCCTGCCAATTGAATAGCAAATTAGAGATTCATGAGCTCAGGCAAACACTAATGATTATATTTGCAACTCTCCTGGCATCCAAAAAACATGTTTATACCTGGTCACGGAAGACAGTAAGACCTTCCTTTAGACTAAGCTGGAACCAGTCACGACATGTCACCCTGCAAAAATTAAGCTATGTAGTTAGGGTTGACTTTGACATTTAGAAAGAAAAAAATACATCCGCCCAAAATGAATACAACAATAATCAAAATGTTTCATGCGCACAGAAAATTTTGAAATATTGAAAAATAAGACAGGCGCAGGCACACAGTGGAAAGTAGCAGACAAAGATTTCAAATTATTATACGAACAAACTCCAAGTTTAAATATTTCAACCACAACTAACAGAAGTTAGCCAACCTGTTGCCTGTCCAGTTGTGGAAGTACTGCAATACAGACCAAAACGAAGCAGAAATCATTACAAATTCAACATAATTGTACAAATATCCTTCGTGCCCTTTATAAACTAGATGATATACCTCATGGCCAATACAACCCAAAATTGCAGCATAATCTGTATCTGTAGCAGTTTGTGGAGATGCCAAAAGAAGCTTGGAATTGAAAATCTGTTGACAACAATGTCGGACAAAATCTTAGGAAAATGGAAATGCAAGATACAAAAGAGAATTGGGGAAGGTGGCAGTTTTGTTTTTTGGGAGGGGAGGGGAGCATGACATAGATTATAGGATTTTACGGAAACATACATTCAAACTCTTGTTCTCCATGTCGCCCCTGGAAATTAGTAAGTAAACAGAATCAGAAATATAAAGTAAAAGTAGACAAACCCCAACAACCCAGTCTCACGGTGGGCCGGGGGGATAGAAAAAGAATAGCAACTAACAAGTTAAAATCTGGAACTGCAACAATATTGAAGAGATCCAGGTTATATTCAAGACCAAAAACCTGGTTGCACAGAAAAGACAAGAAATCCTGGTGTCAAGATCATATAGGTAAATTAACTGAATCCATCAGACCATCTAAAGTACGGAAACTGACATCTTCATCCCACTTCATTGCCGCTTTGAGAGAATACATGGCATGAGCAGTCTTAGGCAGATCCTCTGCAGGGGTCCAAATTCTAAGTGACACCTTCCGACCAGAACGAGTTGTAAATGTGTCATCTCTGCTCTCTAACTGTCCAGCAACTAAAGCAAAAAGATAGCAAGGTTTCTTGAATGGATCCTCCCAAAGAGCATAATGTTTGCATCCCTGTGATGGAACAGAGTTTTAAAAGTTGCTGTAAGAGCATATATCAAAATTCTCTCCAAGTATTCAGCAGTGGAGTTCACCTCTAGGTCGCCTTGCTCTATGAGATTTCCATTACACAATAGTACTGGGTACAGTAATTTATCAGCTTCAATGCGACAGGTGTGTTTTGCCATGATATCAGGACGATCCTGGTAGCGCAAATAAAAATCATCAGTAATTCTGCAGAAACAGAAATGCATCTCGAATGGATTACTGCTTAAAAAATGAACCTGAAAAAATGTAATTTTACGGAAACCCTCTGCTTCACATTGTGTACAGAAATTCTGAGATGACTTGTAAAGCCCCTGAAGAAAGTAAAATTCCCATTGTAAAGAAAATGCAGATGTAAGCATGAAACAAGAAAAAGAGATCAGAAAATAAGGATTGTTAATAAAGATGATGTTTTACCTCTAAAGAAGTGTTTTTATGTGGACATATCTCATTAACAATTTCCAGTGTAAACTTGCCACTTGGAAGGGATGGGAGTGTCAGATGGCGTGAGTCCAAGACGAAATTTTCCACCTGAAAGCATTACAAATAAACAATTAGGAAATCCAAATGCATAAAGAAAACAAACCTGAAAATTTTGAATTCAAAAAATCAACTAAACTTCAACAGACAGATTGAACTTCTAAAAATCTATCTTCTAGTTAGGGAAGGAAAGAATAAGCAACAACTCTTCACGAAATGATTGCATTGTAGAGTTTTTGAAGCATTAAGACCGTGAACTTTTGAAAGGACACCGTACTCATTACAGACCTTCAGCTCCTTCTTGTTGACCTTAACTGAAATCAGCTTCAGATCTTGCCCATCCAAAACTAATGGAGAAGAACAACCTGTTTTCAAAATGAAAAAACATTTCTGAAAGATAATTTTGAGGTCAATTTAAGGAAGTTGGACACCTTACAATAATGTTATTACTACACATGGGTGGAGCTACTGCTAGGCCACACCCCCGGGGGGGGGGGGGGGAGGCGCTGGCCCACCCTGGCATTTTTATTTTTTTTCATTATGCATTCATTATGTATATTAGTTAAGAGACTCAAGTTGTGCCCTCCCAACAAATAAAAAAAAATGCTGGCCCCACCCATAGCCAAGACACAAATGAAGCAGTAGGTTGAACTGAAGTCTAACCCTCATTCATCCCAACTCTGCCCTCACATGAAAAAAAAATCAATGAACTTAATACAAGGATTCGCCAATGAAGAACCAATAAAAATGATAAAAAAGAGCAACGAACTAACTGCAGGGGACTGCTAGGCTGGACGATTTTGATCCTCTGGGGTCAGTGTCCACTGACCTTCCCTCTATGGTCTGTCTATGTCAACTAAAGTGCCCACGAGACTGCGACCTTCCATATATGTGAGTCTTTGATTTGAAAAAGTTTGCATTTTTTTTTTAAATTCCAAGTTTGACCACAAGTTATTCAACTATGAATTTTGGGCTAGTTAAATTATCAATTAGGTCTTAATTTCTGTAGGGGTTTTTGTGCCCTGATTAGGCTAATTTCATTTTTTATGCATTTTGAATTGAATTTTTTTCATGATTTGTATAGTCAGCAATGGAATCATGTGATGTGATTGGGGATGACCTAAAGGACATTTTCAGTTGCATTGATAATAAAGTTATTATGCAACCCTTTCATAATATGTAAACTCGTTTGGATCAATAGTAAATGACTACAGTCAGTCTCATTTTTTGTAAATTGGTCTAATTAGAATATTTTTTTTTAGATTTTTGTTTTTATAATCAATGTATATCATTTAATGAATTTTTACATATAAAATATAATTTAAAAAATTTACTATGTATTCATTTACTTTAATCAATTGGAAGAAAAAAATTAAAAATTGTGCGTAAACTCGTAAAGTGCCCACCCTTATACATTCCTGGTTCAGCCCCTGTATTCTACATATAAGAATGAGTATACAATATTAGAATAGTTATGTACAGTTATGACAAAAATTGCTCCAGAAATATTCAAAAGGGCATGCCACCCAAATGACAAGAAATACTATGAAGACCACGAAGAGTTACAATATTACCTTTGACCCTGGGTAGACACTTATGTTGGAGCACACAATTGTTTTCTCCTCACCCAGTGAAAATTTCAAATCCACCTAAGTAGTAATTCCATAAGCACAAAAGAACATAAACTGATGTGATATATCCAAACAACCCAACAATATGTATTTAAGTTTACGAAGTACATATTTACCGTATCAAAGTAGTAATCAGGCAATTTGTAATCTTTTAGAAAGATTTCTTTTGGTACGTCCATCTTGGATTCTTCAACTTGCTTCAGTAATGTTTCTGTTGCGACCGAAAAAATTAACCTCTTGCTTGTTTTGCTTAACACTCTTAAAATAGGTTGACGAGTCAGCTTTCAGCATATTCAATAAAAAGGTAACAACAAAAGGCAGTATTATGTGAGTCTGTGAGGGCAATGAATAATCAAACTATGATGATTTACTGGCAATAAATAACACAACAACTGACAAATTCTTCCTAAGTGTTACCTAATAAGATAAACAAAATACGGACATTCAGAATTCAGAACATTACCGTTCAAAGTCTGAAGCATGAAAGAAAGCAAAATACCACACGAGAAGCTTGGCTCCTAGAGGGAGCTCTATAAAAATGGAGCAAACCTCAAAACTATAGCATTGCCTACATCTGGAAATATTCTAAACTGACTGCCCAACAGAACTAACACGAGATGATACCTGAAGCTGCAATTTGACAAACAGACAGCATAATGTGAGCTGCTTGTTAGCTTCACAACTCACATGACCCACATACCAAATTACCAGAGTCAACACTGCCTTTAATCTTAAAACACTAAGAGATGGAAAAAGAGCTGGTTTGAGAGGTGGGACGATAGAGATAAAGAGTATATTAATCACTGCTTTCCAAACTCAACTGATAAACTATCATAAAAAGTTGATTTCTCTAACGTTCATAGCCCGGATGGAGGATATATGGATAGTTAATAAAGTCGAATAAAGACAGGGATAAGACACCATTCAGATAGCACATTGCAAGTACTTCTCATGCTTCTGAAAGCAAAAACAGCACTGAGAGCAGGTATAGTACTTCTAGTTAGTTAAACAATCCAAAAGGAAAAAGGGGGGGGGGGGGGAGAGAGAAAACAACATTGCGATGAAAATTGGCTATTAATACTACCGGCAACTTATCCCCCCCCAAAAAAAAATCTCAGTCTCAGATAATTACAGAGGTTACTCTTATGAAACCTCCTATTTTACTTTCCAAAAAGATCATAGAAAGACAAAAGAAAAACCTAGAAATATTACATCTACCAAAACCAGGTATAAAACTTCGAAATTTCTTTTTCCCGCCATAAGACCAGAAATTATGAAGCAGAAATTCAAGTGAGATAAAAGGGGATTGGGTAGTGACGGCAGAAGAGGAGATCAAACCCAAGAGACATGTCTTCAGAAATCTAAACCTTTACATGGTAGAATCAACCTAACCATCACCCAACTGCCGTGTTCTTAGAATAAGCAACTTCAACTGCAATCAGTCCAATAGTTAAACTAAAACCATAGCCCCCAAAAGATTCAATCTTTTACAAATATCGAAGCCACCCAGATCGTCAAAACACCAAGATCAGATACTACGAATTCCCATATGAGAAAACAGAGTATAGCTTGGGGTCTTGTAAAGTAACAAGACTTATAAAGATGTAAAAGAACGAAATTATAGTAAGAAAAAACAGATAAAAATAAGGAATGAAAATAGAAAGATATTAATGGAAAACTGAGTCGCAACTTTTTGTTGTTGTTACCTTTAGTACGATGATCAGGTGGAGAGAACAGACGATATTTCAGAAACCTAAGACGAACGCTAGGGAAAGGAAAGTAACGGATCTATAGCTTTTATTAATTTACAACAAAGAAAGAGATAGATAAGAGCATCTCTCATCTCTATCATTTTTTAGTTTTTCTCCGAGATTTATGCTCATAGAGACTCAAATTAAATGGGTTGGACTACGGTACTGAAACTCGTTTTTGGGTATGGTATCAAAAAAATAAAATTAATGGTTGATATATAACGCAAAATTTCCACCCTTGATCTAGTCTAATACTTTTTATCGGCTACCCACTGAGCCTTATGCTTTCATAAAAATAAAAACTCATGCGAAGAAGAGAAAGAAGACAGAATTGCATAATTATTTTTATCCCTATGAACACTTCAAGAGATTATAAAATCATCGTCATTTATTAAAACTAAGATTGAACGGAAGTCTTTTCGTAAAAAAAAAACTCTAACAAGGAAATAGAAGAAGAAAGATCAAAGCATGGAGTTGCAAAATTATTTTTATTCCTATGAACCCTTCGAGAGATTAGAAAATCGTGATCATTTATTAAAACAACGATTGAGATTAATTGTAAATTCATAAAATAAAATAAAAAAAACTTAGACAGCAAAGAATGAGGAGAAATAAGAAGATGGAGTTGCATAATTGTTTTTATCCCCATGAACCCTTCAAGAGATTATAAAATCATCACCATTTATTAAAACTAAGGTTGAGATTATAGTAAGAGTACTACTTTTATTTGTTAGCATTACTATTTTTTTTTTGTTTAAGAGTGCCACTTTTTTTGTTAACATTACCATTATTTTGGTTAGGAGTATCACTTTTTTTGTTAATATTACCATTTTTTTTGTTAATATTACCACTGTTTTGGTTAAAAGTACCACTATTTTGGTTAAAATTATCATTTTTTTTTTGTTAACATTACCACTATTTTGATTAAGAGTATCATTTTTTTTGTTAACATTACCACTGTTTTGGTTAAAAATACCATTTTTTTTTTGTTAACATTGTCACTATTTTGGTTAATAGTACCACTATTTTAGTTAAGAATACCACTTTTTTTGCTAACATTGTTACTGTTTTTGTTAAGAGTATCGTTTTTTTTTGTTAACATTATCACTGTTCTGATTAATATTGCCATTTTTTTTAATATTACCACTATTTTTGTTAAGAATACCATTTTTTTTTTGTAACATTATCATTGTTTTGATTAAGAATACCACTTTTTTTGTTAACATTGCCACTATTTTGATTAAGAGTGCCATTTTTTTTTTTTAAGAGTGCCACCTTTTTTGTTAATATTACTATTTTTTTGGTTAAGAGTATCATTTTTTTTTTTAACATTATAACTATTTAAGTTAAGATTGTCACTTTGTTGGTTAACATTACCACTGTTTTGGTTAATATTACAACTATTTTTGTTAAGAGTACCATTTTTTTTGTTAACATTACCACTATTTTGGTTAAGAGTACTGTTTTATTTGTTAACATTACCATTTTTTTTGTTAAGAGTACCATTTTTTTTGTTAACATTATCACTATTTAAGTTAAGATTATTTTTTTTTTTGTTAACATTACCACTTTTTTTTGTTAAGATTATAATTTTTTTAATGAAAAGTACCATTTCTTTGATTAATATTACCATTAATTAGGTTAATATTACCACTCTTTTGGTTAAAAGTGTCACTTTTTTTATTAGCATTACATCTTTTTTGGTTGACATTACCACTCTTTTGGTTAAGATTACACTTATTTGTCAAGAGTACCAATTTTTTTTGTTAACATTACAATTCTTTTGATTAAGCTTACCACTTTTTTGGATTAGATTACACTGTTGAGGTAAGAAATACCATTTTATTAGTTAAGAGTACAATTTTTTTGGTTAAGATGACCATTTTTTTTGTTAATATTACAATTCTTTTGATTAATATTATCATTTTTTTGGTTAAAATTACCATTGTTGAGGTAAGAGTACCATTTTGTTGGTTAAGAGTACCATTTTTTGGTTAAGATTATATTTTTTTTGTTAAGAGTATTATTTTTTTGGTTAACATTACCAAACTTTTGAATAGCATTACCATTTTTTTTTTGTTAAGATTACACATTTTAGGTAAGTACCACTTTTTTTTTTGGTTAATTTTACCAATTTTTTTTTATATTTCCACTTTTTTGGACCAATCAAGAGTTGGTAGCAGTCAAGAATAGCGATCGGATCACGACCGATCAAGAATTGGGTAGCGATCAAGAGTGGGATCAAGTGTAGGTTAGCGATCAAGATAGTTATCAAGAGAGACCGTTTGGTGCAGTAGCGATCAAAAGTGGGATCAAGGGATTATTGCCAGCAGCAATCAAAATTAATATATTTAAGAAAAAAATTCAGTCACACCCCTCATAATTTATTATATCTTCAAGGACACTCTTCTATTACAAAAAAAAAACATCACTAACACCCTTGCCATTAAACTACCATTTCTAACAAAATAAATTCATCTAAAATAATTTAATTAATAAAATGGACGAATTATAAGCTCAGATATCATGAGTTTAAGTCTTGTCAACCTCATGAATATTCTAGTCTCGACAAAGATAATTTGTATTTCATTAAATCAAGAAGAGAATTAGTTAATGTGTGTATAAATTATTCTAAACACCCTTAATTATTGAATCTAAAAAAAAAACACGATGAACAACGCTTATCATTGGTATGGGTATCATTGGCCAATACGACTCCCCTCTATTATAAGTATCTGAACGTGTAGGAAAAGAAACTTTTAAAGATGCTAACTTTTTTTTATCTTTTAACCTTTTTTGAGGATGTTTCACTAGAATTCACACTAGAACTTCTAGTCTAGAAGCTTATAAAGATTTTGCTTTATGCTGCAAGTTTTACATGAATCAATCAAGCAGGCTTTTAAGGTACTAAGAACTTCAGCTTTTGGGACCCACCAGAACATGCCACAACTGGATATTTCACACCAGGTCTAGGCTTATGGGGTGGCTTGAATCTGGTCATGGTCCTGGTCCTGGCCCTGGCCCTGGTCCCGGTCCCACGCAGCAGCAGACCTGCATGTCCTCTTTTTAGGCATCAGAAAAGGTATGTATGGAATGTAACATTATTTGATGTGCTTTGCCATATGATTTTTGTAGAAAGATTTAAAGTTAACGTGAAAACTAACAATATGATCGCAAACAATTCCCTAAGCGTGATTTAAAATGATTAATAGTTCAACCGCTTTAATCATAATTACCATAACATTTCAATGAAGTGAAATTCTCTTTAATACACTTTCTTTTAAAAAAAAATTCTTACCACATCATCTACCATACATTCAAATAAAAATCCATCGAATATAACTATACAAGTAAATCTATCATTCATTAATAGTGAATGACATGCCAAAAAAATATATTGAAGATGCTCTGAATTCCATTTCAATTTATCTTTGAGATTTATCAATTTGACCATGGCTAGTTTCACCAAAAAGAATAAAAAAATTGAAAGGGGATTAGGCAAATCTCCATTATATTAAATGTTGGTAATAGAGATAAGCACTTGAACCTAATTTTAGGCATCTGCTCATGACTTCCTTCAGCCCTATACAACACTTTCCTATAAAAATTCAACACGAATTTCATTATGGACCAAAGGTAACAAGTATTCACGTGCTCTGTTTAACCTAACTAAGGAATATGCTATTTGGACTTAAAAATCTGACATAATTTGTTGACCTAATGACGTGGCTTCATTGAAACCATTGAATTAACACCAAGTTCCAATGTTTGATGGAGCCCAGAATTAATCCAAAGGTCATAGTGAATTAGGTTAGCAAATTAGGTCTGTAAATTAGGTCTCAATAATATTGCCCTTAACCTAATTAGAGTCTGCAACGAGGAGAATCCATGTGGCGCATCTCCCAAACCAGGTAGAGAAACTTCAATAATATAAGGGGATGTTTGGTAAAAAGGTTTGAGAGGTTTAACAAGATGAGTTTAGAGAAAATAGTCTAAAGTTTTTTCAAATCTCATGTTTGTTTGGAAAATTCAATCCCGAGTTTTTAAACTCGGCCCGTAGCCGACCCGAATATTAAACTCATGATCATGGGTTTCATCAAACCTAAAGGGATGGTGGGTATATGGGTAAAATAGTCATTTATTGGATAAATAATTGTTAATAATTATGATATATCCATGAGTCCCACATGTGTATGTGTTATATACCAAACACGAGTATGAACTGTGAGACTCAATCATGCAATGCATACATATTAGCATAATTATGTAAAATTATTTATTAGATACAATTTTGTGTATAAAAATAGTATTGAGTTCATTTTGAGATTACTTAAGAATTTGGGGGGAGGTAAACATAATTATTAAAGTTGCATGAAATATCTTACATGTGTTAGCATATGAAAAGGGGGGTCATGTGAGCTGCTAAGTGGTTGTGTGTGTGTGTGTGTGTTTTAAGGTGTAGAAAAGGTGTGCCTGTAATTAATGGTGTAGAAGTGTGTGTGTTTAAAACATAAACCAATATGTGTGTGTGTGTTCTGGTTTGTTGAAATCGTGAGTGAGAGAGAGTAAAAGAGAGGGAAGAAAAAATATATGTGTGTGTGTTAAGCCGAAAGCAAGAAATGAGAGAATTTGTGGGCTATTAGCTCAAACCGAGAGGTAGAGGAAGGGAAAAAAGAAAAAAGAAAATAGAAAAATTTGGGGGAACTCCATGCCAACCCGAGAGTGAGAGAAGGTGGGGAAAAAGAGGAAGGAAGCAAGAAGAAGGTAAGGGTGAGTGTGTGTGATTAATTTTAAATATACGTATATATATATGGGCTGTTTTATTTTAATTTTATATTTTTGTGAGTTTAATTAAGTGTATTGAACATAATTTAGGGGCTATTAAGAATGAGTTTTAAATGAGAATTCAATCGGATGCGAGAAAAGAGTGAAAAATGAATATTTGGATGCTTTGGGGGCTAGTTTGAAATTGAGGTTTTTGGGCGTGGAATGGAGAGTTTAGGGGTTCAATTGGAGGGGGCTGTTTTGCATGATTTAATGAGTGTGTGAGTTTAAGTGTGATTGATTTAAAAGAAACATACGATAGGAATGGGAAATGGATATCGGTAATACCAAAACCCTAATTTTTAAATATTATTATCACTTGTATGAACTTTAATCTAAATGATCTAAAATTTTGCCTGTTGCATTTTTATTTGATGCTTGATATGATAATGTAAATTTCGAATGCAAATGAATATGATTTTCGGTGCGAAATGTATGAAATGCCGGAAGTGCAATTTTTTAGGATTCAAGGTCGAAATGTGTAAAAATGGGTCACTGGTCAATGTATTTGACCTACTTAATCCTAATTGTGATTAATGTGAGTGATTTTAAAGATTTAGGGAGAAAATATGATCCATAAATCTAATGTGTCAGTATGTGAGTGAACAATACGGTAATCGAGGCACTTTGGGTTGAATCATCTTACATGCATTGGCGCATGATTAATTATTCAATGTGATAAGTATGTTGATATTGTAATTACAAATGTGTAAGGTGAAACAAGTAGGACAGTTGGTATTAAGACAGATATGAAAACACCGAAGGGATCCACCAGTAGGTTCGAAGGCTGTAGTTCTGTACACTTGAGGTGGATGTATATCTTTATATATTTTCAAAATGTTATTATAAGATGATAGTAAATGATGGAATTTAATAGCATTTCTCCAGGATTTTTGTGATATGTACTTATGTGATTGAATGATGTTTTGTACTGTGTATTGTGGAATGTGATGCACTGTTTGAGAGAGGAGCGTCGATGCCTGATCACTGAGCGTGCAGTGGTGTGTTAGCACTGTGGTGTTCTCGGGAGTTTCGAGAAACACGGATTCATGTGGGATCAATTACCTAATGAGGGGTAGTATGAATGTGTTGTGGCTTGTGATTTTTTTAGAATTGGATTGATATTGTTGTTTGATACGTGTATTTACGTAGTATTTATCTACTTCTGTGTATCATTATCATTATCATTTCATATATGAAAAATATACTCGTTGAGCGCGTGGTTTAACTTATACCCTTATAGGTTCTCCTTTTCAGATACTATAAAGGGAATTACAAATCAGTCTGCTGTCTAGTCGATTGAGTACTGTTTAGTGAAATTGAGTTCGGTCCGAAGTAGTTTAGCGAAGTTGGTATAATATTACTCAGGTTGTGTATTATATTGAGTGAGAAATTGTTATAACATGTTAATGGTGTATATATTTGTAAATAGACTCAACCAGCATATTCTGTGATGTATGCTATGTGCGTGTGGGAATTGTACATGTATATAACCTGGAAAACAAAAATGGTATATGTGTTATATATGGTGCAGGTTGTAAAACAGGTATTACCATCATGCTTAACAACTAAGGTGATGAGTGATGTTGTTGCACCTGTGAGAGTATTTGATGTTTTATTAATTTAGATTATATATACGTAAACAGGTGTATTAAAAACTTAGTTGTGTCCCATTTTTGAGAGACCGGGATGGGGCGTGACATGAACCAAATTAAATGTTAAATCTCATCTTGACAAAGAGGGGTTTGAGTTTAGAAAGGTTTGGAGAAGTCAATCCAAACTTCTCAAAATTCATCCAAATAAGCCCTAAATGGACTTGACTATCTTACCCAAAAAAAAAATGAGAACCCTATTAATACAATAAATTTTACTATTTTTACTTAATTTTTATAGGTCATTTTTAATAAAAAAAATATTATCTTTATGAATAATTTATCATTTTTTTTTGGTGTTTTTATCACTTTGTGATAACGATCTTTACCACTTTTTCGAGTACTTACGATTGATTGTAAAAAAATTAAATATCTTACTCACAAAAAATAATAAAATATCTAAAAAAAGAAAGTAAATGTCGATACCAATTTTTTTTCCCTACCCCATACTTGTTCAACTACTAATCAGAGGATAAGACTTCACTACTCAATTGGAGAAAATCCCTTCTCTCCGGTGAGCACAATGACGGACTCTCGCCTCACCCGCCATTTGATTTTTCACATTATCGACTTGCTTTTCAATCTAAACAATATCATTATCAAAAAAAAAGACAACTCTTTCGAGATCAGTCCCGTCCCTAGAAATAGTAGTCAATCAGTAGGACATTCAAAGAAGCTATTTAAATTAATTAAAGAACAAACAACAACCGACAACCAAATTTCCAGAACAGACAAGATCATTTTTCAAACATAAAAACTTCTCTGCATTATGGAAAATTGAACTTTCACATCATTGCCATTCTATCAGTTTTGAGCTAGACATGTTTTATCGTGGTCACAACATATGATTTTCTAAGATTTTTCGTATGTCTGAAGAAATATAAACGGTGAGTTTCCCTCAAAAACAAGGGAAAAAAATTAAGCAGCCAAGCTTTTTGAGGCAATCTCGAAAACGTTCTGTGAGAGTCCATTGGTAGACATGATCATCTCCAGCTGTGCCAGTAAAAAATGTCATCCAGTCACTTTTAGAATGCTGAAAACAAAATGAAAAATTCAGAATTGATGAAACAGCTAAATACCTTGGCAAGGCCTTGCCGGGTTTCATCATAACGCTTCCATCTCGAGAATTCTGACACCATGTGAGAGGCAACCTGCAAGCCATGAGGAGAGATTTAAACGAAGAGGTTGAAAAATCAAAAAAACAAATGAAACAGAAGAAAATTATAATTGATAGAAGATATTTCTTGATGAATAGACCTGTGGGTTCAGTTTGTCAAGCTTTACCACCATTTCTCCTAAGAATCTGTAGCCTGACCCATCTTTTGGGTGGAAATTAACAGGCGACCCACAAAATCCTCCAATCAGTGAATGTACCTGTGTCAGAGAGAGATTACAAGACGAACATCATGTTTCCCAACTAAATTATAAGAAACACTTTGATCCCATTAATTTTTTTCAACAGCATATGTGTGGCAGGATAGAAAGACCATCCACCTTATTTGGATTGCACAGGTCAAATGCTGGATGATTTAAGAGGTTCTGAACGTTGACAACATTCCCAGATATGTCTGAAGTAGCTTGAAGGGCAAACCATTTGTTCACCACCTGGAAAAAGAAATTTTAAACAACAACAAAAGAATTATTGCAAATTACCTAGTTTTGAATTCCAAAAAAAACAAATATCCGTGAAATGGGACATTCTTCTGTGTAATGAGATGACTCACGATACGTGAAAATAAAAGTCTAACATGTTAACCACGAGCTGTCAAAAGCTAAGTCACACAGAGTGCAAACCAGCGCAAGAGGAGAGGCGAGGCAATCACATCCTCATTTACCGTCTCAAGTCTATTTGCAAAGACCACAACACGCACAAGGAAAGAGCACAATACACACCAATGAATTGTCACGGGGGTCAAATTTTCACTCGAATTTTTGTCTCGTGATGGCATTAAAATCCAACACTCAGTCTTAGACAAAGCACACAAACGCTCACAAAAGCACACAAATGAACAAAATAGGGGCAAGAAACAAACTCACAACAAGCACACAAGATTACAAGTCAATCGGTCAAACATTTTTACTTCTCAGCAAGCTTAAAGGAAATCGGCTAGGGTCTGCTTACAAAATGTGTTCAAACTCTCTTGGTTCACTACAAACCCCAGTATGCATATAAATAACACACAATGGCTGTTACAAAGCACAACCGCCTAGGTAACGTAGACACCAATTAGATTTGCCCTCAAGGATTGTGGTGCCACTGCCTACAAATATGTTGAATGCTAAGCATCTGTAGCTGATCATGGTTGCTTCTGCTAAACATGGTTGCACAGTTATAACTACTCAGAACTGCCTGCATATTATGTGCACATGTAAGCAACTTTCCCTCATGTTGTGCACATGCCAACAACTGCACAAAACCGTCTCACCTGTAATGCACATGCCACCAACTGCTCATAACCGCCTCACATGACGTGCACTTGTCTTCCTTGTGAGCCCACAACATCTGATTTCTCTTGCCTGGTGCCAAGCCATGCCCAACCCATGGCTTGGTCTTCCAAGCTCACAATGCACCACAATTCGAGCCCACCAGCTACCATTAATTGATTGCTTGCTTGTGTCCAACATGCCTATGCAGCCATGTACTGCTTTCCTTCCACCAACGACAGATTGTGCTCAATGTGTCCATGCATGTGCTACCTCCGTCAGCCATGCATGGGACTTCCACCTACGAAGGGTCCCACTGATCATCGACCCCACATTTCGGGTCTCGAACTTTCAAATGCATTACCCACACCCATGACATGCATTTGTTGGGGTCGTGTCTTACTTTGGTGTGCCAAGTCTTAGGGGCATAGAGGTTCCCAGGGAAGCCGACCTGACACCCCTTTTGCAGAGTCACTCATAATAGCATTAGTGAACAAAACCCTAGTGACAATAATTGACATACTTTGAACCGAGGAGTCATAACGAGGAGGGCCAGAACCCGGGACATAGTCGTTAAATGCTACTTGAACTTTTGTAGAACCACTTTGATACCAAACCAAGCGCGCATTCAAGTCCTTAGGAAGCCAACTTTGCACAAAATGGGTACTTGCCAAGCACACCCAATTTGGCTAAGGCATGCGACACCTTTGGGCGAGGCACCCGCATGCTATAATCATGCCAACAAGCTAAAGGGTAACAAATCAGTCATCGAAATGGAAGTTGAAACCCTAATCCACTCTTTCAAAATTCTATTCTTCCCGACAACAAAACTCTATGAATCTGAAATGTCAGTCTCCAAATAATAAAGAATTAGGTATGCAAAAGAGGAAAATAACTAAATACAGTATCTCTAAAACGAATCAGCGCTCAGAACACTAATTGGTGGCTTGAATGCCAGAGAAGCATCCCAGGTGTACCGATAATGTGACTTATGTTACAAGCAATAAGATATTTGGTAAACTAGAAATACTGTGGACAGCAAATGGAAATCCATGGATCTTAGTTGTCTAGGCCTGGTGAGAATAATACTAGTATACTACCATAAAATAGATACTTTACTGCACTCATGATGAACAAATAGAATAAATTAATGGTACAGCAGGGCAATGAATCCAAAAAGCTAGCTCTATTGTATAGTAGAGAATATTCGTCCATTACTTTTTAACCATATCTAAAAGGACTTTCTTTTAATGATGTCTTCTCTTGCATCTTCTTGAATTAGCCCAATGTTGAAATCAATATGTCAGCTACAAAAATGGTGACCTATACTTTCCTCAAACTGGAACATAGGACTGGTTTAAAGGTCAATCTAGGAATCGCTTTCTCAGTTTCATTTGAGGGTTGTATGGAACCAGTTTAAGTGATAACGACGCCAAGAAGTTGCATAGGCAGGGGACTGGGGTCAAGAAGGTGAAGGCGAAAACCATGCAACCCTACCACCCTAACCAAAAAATGAAATTGAAATGGTGGAAGTAAAAGAACAGGGTAAAATCTTCCCGGTACCTTTTCACGGCTCAAGGGGCTCTGCCCACCTAAACCCCAAAAAAACCCAGAAAACATAAATAAATAGATGAACAAGGGAAAAGGCACTGCATGACTTCAATGAAACTGCTTAAACCGATGCTTTAACACACCTTTTGATAATTGTGGAAATTTACACTAGATTAATTCAACATATATTCATATATTTTCCTTCCTAAAATATTGCTTCTAAAGAAACGCTGTTAATAGCCAACACATACATCCAATCTCTTTTTCTGTAACAGTGGTAGTTAACAAATGAAAATTTGGGTGCAATCATGGAACAACAATAAAGTAGAGGATTACCAAGAAGTCATGCTGCCACTTGCTATAGAAGTCAGCAAGAACATCATCCCGAGTTTTACCAGGTTTCTGAGCTATAGCTGCTAGAGCTGCAAATTATTCAGTCATGTTGGTGGCAGTCCTGTATTCTTGCAATGCAAGTTCCATGAGTTCTGAATCTTCAAGTGATGCAAGATATTCTGAAGATACATGATTAAAATTAGTAAAACAAAGTTTCTTTTTTGGGTGTTAAAAGTTGTGAAGCAAAATTCTAAAACATGAATCTATTAAACAAACGATCATTTAGATCACAGACCAAGCGCAATATTTTTAAGAGCACGCCTTGCCATATCAGTATGGTTAAACTCATACGGCTCTGAGCTCCGATGTTTGTTGACCTGCTAAGTAAACGGGCTTAATTTCTAAGCCAAAAATAAGAAAGAAGATGAATACTGACAGAAAGTATGTTTCTCAAATTCCTAAGAGATATTATACCGTGCTGAGAAAATCTTCTTTTAATTCAGAAGCAAGCTGATTTTTAATGTAAGTGCGGACCGCATGAACAGCATCAGGATCTGCAACTTCCATCATGTCCATGATCTCCCCTTCGCCAGGTAGAGTAATTGCTTTTGCAATGAATTCCTGGATAACATTAAACATTAAAGTTGGTTAGAGCAATAACTTGGTTCATTTAAATAAAAAGAAATCAAACACACATATACTTGGGCAATTAGTACCTTCTCTAAGCTTGGGTCACACAGTATGCTTCTCAATCCATGCACAAACTGTGGATTGAGAACCAGTGGCTTGCTTTGCTGGAAATCAGCCACTAGGCTGAGCATCAGCTTCCTTGCCAATATCTGTCCCGCCGCCCAACTAAAGCATTAAAAAGGAACCGTTACAAATCGCAACTATTTGCTCAACTGGATCATGAGTTAGATATCGTTTCTGAAATACATACCGATTGAACTCATCTGAATCATGAGCAAAGAGGAAAAATAAATCATTTACAGTGAGGTCAGAATCAAGACGGATAGGAACGCTGTAGCCTCGTAACAGAGACGGAATTGGCCGCTCAGGTACATCAGGAAACACAAATTCTTCTTCTTTCTGCTTATTACAAACAAGATTCTATTGTCACTAAAGACACGATAGAGCAAAGACATATTTCTTTGGATTAACTACTCAGGAGGCATCAAGGCCAATTCATAAACATATTATCTTGAATCTATATGGCAGCATCAAGGCCCATTCATATGAAAGTTATCTTCAAACTACATGTCAGCCATAATACTTAAGGAGCCTATATGACATCACACTCACTGGATTCACAGCCCAATGAGATTTTATTTCATCCCCAGCATACATCTAAGTAAATAACTATGTATCACACAGATTTCTATAATGTGATGGACGAAGGAAGATTTTTCTACCATTGACAAGAATACAAGTAGTGATCTCAAGGAAGGATAGTTGTCTATACCTCCACATCAGTCTCTGTGATGACCGTATATAAATTAATCATTGACACACTAATTAGGTCGTTAATTATGAGTTTATATAACTAAGGGTTATTTTTATAAATTTCAAATAAATAAATGGACTTCAAATATGAATTCTTTATGTGAAAACAGGTTAAATAACTATAATATAGGTTATATTTCGTGTTAAAAATAAAATGTGATCGTAATATAATATATGAGTAATATATTTGTTATATATAGAATATATGTGAGTATATATGTATAGATATACACACACATATATATAGATAACAATAGGCATATGGCCTATTGGAAAAAAAAAAAACTTACGAACTAAATATGGACAAGTGTCCATGGTGATGTCAATGTGCTCATGTCATTTAAGTGACGTTAGAGGGTGGATTTTTGGCTATAAATAGCCATCGCCTGACCATTCGAGCAAGGCACCAAAGAGAAGAAAAGGAAAGAGAGGAATGAAGAGAGAGAAAAAGATGGAGAGAGGAGAGAGATGAAGAGAGGGAGAAATTTATGAGAATTTAGGGTCATAAATTAAATAGGGAATTTTACTTTCGATCATTACCAAATTGAAGTGTCTTATTCGAGGCTCTTCAAATTTCTTATCTTATGAAGATATTAATAAATTTGAGGAACGGGATAGTATACAATATGCTCATGTATTTTAAATCTCTTTGCAAAAAGTGTTCTTTCATTATCTGAAATTATATTCCTAATGATTATTCTGATTGATTTGAAATTCTGACAATTTTATTGGTTAACATGTATGTGTACGTTAGGCTAAATACTTTGAGATTGATTGGTACATGTACGAAGTATACTTGGGAAAATAATTGGTGAAATGTGATTATGGCCCTGCGGGGTGCGATTGTGATTACAGTCCTAAGGGGTGTAATGGTTCGATATGAGTATGGATTTTAAATGTTCAAATGTCACTTGTCATGTCACCAAGAGGACCCGAGTATGAAACTATATTTGATAGATATTGAGCTATGTAACTTATTGAATTAGATTCTTGATTCTTTTATCTATGATTGTCTATCGATTAAATTATTTGATGTTTGATCTTCATATTCTTTTCTCGTTAAGCAAATTGTTCCTGTCATATTGTATACTTTTCCGTCTTTAATATTTTTTAAGATTATCTCCAAGGAAAGGACCAAAGTTGATATTTGAGGAATCAAAGATGGACGAATCTTGATATAATTTTTAACTTTGTAAGTTTACTAGCAATTGCCCGTGCCTGAAGGCACGGTGTTACTCGTAAATTAGTTACAAATATTTGTCCATGCATAAATGTAAAGTAAAATA
>CM042186.1:42743129-42767375 GCA_023539305.1 Ilex asprella | reverse complement strand
TTAAGGTGTGTATAAGATAAGAATATATATATATATATATATATATATATATATTAACAAATTTTTACACTCTATTTATTTACTTCCAATTGTACTTTCCTCAATTAGAAGAGTTCCAACTAACATCCTACATGAAAGACACATCACAAAAATTAGCTAAAATGAGAAGGCCCACAACCATTTTTATAGGCAACTAAAGCCTCCCCTCTCTATTTCTATACCGATGTGGGACTAAAGAAAAGACAGTTGAGTTTGGATGGCTGTGGAGGTAATGCTATTGGCTTTTGGGCATTTTGCAGGATTTAAGCCAATAAATGTAAAAATGGTTTTCCTTATTTTGATTTTTGTAATTCTTTGATTCATAGATGTAAAAATGATACTTTGTCTTAAAAAAAAAAGCTTTTTCTTTACTGATTCATTATTTTATATATATAATAATTATTAATTTATTATTATATTAAATTTATTTAAACGGGTAAACGGGTTGATAGGTCTCACTTGAACACCACCCGTTTGTTAAACGTGTCTGACAGGTCAACCCGTTTATCACCCAAACCCGTTTAATTCATGTTGATTAATCGTGTTATGTCGGATTTTGACAAGCCTAGTGGTAAGGGTTTGTGATGTGTGGGAATTAGTGATAACAGTGAATTACGATATTTGGGGTTGATGGTGGAGATTGGGCTGTGCGACGGAATGGTGTGTGCAAAGCCATGTGTATGCACTACAACAAATTTGCTTTTTAGCGACGAATTGACTCGTCGCAAAATGTATAAATTTTGTAGCAAAAAAATTTCGGCGACAAACTCATTTCGTCGCCATTTTGTCGCTTTAGGCTCGTCTGGGAAAGTTTTCAGCGACAACAAAAATTTCGTTGCCAAAAATACACAATAGGCGACCATAATTTGGTCGCCAAACATGTTCTTATTTCGTCGCCAAAGTTTTGTTCGTCGGCAAAAATTAAATTATTTTAACCATATAAAATCTTTAGCAACGATTATATTCATCGCAAAATGTGAAAACTTCAGCGACCATCTCTATTTCATTGCTAAAAATAAGTACAAAAAATATTGGCGACAAATATATTTGTTGCCCAAAAAGACGACCAACATTTTAGCAAGGACTTTTTTCGTCGCAAAAAATGATGAACAATGTTTTAGCGACGACTTATTTTCGTCGCCCAAAAAATGAACATGATTAAATCTCATTTGACATTATAAAAATTTGAAAACACCTATAACAACTCAAAAACATTCCGACCAATTTGAATCATGCGCCCATGACAATAGATAATCCATAAAAACACATCACAATTACTAAACATTCATACATTACTCAAAATATAAAATAACATCCAACAATTTTCAATAGCATCAAACAATATCCAAAACTCCTAACAATATCCAAAATTTTCAACATCCAATATCTCAACATTTAAAATCCTAACAACAAAATATCTCAAAATTTTGAAAGAAAAGATGTCTGAATATCCAAAAAGAGCTCTTTACAATCCATCGTCAATCTGTGACAAACACAAAAAACTCATTAACGCATTATAGATAAGAAGGTAAAAGAAAAAATATATAAATTTTGAGTTTATAGGTTAATAAATTAATATTTAACTAAGTATGTAATAATAGTAAAAAAAAAACATAAGTCCATAATTAAAATAGCTTACCAAGATACATTAGTTGAATTGCTCGGCTCCCCAATGCCCCCACCACGCTGCACTGCTAATCTCACCTCTGTCATTTATTGCATCATCATTTCTTGCCACTTCTCCATTTGCTGGAGTTTTTCCTTGGTTTCATCCAGCTCTCTCTTCAAACTCATCACCTCCTCTTCATTTGCAATAGTCTTTGACGTCTTTTTTGAAGAAGGTTTCGGTCCAACCCCATAACCTCTCTTATAGCCAGACTTGCAGCCAAGGACGGTGTGTGCAATCTCCTCCTCAGAGATATGTGATTCACCATCTTGTGTGGACTTATCTCTTAATTCCTTCATCTGATTCTAAAATTTTTAAAAATAACTGATAACTTGTTCACAAAACAAAACTTATCAACATTATAAATCTCAAATACAGTAACATCAAAAAAAAATTTATACTTACGTATCGAGATTCAGCTTCTTGTGATATCCATTTATTCGACTTCTTGCTAAAGTGAGATTCACGAAAGAAATCTACAAAATGAAGTGGCTCCTGGGTCTCGAGATCTTTCTGTTTTAAATAAATTATATCGTTATAACACTTTAAATAAGATAACATACAAAAAACGTATAAGTTAAAACACTTAACCATAACATGTATTGCAGATGGAAAAGACTTGGAACCCATAGCATGATTGTAGGGTAGCTTGGCACGATTTTCAGAATTTATGTTAGATCGTTTCTACATAAAAAATTTAATATAAGTTAGTGTTGGGACAATATTCGATTGTAAATAAAAATCAGCAACATTAGTGATAAAATATCAAGTTCTTACCTGAAATTCTGGATCCTTGAATACGTGCTCGATTACGTAATTCCAATCATCCTTACTAACTTGTTTGTAGGGTTCAGTTTTTGGGTCCAGACCAGCCTTCACCAATTGTTTATAGTGACTGTGCATCTTAGAACGATGGTCACTATACAAACGAGCAAACTTAGCTTCAATGTTTTCCCGAACATGTTTTGACTCATCGTATCCGACAATGTCAAACCTTGTCTGTACGAAAAAATAGTACATCATTTTTAACAAAAACTATGATATTAATAACGAGTATAATAAAATAAGTATAATTACCCGGAGGCGTGCAATGATAGGGGCACGCATGTCATCAGACAAATCATTCCATAAGGTTACAGTAATTGGGACGAAAGTCCTAGCCAAGGCTCCCATCTCATTAATGCAACGTTGTGCATTTTCTCCAACCGGGACATTCACACCATTAGGGATCTCAACACGCAGCTTTCCATTTGCCTCCACCATCTTCTCTACAGCCTTTCCTCGTGTTGGACCTCGCCTCTTCCTTGAGGTCGACCCTGACATTAGCAAAATATAATAAATGAATAGAGAAAAATACTTTTAAAGTGTCTAATGCAAATAAAATCATACCTGTACTGCTAGCTACAGTATGTGGACTACGAGTGATTGATGTCGGTGATGGGGAATGCACCTCCTCACGTGTAGTTGCAGGTATAGATAAGACTTTGGGTCGACGACCTGGAGCCATTTATGTTTCCTAAAGCATTATGATATATGAGTCATTATGCAAATAATCAATTAGAAATACAACAACTATAACAAAATAAAACAACATACCATTACGAAGAAAATTTGGTTAAAATATCTTTATATTTCGGGATCAACATCAGACTCAGAATAACTTTTCATATCTCCTTCAGAATCACTATACTCTAGTAGTGTCTCATCATCATCATCATCATCACAGATGAAATCATCATTGGCATCTTTATCTTGTATATTTTCAGACGACATTACCCGTCTGCTCGGGACAAGCACAGGATCAAGTTCGGTCCTACAAAATGGGTGCATATCATGATTTTCAACAACAATAGGGACATCCTCAGTGGGTTCTTCTTGTTGGAATGCATCATTTGGGATAGAATGTTCATCATCACCGATATCTACTGCATGTCGCTCTGGTATATCCCATATGCCTCGATATTGGACCCGTTGTACGACTTGCCAGTGTGGTCCATACTTGGTATCATTAACATAGAAGACTTGTTGCACTTGATTTGGTAGGACAAATGGATCATCTTTATACCATCGACTTCTAACATCAATACTTGTGAAATGTGAATCAACATTTACCGTTTTTCCACTGCTAAGATTGAACCATTCACATTGAAACAAAACAACACGATGCCCAAAGATATAACTCATTTCCCATACTTTACTTAAATAACCGTAGAAGTCCATTGTTACATTTTCATGATCCCCTTCAACAACTATTCCACTATTTTGAGTTTTACGACGGGTGTCACAATCTTTAGTGTGGAATCGGATTCCGTTGGATATGCAACCCGAATACATTTTCACTGAAATATCAGGACCATTTGCTAATGACCATAATTCATCATTAACTTCAAGTGACCCTTGAGATCGCAATTGATTGATCTACAAATGCATCAAAAGAAAAAATGCATGCCTAATTTACACGTACCGAAAGTGATACAACACGAAAATAACACGACACGAAAATCATACTACACGACACGATTGACACCCCTATCTTACATCTCATGACGTTTGTACACGTGTAACACGTAATCTTTTTTCGTTGATATTTGTTAATATAACCATTAAAAAATATGATTTTATCCTAATAAAAAATTATAATTTCATAGTATCCTTTATTTTGTGGGTCCGATATACTCTAAAATTCAAAATCAAGCTTACCATTTGAATGTCCAATAGAATGTAGGTATTTATATAATATTTTTTATATCCAATACAATATATCACTTAAATAGAATTATCTAAATGCTCAATTAGAGGGACATTTTTAATCATATTTGGATTCTCAATGGTTGTAGGTGTAATATTTTAAATCTAAGGGGTCTAAGTGATTAACTGACAACTATGAAGGAGTTTAGGTGTAATTTATCCATTTATTAGGATAAAATCATATTTTTTAACGGTTATATTAACAGATATAAACGAAAAGGGTTTACGTGTTACACGTGCACAAACGTCATAAGATGTATGAGTAATATTCTAAATGTGAAGGGGTCCAAATGATTAAGTGATAAGCATGAGGGGATATAGGTATAATTTTTCAATTTAGTTTTAGGTAGCAAACTGAGGTTAGTTTTAGGTACACGTTGATACAAATTTTTATCTTTGAAGGTGCAAATTAAGATTTTTGATCTTTGGGGGTGCACATTAATACAAATTTCTATCTTTGAGGGTGTAAATTGAGATTTTTTATCTTTGATGGTGCAAATTAAGATTTGAACGATCTTTCAGGGTGCAATTTGCAATTAACCCATAATTAATTAACCTCTAAACGATGTCGTTTTAATCAATAAGAGTTAAATAATTGCATGTTGTATTTTCTGCGACAAAAAATCATGTCGCCGAAAAAAAATAATTTTAGCTTTAAAACGACGTCATTTTAATTCATCAGAGTGCATATTTCATTTAATATATTCTGCGACCAAATATCATTTGTCGCCGAAAAAAAAAAAATTTAACTTTTTTTTTTGGCGACAAACATGTATTGTCGCTAAGTATTATTATTTTTTTCTTATTTTTTGTAAATTTGTCCAATTTTTTGCGACCGAAAAATTATTTTGCCGACAATTTATTTTGTCGCCCATAAAATTAACATTTAGCGCCAACATTGGCGCCAATTTTTTTTTGGAGGGAACGTTTTTGCGAAGACTATTGGCAATGACTACAAAAATTGGTCGCCAAAAAATATCATAAAAAAGTTTACCGCGATAAACATTTAAAATTGTCGTCGAAAATCACTTTTTTACAACAAATTTTATTGTTCGTCGCCAAAACTCGTCGCTAAAAAACAAATTTGTTGTAGTGATGGCTCGTGGGAAAGTAGATGGTCACAAAATAAAGAATTTTTTGTAACAAAATATTTTTCTAATATTAGTCCAAAATTAATTGGGAATTTTATTAAGAGAGTATTAAGGTCATTCATGGTTCACATAGAGGGTATTGTAGTCGTTTTAAGGTTTTCGTTACACAGGAAGGATGGAAGTCGCTGATAGGGAAGGGCAGTGTTATTATTCATACCTGAGGGGCTCTCGTTGTTATTTGAACAAACCTCAAGCGAGGTGGATGTAATTTACCTTTTATAATTTGTCAAATTGTAATGTACCATTTCCAAGCAAAAGTCAAACAGTCCCTGCCTCTTTAATAGATTCCATCCTAAGATCGTACAAGGTAGGTTTTCCAGCACTCCATGGAGGCCAACTTTCAATGTTTTGACTTTTGAAACCACAAGGGGATTGAATTATTCTCTCTAGCTGACCCAGAAAAAAAAAACACTAGGACTTGAAAACACATAACAGCCACCCACATCCACATGGCTGGCCAAAATTTTTCTAAGTTTTTCGAATTTGATAGGAAAGGAATGACCGCTATTTAGTAATGCTCATTCCAATGTTTGACATATAATAATAATAATTTATTCTCATTTTTATGGAATATTTAATCCCATTTATAGTAACTAGCACTTGCCATGTACGATGCATGGGAAACTGTGGAATAGGACAAAATGTTGATGAAAATTTTGATGTTTTTGATGAGACAAAGCCGAGAATATATATTGGATTGTAGGGGCGAAAGAATGGCCGAGGGGAAGGATTTTGTGGTGAAGTTGAGCGATGAATGGACTGACTTGTTTATGAATAGCTTGGGCTCGACTTACTGATGGGCTTCTTCAGGTTCATTTGTGCTGAACACGAGCAATAATTTGCTAATTTCGTTGACCAAGACATCCCTTTTATTTGAACATGGACCAACCCGGCTGAACGTGATGAATTTTGGTTTCATTGTGCTAGTTAATATGGTCATAGAGGGTATGCAAAACATTATGGAAGGATTACAGTTTGGTAAAGAGTGCGTAAAAGTTTGTTTTATAAGATTTGTCATTGATGTATAAATATTTACGACTATTGAACTACTAGATTTGGTATTCTTTCACTCCCTCACCCCTTCTAAAGTTGCAGTCTTTTTCAATTCTTTATATTGCATCCAATAATCTTACAAACATTGCATTTTGCAGACAAAATAAAGAGTTCATATTTTCCTTTGTTCTTTGTTTGATACGGTCTATTGTTGATTAGAAGCGTAAAGAATTGAACCCTGTGATAAGCCATCTTTCGTTTCCTCGTGCCTTTTAAAGTTGCAATCTTCAACTTTTTACGTTGGAAATAAATGTCATAGCATTCTATGGGGTTTCTTGCATACAAAATGAGTTAAAGGATTGCAACATAGCCTTGAAGCCTCAAAAGAGAAAAAAAAGTGTCATTTTCTGATGCCATAGAATATGATTAGGAGACTGATTCTTAACAGGATACGTTTTGGCACATTTCCTTATCTTTTTATCTATTTTTGATTGGTGCTCTACTTCGGTGTTAATTTTGTAAGCTTCGTGGAGCCCTTTATATAAAGAAAGTCCATGGTTTAAACTTTAAATGTAGTACTTGGATTAGTTTTTATCTTTGCGGGGGTGGCTTCACCTATTTACTGGGAGGTCTTCATCAGTCTACTAGAAATTTAATATTACAGTGGTAGATAGAGATTCACTAAAGCTTTTTCCGGTGTGATTTTTTAGAGGAAAAAAGGTTTTCCTTGTTGAACTTCCTTGACTGAACTTCCTGTGTGATCTTGCTTCCTGTCAATTGTCACTTTTGCCTTTTCTTTTCATCACCTAAAGTGCATATCTTCTGTTTCTTTATGATTTCGATGGAAAGAGATCCAGGATATACAAATTGTATGTGTTCTCTTTTTAATGAACTTGTGCTTTTGTTTGTGTTAAGAAAATGGCACCTGTCACATATCACCCTACTCATGATCGGACTCTTCCGCCACCTAATCAAGGTGATGGAGATAAACTTATTCCTTGTTTCCTTGACATAATTGATTATTATACGCTGCATTATTTAGTTGCCATGACAATGTATATTTTTTATATGGACTTCATCTGATATTATGTTGCTACTGTATCTTCAAGTTATTTGTGAGACTACTCCAGGCTCCTTCAACCAGACCCCCCTACAAAGTCTTGAGGGATATTTGTTTTATTTCTTCTTTTTGAAACATTAAACTGGTGGGAACATGCTGAAATGTGTGGAGTTATTAGGAATTATGCCCTGACACTCCTTCCAAAAGTTAATGTTGTTGCCTAGGTAGTTGTTTCTAAATGAATTTGTCTGATGAATTTATATTGGGATTTTTAACTGGCAAGCCTTTTAGCTCAAAGATTTGGTTGAAGGCTAACCCAGAAACAGCTGGCGACATGTTCCCACTGTCCTCCTGCCTCCCCTTCCCCCATAATAGAACCAGAAATAAAAAACGAGAACATAGTGTTGCTCTTCAGCATGCAGTCTGAGGGCAAAATTGGGGCATGGTGTACTATATCTAGAGGTGGCAAATCTCGTAGAATGTGCTCTCTCAATGGGGGATAGGCCATTTGTGGAATGCCCAAATTGGTTGGGTCAAGATACAACTTAATTACTGAAATGTGACCAAGTACTTTTACAATGTGAATTTTTTGTCAAGTTTGCCAATTATCAAACAATTGTTGTTTTGGTATTTGTTACCGACATTCCTTAGTATGCATTTGGCAGTGATATCTTCAGAAACCAAAAACATTCTTCTGAGACACTTCTATGAGCGTGCTGAAGAGAAGGTCAGAATTTACATCACAATGCACTGACTCAAGTTATAAAGTTTTCCTTTTCTGCTGCTCAATGCAGTTTTTGTGTTTTGCAGTTGAGGCCAAAGAGAGCTGCCCCTGAAAATCTCATGCCAGATCATGGATGCAAGCATCCTAGGGCTTCTACTTCGGATGCTGGTTCCTTCTGAGCTTTGCGTTGCTTGACAGTTGCAGAGTCTTGGAGTTTCTCATGTAAATAACATCATGATGTCATAGTTGTGTGGTGGCTGTGTAAACTTAGCCGGACTTGTACATTTTGCCTGTACAAACAAAATTGCATACAACGGGTCAATCCCATAGTAGCATTAAGATAAATTCTTGACATGCTTTGCTCAGTTCATTACTGTTCTTCTGGAACGGGATTTTCTAACATTGTCAGTCTTGTGTTAGATTTGCATATTTTGTGTAATACAACGAAGATCTAAAACTTATAATTATGATCAGTTGATAAAGGTTGATCTAAGCATATGCTGAGATAGCTTCAATTATGGAATCATTTTCAGGAACCAGGCTCGGCTTTTGGATATATGTGAATGCTGCAGTGCTGGGGGATACAAATAGAAAATTGAGATAAAGTGTTTGCTTAGATAGATTCTGATAAGCAGAAGAAGCATCAATTTTTGCAGCTGGATGACAAAGAGATTTGTCGTAGCAATTTGATAATGACCCCAAAGGCCCAAACCATCATAGCAATAGTAAAATAAACTGTCATTCTCAATCTAAGTCATATAAATCGAGTTGATTAAATTCTTAATAAATTTAATCCAAATAAAACATAGGCGAGAATTAATAAGTACTCAAATATTTTCTTGATATTGTGAGTAAATTAGGGGTGTAACTTGGGCGGGCTAACCCGCTTTCAACCCAAAAAAATTAGAATTTGGACTAAGATTTTTAATACTTGAGTTAGGTTTGGATCCAGAAACCTCAACCCAAATTCAATTTGGACTGGCCTAGGGTTGAGTAATCGGATTCACGGGTTCGACCCGAATTAATACTATATAATACAATTTTATCCTAGAGTTAATATCAACTCAAGTGTGCACCTCCTTCAAACCCTCACTCACTCTCCAGGATTCTAGTTGTATAAGGATTTTGTTTAAATAGTGAACTCTATGTTTGTACAAAAATTCTAGTTGTGTTTATTTGTATTATGTATGGTTGTGGTTGCATTATCTAAAATATTGAGTTTTTAATATTATGATTTTTATGTTAAAACTTGATTGAAGTAACCTGAAATTAGTCCGTAATTATTAACCAGAATTCAACTCGAGCTCGTCCGAATTAAACTTGGGCAATGTTCGGATTGAGTTTTTCAACCCGAGATAGAATTAAGGTTAATGTTAAGATTAAAAATTATATACTTAGGATCAAATTAGGGTTAATCGTCCAACCCACCCGACTTACATCCCATACAGTAAATTGAGATAAATCAAGATTTGAATTCTAAGATTCAAATTTACGACTTCTAGAATTATAACGTGCAATAATTTTTATTTAACCGTGGATGATCAATCGTATTCTGCCACGTGTTTTCAGTTCCCAAGCTGCCAAACCCGTGCAGCACGAGTTAGATTGATCCACGCCAAGGCTGTGCTGTGAGAGAAGAAGAAAGTCACCAACAGATCTCAAAGACAACTCAACCACACGGCCCTTTGACACTCTCTTCTCCACAACCAAATGGCTATGGCAACTCCACTCTACTCCGCCTCCCCAATTCCCACCAAAACCACCTCGACCCAACATTTTCTCTCTCCTTTTCCTTCAATCTCTACCCATGCCTGCATCACAAGATACACTGCTCCTCTATCTCTCCGATTCACAGCAAGAACACTGCCTGCGGCGGTGTTGTCGGCCGCAACCGTCGAAGCCGAGAATCTGGAGGCCGTTGCAGCCACTCCGTCAAAGTCTTTGCCCTTCCGGGTAGGCCACGGCTTCGATCTTCACAGATTGGAACCAGGTTACCCACTCATCATCGGCGGAGTCAATATACCACACGAAAGAGGTTGCATAGCTCATTCCGATGGTAAGTGATACTTTTATTAAGAAATACCTAGACTGATGTTTGTGTAAGTATGTGAATTTTTCTGGTGCACGGGTAAAAATCCGTCAATAGTTGAAATATCTTGAGGATGGCCCCTTGTCTTCGAGCATCATCCAATCCGTGAACTTCAAAACAAAAAGAGGCTAGAAGGACCCCTGGCGTTGAGCCAGGGGAGGCCCCTCCGATGCCTAAGTCAGTATCGCGAACCATAACTGAATCAGTCAGTGTATGTGCTCCCAGAGCAGTATCAGAGTGTCCGTCTCAAGTAAAGAGCTGAAGTGTTCATCCTTCCGGCCCCCCTCTCCTTTGGGTCTTCACCCTTATATATAGAGAGAGAATTAAAGTCACTTACCTCACTGTTGAGCCGTTCCTGTGTGAGCCGTTCCTGTCAGGAGATAGGCATGGCTAGCCTATTAAAAACACTCATTACCTGCCACATATTTATTGTAGTTGGTCCCACTTGTGATATTTGTTAAGTCATTTATATTCTTTCCTTGAGGGTGGGGCTAGTGGGTCCTCTTGATAGAAATGTCCCGCCAACTGCTCCCAGCTTTTATTTCCTTTGAATACCCAGAAGGAGATGAAAGCTATATAGAATACACGTCTCAGGAGATAATATCCACACCCTTCTTTGGCGGAATGCAACTTGAGGGAGATATGTCTAGATCCAATATTTGTCAAGCGAGCGCAGATCATTAATACCACAGACGATAATACATGCACATGCACATGCACATGCACATACACATGCCGAGTACCCTTGCCGTTTACAATAGAATACCGAGATCAATAACCTCGAAGCTCCAAATACTCAACGAGTAGTAAGTGATCTTAACATTGAGAGCAATACCCCTGCATGGCGCCATAGATGGCATCTCCACAGTAAAGACAGTTCCTAGCCCGAGCGATAATCAACACATAAGAAAAACCCATCAGGCCGTGCAATTGTAGAGTGCCTCATTAGGAGGGCGAATCCGAAGGATGAAGACAACTGAATCCTGTCAAACACGCTCATAATAGAATTCCGAGAAGGATAATAATAACCAAGTAATGAGTGAGGCAATCGTTAGGCGCCTTCCAAGGCAAATAGATCCGACGAGAAGGGCCTATAACATATGACGCTAATCCATTGAACGGAGACCGCGTAAGCTTGGCCCCTGAAGACCGATCCAAAAGGCCCGAAGATGGACCAAATACATAGATTACTGGAAAAGAGACTGAATATAGAGATCTCAAACGTGTCTCTTGAGGCCGAACACTTAATGAAGTGCCCTGTTTGGGGGATGGAATATCAAATATAACCATCACAAGCCACTAGAGAGAGTCGAGTCCTGAACAGGACAACCATAACTGGGCCTCAACCTTACTCAAAGAAAATAACAATATATGAATCCTTCAGAAGGGTTATTATAATCGGATGTGACGAACGTCAAGCATGGACGAGCCCAAAGAGAACAATAACCGGTCCTCTGAAGAGAGACCAAATAACCCTGGCCCTTGAGAAAGATCCGAATAAGTATGCCCTTATAAAGAAGGGCCGAATACACTAGGTCCTCTGAAGAGAGACCGAATAATCTTGGCTCCCTGAGAATGTCTATAAAAGAAGGCCCGAACATATCCCTTGACTCCTTGGCTTCTCGACCCCTTGACTCCTTGGCTCATTGAACTGTAAATACAATTCACCTCCATGTTGTCATTTCTTCTCCGCCTGTGTTCCCTCGTTTTTTTCTCTTATTGGTTGATCATGAGTCACATCACCCGATCTTTGGAAAGAGAAAACTAAGGCAGAAAGGTTTCACGTTGAAACCATAAGTGTTGAATCGGCCTATTCCGGACTTGCACCCTTCGCAATTGAGACCCTAACTGTCATTGATTCACCCCACCAACTGGTCGTTCTGAGATCCTCTGGAGCGACTCCAAAATCTTTTTCACGAATGCGAGGCAATTTCCCAGTCATAGATGGAAGACAAACAAACCCTTGTTGATCTTCAATACGCTATCACCAACCTTTCCTCGGGGCAGTGATCCTAGCGACCGAGAGCTCGTCTCGTGCTGGTATTTCGAGAGCGTCGCTCCAAGGGTGGAGTCTTATACCCCTCGGGGCCATAACCCTTGCGACCGAGAGCTTGTCTCGTGCTGGTATTTCGAGAGCGTCGCTCTAAGGGTGGAGTCTTACACCCCTCGGGGCCGTACCCCTAGCGACCGAGAGCTTGTCTCGTGCTACCTCCCTCCCGAAGTACTCCCGAGCCCAAGTTATTGATCTTGTTCCCGATAAGTTTTACGCCTACATCAGGACTTTTGGTGTCTTGGCCAGACAAAGGCTTACCCACTTCTAGGGCCCGGAGCCCATCAAATGCCTAGACATATAGGGCTTTTATCTTGAGTCTATGACTCCCTCTTTCCTCGATCTCGAAAGAAACAATCCTCATTAATTCATGTGTGCCTAACCTTGTCCCCCATTCGTTTGGGGGTGGTGTTACTTTGGCTGCTAAAATTGTAAGAGAAATGCCCAACTGAGAGCCCGACCATCATTGATGTCAACAAGATAACAAGAGCCCTGGTGCTTGGTTAAATGCCTGAATGATCCTCTCGGATAGAGCAGGCTAATGATAGATTGACCGCTGCACAGTGGTTCTTAGGCAATACCAATCATCTCTGTGTGATATGGCCCCCAGACGAGTGTTCTCCATTGTTTGCTTTGATCCATAATACGCCAGGTGTGTTGGACTATTTCATTTGTCGTTGATAGGACCAACAACATGAACCATTTCGAGCTTTATTGGTGTTGCTTGTCACCGAGCTTCCATGACGTCTAGGTGTAAAGACCTGCTGAGTCAGGTAGTTGATTTGGGCTGGTGGTGAGCGATTAAACACTCAAAGGCTTGAGTTGGCACTCCGACCACCCCATCATAATTCCCATCATCGCCTTGTGGTTGTCTATTGATAAACAAGGTGGAACAATGATTGTCGGTGTCGAACGAGCTTCTAGCTCCCCTAAATAGTGTCGAACAGCCTGTTGGTTGACGTCAAGCATCCTTATTCCTTTTGAGCAGCCCCTATCATTTAATATACATAAAAAAAGAGTTACCAAGTTCTTGCTCTCCGTCCTTTTGATCGGCATGACTGTGTGATCATATGTGAACCGCAACAATAAAGCCCGGATCAACACCATGAGAGACCGACGAGATCTCCGTATTGGATGAACTCCGGGTGAGATATATTAGTGGAGCCCGAGCTCCATTCCCGTGCCATGATGGATGGGCATGTGCTCGGCGTTGTAGGCCCGAGCACCAATGCTGGGTCGATCTCCCTTTCGGCCATGTTGACCAACTTTTTGGTGATGTACTAAACTGTTGTTGATTGATAGACCGATCAAGCATCTGAGTTTCTTTGAATCTAAGGACTGCAGAATCTCTTATTGGGTGTGGCCATGGAACCACGTTGTCACTGTTCGGAGCCAAGTTGTGTTTGTTTCTTGAGGAGTTGAAATGAATATTCTGGACTCTAGTGAGCTCAAGAGAAAAAGAGTAACCTGATCCGTTAGGCTTTAAGAGAGCTTGAAAATATTTCGAGCCGACCACGTCATTAAAGAGGTGGAATTACATCACTGGGCAATGCTCGTACTTGATGGGTTCTTGCGCCGAACAATGAACTTGTCCTCCGTCAAAGGCGCCACCGAAGATACTTTCTACGCTTAATGCTCGTGATCTAACATTAGTACAAACACTGGTTCTTTATCGCAAGAAAACAACATATTTTGGGTGGAAGAGAATAACCCGTCTTCCATGTCCCACACTGAGAAAATACTGGAACTTAGCTTGGTGTCACTGGTCCACGTGAAGCATAACAAAGGCCGGGCAATGTACTGGGTTTTCATTCCACTTCTACTAATAACATACCTAGAACCCATTTGGTCTGAGTGGGTGATCCACCGACCATTAACTCTATTTTGAGTTCAAGGCAAATATTATTTCTTCAAGTCCTGAACTGACCCACTCTCTCCACCCACCTAATAGAGACACTAAGAGATTTACGAAATCGGCATCAACGGTAGAGGGAACCGCCGAGCACCACGGATACTTCGATCGCAATGAGAACGAGACAAACTAGTCGAGTTCAATGCTCAGAAAATCAGCTTTATCTTTGTGTTTACTGTTGAACGTCATGTGTGGAAATAAAATAGAGATAGTCGACCTCCAAAACATGCTTCGAAGACAATCTTGATAACCCGAAATCCACTTGAACAGACCAAGAGAAAAGCCGAGCACTCTTGTTTCCTCGGAGATGTGGAGACGATGTCATATTTTGAGAGACTTCTAATGTCGGAGAGCCTGACTGGAAGTAGACAAACCATGTGATCGGCCCTGATTTACTTTTGTTTAAATGCCGAATAAACTAATCTCGAGTTCCACATCGCCTGTAAAGGGTCTTGATTCACGTCTAGACCACTTAAGACTGCTCAATTCGTCGAAGTTGCTGAACGCCGACCATTCGAGGGATTAGCTTGGTCTTTCCAAATGGTGCCGAGGTGCCCTGAATTTCGGGAGAAGGCCAAATGGCATTCCCTGATCTACTCAGATTTGCCAACCATCTTTAGGTTGTACCGACCATGGGGAGGCAAATTGAGCCCAACACTACCCTACAAGTCTTGCTACATGGAGAAAGCAAAAACAGATGCATGTTTCTCTTTGTTCGTCGTTAGTCATAACATATGAAAGTGATCATTTACACTTTTCTAGATTCATGAAGAACTGCATTTGTACTAGGCCCACCTACAAGTGTCATCATTTTGGCCATTTAAATACTTGTCTGCATGCATAAATTTTTTTTTTTTTTGGGTGCACAAGTGTGATTTTCGTCAAGTGACACTTAGCGTATACAACAATTATTTTAATCTTTGCTAATGGTGAAACTTCTAATGGGTTTCTCACAAAGAGAAGTGATCTTGCTTTTGGCTTAAGCTTAAACAGTAGTACTTATAAAAGACTGCTGAGCTATTGGTCCCATGCACAACAACACGGCACTTGGAGTGAGACCGAGCTGCTCACATAAGGGGGAGAAACCGAGCAGGGTCCTGTTACTGGGTTTGCATTTCACATGTGCCAGCAGCATAGAAAGACCACATTTCTAGAACTCACGGAAGAGATAACAAGAAGGGTGGTTTTGAGTATGGTCCAAGGGAGTTAGACTATCAGATAGCCACGATTATCAGGTGAAGTCGTGCATCCAGGGACTCTTCATGACACACAAGCATACTCGGGGGCTTCATGACACACAAGCATACTCGGGAGCAATTAATAAACTATACTTTCATGCTTCACATGGTAGCATAAAAGTCACAATTCAGACTTAATTTAAATATCTGAGGAGGGAGATCACTTATCTTTGTTTTTGCTGAATCCTTGCACAAATATATAAGGGGTGTCCCACGTGGATGATCATGCGAAATAATAACAAGTGTATCCCGAGCTCCACTAGTGAACAAATACGAAGAAAACCAACCAACCGAGGGATTAAATGCCGACTGCTTTTCTATGGTCGGAATATTTCTCAGATCCCAGGACTCTTAGATACATCAATTATGTGGGACTATAATGTGCACAGCGAAACAACTAGCTTATCTTTGTTTGCCGAAACCCACCCGCGGAAAATAAAAATACCCGAGCTACATAGACATCCCAAACGAATGATACATCGATCGGCCCTATGTTGGCTTAGTGTCGATACACCTTAATAGAGGAATTAAGATGAGTGGTCATCTCTGTTGATTCAATGAGGCCGACAATGGTCTACTTTAGTGCAGCTGTTATTTGATGATTGACTGGTTGGGCCGAGCACCTCTTCTTTGGACACCGAGCAAAAGCTATAGTCCTGGAGTGACCACATGAAGAGGCTGAACAAATAATAAGCTGCTTTCTTGGCTTTTCTTTTATTGGCATTGATAAGGATTGAGCCTTATAGTGGCAGGATGTGCCCTTGCACTAGAAGACAAGCCAATACCACGTAGTAATCAAACCACTTTGCTATGAAGACCGAACAGATCCAAAGGTGCAAGGATGCACCAATTATAACAAGGTTTGGACAGCACTCACGGACCGGAGATACGAAGATTTCGGAGCGTACGTGATTACTTTTGGTTCCCACAGACGGCGCCAGATTGCATGGGTAAAAATCCGTCAATAGCTGAAATATCTTGAGGATGGCCCCTTGTCTTCGAGCATCATCCAATCCGTGAACTGCAAAACAAAAAGAGGTTAGAAGGACCCTCGGCGTTGAGCCAGGGGAGGCCCCTCTAATGCCTAAGTCAGTATCGCGAACCATAACTGAATCAGTCAGTGTATGTGCTCCTAGAGCAGTATCAGAGTGTCCGTCTCAAGTAAAGAGCTGAAGTGTTCATCCTTCCGGCCCCCCTCTCCTTTGGGTCTTCACCCTTATATATAGAGAGAGAATTAGAGTCACTTACCTCACTGTCCAGCCGTTCCTGTCAGGAGATAGGCATGGCTAGCCTATTAAAAACACTCATTACCTGCCACATATTTATTGTAGTTGGTCCCACTTGTGATATTTGTTAAGTCATTTATATTCTTTCCTTGAGAGTGGGGCTAGTGGGTCCTCTTGATAGAAATGTCCCGCCATCTGGAATAATTTTTTTTTTCTCATGTGAGTGACTAACTGGAATGGTGATTGATTGTGGTTATTCAGGGGACGTGTTGCTTCACTGTGTTGTTGATGCAATTTTGGGGGCTTTGGGGCTTCAGGATATTGGACAGATATTTCCGGACTCCGACCCTAAATGGAAAGGGGCTGCATCTTCTATTTTCATGAAAGAAGCTGTGAGCTTTCATCAATTATTTACTTTTAATTTATTAGTTGATTTATTTATTTTCTTTATCTCCTCATGATTATTCAAACTTGCCACTCACTGTAATTATTATAAAAAATTAGCACTTTGAGATTATAAATGGGCTCTATAATTTGTGTGTTGGCTTTGTGGTAGTGGTGTGGCGGGTTGGTTGGGGTTGAAATGGTTTATTTTATAGTTGACAATTCGAAATAAAGGAGAATATAAATTTGTGCCGCCACAAATGCAGAATTTACGGCCAGTCATTTGTTTTCATAGAGAATAAAGCTAAAAGGATGGCCCGTTGCATGAGGCTGCCCTACTGGTGATGAATTTGTTTGCTATCATTTCAAAGCAAATGATCAGCAATGTCTATTCTATCGTATTTCATCAATGAAATTGCCTCATCTTTTTGGATGAAATTCTTGTAGAAGTTTCGTGTGTCAAGCATTTTTGTGACAATCATTGGTCTCGTAACTGGCAATACTGAATCATAGTTTTGAACGTGCTGGTTAGGGATCGAAAAACAAGTGCTATTTGAATATAATATTGGATATTGGGTCCGTAGTCGATTTGAAATTAGGTTCTAGATGGATGGAAGATGAGATAGATTGTTAAGGAATAGGGGAAAGATGCATCACGAAATTGAAAAAGGAAAAAAAACACTTTTTACAGCCTGTTCTTCATAAGCAGATATCTTTTACCAAAGTGATAAAAACATACTTAATCTGACCCTGATTCTTTATCTATTTGAAGTGCAAGGCAAAAGACTTCCAATTTGAATACATTTCTCTTGCCCTACTAAATAGTCATCCCCACTATAAGACCCAGTACACCAAGATTCTTCGATCTGACTTGTTTTCATTTAGTTAAATGGCTGAAATATCTGGATACTAATACATGCTAAACTTTGCCATATATGCCCCTTGAAAACTCATTTTTGTGAAGCCCATTGCCAAAATTGGTGTTCTATGTACCTTAATTGCATTAATAGGGAAACTGTCCTTTGGCAAATGTCTTTACAACTTGGATTGTAAACTAAGTAGTCAAACAAAGGAAGAAAGTTGTGCGCTGATAACAATGTGGGAGACTTATTATTGTCACTTGAGTTCCATCAGCTGTCATTATGAAGGAGAATAGGAATTGGGAGCTGCAGTTTTCTTTCCTATGTCAAACTACGCATAGTTGCAGAAGTGTCAACTTCTTTTCAGTCTCCGTTTTGGTGGCTCAGTGGAGGTATTCATGTGATACCTGATGGCAAGCTGCTTCTTTTTGAAGATTGTTGTAGAGAAAAACTCCAAATTTGAATGGAAAGAGAGGACAAATTTATGGAGAACTCGAGCATAGAAAAAAAAAGGAACATTGTGTAGTTTTGCATGAAAACTTTGTGTAGCTTGCAGATTACAGAATTCGTGTTTGAATTCCAGTAGCGTTCCATTCTCTTATTAATCTTTTGATATACTTCTGTTGTTATGTTCTTCTTTCAAGCATGTTAACAAACTTACTGTGGTACATAGTTTCGCACCAATATGTATATGCATGTTAAAAATGAAAACGTGGTTGGAGAGCCTCTTGCTGGCGTTTGGGTAAATGTTTTCTTTTTAGTATCATAATTGGCATATTCAATTGAAAGCATATTGCTCAAATTCCACTTGGACTTATTGATTGAGATGTTGTTATTTCCCGATATGGAAAAGTGGGTATGTGATGTGATTCATCATTTTCCTTTGAGATATGATCTGAGTCACCTGACAGTACTTGTTCTGGCAGTTCAGTTGATCATAAACTAATTAATCCTATGCAACGTTTTATATCAGGTCCGGCTGATGCATGAGGCAGGTTATGAGGTGGGAAACTTAGATGCCACATTAATTCTTGAAAGACCAAAGCTGAGCCCGCACAAGGAGGTTATCCGAGCCAATTTGTCTCAGCTGCTTGATGCCGACCCTTCTGTTGTAAACCTGAAAGCAAAAACTCACGAGAAGGTGGACAGCCTTGGAGAGAACAGGAGTATTGCGGCTCACACAGTCGTTCTTCTTATGAGGAAGTAGAAGATGGACTTTTCGAATTGGAGTGTAAGAATGTATCCATCAGCTTTGTTGTACACTGCTTACGGGGATCCGATTGCTTAGTCCTTGTAGTCAATAATCTGAAAGATGCATTTGGAAATGTATGGAATATTAATCCAATTTTTACTGTGTGGTTGAAATGTATAATTTGTCTGTATATATATAGATACACACATACACATGTGGGGCCACTTCATGTGCATGCTTGTGTGCCTCTGTGATCTTAACATGTACTAATGTTTTTGGATATGCATCGCGAGATCTATCATTCTTCACCCAGGAAGATGTGAGGGAGGCATTATGCATCTTGTGTATGAAAACCATGGAGTTATATATGTGGTTGAGCCTCCCTAAGCTATCAAAACTAACGAAAATTCTGTGTGAAATTTTATGCTTTCCTAGGCAAGCTGTATCTGCCTGTGGTGAACCTATTCTTATTAGAAGATGTGACCACTTTTTTTTTTTTTGTTTCCTTTTCGAAACTGGAGCTGCGACCACTTGACAGACAATTTGTTATCATTTACCAGTAATAAAATATCAGATACCTTGAGCCTGTTTAGATATGATTCTTACTTGGACTTTTAACCTACATGTTTTTTTAAAACATTCGTGGAGAGTACTTTGAACGGCTAAAATATATTTCTTAGTTCCGCCAAATTTAAAAGTAATATGATTTTTTTTACGACCAATAAGAATGACTTTTTTCAGTCTTAAATTTGGGTTTGACATCTTTCTCCTAGACCTCTTGAGGTTTGTCATTTAATCACTCAGACTTTTTTATATTTAAAATTTTACATATATACCCCTTGAAATTTGTACGTACGTAATACTTAAACTTCTGTTATAAATATATTCATTAATAAATTACACCCCGTCCCCCTGAAATTTGTCAACATATATTACTTAAACTCCATAAATTTAAAATATTATATTTAGACCAAAAATATTTCAATCAAAGAGAAAATATCAAATATTTTAAATTTTACAATCAAAATTCATATTCTTTTGCATTTTTTATTGAAATAAAATCAAAAATCAAAATTTAATTTTTTATTAAAAAACGTAATTAGTATATAATTATAGTCTATAGGAATTTAATTTGGTCGTTTAAACGATCAAATTAAAATACCAAACTACCCCAATTAAAGTTAAAAGAAATTGTGTCCATTACAGTTTGACCCCTTGTTTAATTTTTTAGTTTTATTCCAATAGATAGTATAATTATATACTAACTACCATTTTTTTTTATAAAAAAACTAGATTTTTTTTTGATTTTATTTCAATAAATGACATAATAAAATATGAATTTATGATGTAAAATGTATGTTCTATTATGAATGACTTAAACCCCTTGTTTGATTTTTTCATTTTCTTCTAATAGATAGTATAATTGTATACTAATTTCGATTTTTTTATAAAAAAATTATTATTATTTTTAATTTTATTTTAATAAATTATACAATAGAACATGAATTTTGATTGTAAAATTTAAAATATTTTATATTTTATATTTGATTGAAGTATTTTTAGTCTAAGTATAATATTTTAAACTTAAAGGGTCTAAGTATTATATACCTACAAGCTTCAGAGGGTATAAATATAATTTATTAACGGATATATTTACAGCAAGAGTCTAAGTGTTATGTGTGTACAAACTTCAGAAGATCTGTGTGTTATATTTTAAATGTCAAGAGATCTGAGTAATTAAGTGACAAACCTCAAAATATTTAGGTGTAATTCTCCCTTTATAATTTGTCAAATTATAATGTACCATTTCAAAGCCAAAGTCAAATAATCTCTCTCTTTAATAGATCCCATTCTAAGATAGTACAAGGTTGGTTTTCAAGCACTCCATGAGGCCAAATTTCCATGTTTCTGACTTTTGACACAACGACCACGAGGGGGTTGAATTATTCTTTCTAGCTGACCCAAGAAAAAACAAAACACTAGGACTTGAAAACACATAACAGCCACCCACATGGCTGACCCAGAAAATCATACTAGACCCGAAAACACATTTAAGAGCCACCCACATGGCTGACCAAAATTTTTCAAGATTTTCGAACTTCATAGGAATTCCAATGTTTGGCATGTAGTAACAACAATTTATTCTCATTTTTATGGAATATTTAATCCCAACAACATAGGATTGGTTATTTCTTAATATTTTGTGGTATTTTTCATTCCTAATTACTATCACTTGTCACCACCACCACCACCACCACCACCACCACCACGGATTGGCTCCAGGTTTGGAGTCCATGTGAGGTCGAGGTCGAAGTCGGGAGTCGGGTCTGTGTCTAAGATTTTTTCAAATATTTATTTATCTAAATATTTAAGTGAAATTTGTATTCAATAAGTTCATCCAACGTTTTCAAATAAACTCATCCAACGACAATTAACATCCTTCTAAAAAACATTAACATTGTATCGTGCATTCAAGCACAAGTTACCCCTAGTTTTAATTTTATTCCAACCTTAAATTCTAGTTATTTTCAAACATTGGGATGATAATATTTATTCCTACCTTGATTCCATTCTATTTTAGTCTTGTATGACTACATTGACAAAATTGTGGAAACATGGTCTAAAATAGAAACTAGCATCAGGGCCATCAATTTTGATTGTACGAGAGACGAATTAATGTGTGAAAACATTCACAACTCAACATCAATATACAATTATTAGGAGTGCCCTAATGTTTGATCATGGACAAGATCAAATAGGTTAGTTAATACTTAAATGGGGGGTGTTTCTTCTAGGTCTCCCAAAATGGGCCAGCTGATCACGAGTGTATAGTAATTAAGTTGATTGTGTATTAGATAAAAGCACTGATTTAGATAAACAGTTGGTTCACAGAAGTTGCTTACAACATGGCATGCCTACATATTAATTGATGGATTCAGGTCCTCTTTAACAATTTCTTTTTTTTTTTTATATATATTTTTGTTCTTGGTATATAACCCACCAATATTAGTGAGCGATTTCCTTATATACAATGGATCGTATTTAAATTCACAGTATATAGTCTACTAAGAAATATATATTTACTAGCGATACCCCGTGACTAAAGTCACTATACACTGAATTATTATATTGTGCATGCATTGGAATGTGTGTTGGAGTGTGCATATGTATGTGTAGCTGTGTGTTGTGAAGTGTGTGTATTGAGTTTTTGAAATTTGCGGGAAAAAGTGTGTGTTAGGTGTGTAAAATTTAAGGGGAAAAATATACTCTCCATAAGTTCAAACACCTATCTGATTTATTATATAGATTTGTTAAAGGAAATTACGCATAGGAATAAAAGAATCAAGTATTGTTTTATTTCAAATTAAAGACTTACTAAACTAATGCACAATCACTAAAGAACGGTTGTCTAAAAACTTTTAAGATGGAGAAGGGTCATTGCCCGATAAAAGTATTGAACAAATAATCGTAACATCATGGGTTTGAATTCAAAAAAATCAATTTGTATGCATTATCGTAAAAAAATAAGTCTATCTATCAAATTTATCTCTACCAACACTCTTGATTAAGGAAGAATTTTTTGATAACAATCCCTATTAGAAGGGACTGTATATTATGAGTAAGTAGCTTAAGAGAGTCGTCAATACAAATTCAAACTCTTTGTAATAAAAAAAAATCATGAGTAAGCAGCTGCGTATTAGAATACCACCAGTAGTACATTCCATCCAGACTACTACAAGTGGATTGGACCAAATAGTTCTAGCATTCAAAGCATTATTATATTTATAGAAGGAGAGAGAGAGACTACCGTTTCGAGGTTTCGGTCGGGTGTTTGAATGTGTTGATTTTGGGACAGAAGTGATGTCTATGTAGATTATTTTCTTTTTGATTTAATTAAAAATAAATTATTTATGTTGAGATTAGAATATTTATGAAAGATAAATCATGGTTTAACCTCAAAAAATTATTAAAATTCAAAGTTAAGATATTTAAATTTATAGTTCGTCATTTCTATCACTTAAATTACTTAATGAGATTATTAATAATATATAATTATTTGATAGGAAGCAAAAGCAAAATTTTACAAGGTTTAAAGTCAGACACTACGAAAACTTTGCCAAGCTAAGCAGACAACATTGGGACATATGGACCAAACTTTTTGGGTCTGCTGATTGGAATGGCAATGTCCGTGTTGAAGTTTTAGGGTTTCCTTGGAAAATACGAAAGTGATACTATAAGGGGTAAATTACAGTCATATCCCGGGAAAGTTTGGTTTATTTTTTGAGCTACCATGATGTTTGATAAATAACAATGGGACCATATTGAAAAGGTTTTATGGAAGATGACTACTTATTCCTAAAGAATGGAGGGGGGGAGGGTCCTGTGGAATCTGGCTGGCTACCCCTTGGCATGTACTAGGCGTTGTCGTCCGCCTCCTCTCCAACACAAACCACCACGTCTTGCGTAGCTGCAATCTCCTCACTTGAAAATAAATTATATAAGCATTTGCTAGTTTCACTGGATATCTGTGCAAGCATGTGATTTAATTGTTCCACTGTCGTATACTCAATTTTCATGATGTCCTTTAGATATTCTTTTATGTTACCCCTTGCGTTATTGGTTCCTCTATGCTTTGGAGCTTCACTAACCTTCATATTATCCTTTTTTCTTTTTCGATTCTACTTCTTCAGCAGGAAAACAATCCTTTTTTTAGCATTATTTTTTCCCCAAATCATCTTTTTCGATGCTAGAATGACTTTTGATGTAAATTTTTTGAAATGTTAGGAGACATTCATGTCAAAATTAAAATATCAGCTGATACTTAGAGAATAAATATAAAAATTCGACACCCCCATTGTAATTACCCTACTTTTGTGTGTATTGTGTGTGTGTTGGGTGGTGGTGGTGGTGGGG
>CM042186.1:42698875-42714465 GCA_023539305.1 Ilex asprella | reverse complement strand
TCATTTTACCTCTACCAACATGCTATGTGTCACATATGTAAATTGGTACAATTGATTTTTTTTTTAGTTCAACGATGAGGTTTATTCGAATCAACTTACGCGTACGTCGACTAATTTCTATCCCAATTCAATTAGAGATAAATCATCTATATCAGAACTAGGGTATTTATAAAAACGAGACCATTTATATAAGGATTAAGGTATTTATAAAAAATAAATCTATTCTGATGTGACCTCAAAGAGTTGTCAAGATTCATATTCAAGATATCTAAATTTATAACTCGTTTTTGTTAGCACTTGATCTACCCTACAATTGATCTTTTATGAGACAAGAAACATCTTTTAAAATATTTTAGGGAGTAAAGTGCGAATAAATATACATCTTTGAGCCCTTATGTTTAACATTAACCATGACTAATGTTTGTTTTTATTTTTTTATTTTTAGTTTGACCATGACTATGATTGGGAAGATTAAAATGTGTTCATCAGTGGATAAGGTTGTGCAATTTTTCTGCAATGATGAGCAGAAAAATGACCAACTTCATTGCAATATAGCATTAAAATGGTGGGCTGTGTGTGAAGTGAAACCTCAAAAGCTGAGAAAATACCACAGTAGTTAGTTACCTTCTCTGTTAAAATCAGTCATATGTTTATGTAAAAAGGAGCAGTGTGGAGCCTTAACAGAAGCCCCAGACCCTCGTTAGATCCGTCCTTTGTGTTGGGCCCCATGTATCCCGGCTCCATCGGTGCTCCTTTCTCTTATCAGCCCAAATTCTCGATTTCTCAGGCATAACATATGGCATATATAGATAGAGATAAACAAACCCATATAGGCATATTGTTTTAGAGAGAGAGAGAGTCAAGAAAAAGAGTGTGGTGGACTTAGAAAAAAACAGCTTGACGTTGATGGTCTGAGCCCTTTTAGATTTTCTGAAAAGGTAAACCATTTTTCATTTCTTTTTCCCATTCTTTCATTCACACATTCATTTTCTATCAAATCTAGCCTTTTTATCTCCCTTTTCTAAAATTGGGTGGAAATCAAAACTTAAGATACTTCTGTTCCTCAATGAGGATAAGTGTAGTAGTGTTTTTCAGCATCAACTCTGCCCGTAAATTTCTAGGGTATGTTTTTTTTTCTTTCTAGAATGTGATGTATGTACTAATATTGAAACTTCCTTTTCATTTTGACAGTTTGATACTTTTTTCTCCTGGTTGATTTTCGAGAGTTCGTAGAGATTTGGGTTGCTCTTAATTACATATTTTATTGGCTAATCATTTGTTTAGAGGGAGCTGCTTAATTTGTTTGATTCAAAGACTAAAGGTTGAATCTTTGATGCTGACATTTATGGCCTTTTTTCTTCAAGTAAGTTTTCAGATCCGAATTCTTATGAAACCTATGCTTTATCATAAGGAATTAGGAAGTGAGTCACTTGATTAAGAGCTTCTTTAGATCCTAGTTGCTCCAGGCTTCAAGCTTCATTCATTGCCTCCTTAGATCGTTTGTTAAATTGTAGGATTCGGGTATTTTTGTTATTACATGTATGGTATGTTTTGATGGATTTACATGATTTTAGAAACTTAAGGTTGCAAAAAATTTCATGTTATCAGGATATTTATGTGTTTTTGTTCTTTGGTAATTTCCAAAAGTGATTGCTCTCTTCCCTGCATTTTTTTAATCTCTTGGTCCATTACTGTGCAGTGTGCACTGTGAAAATTTGTTTTCTGGAATCAAGTGATAGCATTCTTCTTATCATTATCTCCATTGTGCTTCTCTCTCTCTCAGCAGGGTTCTTTCTTTTGAGGAAATTGTGCTTGTTACTTCACTAGCATGGTGGTCATTTTTTCCTAAAACTTTAGAGATGATTAAATGCCTTAGGACATTCAATGCACTTATATTGCAGATCATTTCTTTCCACTTGGTTAGTTAAGTCATTGACTCAATGTCTTAACAGTTGTCTCCATTCCAGAATAGCTTGCCATATCTAGCATGCACAGGATTGTATTATTCATGGGAGTGAGTGGTAGTTAATGGATCTCCGGGAAGAGAGCTCCAGATCGTTACCATGTACGACTGCAAGGACTTTGTCGTCTTCATCTTCAGCATTCTTTTCGGCAAATCAGTCACCCTTCTTCTCTCCAAGATCACCAACGTGTCAATTGTCTGCACGTCCCGACAATCCATGCAATGGTGCTAAAACCAATATTGATCCACCGCAGTTCTGTTTGGGGATTCCAGACCCCGAATCCCTAACAAATGTCAAATTGAGCTTGGCCAATGCTTATCCAGCTGCAGCAACCGGTACTTCAAGTGATTTTCGGAAGTTTGATCATGTTTCTTCTTCAACCGGCCTTTCCAATAGCACTTTATCGAGTTACGGTATTGGCCAAGGCGATGAATATTTTATGCAAAGAGGAAAACAGAAGAAGATTGGGAGAAGCCATGAAACTTCATTTACTCCTTCTTCAACTTCGTTTTCTTCCAATAAACTGAGGAGTTGCGATGTGTACATAGGTTTTCATGGTCGCAAACCGTTATTGCTAAGATTTACTAATTGGCTCCGAGCTGAGTTAGAAGTTCAAGGGTTGAGTTGCTTTGTAACAGACCGAGCTCGGTGTCGGAATTCTCGGAAGCATGGCATTGTTGAGAGGGCAATGGATGCTTGTACTTTTGGTGTTGTAATCTTAACCAGGAAGTCTTTCAGGAATCCATATACCATTGAAGAGCTGCGGTTCTTTTCAGGCAAGAAGAATTTAGTTCCAATATACTTTGATTTGGGACCAGATGATTGTCTTGTCAGGGACATAGTTGAGAAAAGGGGGGAGTTATGGGAAAAACATGGAGGAGAACTTTGGCTTCTTTATGGAGGGCTGGAGAAGGAATGGAGAGCCGCCGTGAGTGCCCTAACCCGTGTTGATGAGTGGAAGCTGGAGGCTCATGATGGTAAGTGGAGAGAATGCATACTAAGGGCTGTCACCCTCTTGGCATTGAGGTTGGGGAGGAGAAGTGTCGTGGACAGACTAGCCAAATGGAAGGAGAAGGTGGAGAAAGTGGAGTTCCCTTTTCCTCGAAATGAGAATTTCGTAGGTAGGAAGAAGGAACTATCTGAGCTGGAATTTAGGCTTAATGGTGAGGTTAGTGGAGATTCAGAAAGAGATTTTTTTGAACTCAAGGCAAGACCCAGGAGAAAGAATTTAACAATTGGTTGGGGTAGGAGTAGTTCAATGGATGAAAAACGAAGGGAACAACCAACTGAGAGTAGCAGGAGGAAGGGAAAAGAACCCGTTGTATGGAAGGAGTCTGTGAAGGAGATTGAGATGCAAAGTACTGAACTTCCTCAGATGCATCACCAAACACCAAAGTTAAAGAGTGGCGGAAAGCATGTTAGGAGAAAGAGATCCATGAAAGTTGTATATGGCAAGGGGATTGCCTGCGTGTCAGGAGACTCAGGAATTGGCAAGACAGAGTTACTTCTTGAGTTTGCATACAGGTTCCATCAGAGGTATAAGATGGTCTTATGGATCGGAGGGGAAAGCAGATACATCCGCCAAAATTATTTGAACTTGTGGTCATTCTTAGAAGTTGATGTGGGTGTTGAGAATTGCCCGGAAAAAAGCAGGATAAAGAGCTTTGAAGAGCAGGAAGAGGCAGCCATAGCTAGAGTCCGGAAGGAGCTTATGCGGAACATTCCTTTTCTGGTGGTGATTGATAATTTAGAGACTGAAAAGGACTGGTGGGATCACAAACTTGTAATGGATCTTCTTCCCCGTTTTGGTGGAGAAACCCATGTTATAATAGCCACACACCTCTCTCGCGTAATGAATTTGGAGCCTTTGAGGCTTTCTTACCTATCGGGGGTTGAGGCATTGTCTTTAATGCAGGGAAATGTTAAGGACTACCCGATTGTGGAAATTGATGCTCTTCGTGTTATTGAGGAGAAACTTGGAAGGCAAACCCTAGGCCTTGCTATTGTAGGAGCTATTCTGTCTGAGCTTCCCATAAATCCAAGTAGGCTGTTAGATACCATCAACCGAATGCCTTCAAGGGACATTACATGGAGTGGTAGGGAAAGTCATTCATTGAGAAGAAATAACTTCCTTTTGCAACTCGTTGAGGTTTGTTTCTCCATATTTGACCATGCAGATGGGCCAAGGAGTTTGGCGACTAGGATGGTTCTGGCAAGTGGCTGGTTTGCACCAGCAGCCATTCCCGTTTCTCTGTTAGCTCAGGCTGCTCACAAGATACCTGAGAAACACCGCCATACTCACTTATGGAGAAAGATTTTGCGTTCATTGACTTGTGGTTTTACATCATCATACACTAAGAAATCAGAAGCAGAAGCATCTTCCTTGCTGTTAAGATTTAATATCGCAAGAAGTAGTACAAAGGAAGGTTATATTCACTTCAACCCCCTTATCAGGAGTTATGCCCGTAAGGGAAAAGTAATGGGGGTTGCACAAGCAATGGTGCAAACTGTCATTAGTCGTGGGTCTATTTCCCAGCACTCTGAACACATATGGGAGGCATGTTTCTTACTCTTCGGATTTGGGAATGACCCTATAGTTGTTCAGCTGAAGGTGTCAGATTTGTTGTTTCTTGTAAAAGAAGTAATTTTACCGCTTGCCATTCGAACATTTATTACATTCTCACGTTGCAGTGCTGCTCTAGAACTGCTTCGCTTATGTACAAATGCATTAGAAGCGGCGGATCAAGCCTTTGTTACCCCTGTTGAAAACTGGTTGGATAAATCAGTTTGTTGGAAACCCATCCAGACAAATGCCCAGTTGAATCCTTGCCTTTGGCAGGAGCTAGCCCTATCAAGAGCCAATGTGCTAGAAATCAGAGCTAAGCTAATGGTAAGAGGGGCCCAGTTTGATATAGCGGATGATCTAATTAGAAAGGCTATTTTCATTAGAACTTCCATCTGCGGAGAGGATCATCCAGACACCATAGCTGCTCGAGAAACCCTCAGCAAATTCACAAGACTCCTTGCCAATGTTCAGGTTCATACTTCACCATAGGTTTTAAATTCCTTATAAGCATAATTTACTTTAGATTCATACAAAAGTCTGGAATAAAACTGCTTTACCAATTTAGAGGAGCTTTTTAGTCCTTTTTTCATCAATGATAGATGCTCTTTCATTTTTGAATTCCTTCCATTTGTTATCGCTATTGGATGATTGCAAATTCGATGTGAGGCTATTCTTTCATTGAGGTATTAACAAGAAATTTTGTCAGTCAGTTGAAAGAATTCCCCTTTCATGTAATCAATTTTGTTAAATTTTACTTGTATGGATATATTGATTGATCCTTCTAATGTGAAATATGTACAGTTCTCTATTACGAGTATAGCATTAAAAGTTTTGCTCTAATAAGAATTCATCGTACTCAAATATCTATGTCAAAAATAGCTAGGGATGAAATTCTATCATCTTTAATTCTCTGGAGTGGGTGCTACTGAAATACACTGATATCGAGTTTTGCATTCATAAATGCTCTCTATTAAGCTTGTTGGAAGTTTAAATCATAGAATTGCTTAATGTGGGAATGAGGTTATCTGCTTTATGACTATTGTACAACCAGGTCAGGTTCTTAATGCTTTCACTCCTCAAATGGTATTTGTAATTCTTGTAGAGGATCTTTTACTCATTTGGGGTAGAGGATCTTTTACTCATTTGGGATAACCTTGTCGTTAACAATATGGTTATTTTCATACAATATACATAAAATCATTTGCATTTGCTGCTGTCTCCAGCATGCAATATGTTGGGTAATATTAGTTTGCTAATGTGTGACTTGACTTGGGTGTCAAAGTGTTCGAGTCGCGGAAATAGTGTCTACAAGGAAAGTTACGTACATCTAAGTCTCTACAAGCAAGGTTTTGGACATCCAGTTATTCCCATACTCAATAGTGTAAAGAGTCTTATGCACTGTGTCGTTTTTTTATTTTGTAAAGTATTATAGGAAACTTTCTTAAAGTTTTGGGAAAGAATTATTAGGCTGCCAAGTAAACTAACATATGTGATGACATTTATATAGGCTTCCAAATATGCTGGTTTCAATTGAAACCAGTAAAGTTACTGCCAGTGATGACCTTGGTCAGCATCATTCTCTGAGTGGTGAAAGAACATTTGCATGTGTTTATGTTTGTCATAAAAAACCAACCTAGAAATAAGGTATTGAACAAGTCAAACTTGTCGAGTTTGAGTTTGAGCTAAACTCAATTGACGTGTATAGATTTTTGTTCAAAGTTTGATGTGGTCAAAACTTACGGGTGTTGTGACTCAAAACCAAAGTTAATTTCTCAGAAATAATTTATAAAAATTAAAAATTAAAATCTAATAATCAATTGCACAACAAATTTCCCAAAAATCTAAAAGCAAACACTAAAAAACTATATCAGAGAATCGAGAGAGAGATATAAATGTATACAGAAATTACGTGTATATACATACAAATTTAAGTGAATCATATCACAATACCAAGTTTAAAAATGGATTAGTTTAATTTTAGCCTTGAGAGTTCATTTTCAAATTTTCAGAAACCATAGCTACGTTATTGTAATTTGGCCTTAACTCGTAAGGTAAGAGGATCCAGACTTGTCAATGGATTGAATTCGATTAGTTGAATGTGAATTAATATTTTTTATTGATAATTTAAATTTGAATTCAAATTCGATATATTATATTTTATAGATTTGAATTTTAATATATCTATATTTGATATGATTATGATCCGATTCGATCCGAATTATTTATATATTTTTATATAAATATTAAAAAAAATTAAGTAATTATTAAAAAAATAGTTAAAATTTAAATATAATTTATTAAAATTAAGTTAATTAAGTCATTTGAATAAGATTGATTTTTTGGATAGTATTTTAAATTGTTAATAAATTCAGATATGAATCACAAAAATAAAATTTATTAATTATTGAATCAAATTCTGATGAAACTTTTAAATTCGGATGAGTCATAATCCAATGCATCGACAGGGTAGATCCAGCCAGCGTCCAATGAACGGCTCCAATGGTGCCCACTGGGTGGGTATCTACCAATTAAAGCAGGCCACATCACTGTCAAAAAGTTGTCTGGCATATATGACCGTAATGATCAATGATGTGACTATTCATAAGGTATAGTTATTTTTTGCCTGAACTCTCAATAATAGAAAAAAAATAAAAAATAAGAATAATTTGATGCAGTAATATCATTTTTATTTGGACAAAAAGAAAGTAAAACTCTCTTCTTGGTATTAATTTGGACAAGTATACAACACAACATTGAAAAATAATAATTTTTAACCCTAAATGTTGATTTACTTTATTTGTATCCATTGATCAGAAAATAACACATTAAAGTAAAATAATTAATTAAAAATATTTTATGTGTTAAGTTTATATACCGTAAAAAAATAACTTATTGTTCTTTAAATGGACTCTCAATTTTTTTCAAAAAAAGTTAAAAACTATTAACAGTGTACCGATACTTTTCATAAACCCCCCTAAAGACCAATCACCCTTATTTTTTAGAAGACATGTCCATAAACTAGCTCAAGCTACGATAGTCAGTTTTAGAGCTGGAGAGAATAGTCAGCATAAACCTGAACACATGTAGCAAAAAAACAAAAAAACACTACACCACCACATTGGATCCACATTTTTTTCCTAAAATTGTGCTTTCTTCCATCCAAGCACAACAAACCAGATTTAGTCTGAACGAGCAAAACTAAATATATATCTGCAATGTAGGCAGAATCAATCAATAGAGACAAGAAGATTTATAGTACCAAAAGACAGGAGCAGGAATTTTTCCAGAACATGAACCTTCAGTAGGATTGGGTTTATTATCATCAGTTATAGATGTAATGTACACAGACAATTGCAAGGCCATACATTCTCTTATGGTGATATAAGGGCCATAGCCATTCATTCACTCCGCTAAGGATCGGCTTTACCGGCAACTTCCTCATCATTGGAGGCATATTCATCCTCGCTCAGCTCTTCATCACTAGATTTCACCTCAGGTGCAGCACCAGCATCTTCTGGTTTGGCATATTTCTGGCAAAATTCTGGAAAAAATGAAGCATCTATGAGCAAATTTTGCAGATAAATAGCTTACAAAATCTCAGAAGTCAAATGGCATACTACAACTAAAAGGTATATTTTGACTAGCACTTGGAAACTTCATTAGACCTCTTTAAAGCACTCCTGTTAAACCAATCAAAACTATTTTGATGATCCATGCTATGTATAGATAAGAGCATGGAGCACATACAAAAAATGTATCACAGTTAAAAAGGCCAAACAAATTGCCTTTAAATACTAGGAGCAAAAACTTGCCATCCGAGAAGATACAACATGGTTGGTCTACCAAGTGCCCAAGACACAAATAAGAGAGCCAATTAAAGGTAACTGGTGAGCAAATAACAGATAAAGCAGAATCAGGTTACCAGCTGGACCAAAGTAAAATCTATTCTACCCATTTAGATCCTACTATTCTAGTATTTTATTTTTTGATAGGAAACAAAACATTATTCTAGTCTATATAATAAAGTACAAGACAATTCAAATCTAAAAAAATAAACAAAATGATTTTTACTTTTCACGATTGAGATTGTTTTTAATTTTACTTTAAAATTAATCCGACGACTAATATTAACTCTCCAAATTTAAAAGGAAAAATAGGTTCCCTAAAGGTGTGTTTGAGATGACTTTTACCACTTAAATAAGCAAGTAAAAGTAAAAAAAAAAATATTTGTACTTCTTTAAAATCACTTCTCTACAAAAACAATAAATCATAACAACTACCGTTGCCACTCTACTACCAACACCACCCTCACTGCTCTATCACCTCTACCACAATCATCACCACCATTGACGCTGGCCCGCTGCCACTCCACCACCTCTGCCACAGCCACCACCGTCGTCGTCACCCACCATCGACTGCTATCACTTTCGCCCATCGCCATCACCATCAGCATCATCTTCTTATATTTATTTCCACTACCACCATCATCCTACAACCACCGCCACTATCCACCATCACCACCCCCACCCACTACCACAACCAACCACCACCTGTCGTCGCCCACAACCATCGCCACCCACCCCCACCACACCTACCACCACCCATCAGCCCAAAAATATCCTTTGTTGCTGACCACCACCATCGGCATCGCCCACCACCATAATCCACCATTGCCAACCACCATCATCGTCGTCCACTGCCACCCACACCCACCCACCTACCACCACCGCAATTATCCATGATTGCCACCACTGCTATTTTCACCCAAAATCCACCACCACTATCACTATTACTACCCACAACTACCACCACTACCATGGTTGTTGCCACCCACCACAACCATCACCGTTTTCCACTACCACCACTGTCGCCGCCGCCACCATTACCACCACTCACCCCATTATGATCGGTGCTTAAATTCTTTTCTATCTCCTTTATATTTGTGATTTTATTTTGAGTGTAAATATAACTATGTTTATGATTGACAATTTTTATTTATTATTCAATGCCTTCAGAGAGGGGCAATAACTAGGATTTTATAAAATAACATTTCTATAAGTCATCTCCACTTCTCAAATTTTATGAGAATTAAAGAAACATGGGCATTGCACACTTCTTGCATGACATATAACAAAGCTGCACATCAAGTGGAATAGGAATTTGATCGTGCTCCTTTGAGTGTGCAAATGGTGGTATTCATATTTAGATGTTAAGCAACAGTTTAATTTCTTGACGTTATGCAAAAAAAGTATATGGCCAGCGCCGCCAATTATGAAAACCATAAACCGACATTTTAATTCCTAATGAAATGATTCAATTAAAGGATTAAATCATTCACGACCAAATCATTAAACCTCAATCAAATGAAAAAGGGCTTGCATAGTGGCCGGCATGCATCACTTAATGTTTTGGGAACTTCGCTTCTTAAGAATTCACTCGAGAGGTAAATCTCATCTTAAGAATGGTGTATGTAGAGCTTTCACTTGAAGAAAAAAGTGAACACATCAGATAAGTTGTCTCAAGTCCAAGAAATAAATAAATGAATGAACTTTACTTTAAATTTGCATGCCGCTTGATATCTATAATATAAAACAGGAACTATAATATAAAACAGGAAGAATTCAATAAACCCATCTGACGATCTCAAATAGACTCATCCAACGGCCATCAACATCCCTCTCAAAACCATTTATATTGTAGCGTGCTTTCATGGGTTATCCCTAGTAGATACATAAACTAAAACTGTTTATACGAAAAGCAATGGCAAAGTGCAATTATCTCATGTTACCAACTACATATAGAGACATGAATTTGTTTCATCCGCCAATTCTAATGCTTTATCCTTTTTCCTCGGAAAATTCTAAATCAATTTCTCCAATTGAACATCATCATGTCATTCTAGCTACACTGTCTAAAAATGCAAAAAATGGTTTTTGCAGCACATGCCCAAACCATATTAGAGACTTGCATGCATCTGGTCCCCAATTAGGATTATCTTTACCTTGTCACAATTGCAGTTACATCATGTTCTTGCTCATCCATTTCAACTTTCTTGGACTACCAAATAGGTGAGGATGGCTTTGTGGGTTTTCTCTTTTTGTTTATTTCTATGGTTTCGAGTGCATCTTCTTTTTTACTTTGCGCCACTTCCCCCACCCCCCACAAAAGAAATGGAGGAAATTATCTTTGTCTGCCCTTCCAAGTTCCAGCTAAGCTAAATTGCTTTCCAATTGCCCACCAAATTCCATACAATGAAATAAGGTTGCACTAATTTCCAAGACACTCATTAGCTTCATCCATCACAGTGAAACACTTAAACTCAATTGGCAAGATTCTCTTCGCATATCCTTCATAGTTCATATAGGTACAAGTCAAGGATAACAAGCATTCATCTCTTGACATATGTCACCCCTTAAATTCCAAGTTCATTTCCATTTTGATGCAACTTACTGGCTCCCTACTGTATATTATGCGTTGCTTTGACAAAGCATCTTTTGTTATCAAACTTCTTCAACGCATACCATTTTTGAAAAATGTCTAGACTTTCACAAGGCACAAAAATGGCAAAAGACATGAAAAAAAGGGACTATATCATCATCACCCATACACTTAAAACTTTGGTAGCAAAAGAAAATGAGTCCTTAAGCCTTTTCTTTTTCTAATTTTCAAAAGATTTATACTTTATAAACTTTGGATTGTACTATGTTCATAGAACACCAAATTTCTAACTCAAGTGAATCCAATGAATTTTAATCTTAGATCCTCTTAGATGGTCTGTTAGTTATAAATGAATAGTAAGAATCCACCACATCCAGCAATAACCCCATGTCAATCCAAAGCACACTACTGGGTAGGAACTAAATTCAACATCTTGAGTCATTTTTAATGATTAAAAATTTTCAGAGTAGGCCTTAACTATCAACATATGATGACGACTATGAAAGAGTGAGGTTGTCCTGTAGACAGAAGACTCAGTGATAGATAATAATGGTCTCATTGAGACTCGCAGCGCCAATCTGAAAGTCAATGCATAACATATTGGAATCAAATGAGCCAATAGTTTGCTAATCCAACATATCAAGGCATTCAGCTTAAGGAGCTATATGTTTTAAAAGCATTGCACCTTTCACTCTTTGTTCATATGTAGGTCGGTCACGCATCATCAGCGCCGCAGCCTCTCCATTCAATGGATCTGATGGGTTGGGATACAAAAGAAGCTGAGGAAGGAACACTTCAAACACATTTACGAGATCTGAAAAAAAATTCAAAGAGAATTTAATAGCAGAGTCCAAACACCATTAGACATAAACATTGAAACATCTGCAAATGGGGAAAAATGCTGAATTTAAGAAAATGTTGAAATGGCAAACTTACCAAACATTGGGCTCCATGTCTGACTGATAACATCTAAGCATACTGAGCCCGACCTGAAACTCAAAATTACTTGAAACATTCATTTCTAAGAAGGTTATGAAATATAGCCTTATTAATGGACGAAAATACCAAAGCAGGCTAATTATTTTCTTCCACTAACTCACATCTCATCAACATTTGGATGGTAAATTTTGTTGACAAAGCCAATAGAAGGAGATTTATACGGATAAGCATCTGGCAGCTCCACCCTTATCCTCCACACACCTTCATGATAAGGACCTGCCATAAACCAGTAAATAGAAAACAGTCCCCTTTTTGTGCAAAGCCAAAACAACCCATATTCAATCCACAATATAGTTTTCTCTACAGTGAGGAAAATCAGTGAACAACAACCTTGCAGCTCATTCAGAAAGCAATACAATAAGAAAGGAACAAATTCAATCAAAATCACACGCTATAAATGGTTTTAAGTTCAGCTTGCGATGGTAAAACTTCCAAGAAACAAAAGCTAAAGCAAATACAAGTTCAGCATCACATAAGGAGCCTAAATAATCAAAATGATACAACCAGAGGATAATAACCAAAACCCAGAGCCAGATTATCCAGATATATTTAGAAAAAGGGTTCAATTGAAATCAAAATGAAGTGTAACAGTTGAGAAAATAGAAATACGGTTCACGGCCACTATCTGTTCAGCTAAATTAGGGGCATTCATGTACGTCAACACAATTACATAAATAAATAGGAAGAAAGATCAAGTACCCAACAAAGATAACATCAAAGCTAACTCAAATATACATTCAGTTAGATCAAAACATAAAGACAAGGTTGAGATGAGAATCGAACTGTCTTTGGGTCCATGAAACTCCACATAGAACTCTTGCATGCCATCATTGATTATCTCCACCTTATAATCACTCATCATCCTAGTTCACAATAATCAAAACCCACAAAGGACAATCCAAATTAATCCAAAAAAATAGTAAATTATATTAAAATGAAGCATAATTTGGTTTATATATTACAGTTTCATCAAATCCATCTCTCTACGTTTGCTTGGCGAAGACATGACTACTCTGTCACTTTTTTATCCTTTTTGGGATTTTGAGTGTGAGGCTGAGAAAGATATGTATCGGTGTGTATCTATATCTATAAGGCGAGAGGAGAGAGAGAGAAAGGAGGAGGACTTGTGCTTTCCACTTTTTCTTCACTGCAACCCAAAGCGGTTCAAACAACAGCAAGAGAGATGAGTACTGAGCCATTTATGCATCTTCTACAAAGACGGTTTTGCCAAGGTTACTTTTACGCACGGCAAGGAAGAGATGAGGAAACGATGTCGTTCTCGAGGGTTTTTCAGAAGAAACGACGACGTATCTATTTTTTTGTTACTTTCCAATTCAAATTAGGATTGGGGTTTTTCACACTATATACCCTACAATATTTTAAGATTCTTATTTTATACCTTTAAAGATTAAATTTCTCATATTATATCCTCAATTTGTCAAAAATATTAAAATGTGGGGAGGGGGTGTTTCGTTTGCGTTTGAAAATCTATTTTTTATTCTCAAAATTTCAAAAATACTCAAAATTCATTTGGTTAGTATTTTTGTTCTCAAAAATTTGAAAAAAATTGAGATTTTGAGCCTCTGAGTTTGAGGCTGAAAATTGTTAAAACACGGAGATTACAAAACCCTTTAATGAGGTCTGCCCTTCGAGTCCCTTTAGCAGCAATAGACTTTTTTTTTTCCTTCCTCTTTCCCAGACTCTCCGGCTCGTCCTCTGCATAGAATGAACAACTCGTCTTCGTCTGCACAGTATGAACCATCGTTGTTTTCTCCAGCTCGTTGCCTCCATGTGTGTGTGTATGTGTGTGCGCGTGTGAGTGTGTTTTGTGGAGAGAGAGAGGTGAAAGAAAGAGAGGTGGGAATTGTGAATTATTGTCAAAACATATTTTATAATTTTTGTTCTTTAAAAATATATAACCAAACAAGTTTTGTAATCTAAAAATTTTTAAAAACAATTTTTTAAAACTCTTCTAAAAAATAATTTTTGAATACTATTTTTTGAGATGCAAATCAAACAGACCCGTGATCTTTCTGTTTATTTCATTATTTTTTCTGTCAAAATCAATCCATTGACATTGATAGAAAAACTAACAGAAAGATTATATTGTAACACTTTTGATACATTGATGATATAATATTAAAATTTTAATCTTTAAGGGTGCAAAATAAAAAATTTAGAATTTTTCAGAGGTACAAAATATAATTCTTCCTTAGGATTGAGATCCAGCTCAGGGGAGAAAAAAGGGATTGATTCTGCACCCTTCCCGTCTAGGTTCATTATTGACCGGTTGGAAGGTAGGGCTATCAATTTTATTCCGGACACACCTACTCCCGACACACCACGAACTCAACACAAAAGTAACACGATCGATTAACACACAATAAATGAATTGAACTAATATTAGACATGAAGCTAGTATTGTATACAATTGAATAATGATTGGCCTACAACTAAATCGAAGGGGTTTATCCAAATAGACTTGTATTTTTAATAATGATTTATAATAATGATCTATTGTTGTATATCAGATAGACGGTCCAAATGTTATTATCGATGTAATAATTATAAATAAGACTATGCTAACAATTATTTATTTCTAAGAATAAATTTATTAAGCTATATTTCTCAGTTTGAATTAATTTATTTACCTTCACAATGTTTGGCTTAAGTCACAGAAAAGTTAGGTAGGGATTGATTCATTGCTAGACTTGTTTTTGCTAGGGAGGAAAACTACTTTTTGGCCTAATCTCACACGGGAAACGAGTGTGGTGGGCAAAAGTCCCTTATTTTTTCCTAGAAAAGTTGAGAAAGTATTGAATTTTTTTTTTTTTTTTTGTCTAAATTCAACTTGAGATTTTTTTTTAGTGCAACAATTAAGAATATTTAGATCAATTTACACGTACTTCAACTAATCTTCTTTTTATTCAGTCAAAGATAAGTCATCTACGCGGGACTAGAATATTCACGAGGAATAAGTTCTTAATGACCTAATCCCAAGAGATTACCAATATTATATTATTTTGCCAATGCATATATGTGTTTGATTATAGTGTTATTATCCTCGCACAACCGTGTTTTCATTTTTCTTTGTACAAGATTGAATATTCTCCATTAGAGATAAGAATGGAAGTTTAAAGATAAGATTACATGAAAGTAGGTACGATTCATGAACCGACACGAGATCGATACAAAATTAACGGAATTGAGTTGAATTTTAGTAGTTTTGGATAATAAACAGGTAAATTTGCTAAACTCGTCAAATAATAGATTAATGCGAAATCTACTAAATGCAACGCAAAAATGCTAAATGCTACTTAAATATGACTTTTACACACAGGGTCGGTTCTACCTTTATGCTCCGTTTAGTATGATAGAAAAATGAAAGAATGAAAAGTTAGAAGGATGAAAAATAGGAGGAATAAATAAAACATCATGCTTGGTAAGAAAGGAAAATAGGAATGATGGAAAAGTTGATGGATTAACTTTTCTTCCAACTCACTAAAATCAATCCCTCCAAAATCGGACGAAAAATTGATGAAAAGTTAATTATTTGTGTTAAAAAATATCTTATTTATCTAACTATATATCTTTATATTTATATATATAGATATTTATACACA
>CM042186.1:42631159-42693875 GCA_023539305.1 Ilex asprella | reverse complement strand
CCCCCCTTTTCTTTCTACCACCCCAACCAATGCAACCCATCACCACCTCTGAACAACAACCACCTGAAACTGCTCACATAAATTTTGCAGTTCTAGTCAACTTTTGGAGCTCATTCTTACCAGGTGTTAAAAGAGTAGATATTCACAAATCGAGGCAAATCTTCTACTCTAAGTATCAGGTAAAACCCAGTTCCACAGTTGTATTGGCGGCATCCACAATTTCATAAATAAGGACATAGAATCCTAAATTTCTAATAGTTGCATTGCCATAGGAAGCAACCTTAAAAACATAATGATAGCATTCCTTCTTGTAACCATAACCTCCTGTGAAAATTTTAATTTTTTTGACAAGAAACTAAAATTTATTACTAATAAAAGTAAATGCCTACATAAGATGAAACTAATATGGGCAAGTTGTCCAACCAAAAACCAAAAACAGAAGGCATAAACAGTTCATGGCACTACTATGGAACAAAAAGCCTCATCATATGCCGCATGATGCACTCCTACTTACTTGCAATAATACCAAATGGAGGGACATTCTCAAAATCCTTCCAAAATGAGGGCCAACAGGAGCCAAGAAATAGAGACGATGCCAGAATATTTCTAGTTCCTTGCATTTAATCTAAAATATTCTCGATTTTTTTTCTAACCAAATAAACATCACTATGGCTAAAAAAGCACAGCTCTAGAAATTAACATGTCTCATACCTCCTCCAAACACCTTGACATCCATACAAAGTAAAGATGACAAGAAACACTGGGATACCCAACAAACTCCGGTCAACTCAAACAACTTATTTCATAAAGATAAAATCATAGAACAATGCAAAAATAAGTAACCAACATTCTCACCATCACCTCTACACATCACACACCACGTGGTATATCATTAGTATCGAGCTTACCATGAGCAATTACCCATGCAAACGCCTGCTTCTTTAAAGATATTTTAGACTTCCAAATCCTCGATGACGGGTAAAAGAAATAAAGTGAAGTATCAACAATCAAAGACTCATAGAATAATTTAAAACAAAAAGAAACAGTGGGATCAATGATCCAACGTCTTCTATCCAAGGGTTCAAGATTTGAGGTAAATTATTGAGTATGGAAAGAAGTAACACTAACTCCAAAAATTTCTATCATTAAGATTTTTAGTGAAGTCGAAATCCCAAGAAAGTGCCGGGGAATAAGATCTAACTGTAGAGGCAATACAAGCATCATGATAACAAGATAGACAATAAAGTCGGGAGAACAAACATAAAAATAAGTCTCCCCAATTCAAATATCATCCCAAAAACGAATCATCTCCCTATTTTGCACAACAAATCTAATGTTTTGAGAAAAAAAACAAGATAATCAAAAAAACTTCCAAAATTTCAAGAAACTTCGTCTAGAGGTCTTAGGCTTCACGATCCTTCTTTCTATCCTATGGGATGAGTAAGTTTTTGTAAATTGCAACTTACAACAACATGCAAGGAGTCATTCATTTGTCCAACAATCAAAATTTTGTAGTCTTTCATAAATATGCAATCGATTCCATATAGCATTGTTTTCTCACATCACCCTTCTTTACTTTTCATAGAATGTCATAAGAACTTCTCTCGCTACAAAGTACTTTACATTTTTGGAGTTTGCCATTGAACACACCCTCATTCTATTAAGGCCTTCTCATTCCCATCCTTGTGGGAGAAGACACAATGGTAGCCCTTTTCAAACAATTGATTGCCATTTGAAGGACTAAAGTGAGAATAAACATTCATTCCATTTGAGTTAAGTGAATGAATAGAAATATGTCTTGGGGTCAAGGTAAATTAGTTTCTGACTAAACCGATACGTACAATTACAAACATCACCAATAGTAAGGAAACTTTGGCATTTAACAAATACCAGTTGAACAGATGAGGCTAGGGAAAGTTAAGGTAGACAAGACAGAGAGAGCCTATGACACTTTTTAAGCTATTGCAGGGACGAAAAAACATAGTAAATCCAAGGTCCTCAGTTGGGGGGGCGGGGGGGGGGGGGTTTATTGGTGTTTTTAGGGGGAGGGAAGATTTTGATGATTTACAGCTACTGCTAGTAGCAGTGAAAATTTGGTTATTGTGGTAGTTATTGTTGATGTTGATTACTTCTTGTATTGACTTAATAAATACATTGGATATTTAAAAGTAAGGAAGTATGAACTGCCATCAAGAATGAACACTGACATTCTAACATTGGTACTGATTTAAACCAAGGCATTAATTTAAATCAAAAAGGGAATAAGCAATGGAACTTCATCCTGGTTAAGTAATTTCAAGCAGATAAGAGCACAGAAGAATTACTAAGACATTCATTCTTGATATCCTGGTAGTTATCACTTAAGATGTAATACTATGTTTTGTACGTGACACCTAGTAAATTTGATCACTTAGCTGCAAATGATGTAATCTTTGCAAGATAAAACACCAAGTCGACTAAATATTGAGGGACTGAGTACTTCCAAATTTCGGAAAGGTTAAAGCTGATGAAAGGAATAATATAACTGACTTGTACCTGCAGGAGAGATTCTTCAGTGTTTGAATCAGCATGCCTTCCTATCAAGAAAGCCTTCCTTGCCGACAAAGCCTGGACCCATAACTCCTCTTTGTTATGCTCCTTCCATTTGGAACACTCAGGTATAGTCCCAATTGTAGGATCATCAGAATGCTTTGCAACGTGGATCACCCAATCTAGCATTTCTGATAAAGTTGAAATTTGCCGTTTCCTCTTCTGAAAATTAAGTACTTCCTCAACAACACTCTTAGCTGACAACCCAATGCCATTGTCGTCTTGGGCATATAATATTCTATCATCAAGTGTTCTTCCAGAAAAATCATGTACTTTATTGATGACTTTCTCAAAGGCATTCTTGTTGGATACCACTAAATCACTGTCATCTTGGGCGCAAAAACTTTTGTCGTCGCCATTAATAAATCTTTCAGAAAAGTCATGAACTTTATTAATGACATTCTGGGCTGATATCACAGCATCGTTGTCATTTAGGGCGGAAATTTGTTTGCCTTCGTCATCAACAATTCCTTCCACAATGTAGTGCACTTTACTAATGGTTTTCTCAGCGACACTTTTGGGTGATTCCCCAACATTGTCATCCCGGAAGCAAAATTTTTCATCATCATCATCTTCCATATTTCTTTCCGCATTCTCATGATCTTTATTAATATCTCCAATAGCTGACAAATAAAACCCATTGTTGCAACTATCAAAGTCGATATCATTTCCATTTATATGGGATTTCAATTTAACTAACTCGCCATCTCTTTTCTTCTCCTCTCGCCCATCCGCCAACAAACCTCTAAACTCTGCCTCTATCTCCTGTGACAACATATCCAATCTCCCCACAATGCTTCCCTTTCCATTTCCCAAGCTTCTATTGCTAGAAAACTGTCCCAACCATCTATCCAACACATTCAAATACTTGACATAAATCAACTTTATGGATGGCATCACTCCAATAATCAACCCACATTCCTCCGTGACAAAACCCCACAAGCCATTCTTTGAAACCGCGTCATACCCACCATTTTTCCTCACCACCCAGAAAAGTTTAAACAAATCCACCGGCTTCCCGTCACCGAGCAATGCCGGAATAGGCCGGTTATGTTTGGTCAAAGACGACTCCTTTAGAAAAACTGAAAGAACTTGATCGAACAAGCCCCTCAATCTCTCTTTAGAATCATCAAAACCACCTCCTTCTATAGGTGAATCAAGATCGAGACACCGCCCATTATTACTCTTAAAGTTTCGTACAGTTTCAGCATCATCTAAACTAGACCCATCTTCCGAAGTCGACCATCCTTCCATCAACTTTAACTTTTCCTTTCCCTTTCCCTTTCCCTTTTCTATGAACAAAATCTATGGTACAGAAAAATAAACCAATCTATACAAAGCGAAAAGAGAATAGTTGATAAAGTTTAAAGGGCAAAAACAAGGGCGATACAGTCTATACATGCAATTTCTGTGCTCTGTCTTCTTTCGTAGATGTTTACCTCGTAATAATTTTTTACCTGCGCTGCCCAATTTTTTCTTCAGCAACGAGAGAGTGAAAGAGAGCAGCAGCTAGAATCGAGAGGTAGAGTTTCCAATGATAGCTGAACCAGGTGCCATTTTGACAGCACAAAATAAGGAAGAAGTGTCCGAATTTTTGAAATGCGAGAGATTATGTAAATGAGTATAATTTCACTGATCAGTCCCTAAATGACAAAAAAATTATTTATTTTTTCCTCCTTTTATTTACCTTCTAATTAGGGTTAAGGGATTGCGACTATCATTATTCTGCCTTTTATCTATCTATCTATTTATTTATTTTTATACCAATCCACAAATAAAATCTCAGCTATGAAGGAAAAATATTTATTTTACATAATATACTTACCTGTTTGATTAAAATGGTATAATAAAGGAAATTGGTATAGAAAGTCTATTACTTTTCTAAAAAAAAAATTGCAAAAAAAGTCTTGTCATAAATCTTGGTCTCAAGTCTCAGACTCGAGATCTAGACCGTCCGATCATGATATTATCTAAGTTAGATGAAATTTGATTATAATTCAATCTAAATTCAAACAAAATTAAAAAACAAATATTTTTCATTTAATATTACATCAAAACAATTGACAATTTGTTCTCATGAAACCATTGAAATCAGCTAACATCTTGCCCTAAGCCACCATTGCACACTCAACTAGAAGTTAAGTCGGTCAATTCTACTCTCTCTCTGTCTCTCTCTCTCTTATTATATTACTTTGTGCCATTCTCTTTGGATTATGTTTTATTCTTTATTAAGCTTGATTAAATGTCAACTTTATATTATTTTTAATTGTAATTGAATCTCATAAATAAAATTTAGAATTACATCTGTAATCAAATATCTTGTTAAATGCGGGCTCTAAGCTGAATTTTTTATTGGGGCAATATTTAATTTATAATAAAATTCAATTCAAATCTCAATAATCGAACCACCATAATCAATCACATTAATTGCCATTGATATACACGGAATATTTTGTTGTCGGCTGTGTATCATAAGAAGGACACAAACTTGTATTCTACTGATATAACCAATTGTAATAACTCAGAGTAAAACGGAAATGTTTTTGTTGTCGACTGTGTATCATAAAAAAGACACAGACTTGTATTCTACTGATATGGTCAACTGCAATAACTCAGAGTAAAACGACCATGAAAGAGTCCGATGGCCTATAAAAAAAATTGGTCGAGGTGCGCGTAAACTAAATCGAATATCCCTAACCGTCGAACCAAAAATAAGAGAATCCGTGACCCTATAAATTAGATCTATAAAAATTAACTCAGTTAAGCAAAGTCAATTACTTACACCTGATTCTCCTAACTGAGAAGTTAGGGGTCAATTTTTCTTCAAATTCAGAAATTGATGCCTCATGTTCATTGTGATAGTGATTAATTTGGACTTGGTTGTGATAAGCATACATTGTACATCATAGTTGTAATAGTATAGTGATCTACCATACAAAAAAAGCCTGATCTATGTCCTTTATAATGAGAATCATACTGCTAGCCCTAGCCAGCCAGTAGGATATGCTACGTTTGGAATCAACAATCAAGCACAAAAACCAGATAGACAAATACAAAAAATGTAAAATTTCTGAACGGCTTGTGTGTGTGTGTGTGTGTTAAAAAAAGAAAAGAAGGAAGCGAAGTAAGGGGAGCACTCCCGCATCAATGTATGTTCTTTTCATAGGAAGTTTCAAAGCAAAAAAAATCAAGACCAATATGTACATGAACCAATCTTAACAAAGGATTACCTATCCATGTGCTTCCCTTACTTTCCCAAACTGATCAAATCACTCCCCAACCAAGAACCCTTCCAAAGAAACAATGAAAAAGTAGTATGCTGTTATCAATTTACAGGACCAATTCAAAGCATGAAGGCAGAAAATGCTGCTTACAGAATACAAATATTGCTTGCTAAGAGAGAAGCTACGTAGAGATGCAGAGCATGGACATGCGAGATGGAGAGAGGAAGAGGGTGGGGAGAGAGTGTGCCTTGTGTGGTATCATATACAATCCCCCGATAAAATGCAATACGCCCAGTTGTATCACTTATGATCTGTTGGTCTGTACATTACAAATATATAGAGAATGAAAAGTGACTGAGGCAACTTATTGCCTTGAATCTTGATCTACATCTACTACTTCCTTCTTGTTTTTCCTTCTTTGTACCCAAAACGGTATTCAAAAAGCAACGTCTCCACAAACAAAATGACCATACTACAAGGCTGCCACCTGAAAGGGAAAAAAAAAACCCAAAAAGCAGACTCTGTTCAAAAACACTTAAAAATTGACTGCAGATCAGTCCAGATTGCTATCCATCAATGGTAGTATTGAATACCATTTCCTGCACCAAACAAATAAATAGAACCTTCATGCCGCCATCATGGTCAAGAAATACATTAATCACCAAAAGCAACATGTTCTCATCTAATCACAGAATAAAAGAAAAATGTTATTTAAAGCAAACCTGGTCACACACAGGACAGGTGTCACTTCTTTCCATCCATTCAAGAATGCATGAGAGGTGGAAATGATGCTCACATTTTGTGATTATTTTTGGATTCTCTGCATCATATTCTACATGGAAGAGTAAAACGTCATTTTCAACAACTTAGCTGGTCCAAAAACATAGCTGAACTGGAGCTAAAATTCCAAATTCAAGAAAAATTCCCAAGAGCTAAAATCAACTAGTAACGAGCTAAGAGAAAGGGGTGACGTAATCTCATTACCTTCAAGACATGTGGGACAAACATCCACCTCCTCCAATGTTGAAACAATAGGTTCACTGGGCTTCTTTAGTTCTCCAGACTTTTCAAGTTCCTCTTCCTGTTCTTTTGATTCGGTAAGTTCAATATTGATTTGCACTTTGCAGTCAGATTCCTTCAGATCTGCAGCTGAAGTTTCTAGGTTGTTGCCATCATTTGTTTCTTCAACAGATTCAAAGGTAGTTGTTTGCACTGCTGCATCTCTCTTGTTGCCACAGTTATCCCGATCACTTGGTGTTCGAGGACATCCAACATTTGATTCATATGGTATGGGTGTTGGAGGCCGTCTATAAGTATCCGGACTTGAAGTTTCTAGATTTGTATCAACTAAGAGCCCTGTAGAGAGTGCAGAGACTGTGCCACGGTGAGATGACAAGGGCTCACGCTCCTCCGACACTACTGGATACTGCAGAGCAAAGTGGGAAGTAGCACAAAAGAGAAAGAGAGAGAACAAACAAAGAAGAATCTAATGAGATAATTTTGATAAACCCGGAAAAAACCAAAATGATTCAGTGATTACTTACCATACAATTATGCATATATGTGGTAAGTAAATACAATTACGTGCATATCCAAATCAAGGATAATGACCACAAGTGACACAAATGTTGAGCAAGAATGTCAATCTTTCAAGTGTTGGTATTTGTTAATCATCTCATCATAGAGCGGTTGGCTGCTTGGAACACCTAAAAAGTGGGCAGAGGTCTGCAACAATATCCCCCGTGCAGTCCAAATAGCAACTTCTCTTAAAACAAGTCGCAAAGCAGGAAACTTACAACAGATTGTTGTCGAATCTTTGGAACAGCAATGTGTGAGAAATGCACCTACCGAATAAGAGGATAGAATCCATGGTGTTCTTTCACTGACCTGTCTTTCCATTAAGTAAACAATTGACAGATACACGCTGGTAACAAAACCAATGGCATATGTAAAAATGCTCCTATCAACAATGAATCCAATGGGACTGTTTGAGAAAGAACCGTGAACATACACCATGTTTTTATGCAAGCTTGAGAGTAACTATAAATTAATGCAGAAAAGCATCTGAAGTGACCCGGGGGGGGGGGGGAGAGATTACTGACATGATAGAATGGCGGGGAACTGTTCAGTTCCACTCCTCTAGAGGCACAGCAACAGCAGCAGCCTCCCATTTCTACTAAGTTATCTTAGTTATCCACCTGAAGCTATCAGCACTTGATTCATGGTTCCCTTTTCTCTGCACAAGAGAAGTACATTCTCACAGGAGAAAGATGAATTTCAAACTGGAATCCTAAATGAATCTAGTGAGAATGGCCAGTAGGATCAATTCAGAAAATCATCAATGCATGGCAAGAGAATGGTATCTAAGATGCAAACACCACAGAAGAATGCAGAAACAATAAGAATGCCAGAATTATCGGGTGGCAAAGAAATCTAACATGAAGCCAACATGTTAGTGTTTAAGGCACCAAACAATGGTTAAATAACAAACATCACACTACATACATTGTTATGGTCATTCATCACCTAAATTAGCACAAGTTTGCAGAAGAACAAGGGAAATAACCAGAAGAAAGAAATTTAACCACAAATATCACAGAACAAATGTGAAGAACTCAGCCGGAAATGAAATTGGCCACTTTCCATAAATAGCTTCATAGATCATGACAAATCATTTGTTTAGCTAACAACATATCCACAAAATCTCACATATTTTGGACAAAATTTCACAAAACTAATCAAAGGAATATTTTGCCATCATAAAGCACCAAACTCTGTAATGGTATACCAGGATACGGTTATACAAAAAGGAGCTGCACATTTGCTGCACCCTTATTGTTCTGAAGTAATCTTAGGGTACAACAGTAGAACTCCCCTTGGAAAGTCCGTTCCATAAAATGTTTTTCTCTTGCATCTAATCATTCCCCTTGGGCCGGGATGCAGGACACCTAACAATTGCTAACTTAGATGCTTTGGAAACACAATCAAAATCACACATGTTTCAAGACCTTTTTGGCGAACTTGAAGAAACACAGTTGACCTTGGTTTCGTCTAGAAAAAACTTCGTCGTTTTCCATCACAGCTTTGGATCTCCCTCGCCGTGTGTTTTTTTTCGGGGGGCGGGGAGGACATGCCCCAACCCCTCTCTACCCACTCAAAACTTGAATATTAAGACTAGTGCAGATGCTCACTAAAGTTTATTGGAAAATTTATAAATTGATTAGAGTGAAACCTAAACCATGGAGTTATATGTTTATAGTGCTCAAGTTCGAGGTTCAAATTAACAAGAGCTCTTAACTGCAAATGTGCCAAATCATTACATAGCATTAAGGCCAGGTTGAATAGTTAGAAGAAAACAATTACGATTGTAATGGTTTGGCACACCAAGAAACATTCAGTCCCTACACATAATAATTGCTGAATTCACTGATCAGTTGAGTTAATTGTCAAAAGTCAAATAGTATTGAATTTCAGTAAAACAGAGAGGAAAAAAATTAGCCAATACAGGCATCCGATTATTTATATCAATGATTCTTAAACAATCAAAGGAACTGCAGAACTACCAATATTTAAAAAAAAAGGTAAAAACAAATTCTGTTCAATTTGCTATAACTTACAAATAACAAAGTGATAATAGTCTAATACAACATTGTGCAAGTGCACTTCTCATAAGCCCATTCAAGACAATGAACCAGAAACTTGTGCTCCTCTGGAAAACGCAACCTCAGCTTGATAACTCCTAGCTTGAAGGCATTTCACAATAAACAATTTCAACCAAACCCACTCCGAATAGGAATTGTGTATTAAAATCTCTTCATTAATAACAATAATCAATCTAATATACATTTTGACATGAAAACAAGCTGAAACAATAAAGCATATTCCTTCGTAACATCAAAGTTCATGTATAACACTAATGGAGATAATAACCATCAATAAAAATGCTGTAAAAGTTCTCTCTTCAATGGGGTACCCTTACCAAATATATAATGCATAACCAATTCACCAGAACAAGTCATATCATCAATCTACATAACTAGAATTATTAAACAAACCAGCTCCAAATGAAAATATACAAATAACATTCCTGATTTATAGCGTTTGCCAATTCAAATGAATCACTCCAAACGAACTCAGGCAAAAACATCAACGTAAACAAATTACCACCGATTAAATTTTCAAACAACATCAAAACTCCATCTACAACTTCAGAAACTCTTAAATAAAGCACTGTTACCAGAAAAAAAAATAGGCACAAATTCCAAATTCAAAAAACACTCCAAAAAATCAAGCTCATGAAAGTCTAAACTAATAATATCAAAAACAGAGTACTCAAAAAGCCCTAACACCAATCAATCCACAACAAGAAACCTCAAAAGCATACAAGTAAATTCCAAAACTGTATCAGCTATAAACTCAAGATAACAATCCCAAATTAATCAAAACCAGGTCGACATATACAGAAAACATAGTTCAAAGCAACGATACAAACACGATAACGAGAATTCAATACAGATTCGAAACCAGGAAATACATATACATACACAGAGATACATGTATACATACCTCTTGATTGAATTGTAGAGAGACACTCGGTGGAGAGGCGTGTGCAGCTTTCAGTTGATGAAGAGAGAGAGACGCCAGAGCTTTTTCCGCTCTTCTCAGTGTGTGTTTCCTACGTGAGAGAGAAAGACTTTCATTGAAAAGTTGGGACTTTAGAAATTATTAAAATAATTTGAAAGGTTAATCTCACTTTGTACTTAAAAGATTTAGAAATTCTTATTTTATACTCTTAAAAATAAATTCTTATATTTCATCTATAATATATTAAAACATTACAATGTACCCTTTCGGTTAGTTTTCACTGATTATTCCATGAAAAATTACCCAGTTAACAATGATGAAATAAGTAACAAAAATAAATAAAAGGGTTATATTATAATATTTTTAATATATTAAACACACATGATAAATAATTAATCTTTAAAGAACCAAATGTAATTCTCTCTAATTTAAATTAAGTGAGAATTGGAATTGGAAAAGTTGTACGTGTTAGTGGGGCGTAAGAATTGTGTACGTGGGCACCTCCTGATCCCACCAATGAGTATCGGGGGGTGATTTTTGGACTTTTTTCTTGCCCTCATAAGATGCAATTAGGGCTCTTAATCAAACCAACTCAAGTCGGTCTTAAAAAATTTGTTTTTTATTTGAGTTTAAACGAGTTAAAAACAAGTTGAACCCGAGTATTTGCACATAAATGAGTCAAATTTATCGAGTTTGAGCCGAGCTTGTAGGACTTATTTCTAAGCAAGTCTAAAAACTTATTCAATTTCGAGCTTGTTTAGAAAACGAACCAAGCCTGTACAAGCCCAACTCAAATAGTTCAATTTGATTAACAAGAACTTGTTCAATTTCAGACTCGCTTAAATCATATTTTTAGGTTTAAATAAGATCATTTATACCAAAATATCAAATTGGATTTTTTTTGTCACACCGAAACTCTAAGTTTACCATCACAACTCAAATTAAAAATTTAAGAACATATCTCCCAAAAAATATTAAATTGGGATTTACTATCAATTAATATGAACTTTAACACAATAAACAATTTTAAAAATATAGATTAAATATTGAATCTAATTTATTTGGAAAATTTTCAACTACACTCCCTCTAGTTTATCATATCTTCAAAGATACCCCTATATTTTTTGAATCTTCAGTGACACCTCCTATTAGATTAAAAATATTAACAAGAATGCAATTTTACCAAATTGTCCATGATATATTTGATGACAAACTGCATTCACACCCCTCTAGATAAACATATCTTCAATGATATCCTCTCTATTTTTTAATTTTTTTACATATTAAACTTCGAGCCGATTAAAATTAGATTCATTACATATTAAAATTGAAGCCAATTAAAAATTATATTTGTTACGTATTAAAATTTGAGCTAATTAAAATTCTATTTGAGCCAATTAAAATTTATTTTTAATCAACTCAAATTAAATTTTAATCAACCCAAATTTTAATATATAAAAAAATATAAATTTTAATAAATCGAATTTTAATTAACACGAATTTTAATAAGTAAAAAAATATAAATTTTAATCGACTCGAAAGCGAATTTTAATTGACAGTAACAACTCGGGTAGAGTTCAAATCTGCTTAAATTTTAATATGTAAAAAATAAATTTTAATAGGCTCGAATTTTAATACGTTAATAAAAATAAAATTTAATCAGCTTCAATTGAATTTTAATTGGTTTAAATTTTAATATGTAAAAAAATAAATTTTAATTTACTCAAATTTTAATAAAATTTTATATAAAAAAATTACTTGAGGTTTATGTAGGGGCATTTTTTATTTTTCCGATAATTTTTTTTTATTAGAAATAGTAGTTTAATGATAGGAGATGTTAATTATGTTAAAATATAAACTAGAATAGGTATCATTAATGTTTTTTATAATAAAAGGGTGTCTTTGAAGATATAGTAAACTATGAGGGGGTGTGACCAAAATTTTTCCAATTTATTTTTGCTATTGCACCCAAATTGTTATACAATTATAGATTTTTCATATCAACCGCGCCGTGATTATTAAATAAATAATGTTGGTACTAGTTCATTTGGGGAGTTTTAGTTCTGATCTTTTGGATTTCGTAGTTAGGGTAATTTTACGGTACTAAATTTTTGCTCAATACTATATAAAAAATAATTATTTTTTGAGATTAAATTATACGAGAAATGTTATAATTAATTATAAATACCTCATGACTAATTAAAACTTAATATTAACTTGACCTCAAAAAATAATAATTTTACCTTTTGAAGTTGTAAAATAAAAATTCATTACATTTTCAGCTATAATTTCTACTGCAATTTCTGCCGCAAAGGATCTCTGTTGGGACGTTACCCACCACGGCTCGGCGGCTCATACAACTCTGTCACACCAAATCACGGCATGCCTTTCACATGTTGGCATACAAATATATACCTACGCCACATTGCCAGTCACCACGAACATCACCTACATGAACAATGTTCATGATACAACTGACTAGGAAGTATCTACGTGAAATTGAATTCCAGAATTTCAGGCTGTGTTTTGTTTGAATCTTCAAACCTGTTTTTTGCTTTCAAAATCTTAAAACAATGAAAAATCATTTAGTTAGAATTTTTATTCTTATGTTTTCGGAAAAAAAGTGAGAATTGAAGAAAAAAAAAAATCACTTGTTTTTAGACTTTCATGCCAAAAATTTTAAAAACAAGGAGAACAAAACTCTTTAATGAAATCTGCACTTCGATTCTTCTTAACATCAAAATTAGTCATAGTATATATAGACTTCCTTCTTTTCTCTCTCTCTCTCCACTTTGCCCATCAAACAAAACAAACACACATAGCTTGTCTTCTCCAGCTTTCTCTCTCCAATTTGTCTCTCAAACAGAACGAACACACACAAGGAGCTCATCTTCTTCAAATCTATACAAATCTTAGCATAAATTTGTTTGCGTCTCTGTGTGAGCGTGTGTGCATCTGTGTATGCATTTGTGTATGTGTGTTTGCGTGAGTGTGTTTTGTAGAGATAGGGAAAAAAAAAGAAAGGTAAAAATTGTGAATTATTGTCAAAACAAATTTTATAATTTTTGTTCTTTAAAACTATTTTCAAAAATATATAAATAAACAGATTTTGCAATTTAAAATTTTTAAACACACTTTCTTAAAATTCTTCCTAAAAATAATTTTTAGATACTATTTTTTAAAATACAAATCAAACAAGCCCTCAAATTTCAGATTTCAGACAGCAGCCATAACACCCCGGACATTTCAGATATGCAGAAAAGGCAAAAGAATCAGGAATTATTGGTCACAGACGCCCACAACCGAGTCCCATGTCTTCAAGGGGCCTCAACAATCCCGGTAGCATTGTCCAGTCCAAATTGTAACTGAACGGATCAAATTGAGTAGCTTGCTAAGTTATGGTAACAATGGACATGTACAAGATAGCAAACTAGGGTCCTAATATAAACTGGGTCATTCCCTCAAATTACAAAGCTAGGATCCGGGAGATTTGGTATATAGCTGAAAAACCAGGTCCCAATCTCCATTAGCAGCCTATAATTAGAGCTAAACTAAAAGGTCAGGGTTCATATAAGTAAATTATGTATTATACAAACGCCACCATCCAATTTTCTCTTATCACTCTCAATGCGAAGGAACTGATTTAAGTCTCTTGGCTGCATGGATGAATTCCACGACCACTTGAACCTCGTCCAGTTGCTGTTGTATCAAAATAAAGATGATGCAAAGCATTAGGATTTCTCAAAGAATCTGAGTGTATATGTGTGCGGATGCACATCCGTGCACTTGTGTGTACGTGTGTGTGTGTGTGTGAGAGAGAGAGAGAGAGAGAGAGAGACCAGTGAAGTGAAATGATGCTCAACGGCATTAACCATTTGTTCCTTCGTAGGATGAGGACCAATGGTTCCCTGAATAAGAAGATTGAAATTAGTCAAGTAAAAATCGTCCAAGAAATCAGAACAGAAATAAAAAGGCATAATTGACAAATGCTAGTGAAACCCACGAGGTTAAAGCTTCTCCAATATCTCCACAACGTGCTTGTCCCTAGTTTTGCCAAGTTCACTCTCTAATCATCCACACAAACAATTAGCAAATGAGTAAGCACATAGCAGTTGTATATTAAAAATAGTAAATAATGTGGGTAGAGATCTCCACAAAATCCTTAATGATACTTGCTAAATAACATCTCCCACAATCTTGAGCTCCCAAGCTCGTGTTAATACTAAACAACATAATATGAGATGAGTTAAAGACATCCATTACTCCAAGCAGGTTAAGAAGAATAAGATGCCTTCCCTACCTTACAGTCACGGGTCATCTAAACTTAAAAAATGATCTTCCTTGAATTTCCAAAATTCCTTTATTAATATTTGAGATGGATGAAGAAAGAACCATTTTCCTCTTCCCTAAAAGTAATTTCAACTACCATCCCGTGGAACATGAATAAACTCATTTCAGTTTTCTTGTCCCTTATGTTTCACAAATTTGTCATATAATTTCATTCAGACTATCTAAACTAAACAAGATCTCAATTAGATCTAAGAACAGAGGAAAGCTCCAACATGGGGCCACCAAGTGAGATTTGTGTGGACACTAGATTGAACTACAGTACATGTAATCATATTACCAGAATACACCCTCTGCATAAGCTACATAAAATTACACATTTTGTTTACCAGTTGAGGTTTGCGAAAGCTAGACTGAACTTCTTTGCAATTGATGCGATTCATGGGCTTTGCTGATGCAGACGGAAACCATGGCTTTGTGTACCGAACTCTAGCCTTGCTCAGTTTGCTGAACTCAAAGCCAGTGGCTGGTCCAAAAAACAAAATTGCAATCTTAAAAGAGCTTAGTTTCCCAAAATTGTTAGCCTAAAGTAGTGCTCAGAAGCTAAGTTGGAATTTCACGAGGTAGGAAATAGCAGAACTTACTGTAATCGTTGTCCTTTTCACAAATGTCAGAGCCACTGCTAGAGATATCAAATTCGTAATCTTCGTCATCTTCATTCCCAGTTGGAGGTTCCAGCACACTCAAAGCATTCCTTTGCAGCTTCACTTCATCCCCATTCTTTAAGACCTTTTAGGTTGCATATGAGAACGTATCTTGATTTAGCGACAAAGGTAACACAATTGGTAAAAGGACAAAATTTCACCCCAAATATAAAAGCCAGGGGCAGAGTCAAAATTTCACCATAGTGGGGGCAACCATAAGGTTGGAGAGAACAATCAAATGACAATTATCAAAATTGCATTTTTGTGAACAAATGGTTAGTATAACTTCAATGGTCAGATTTTGGATTGGAATCGATCCAAATCCAATATGGAAACTTCAATTTGGATCTTAAAACAGTTAGCTAGTTCGCTTCCTAAAGTTAATTGTCATGGAAAGAGTTAAACCGACAGAATTAAAGAGACAGAGAAAATCCTTCAGCTGCTTTCGTTCTCTGGAAATCTCCAGCAGAAACAACAAATATTTTTAGTCTTCATTCTTTCCTAGATGTTACTAGAATTACACCAAAGTGAGAATGGGAGCGAACATTCTGTAATAATTTTTGTCTGACCTGTTGCTCTGGTTCCATGTATAAAAATAAGGGTGGAGCTGGTTGATAATAATTTGGGCCCCGTTTGGTAACGTTTAAATTTTTAGTTTTTCGTTTTTGTTTTGATATTTAGAGAAAACAAGAAAAAAAAAAACTCGTTTGATAACCGTTTATGTTTTTTGTTTCTGCCATCGTTTGATAAACTAGGGGCGATTTTCAAAAACCAAAAAAAATCGTTTTTCGTTTTCGTTTTTCGTTTTTGAAAAACAAAAAACAGAAACGTTACCAAACGGGTTGATTTTCACAAAAAAAAAAAAACAAAAAATTGTAATGATGGTCAATATACGATGCCTCATACACTGGAAAACAGAGTAAGTGCAATTCACAATTCAAACTATATGAGGAAAAACATGCGATTTTGATCTCAATAAATAAGAAAATCGTGTCTTCTAATTATACACTAATATCCCCTAAGTTATTACAAGTGATTTTGATTTGATGGGCATTAATACGTACAATAAAATCAGTAATGAGAATGATCTCGTGCACCTGATAAATTACACATGGCAGTGAGTTTTGGAAAACGAATCTTTTCTTTTGAATGCAGGAAAAGTATTCCATTAATTGATTGCATGGGATCCTAATTCGATGGTCATTATTACATAAAAAAAATTATGCATTTGTCCACCTGATTATTGCATATGTTTCCTTCTCTTCCTACTAATTCGACAGCAAAAGAATCATGTTACAAAAGCAAAAACAAAGCAGCACAGATGCCTAGTGACTAACCAGGATTGAACATAAGAAACAGCTAAATTATAAAGATAGCAAGAGAGTGGTAAGATTAGAATTGACTATGTGGGTAAAAGCTACAAATACCAGCCAATGCCAACCACCAAGTCCAACAGCTTTCTTGACAACGCCTTGCAGACCCACCAAAACAGACTTCGTTCTGTTATTTCCTGTCACTATAACTTTGGTGTGCCTAGGAAGAACGGAGAGATCTTCATCACCACTTTCATCGCGAAAAGGCAATAAGACTCGAGAGGAACACAGGTCGGGCTCTAGCATTTTGTCACTGCAGACTTTTCTTCCAAATGATTTGAGAAGTAAGCAGAAAACAAATCCAATTAACCGACCAAAACAGAAAACTTTTGGCTGCTACCCAATACCCAACATCTAGATATTGCAAAATCTTCCCCGATGTCCTCTTTTCCAATTCCGAGCTGGAAGTGAAAATTATGAAAACCCAATTAACAAAATCACCACAGCAAATTTACCTATCACTATCAAGTACCCCAAACCTCAGCTTTTGTGAAACCTGATAGTGATTGGAGTGCTTGACAAAAAAATCATCAAATTCAGCTCGAAGGTGTTGATATTGTAATCGTATATCACTCAAATTACTTGATCTAACTCCTCTTCAGTGATTTGCAGGGAAGAACAACAAAGTTTCAGATTCTGCACGCCTAGAAGCTACGCCCAAGCTCCAATGGACATCCTGAAATAGAAGAGCCCGAGGGTATGTCATAAAGAAATTCAGACCCTTTAAGTTACCAATTTAAAGTTCTGTTCTGTGAGTGTTATGTAAGAGTGTGTGTGAGAGAGAGACAGAGAGATTCAATATTCCTGAGCCCTGACACGTAATTTTCAAGGGAAAGTTGAATACAGTAAGCCACGAAAGTCACAGAATTTCCGCATTCACGGACTGAGCTCAATGACAATAAATGAAGGATAGCTATGCAATTACAGATCCTTTGACATTCAATTTCTTCACTAAGGATTCTGAAAATACCAAAAGCTCCCTTCTATTAAACTCTCACACACGGGCACAGGCACAGGCACAGGCACACACGCGCGGACACGCACATGTCAACCAATCCTTTCTCCTTCCTAGAGTCTTTCTCAGGAATTAACCTCAATTTCCGCTTCTAATACATCAACTCTTTTCCGGTAAAAGGAAGGAAAATGTAAAACATACAATTACAACCCATTTAACACACATTGTAAACTCAGTTATGTAATTAGCTTCCAAGTAATCTAAATTAAACAGTACAAAATCATTATTAGTTCACAAACCTGTGTAAGACACCTCGGAACCGATAATGGATGTACCGAATCAGCAGAAAAATCACGAAATGCGAGAGGTTAAGAGGGTTTTTAGGGGCTAAAATTTTGAATTTTGGTGACAGATTTAAGCTAAATGCGAAGGATTTGAGAGCAAATGCACGAACTTTAAGAGTGATTCTTCTACGAGTGAGTGTAACTGTGTGTGTGAGAGAGAGAGAGAGAGCGAGCATACACTTAATAATGCTCACCAACTGCCATTGGAATGGGAAACGACCTGCTGGTAAATGAAGAAACTGTAAGGTCGGGTCACGCGCCTTTTGTTTATCCGGGTTTTTTCCTGATATATCGGCCTGTGTCGGTCAAGAATGGCTGAATGAGCTGTTTGGCTTGCTCGGCTAAAAGGTGGCTTCAATTTTTTGTCCATTCTGACGGAGGAGAGAGCTGTTTGGGTAAAATGCACTGTTTCAAGTTTCAACGACCGAATCCATATACAAAATCCCATTGCACGTACTAGTTACAATTTCACCCAAAGTTTTCTTTCTTTTTTTTTGTTTTTTACACATACGATAAAAAATAGAAAAATTAAAAATTTAGAAATTAAAAAGTTAGAAAGATAAATAAAATATTATATTTGATAAAAAAATAAAATAATAGAACAGATGAAAAATGAATGAATAATTTTTTTTTCCAACTCACCAAAATTAATCCCTCCAAATTCAAAAGAAAAATAGATTGAAAGCTAATTATTTGTGTTGAAATATAACTTATTTATTTATATAGCCTTTGATATATACATATATTATGTATACATTAATTTTATATATAAATACAATGATAAAATATATATTTATATATTTTAAAAAAAATAAAAAATATTTTTTCCATCTTAGCTAGGGTGAAAATTTTCGACTCGAATTCGCTACGAATTTTATGAGACGAACGTGATTATAATTCGACACAAACTCAAAAATGATCTAACATGCGAACACAAAATATAAACGAATCATATTCAATTCAACCAGTTAAACTCAAAATTGACACAATCAACTCGTTTATTTAAGAATAAATATTTTCTCCAGTTTCTCGTTTATATGGTAACACAAAATTAACATGTTTAATTAGTATTATAGACATAAAATGTTAATTATTTGTAACTACTTATTAAATATTGACATAATTATTATATAAAAAAAATATTATTATTATTATATTTTTTTAAGTTAATTTTTAGTTTGTAAAAAATATATGAACATAAATTCAATTAAGTAAAAATATAATAATAGCATTAATTTTTTTATTTGAAGTTTTTACATGTATCAACGCGAATACAAATATGAACATGAGACAAAAATAAACAGGTTAACTCGATACGATACGGTTAGTTATATGAATTGAGTTAAGTTTATCGACACGAACTTATAATGATTCAATACAAACCTGACACGACATGACTCAATTGTCACCTATAATCTTAACAAGCAAAAAAAAAAAATTATCATTTTTATTTTTCATTCGTCCTATCAAACACAAAAGAAAAAAATATATATATCATTCTTACTTTTTTTCTTTAAAAGATATAAAGTGTATCTTTTATACCTTCAATTATTCTTACTTTCTGTCTTCCATTCCAAGCGGAGCTTAAGTTTGTGCCAATTATTTCATCAAGTTTAGATATTGGCCCTGTAATTTGACTGAATTTAAAAATTATCTCATAAAGAACAAGAGAGAGTGACTCTTATGGGGTATGAAAAATATTAAGTCTAATTTAGATGTGTTAATTTAAAACACCTACGAAACTTGTACTAACTGTGTAATATTAGTGATCATTTTTATATTAGATGATTAAGAAAAGTAAAACAGCAAAAGTGAGACGTTGCAATATAACCAGAATCTATTATGTTTAGCATTTTTTTTAAATCATATCGTCTGATACTATGATGAGGCGTTACGACCGATGTGTCTAAGAGTTTTTCAAATTGATATTCGATACTACAACCTTGAACTTTGATTATAGACGATATACATGTTTAATAGGGAAAACAAATAGGAACAATATGAATGTTTTATGTAAAGCAAATCCCAAACTCTCCTTTTCCTTTATAAATAGTAATTGATTGACACAATTATGAGATGGCCTAAATCTAAAAGCAATATGATTTACAAAGACGAATATTAAATAGGTTAATTTATATTAGATATGAATAACAAAAATTTAATTGGTATGGTAAAAAATTGTATATTTTTTTTCTTGATTTGCATATAGATTGTAAAAAAAAAATGGAATTAAAAAGGTTCTATTAAAATTGTCATGACATAAATTAATGTAAAATAATTACTTAAATATGGCACAATCCGACCATAATACAACGTGATTCTAATGTTACTCTTAATATGATTCAATTGAAAAAAATGTTATATTCTCTTTAATTTTCTTCTTAGAAAAATATGAAAAATAAAAACATGAATCACACGTCATAAACAATCCAAACCTAGTCTCCAATTGACTCTATTTGTAAAGGATGAGTGATATACAATCTTAACTCTATTTAAAAACACATGATTTTTAAATTTAAACAAATAATAAATTGTTTAAACGATTGAGTATATATGGCCGGCATTTTTTTTTAACCCCAAAACAAGAATCCAAATAGTTTTATTTATTTTTTATTACGATTAAGAAATGTCCAAACTAATTTATACGCATTTTAACTATTTTTTTCTCTGATTCAATTAATGACTGATCATTTACGTCAGAATAAAAAAATTAATGAAAGATAAATTGCGTATGATTTGATCCAAAAAAAATCAAATTTTAAATTTAAAATATCTGAGTTTATAACTCATTCTTGTTGAATTATCCTCTCGGAGTTAAATAGTTTCAAAATTTTACATTTAAAACATAAATTTGCTTGATTAAAGCTTACCCACCAATTAATGATGATATGATGGTGCTGGGCTATAAAGGGTGAGGAATAATCATATAAAAAAAAATCAATGATTTCTAAGAGTATAAGAGCATTTCTAAGGAGAGTTGTCATTTTTTGGGTGTCAAATATCATTTTACAACCTTGAACAGTATTTTGGCACTCCTGAATTATAATTCTGCTCTAATGACAAGTGTTAAAATGGGGTGCCATTTTTATATTTTTACTCATCAATCTATATGAATCGTTGAATCTATAGTCATCAAACGAATTTATATTCACCAATTCATTTACAACTCCTCATTTTCTCTCTTCAGAATTGTCAAAAATATCACCCTAATTTCTTTGATGTCATTTTTTAACCACATATACCACCTCTTTTAGAGTGAACATTTTTAAATTTGGGTGGCATATGAGGTATGCCACCCCTTCGAGTTGCTGTAACAAACAAACAAACAAACAAAACAGGCAAAACGAGCAGCATACCTAACACTGTCCAATGCTGCAGATACAGTGCTTTCAGTCCACCTAATATCTTCAGTGGACCCCACAAATTCAACCTCCTCCTCTCCTGTCCAGCAACTCTCCGACAACAGGATTTTATCAAACGGTCGGGATTCTCTCTACCTACATAAAAATCACTTTCCACTCTTACCCGCGACAACGTTATCTTTGTAAGGGCATTTTAGTCCATCAGAATGTTTCACCCAAGCCAAGCCAATGACGAGCCGTCGAGCTGTAACTTTGATCAGGGGCACCACCTGTCGCATCTTATCGTGGCAAGATTGACACTTGTACCCCCCTCTCTCTCTCTCTGTTTGTACTTTTACTGTGGGGAATATATGTATGTTGTGTATGTATAGATTGGGTGTATTGCATAAATTTGAAATTTGATTTGGAGTCCGCTCTTTCTCCGAGGCAGCTGGAGCGCACGAAAACGAAAGAAAAAGCCCGCTTTCGAGATTTTATGATTCAAAGCGTGGGGTCCACGATGCACATGCTCTGCTTTTACTTTCCCTTGTATTTTGTAGCGTTCTCTATTAATTTATTGTTGTGGCAGGGGGCCCTACTACAAATTCTCGTAGTTATGGCCTTTCTTCCTATAAATTATTTTCACATTGACTTTTCAATTATTATATTTTTTATATTATATATTTAATTATTTAATTAATTTTATATCATCTCAATTATTAATGTTCGTTAAAAATTTTAAAAAATTATTTTATTTTATTTTATCCGCTAAACTGTATATTTTTTTAGTTTAAAGGATCATATATAATTTACCCTTGTTTATATTAATGACTTGAATTCAACTTTTCTATTTATCATATCATTTTTAAACTTTTTTTCTTGTTGTCGATAGTTTTTATATCAATGACCATATTTTTTTTTAGACAGTAACACATAAGATATTTTATTTTATTTTATTATTTAAATTTATAATTACAAAATACAAATAAACTAAATCAAAAATGATATTTTAAAAACATTTTTGTTATGCTATTAAAAAATTATTTTTTGACACCAGATCATTTTTTTTTTAGTTCAACCGGGATGTTCGATGTTCAAGTCAGCACCAAATCATTATACCTTGTCTTTGCTTCAACTTCAAATTCCAACCCCGCATCCCTTCTCCTATCCCTCTTTGTCTTCCTTAGCCACATAACATAAACTATAATCAACCGGAACCTTGGTGGCCCAAAAATTACACAAAAATACCAACAGCCCCCCCCCCCCCCCCACACACACACAAAAATAGCCCAGTGCATGGAAGCTTCTGTCAATGCAGGACAAATGTATGCAACCTTTCCCGTAAACAAGAAGACTGAATCTATTATGACTCGAACTATGATACCTAAGTAACAATAGGATAATCTTATCACTCTCTATACAACTATGCAATTTAAGAATTGTCCTAAACATTTTCCTCATCATGCATTGCCAACTTGTCCCGATGGTATACAGTCAAGGGGAAATAGTAAGGCAGTAGAGCATAATCGATGCGAACATCAATTTGGACACATTGAGTACAGGAAAATAAACATTGAAGTACCACACAGGCTGTTGATTATTTTTTAAGGCAACCTGTAGAAGTGTGCTTGGGGGTCCAGGGGAAATATTTTGGAACAAAACCATAGGTAGAAGAGTACTTGCAGATGCCCCAGGTTGCAATTGTGGGACCTGAGAGAGAGAACTGCAAGACCAAAAGTATTCTTGTTGAATTGAATCATAAATCCATCGAGGGGAATCTGTGAGTTGTTCTCAAACAACATGCTGTAAAATATTTGACCATCTCTTCATATCAGCTGTGCACTGATTTGTAAACCTTGACCAGTTGATGCCGTTAACAAAATAAGCAGAGGAGGGCTGCAATCAAATTCAGAACCCATAGTGCCAATCAAGAATTGGAAAACTCCCAAACAATTTTAGACAAATCACAACAAATTTTCAGTCAATTTTAGTAGCCAAATTTTTTTCGAATCACAACAATCTCTAATATCAGTAAGGTGGCTTCCATTATACGTACCCAGCAGGGGCTCCAGATTGATCACCAGTAACAAGAACAGTATTACTTGCTATTACTATCCAGGCCTAGATCAAGCTAATCGGGCACAGGTGCAGGTGCCGGTGCAGCCAGTTGCCTGGCTGCAGCATAATAGGAATTACTTGAAGTAGCAGGCGATGATGCACCACTCTCAGCTGCACGAGCAGGTGTCTCAGAATATCCTGTTTCACTTCCATCATGATATTCTACTTCTTCAGTTCTCTGGGCTGCCTTCACACGTGTTACAAATGCCTCTGGAGGCTTGTGATAGACTGAGGACAAAGTAGCAATGCTGGCAAGAAGCTCATCAAGGAGAGAAGGATCAAGTTTGTTTGAATCATCACTGATTACAGGCTTCTCAGCTAACACAACATCCTTAGCTGCCTGAGAGAGCGTAGGCAAGCCATCATACTTGGACAGCCAATAATGCAGGAGTCCATAATAACCTAAGGATATAAGCTGCGTAAACAAGTAACACAATCCTCTTTTCTCCACTGATAAAAATGGCTTTGTTGTAGAAAAAATCTCCTGAAATAAGGAAAAGTGAAATAGGATTCAGTGACTCTATGCCTTCCGCAACAAAAAAAAATGATACAAGTTTTAATCATTTCTTTGCGACGATGGATCTACAATGTTTGCCTAGTATGACATAGGTCCAAGGACTGCAATAACTCCTTAGGTGGCACACCTCAGTAAGTACTTTAATGTCAAAAGAAAAGATGGCAACCATATGGAGTATCAAAGCAATAGAAATAGAAATCGCAAGACTGAAAACATATGTATGCACAATCTCGCATATCTGGATTGTTCGTCTCCACAGTGGCATTGTTCAACACAGCCTATACAGATGACAATATAGGGAGAGAATCAACTTAAAAAATTAAAAATAACGTGGTTTGGAATTTTAAAAGACAGACCCACTTGAAGTTTGGGGCAACAATACAGCTATCAAAATCAAGGGAAGCACTTGAAAATCCCTATGAAAACTTAAAAAGAGAATATATTTAGCAGAATAGACTGTGATTGTCACTACTCACTACATACAGCATATGTGCAACATCTTATTGCAACATATTATGGTGACAGGTGCCCCATCAAGTTGTGATCATAGATTTCGGATATATTCCATCAAGGGTTTACTTTCTCAAGAAAGCAGGCATGCAGAATCTACCATCGGGATTTAATTACAGAGTAGGTGTGTATCCACATCGAGATTAATTACAGAGTACGTATGTATCCACATCTTTGAAAATGTGTGATATTCCAAGAGGATATTATCAATGCCAATATGTATCCACATCATCGAGAATAGTATTAAATCACGCAGTACAGTAACAATATGCAGCTGATAATGCCACAGATCAATATTCACTATCTCAAATATTTCTTAACTAAGAAACGTAGTTATGATTTGACCAGTAAAGACCCTCTGCAGAACAACCACAACCTGGCATTCTTAACAAGGATAGTTGCAGCCCTGGCATTCATCAAAATGATAGTTCTAGACGAGATCTTTCAAAACGATTATGATGCTCGGGTCAACTCAAAGCTAGATGGAATCGAAAGTAGAGAATGCAATGAAAGGGGACTGAGGAAGCAGAAAAGCTTTGATTTTAAAAACATGAGAGCTACAGAAACAACAGTGAGTCACAAGAACATGCCTGAATCATCTGCTGTGGACCTTCGGTAGGTTTCTTAAGAAAAAGTTTGACTGTTGCGGTTAGTAACTGCAACTGGACTTGAGCAGGTTCTTCAGGAAAACTCTCCAAAAAGCTTTCAAGAAGCTCATCAGCATTATCAATTCTTTCAGCATATTCACCAATTATCCAGATCATTTTTATTTTTATTTTGTCATAATTATCCAGATCATTGATGCCCGTGGAATAAATAAAGATGTAAGTAGCATGGCCAGAGAATATGAAATTTAAAGAATGTGGGCAATCATAAAAAAGCCAAAGCCTTGCCATTGTCTCAGAATACCTTAGCCTCTGGCTCATCCAAAGTGTCTAAGCTCTCACAAAGAGTAGCAATGATGGACTCATAGCTAAGACAGACAAAAGAATTAAGAATAATATTTATAAAAACATGAATCACTTTGATGTTTATAGAAAAAATATAAGGTTGTCCAAAGAACATAAAAAGAAGGCCAACAAACAAATACTTACGTGTTAGGATATCTCCTAAAAATATATTTGATCACAATAATAGCTTCTTCTTGAATGACATAGTTTACTTTAATCTTAATCAGCTCAAGTAAAACACTAATGCACCGCTCCGCTGCTCTCTCCAACTTGATTGCACAGCATTCAATAGCACGAACAGCTTTTCTAACAAAGTCTACATCAACTTCTGTAGCATACTCTTTGAACTCCAACAACACCTACAAGTGTAAACCCAGAGAGTAAGACACCCCAATCAGAATCCAATCAAGAGATACTCAAAACAAGATAATCAAAGTATACCAAAGTCTACTTACCAGGTCTATATTTTGGTCTGAAGCAAGTTTTATCATGATTTCTAACTTTTCCATCTTCATGTAAATTGGATCATTGTATTTGCAGAAAAACACCTACCAACAAATAGTGGTTTTTAGTGTGCCCTCATTCAATTTTGAATTACAAGATGCAAAATCTGAATCACTAACAAATATCCTTGATCATGACCCAATGTATGAAGTAAGAAAAAATCACATCAAACAACCTTGATTTCATGGGCAAGGATTGTGGGCCTTCTTTGCACAATAAGGTTGATGTTCTGTAAGGCAACATACTGAATCTCGGGTTCTGCAGAAAGTAATGTGACGAGAGGAGGAGCCATATTCTTGCAAAGATCTTGAACCACATCAGTACTGGTTATGAGTTCCATTTGTTGAAGGATCATCTGCAAGAGGCAAAATTTTTAAGAAAAAAGTCAACAAGTCTTCCCAAAAATAGGTGAGATAGCAAAAGGGTAACAAATTAACAATAAATGTTCAAGAACTAGAAGATAGGCTAAAAGATAGGTGAATAATGAGAGTGGTATCTACAAATCAAGTCACTAAAAAGAAATGAATGTCACCTTAACAGATGCCAAAACAACTTCACAATTTGCATGTTGAAGTCGTGGAGTAACTCGCTCCACAATATTTTCAGCTTCACGAGCATCATCTATTCATCTGCCTTGTATTTGGATGAGCATCCAAGATAAAACTTGACCCCACCTGAATTCATAGTTCACAATTGACATCCAACAAGCAAAACAGAAGGTTATACTTGGCAGAAGTTCTACAGAACAAATGTATGACAACCATAAAAGAAATCAAACCAAACATGATTCTTAGAAGTATAGCATGCTATTTTCACAAAATCTAAGCTTGATAACGTATGGCCAACAAAGATTTTGATCACCTACAAAAACATTATGAGCATCATTACTATTCAACATGTGTTGCCATTTAATAACCAAATGCACAGCCCAGGAAAGTGAGCCTTAACCTTGTCTAATTATTGTCACCTACAAAGTTCACTTCAACTTCGAGCAAATTATACAAACATTCAGGAATTTCAAGTCAAAAATAAGTAAATAGTATAAGGAAATGAGCTATGTGTCCCATTTATATCAACAGATTAACAAGGATTATATTGACAAGCTAAAAAATGTATGGTAAATTGGCCCAGCAGAGAGTATAATAACCATCACCATCCTCCTATCTAGGATATGAAAGCACAAAGATTAAACTAAAATTAGGGAGTCCTAAGACTAATATTGACTAGGAATTTATAGCCAAAAGTGAAGCATAATATCTTCTCTTCACATATAATGGAACATACATGTCAAAATTTTTCACTAACACTATAAAAACCAGTATTAGCGACATACAACCAATCTAATAAGGACAATGCACCACCAGGCAAATTCCACAATGTCAAACTACAACACATTTTCCAGATTTGCAAAGAAAGTGACAAATTTCAGAACCATGAACTCACTCGGTGCACTCATTTAGAGCAGTAAGCAGCTTTGAAAGCGTGTGGCTAGTTATCTCAAATATGGGTCTGGTACTGTTCTCTTGAATCTCTGCAAGAGCTGCAACAGCATTTGCTACAACCATTGGATTGTTGTCCGATATTAAATCCTTGAGAACTTCCAGAAACCCTCTACCCTCAACAAGCTCAGCATTTATGTCATAAAGTTTAGCAACACAAATAGCTGCTGTCTTGTGAACATACGGATCATCATCCTGATAAGTCATGAAGTAAAAGAAAGGATATAGCCAAATTAAAGATTACAATGTGCCCGACCTGAACAGAATGCATTCTTTTTGAAAACCGAAGATAATGTAGGAAATGCTAAAACATAAAAATACGTGCCAACAGCAAATCATACGAGTAATATAAAAAAAATCAACCTTGAGACACCTCTGAAGGAGATCACACAGGTATTCACTGATTTTATCAACACGAATGCATCCCATCGTCCGTACTGCCAATGCACAAATCAAAGGATTTGGGTCATGTGAATCCTGAAAAATAGTTTACAATTAAACAAACCATTAGAAAAACATAGAAGTTATTCAGAAATACCAAAAAAACAACAGGTTGAAAGTCAAAGAAATGAATAAGTATGGCATAACTTTCATGCGTCAAATAATAGCAAGGTATCTCTTGATTCATAAAAGGCAAAGCTAGAATATATACGAGAAGATTGAAGTTGGTTTTTTACATATTCTTATAAAAAAACAAAACTTCATGTTGTCATCATGCGACAGCAAAGATCCATGCTAATAGATGCAACAAAACCCTAACGACTCTCCCACACATCCTAAAACTATATCCTCCATCGTTGATACAACATAATTGGGATTAATGGAGTTCTTATTGTAACTGACCTTTTGATTTTCTTCAGATAGGATATCTTATCTTCCACTTTGTTTCTTATTAGAAAACACAAACAAACACACTATATATTAAAACTTGGTTCACTCAACAAATACAATCAAAATGGAAACTATCTAAGCTCAATATCTGCTGGATTGCAGCTCAAGAAAAGGCCCCTAGTTTGTTAGAAGCTCTAACCAAATTGGAAATTCATATGCAGAAATTTCAGCAAATAAAATTCTAATAACCAAGAATAGAAAATATAAAACCGACAACCAAACACTCCTAATGCATAAAATTGCTAATGACACAGGTGCAGGTAACTTGATTTTCCTATTTGCTGCTCCTGCATCAGAGAATATGTTCTCATAGATCGATCACATTGACTTTGTCGATACAGATACCCTGAACATTGATGAAAGATAGCCAATGTAGTCCTCTCCAGCAAATGATGGCAATATCTTTTACCCCTCATATATGTAGATTGATCACATCATCGGTAGATAGGAATAAATGACACACATTCAATTTGCTTGTACAAGGACGATGACATGCAAAATATCCACAAAATTAATTCAGAAAAAGAAAATGGTATAATAGACATATCCTAAAGCCAATATTCTAGAAGATTGTACCATGTTGAAATGAAAGAGACCGAACTTTTATCATAGCTCTTATCTTCACAAATGTATTTTCCGCAAGGATTGCAAGGTCTGGTTGGCTTTTAGCATAATTAATAAGATACAAATAGACAAGCTTCTTGAGTTCTAAGTTTTCCGTTTGCATGCAATTCACAACATCTGTGAAAAGCGATGAAGCATCCTTCCCAACAGTCATGGCAGCAATCATTTTTTAACAGCATCTCTTCTCTTATCCTGCATGACAAATAAAAAGAATAGAGTAGATGTGATGAATATCGTTAGCCACAAAAGACTATGGAGCATAACAATCTTAATGAACTATGCACTTGAGGCCATCATTTTGAAAAGTTGTCCTTTTGTAATTTGTCAATAATCTGTGCAATCATTCGAAAAGGGAAATATAAGCACATACTGTTCAAACACTAAATCAACATTAAGTATCTCCATGCTTATGATGGCCACAATATTTCTGTCTACACGTGAAACAAATTGTTGAAACCAGTACAAGGGTCTACATGAAAAACTGTTTACAATAGACATAGTAAACTCCATCATAAACCCCAACATCCATAAAACCACATATGAACACCATACCAATGACGATCAAGTTACACTAAACATTTTACATTGGTTGCTGAGTAAGTGCAAGAAATTCAAATTATAACACATTTCATTGCTTCAAAACCAAGAAAATAGAATCTACACTTAAGCGTGAACAGATGTAAGACGCAATTCAATGAAAGCAAAGCGTGCGGCCATATAATTGTAAATCAAAGAAAACATTCAATAGGTCTATCTGATCATCACTTGTGTCGATCGGAAACACAATACAAGTTACATCAAAGCATTATCGCAGCCGATAAAATTATAGAGATAGTAATATGCGGTGAATTTTAGCCACAAAACGCGTACACAAATATGAATGTAGAGAGACGGGGGGGAGATGGGACCTTGTACTGAGAATTGAGTTCTTCTTTGAGCTCAGGGATTTCGCAATTTTTTCTAGTGGAGAAGTACTTGGACTCGTGTCCGCTAATCTCTGTAGTTTCCTTTCGTCTCTCTCTCTCCGACTCCACGGAGTGGAAATGGCGATTGCCAACGCCGGACTGAAGTGCTTTCGCCAATTAAAATCTAGTGTGACCTGAACCCCAAACCACCTGCCACCGTCAGATCGGTTCTGGAGGAAAGGGTATTTTAGGGGTTTTATTTTAAAATTGGGCAAATGACACTCTACATCCCATATATCTTTTCATTCTCAATTTACATCCTAAATATAAGATTCCTATAATGGTTGAAACGTACTCTATTTTCAAAAAAAAAATTAGTACTAATTTTTCCATTAAAAATATTAAGTTTTATTCAAGTAATTGTGTATAAAAATTTATTTAATATTAGAGTTAAGAAGTTGAATTCTTAGTTTATGAAAATATAATAATAGTCAAAATTGATCAAAATTTTATCTACGTTTATCAAATGGTACAAAATTTATTCCAAAAAAAAATTATCGCTAAAAACCATCATATTATATGCCCACGCCCTAATATCATACAACTTAATTAACAAACTCTCAAATGTTGTATAACCCACTAATTTACACCTATGTCTCTATTCTTCTCTCCACTACATTTCTTATTTTCTTATTGTGCGCTTTGATTTTAAATTGAATGAGAAAATAATAAATTATTATTTAAAATATTAAAAAGTTGTATGATTATTACTTACTTTTTTTGTATTATAATGTATTTTTAAGCACGAGATTGTTGCTAGTCAAATAGTATGACAAATAAAATAATTGTTTTTGTTAGAATGTCAACAAACATTTATTTGGAGCGCATTGTAATTTTTTTATTTGATTAAGAGTTATCAAAAGATAGTAAGTTTTATTTCAAAAAATTATAAAACTCTACCCTAAGGGGTTGTTTGGTATCAGGGTTTGGGGGAGTTTGAGAATATGAGTTGGGGACTAAACCCCTTTAAACCTATATTTAGTAACTAAACATTGAACCTATGATTTGAAATTTGGTCTGATCATGGCCCCGTCATAAAAATCATGGGGGTTTCATATGTGAGTTTTATATTTAAATGACATTTATACTCCCGTATATTCATACTCATGTTTGAATTAAATTAGTTAAAGGGTAAAATAATTATTATAATAATCATATATCCCTACGTTTACCTAACATAAGTATGAACAACATTGAATATTGAATCTCATATTTGAATCCTATATTTGAGTTAAAGCCGAATTTGGACAAGTCAATCCAAATCCATCTCAAAAACTATATCAAACATGCCCTAAAAGTGAGTGTGCTCAAAAAGATAGTAAGCTTCACCTAAAAAAGTGGTACAGATGATACCCAAAAAAAAAATAGTAAGTGGTATGGTACTGAAATTCTTAGTGCGAGAATTTTTAATCTTTTAGAGTGTAAATTAAAACTTTGATATTTGGTTAGGGTGCAAAGTGTCATTAAAAAAATCAAATCAACGTATTTATTAAAAAAAAGGGTAGAAATTGTAAATTATCAAAAACATTTGGCAATTACAGTATTTTACATTCTTTACCGATGCGGGTTTGTTTTCATCTCTCTAATAAATACATCAACGCCCCCACTTTCTCCTCCGTAATCTGTACACTCGGAAGTCTCATACAGAGCACCGAAAGGACATATTTTCTTGTACCGTTCTGATCGTCATCAAATCTCAAATACCGGAATAATGGGCCACGGTATGAAATCTATCTAATTTGTGCAATCTTCAACTTATATTATGTGATGTATACGAGTTCATATTCAGGTAAAATTATAATGTAATTTGCCATTTATATGAACGTAGCCTTTGAATTTCAGGTGATAAAGGCCGTCCCAGCAAGAAACCTAAATTTTCTTCCAAGGTTCTCCTGCTTTTTTCTTTTTTGTTGTTGTTTTTTTTTCCTGATAATATTTGACTGAATTATTCATCTTCGTTGCGATTTTATGTAGGAGGATCAGAGAGCTTCAGCTGTTGAAGATGAAGATGCATACTATGCTGCAGATTTTGAAGACGACTATCGCGATGGTATATACATCTATCAAGTGTGTGTGTGTGTGTATATATATATTTGCTTGCAAGTTTTTAATTATAATTATTTTTTTTTCAATTGATTTGGTTGCATTGAGTAGATGAAATACTGTAATTAATGTAAGGTGATAAAGAAGGGAAAAAGATTGTTATATTTTGATTTTTCATCTGATTTGGGTGGATTGTGTGAATGAAATATTGTTATTTATTTAAGGTGATAGAGAAGGAAAAAAGAGAGATTTCACCAAATTGGAACTTAAACCTGATCACGACAATCGGCCATTATGGGCTTGCGCTGATGGCCGAATATTCCTCGAAACTTTCTCTCCTCTCTACAAGCAAGCTTATGATTTTCTTATTGCCATAGCTGAGCCTGTTTGCAGGTACCATTTCATACTATCCAAATACACTCACATGGGTATATGTTTGTGTATAAGTTTATATTTGTGTTATGGGATTTTGTTCTTTATATGTATGAATTTTGATTTATAGGCCGGAGTCGATGCACGAATACAACCTTACCCCTCACTCATTGTATGCGGCCGTGTCAGTGGGTCTTGAAACTGAGACCATTGTAGCTGTTTTAAATAAATTGTCAAAGACCAAGCTTCCCAAAGAGATGATTGATTTCATACATGCGTCTACTGCCAATTATGGCAAAGTGAAGCTTGTACTTAAGAAGAACCGGTACTTGATCGAATCCCCATTTCCTGAGGCAAGATAGTTTGACCTTTTCTGTTTTTCATAGATAGAAATGGAGAGGAAAATTGGGCTGCTAGCCCTTGATACTGATGGTCATGTGCAGGTATTGAAGAGATTGCTTAAGGACGAGGTTATATCCCGAGCAAGGATTTCCACTGAGGTTTGTCATTATTGTCATTAGTATATGTGTTTATGATCGGAGTGTTTATATATATATGCCATCCTGTTGTGTGTCTGTGTGCTTTCTTTTGTGTGGTCTGAATTCTTATGGAGACTAGAGTGTCTTGTGAGTTCCCAGGAATTAAATTGATATACTTATGTGAAGTTTTGGGTTATTTGGCAATGGAATCTGACAGTCAACCTCAAAAAGAAAGCTTTTATGCTGTAAATTGCCAAGCATTTCTCACCAAACATCTTAATCTCTTAACTTTTACTGTTTTTTTTTTTTTTAGGGGCAGGGGGAAGACACTTTTGTTTTATTTTATTATTATTATTAAAAATGTTCTCCTAATTTTTTTGCTGAAATTGACTTTAGGTTTATATTTACATCTTTGGTGTTTGGGGGGTGCAGGGAAGTGATGGATTCACTGTTGGAAAATCAGTGGGTGAAATAGAAGGTCACCATGATGAGTTGCTAAATGAAGCAGGATTGGCAGCTGCAGCCGAAGAAAAAGAAACTCATTCATTTGAAATTTACCCTGCTCAGGTAGCTCAACGCAATTAGGTCAAATACTCAAAGTTGATCGAGAATAGCTCCAAACATGTGCTTCACATTTAATCACAAAATCTGGGTTCTTCACTTCTTCAGTGGTTAGCTTTTTTGTTTATTAAATTTGAATTGACAGGTTGAAAATGTAAAGCAACGTTGCCTGCCTAATGCTTTAAATTATCCCATGTTGGAGGAGTATGACTTCAGAAATGATACTGTGAGCTCTCTCTCTCTCTCTCTCCCAACCACCCCTAGGGCATGTTCTGATTGGGAAGTTTAATGATGAGCAATCTTGACTGAAGGAACAAGTTTGTCACTACTACAAATGATTTCATCAAAGTTTGGAAAATTATTGCCTTAAAGCTGCTTTGATTTATGCTCATTGGACACTGCAGGTCAATCCTGACCTTGACATGGAGTTGAAGCCTCAAGCACAACCGCGCCCTTATCAAGAGAAGAGTCTCAGTAAGATGTTTGGAAACGGTAAGTTGATATGTATCTAGATGATCTATTCTTAGTTGTGTGTGTACATAACTAAGCACCAATTGTTTAATATGAATGATCATGTTTCTCTGCAACAATGCTTGAATATTTTAGAGAACATTTGTGAGCCTGATAATTTAAGTCACTCTAACTCCAGTGAACTTACTTCTAATTGGAAGCTGCTGGTTTTCCATTTCTTTTTTCAACCAAACATGAACACTAAAAGTTCCGAAGGTGGTGCAGGACGCAGCACATGTACGTGCAAAGTATGCTGTTGCATAAAAATTAATTTCTTGCAAAAGCATATAGGTACCTATCTCTGCACAATAATTGGAAAATGAAAAACAAAGTTCAGGATAGATAAGAGTTAGGGAGTGAAGCCTTGATTTCAACCTAAGCAATGGCAGCTTTGCATCATTATATGTCTGCCTTTCTGCTCCTTTGAACATACCCTGGAAGATAGAAAGGGTCCTGCCTAAAACTGATGCTGGTAAAATCCTCTTGCAGCAGCTCAGCCCTCCAACTGATCATCATGCAACCCAAAATCCCTGACAGGGACAAGAAGAGGCACCACAGCTTGATAGGGTTGGGTAGTGAAGCTTAGCCAATTTTCTCGGAACATTTGAATCTAAGAAAATCGATTTAGGAGCATTTTCTTTCTACAGTAATGCTTAAAAGGACTTTTAGTTAAGCTTAGGCAAAGTTGAAATGAGCATCTAACAAAATTGAAACTATAATCAATACTAATACGTGGGCTTAGGCTTAGGCTTAGGGTTTAGGATTATGTATTCCTCCTTCCACTTACCTGTGGATTGCAGAAACATCATTTTTCTAGTTAGGGTTTCAACTGCAGAGATCTTTTGAGAATGCGGAGTTTGTTTCATCTCTGCAGCTATCTTGACGTTTGCTGATGGCAATAATTATAATATGGTAATAACAACTGTAGTAGTAATTATTATTATTACTACTTTGCAATGTAATTTGCTCAATTTTGTGCACATTACATATTTGCTGATCATGCTAATTTTTAGACATCTGTATGTTTTGAAACTATTCTCTTGCTTTCATACTGATGACTTTTATGGAAATATTTTTTGTTGTATAAATATTTTTTCACAATTTTGGGAAAGACTTAATGTTTATGAGCTCCTCATTTTTTTTTTGACATTGCAGGCAGAGCAAGATCTGGCATTATTGTGTTACCATGTGGTGCGGGAAAGTCTTTAGTGGGTGTTTCTGCTGCCAGCAGGATACGGAAAAGCTGCCTATGTTTGGCAACTAATGCTGTATCTGTGGATCAGTGGGCTTTTCAGTTCAAATTGTGGTCAACTATTCGAGATGATCAGATATGTCGTTTCACCTCTGATAGCAAAGAAAGATTCCGTGGTAATGCTGGGGTGGTTGTGACCACATATAACATGGTCGCTTTTGGTGGTAAGCGTTCTGAAGAATCTGAAAAGATTATTGAAGAAATAAGAAATAGAGAATGGGGATTACTTCTCATGGATGAGGTAAATACATTTACAAACATTTTGACATGGATTTGAAACTTCATAGGCATCATTGGATATTGTATGTTCCTTTTTTCTTATTTTATTGATCTTCACTCAGGTTCATGTGGTTCCTGCTCACATGTTTCGAAAGGTCATCAGCATTACTAAATCTCACTGCAAACTCGGGCTTACTGGTATGTAATGTATTAACATTATGCATATCAACCAATTTACTTGACCCATATTTACTGAAAACCGAAAACTGTTTGACTTGTTAAATTGCAGCAACACTTGTGAGAGAGGACGAAAGGATAACAGATTTGAACTTCCTTATTGGTCCCAAGTTATACGAGGCAAATTGGTTGGATTTAGTGAAAGGTGGATTTATTGCAAACGTACAGTGCGCTGAGGTGTGGTGTCCTATGACGAAGGAGTTCTTTGCTGAATATCTGAAAAAAGAAAATTCTAGGAAGAAGCAGGTCTGTCGGTTTTAAATGTTTTTTGGTGGTTCATGTTTTAAATGTTATAACTTCAGGAAAGTTATTTCAATAACTCCTCGATTGTACCGGTAGGATAGAATGGATTTCATTCCTTTGATAATACTCATTTTTTCTTGAAACCGTCATCATGTAGAGATGAGTCAAGGCAATCTTAAAAACTCCAGGATTGAAGTAGCGTAAGCACACTAGTCTGCACATCTTTCTGATGGAGAAGGTAGCCTGGTAAATTTGTTAGAATCTGCTACTAGGGTCTAGAAATCAAACCAAAGAAATAAATTTGGGCTGTCTCCTTGTATGCTGGACTGCCCAATAGCTGTATGTTTTTGTTTAATAGTATAATTTCACTAAATGCAAAAGAAATGAATATACTGCCTTCATTTATACAAACTTGTGGGTGGCTGTTATTTTTCAATTGCATGAATGCTTTACACCAAGGTATAGTATGCTTTTCTCTGCAAGAAGGAATTTTACCTTAATGAATAGTCAACTGAATTTATAGTTTTTTCATAACGTAAGTTGTACTCCATAGTTTCTTGTCTTCTCGCACACTGATTACCCCATTTTATTTTTCAGGCACTTTATGTGATGAACCCAAATAAATTTCGGGCCTGCGAGTTTCTTATCCGATTTCATGAACAGCAACGTGGTGATAAGATAATTGTTTTTGCTGACAATCTTTTTGCACTGACAGAGTATGCAATGAAGCTTCGGAAACCTATGATATATGGTGCTACCAGGTTTTGTGGGTGTTTTTTTTTAAGGGATTATCTTTTACTTCTGCTATATCACATCTGCAAACGTGTATTGGTTTCTCCAATGTGCAGTCATGTTGAAAGGACAAAAATTCTTGACGCCTTCAAAACTAGTCGGGAAGTGAATACTGTTTTCCTCTCAAAGGTTCTTTGCACCAATGATCATTTAATCATTTAGCTAGCCAGCAGCTTTGTATAATTAGGGTTTTATTTTTGTGAGGCCTTTATTTATGGGTTTATGTTATCTTCTATTGTTTATGGCTAATTTAATTTGATACATCACAATGGCCTTAATAATCTCCCTTGTTTTAGCTAGCAAATAAGTTATGTGATGCGTGGTCACTCTTTAGGGTTAACATGATGTGCATGCATGTTTTTTTTAACGGAATTTTGCATGGGAAGTTTTAATTTGTTTGCGTTTAAATCGATTCTCAGGCAACACAGAGAACTGAATCTTGATTGCTACTAATGATTATAGGAATATCCTATGTTTCCATATTGTTGAATGTATTTTGCAGACTATACACTTTGAAATGTATGGACTCCTGTTCGATGATAGTGATGTTGTTGCTTCTGTTATTCACAGGTGGGTGATAATTCTATAGATATTCCTGAGGCCAATGTAATTATTCAAATTTCATCACATGCGGGTTCAAGACGTCAAGAAGCTCAACGACTTGGACGTATTCTCAGGGCAAAGGTGTGTGATCTTGAAGTTTTGTATATATAATAGGCCATCCTAGTTCAGTCATTTGTGTGATAGTATTATGAGAAATGCCAATGTGGAATGGAATTCATGATAGATACTTCATTTAGAGTCGTTCTTAATGAGAGTAATTTTGTCTTTTTTATAACGTGAAGGAATTAGCTAGGTGCTTTGTAATTGTTTTTTGTGTGCACCATGTATATTTACCATTGGTACAAAGCCACCTGATGAGGTTCTTTTGTTCATAATATAACAATTGTTGTTTTTTTGTCTTGATTCTGTTGTTGGGTTGACAGGGTCGGCTTCAGGATAGGATGGCAGGAGGTAAAGAGGAGTACAACGCATTTTTCTACTCTCTTGTGTCTACAGATACCCAGGTGCTTGCCAACTTCAGTTGAAATTAGTATCTACAGTGAATGTTGGAAATCAACACATATAAGTTGTCAGAGATGCACAATATTCTTTTTTGCTAAACTGCTCCTGTTGGATGTAGGAAATGTACTACTCAACTAAAAGGCAACAGTTTTTGATTGATCAAGGCTATAGCTTCAAGGTAAAGCTTTCCATTATGTCATTGAATTTTGTGTGTTTACATGCTTACCAGTTTCCTTAGTATCTGTGAGGACGTCATGTATTGTCTGTATTCTTCTGGACCCTTCTGGACCATGGTATTTCTGTTACTCTGTAAGATGTGGACTGCCATTCGTAGAGTATTTGTCTTCTGATTGATGAAGGTTTATCTGTGATGTGATTTGTTACTAGCTCAGTCATCACTTGGTTAACTGGTCCTACTTGATGTATTACTGATTTAACCGATTCACAGGTAATTACGAGCTTGCCTCCGCCTGATACTGGACCTGAGTTGAACTATTATCATCTTGATGATCAACTTGCACTTCTTGGAAAGGTTTTCTTCCTTGCTTCTCATTTGGCTTGAGACATGACTGTCTCACTAAATCTACTGATACTATTTTCCTTGCTTTCATTACAGGTGTTAAGTGCAGGTGATGATGCAGTTGGTTTGGAGCAATTAGAAGAAGATGCAGATGACATTGCCCTTCAGAAAGCCCGTCGCTCTGCGGGATCTATGAGTTACATGTCAGGAGCTAATGGGATGGTTTACATGGAATACAAGTATGCTTACTTCCCTTTTCTTGTCTCCATAGAATTTTCATTTATATTTTTCTCTATATAATGAATGACAAGCTATACTTTGTTTCTGGGTCATTCATTATTTTGCTTTTTCTACAAGGTTTCTGCACCATCTGATTTCCTTTTTCCACCCCATTTTATGGTTTGTCTGCATAGAATTATGGTTCTTTTGAGTTTTCTTGCTAAAATGTTTTGTCTGTTTGCATAGAAATGTGGTTCTTCAGATTTTTTTTTTGTCAGAATGGTTCTTTAGAGTTGCAGACTGAAATTCTCAGCATTTTTACCAATTTCCGGTCATTTTGGGTAGAAAATTTTGTTCTTTAGACTTGAAGACTCCTTAATGGTTCAAATCCTTGAGACCTAGAAAATCTGGAATTTCTGTGCATTTTTTAAATGTGCGTGGGGTTTTCAGATTTCTATCGAGTGAAAATTAGCCATCTTTTGTTTAAGTACGTTAAGTTACTGGCAATTTTTTAGCTCTACCAGCTGGAAAAATGCGTTGATCAAGAAACTTAATATCAAATGACCAAATTCCTCTTGAATGCGACTGTTCATAGCTTGTTTTAGCTAATTAGATCCTCTGAAAATTCTCTCTCAAATTAATTTTTGGACTCTAAAATAAAACTTCGATACACGATCAAGTGTTCTGACCTTCGGCACATTCACTGGCTTGGCTGTTCCTCCTACCTGCATGCAAATGTTTGTAAATTTCTGGGAAATTCCGGTTCATTGCTTAGATTCCTGCCTAAGAAATTGGTTGTTGCTTATCGTTTTGTTTATCTGCTGTTAGGACCTTAACAAGCGTCTTTATTTATTATTGCAGTGCTGGACGGAACAAACACCAGATGAAGGGCAAACCCAAGGATCCATCGAAGAGACATCATTTATTCAAGAAACGTTTCGTCTAAGCAAGCAACTGAACCTTCCATCTTGGTTGTTATAGCGAGAGCAAGTATTTATATGTTTCTCAGACACAGAGTTGTGAGTTTGCTCGGAAGAATAAATGGAGAACTGTCTGTCTTGTGTATAGTGTATACAAATATGATATGTATCTTTGTTGTGTGGTTGAGAGGCTGGCGAAGAACCTGGGTACTCTCTCTGTTATTTTCGGAAAATTTTAACTACAACAACACTTTCTGATTGTCACAAGTTCACTGACAAATCTCCTATTCTACAGGGGCATAAATCACTGACTCTAGAATTTGCAAAAGTAATGTGGCCACTTCTTCATCTTTTAATGTTGCTGTGGAAAAATCCTCCTTTTAAAAAGTTGTATTAGTCAGACCTTTTTGTGATTCAAATAATCCCACGAAAGAATGTTTTTGATTGCTTGTTTGGGAGTTGCCATCTTTGACTTTGGAATTGAATCATTTTCTTGTATCTAAGAACTTTCATATTACTAGGAAGGAAGTTTAATGGGAATGAATCAAAAATTTTCTACTATGATCGATTGGTATAAACATCTTGTCACGGTATTCAAACCCTTGCTTCTTTTTTGGCCAAATTTTGATTTCGTTTTGCTTCTCCTAGTTATCAAGTCTGATCGGTTCGACTTTTTTTTTTTCTGTTCGTTGGTCTTACACTTCATTTTGTTATTTTTTTGTATCGTCGCTTGAACGAAGCCAACTAATCGGCCTGATTTATCCAAATACCCACCATCGGCCCTTCTCTAGGTTTGGATTTTTTACATTGTTTCAGTCGTCGTGGTTGGTAGGAAAAAAGAAATGAATGAATGTTCTTTTGAGAAATGAATGATAATACACCTATCGAGACAAAAGCCAAGTAAATTTTGTAGGTAGACGTATCGAATTGAAATAAGGTCTTAGATTGACATCTTGATATATTGATTTACCATAATAATAAATAGTCAATGGTGACTCTACTGTAGAAAGAATTGCTTCTTTCTTGTTTGATAGGAGGATTTTCCTTCACTAGCGCGGACTAAAAGTGCTCTTTGCACAGTGTTGGATAGTAGCCCATCACATAGCTCTCGAACCCAACTTGTGGGTACTCGCACTTCCAATTTTTTGTGCTTATTTTTCAGTGAAATAGAATTAAATGTGTTTTTCAAAACTATTGATAGCAAGCATTGAAATAACATCCTATTCCTATACAAACATTCCCAACACCACTACCTTCTTTCCCAGCTCTCTCCCTCCTCCAGCCCCCAAAAGACCTCCCAACGCCGCCCACTTCTCCACATCGCTATTACCTCCCCAAATGCACCAATAGATGCCGTCAACTTGCATCTCTCTCTCTCTCTCTCTCACACACACACACAGAGTGTGATTGTGTGTGAATTTGCATATGCATAGTGAATGTATGGTAGTGTGCCTGTGCAGTAATGCACGTAAGTTTCATATTAGTAGGTTTATTGCCGACTCTTCTCTAAAGTGTAGATGCAGTTTACTTTCATGAACAGATGCAAAACAGTTTGTCCACGAGCCACAGTCTTATAATTTTAGTGGGAGGGAGCCTATCCATGCCACCACTCCATGTACTTCTTGAAGTGGGTTTTTGATTAATTTCATGTTTTGTATTGAAATTTAAGCCGTCGGCACACAAAAAACTGCACTTGTCTCTTTCTTTGAAGTTGGTGAGAGACCCCACCAACTTAATACAAATTTGACGGAGAGCGACAGAGAGAAATAGAAAGAGAGAGAGTTGATTGATGCCTTCTTACTTTTGGATTCTTCACACATTGGAGGAACTTCTGGAGTTGGGTGACCTTGGGGGCTTTCTTTCTAGCAGTTTTGACTGCTTTGTAACATTCCTTTGTTTTATGCTTCTAATTCTTTGCATTTTTTTTATTCAACGGTTAGGGTGTTCGAACTAACTTACGCGCATTTTAACTAATTTTTTTCTTGATTCGGTCAAAAACATGTTATTTACACTGGAATTAGGTATTCGTGTGTGACTCTAATTTCAAAAAGTTGTTAAGATTCAAATTCAAAATATTTAATTTTACAGTTCGTCTCTGTTATAAGAGATTTTTAATCCCCTGCTGCATAAGAATAGAGCTACTTCTTATTCTACATCTTTCTCAGAGGAAACGAAAGGTAAAAAGTTCAAACATTAACCCATACGGTTTGATTTAATGATCAAGCAAAAAATAAAATATTGAAATGTAGATTCACACGTTTTGAGTTTGATTCTTTCATAAACACAAACCCAAAATCGTGCGTAGTTCAAAAGAGTTTTTGTTAGGAAAAAACAAAACTGCAAACAGTAAAAGATTCCCTTCATCGAGCCATAATAGTGGAATAAGTACTGTCTATATAAAATGTTTAACCGGAAGGAGAGAGGAAGATAAAGAGTACAAAGCAAACTACAACTCTTTATCTTGACAGGGACGCCACTCCCATTTCGAACTTAGTGGGAGAGACAAGCAGAATAAAACAATTATTTTGCAGCACAGGGTTACTAAGTGAGCAAAACAATGATTTTGACTCTACTACAGTACTACTTAAGGGGACAGAAACGTGTCAATGGGTGGGTTAGTCAATCATAAAACCACTATAAACATGCCTTAAATTCAACAATCTCCTTTAAAAAGAACTCAAGATACGAATTATGAAATACAAATTGTTTCAAAAGGGAATCTAATAAGTGAGATTCTCGCTGCCCTGAAACTAAAGAAAAATAGATGTATACAAAGTATCCCTTGTGCTGGGAATTTTTTTTCGTGTCTCATTCTCAAAGTATTCACTCCATATCACGTAAGACTAGAGTATACTAGTTGGATTCTATAATGAAAAAAAAAAAAAAAATTCTGCTGATAGGTGTAGAACCACCATCTAGCACATCTTTTGCCAATGGGGAAAAGAAAACATTTTTGTTTTGCTCTGTTCATGATTCGTTTCTCTCTTTAATCAAAAGTTAGACCATCATAACATATAGAATCTTTCCTGTCTGCTAGGTGCAGTGTATTATATAAGAAGTAAAAGTCCACCTACAAGTTATACATGACATTCGTGCACGTATTTTTCTAATGATTTCCTCTCTTAATAATTGTCGGGCAAGTCACTATGAAATGTTGGAAGAATATGTAGTTTTCAAAAAACCAACAAGAACATTTTTCTTGCACTGAACAGAAGGACAGCCCCATCCTCTCATTTTCTTCTCAACATTTTTATCTGTAGTGAAAAGATGATTCTATTATAACTTGAAGCGTCACATTTTAGGCGAAATAAAGTTATTCTGTTATAACTTGAGTGACTCAATTTGCGGTGTAACATCCCGCTCCTACCATCAAGATATTGTTCGCTTTGAATTGTCCCTCACGGTTTTGTTCTTCTAGGCTTTTGTCTAGAAAAGTCTTTTTGCACAGGAAAACCCTATATATAGCTCAAGCACTTTTTCTCTCCAAACAATGTGGGGTGGCGCACATTGCTAGCACGTCTCCATTAGGAGACTTGAGGTGACCCATATATCACATTGACTTTTATGATAATAGTATATTTATAAATCATACAGGTAATTTTGAGTCAAAGTCTAATAATTGAAATTATGACAATCTATTCATTATAAGATTGTAGTTATCAAATTAGTTTCAGAGCCTTTGATGAAAGGAACTTGATGAAATCAATTTATCTAAATGATAAGGATTGGAGTTCTGACTTGCCTATAAATATATATATATATATATATATTTTATTTTTACTTGCCTATAAATAAAGTCCTGTAAATATCACCAGATATACAGTCTATTCTGAACGTAGGCTAAGTTGAAAATCTTTTTCACACCTCCATAAAGTATTAGTGAAATTGTTTAATTTTTCTTGCGAGTGTTTGATCAACAAGGCTCGTGATTCAAAATTTAAAGTTATAAGGTTTGAACAACATAGCGGAAAATAAATATTATATTCTGTTGCGACATGTAATTCTCCATTTAAGTCTAACACACATGACACCACCTGTCACCTCATTACACTTAACTTGGTTTATTTGTCATGTTGATTACTACACGCGAGTACAATTTCTCTGTATGCAAGGTTAAATTTATATACATTCGATGTTTTTTGGACTCTTAAATGACAAAAACCTTGTATAATGGGTTTCTTTTTTATTTATTTTTTAATTTTCTATATCCTCTAGATCTTGTGAAATATTTTTTTCTGAGGTATCTCATTAAGTTTTGTATGGACCAATCATCTCCTAATCTGTAGCAGTGGAGTGATATGGCATTGAAATAGTTTATAGAATCAATTCCTCCTCAGTAAGGTTCTGGTCAAAAGTGAGAATTTGGAATCATAGTTAGCTGATGTGTTGGTGATCAAATTAAATAAGCACTCTTTAATATTCTGCTCTTTCCATTGACAATTGGTTCTGCCTCTCACTCATTTTTGTTGTAAAAAGAAGACTAGAAGAGGGTCGGTGAGGCATAAACTTGTTCATACATGATTGAATTCAAGACCAAGAAAAGCAAGAGCTACCAATGGACAACATTCCCTCTGTTTTATCTCCTGTTGGTGCTATGCTATGCTATCCTCCTCCTCCTACTATTACTGCTTTCTAAGGACATGCATAGGAAATATTCAGTATAACGGTGATATATACAATCATTCTAAGAAAGCTCCTTTGAAATAGCTTCAATTATGAAGCCATAGTGCTGGAACTGGGTTGGGACATAGCTGTTGAAGAATGGTCCTCCTCCTCCTCCTCCACCGAGTCTTCATTCAATCTACAAACCACATTATAGTCGTTAGTTTGATTATAAACATCATTTTTATGATTTTTTTTGACATTCATAATAAGTTTTGTTGGAAACATCGGTGGTTTGTATTCACTAGACAATGCCCCGTTAATGGGAATGAGAAGCAAGAATCAAAATTTTATGTCGAAATGGTCGAAACGTTTTTGTTTTCAAGGAGACCGAAATGAATCAATGATGAAATCAAAATTTTAATATTTTGAGGTGTTCTATAATGTTTCAATGCATTTACACAATTATTTCGAAATATTTCAAGAAATTTTAAAATAATTTGATATATTTCGATCAATGTTTTAAAAAAATAATTCTTAATTTTTGTTTGTTTTTAAAAACAGATCGAAACATTTCTGAAACACGTCAAAATATTTTCTGTTTGTTAAGTAATCGAAATAATGAATTGAAACGAGCCAAAAATAAAACATAATTGAAGTAGACTGTGAAACAATTAGACTAACCCAAAGATCATCTTCGTCTTCGTATCGATTAGAAGTTACAGCTTTAGGAATGTCTCCTGTTTCATCGTTGCGTACAAATCTGCCACGTATCCTAGGCCGATTGTCGGCCAGTGTCTTCCGGCAAGCGTACTTGTATCAGCACAAGATCAAAATACGAACCACATTCAGCTAAATTGTTGCATATAGTTTTAATAATTCTGGGTAAAACAAATAAATTATAGTTTTGACCTTAATTGTCTTGTTGAAATTTCTTTGATTACGCTTTGCTTTGTACCTATGAATCCTCTGTTTCCTCTCTTCCGCACTATATCGTCTCACTTTGAAGTTGGCTTCCTCCATGGATGACCTCTCTGTGCTTAAAGGATTTGAAGACAACTTGTGACTTGTCTCTGCTGTTTTGATCTTCTGTAGTATAAACATAAACCATAATTGAGAGAGAGAGAGAGGGAGAGAGAGAGTAAAACATAAAAGAGGCTGAATTTAGATAAACTAACTGGTAAATCTCCAGTGCTGCAAACCCTTCTTATTTGACCAAAGTTATTTGCAGGAGAGCTCAATCCTTGGGTCTGAGGCTCAAGGAAGTTGTTACTACAACTAAAGAGAGAGTCGATAAGAGCTCGACATTCCTCTGTTTTGACCTCCAAAACAGTGAAATCTGCATACCCATTTGCCGAAATTGAAGAAGCATTTGCCAAATGGGTGGTTTGGTGTTGGTAGAGAGAGAGATTCCCAAGTTGGTGACTTGGTGGTGAGGAAGAGAGGAGGGTAGGTGCACTTTGGTCCAGAGAATTGGCTCCGTCAAGAGGGTTTCTCTCGGTCGAGTTGTGGTAGGTGTCTGAAATTGCTTGGAAGATACTATCATGATCACTGGGCGACTCAATGAAAGGAGAAAATGGATCAGAAAAGAAAGTGTTTTCATACACAAACAGATCAGAAGCCATAGGAATTAGCTCTGACAATTGGAACTGAAAAATAGGACCACTGTAAGAAAGCTTTGTCTTCTATGTATATTCTGGTGCGTGTATGAATATATAGGTGAACATTTATTTTGTAAACGAGTTGTTGAAGCAAAAGGCAAAAACACTAAATGAGGACACTGGTTCTCTGCTTTGACAGCCACTGAGGAAGATGACAAGAAATTCCTCTGTCTCTCTCTCTCTATGAGGTGAGGATGAAGACTGAAGAATAAGGCCTCCTGCTCTGCTCTTTCTGCTCTTTGTTTTCCCAGCATATTAAACATTAATCTTACAAATAAGGCGGAAAACTCAGGATGTTAGTAACGCAAGAGTAATGCTACATGGACTTAAAAACTAGACTTAAAAAATTGACTTGATAATCCCAACCATTGAATAGGTAGTAGGTCTCAATAAATGCTGGGACCTACAGTGAAATCAATGATGGAGATTATCAAGTCAATTTTTTAAGTCTAGTTTTTAAGTCTATGTAGCATTGCTCGTAACGCAATAGTGAGGGTTTGGTTTTTATTTTAAACGGTTAGCGGGGTTCAGATTAATTTTTAGGATTAATTGTAAATTGTATCCCGAAAGATTGTTCTAATCTCAATTTATACCCTCAAAGATCAAAAATCTCAATTTATACCCTAAAAGATAGAAATTTGTCTCAATGTGCACCCCTAAAGATCAAAATCTCAATTTGCACCCTTAAAGATATAGTTTGTATCAATGTGCACCCCCAAATATCAAAATATCAATTTGCACCCTCAAAGATAGAATTTGTATCAATGTGTACCTAATACATTAAAAATATTTTATTTTATTTTTACTTTTATCTTCCGACACTAGAATTATGTCATGTTTATCCTCTAAATTTAATATCACAATTTATATCTATTTATATTTATATTTATATCTATATTTGTATATCAATATAAATATAGGCATCCCTTCATCTTTCTCTAAATAATTTACAAATCCTATTTGCTACATTAATTCATCTACTTACGGTTTAACCTTTAATTTTTTAAAAAGTAGAAAAATAACATGTCTGTTAGTTAAATTGTATTTAATATAACAATTACTTATTTTAGTAAATACATGGCTGATTCTAATGGAAGGCTTTTTTTTCTCTCTCTCTCTCCTCACAATAGGCCGCACCACCTGTTGGTGATTAAAGCCAAGATGAACAAAAGAATGGCCATCATCATTTCCATCACCCACCTCTTTCTCTCCTCAAGATTAAAGGCTAATGAAACATAATATTCATCATCTTTATTTGAAATTTGACCTCTCTTTCAAAAAAAAATTCCTTTCATCGATGCAAGCCATCGGTATTGGGCATTTTGTAGTTTTTTATCGAAGTTATTGATATCTTGTGATTGGTTTAATTCTGTATTTTATGGATTACAGTAGTCGATACATACTGACTTTCAACAAATTTAGATCCTCCAATACACTTGTTTGAGTATTCTAAAAATGTTTGGATATTTGACATTTAGTCATGTGCCTCTTACATTGATGGGTTATGTTATTTGTTTTTAGTCCTCTGTTTGCTGAATATAAGAATTTTAATATTAGGCATTTAATATATGATTGAGGTACTATCTTTTTTTTAAGGAGTTTTGAGGTATTATTTAGATAAAGATGAAGGGTTGCCTATATTTATATTGGTATATTGATATAAATATAAATATAAATAGATATAAACTGTGATATTAAATTTAGAGGGTAAACATGACATAATTCTAGTGTTGGAAGATAAAAGTAAAAATAAAATAAAATATTTTTAATGTATTAGTTGCACATTGATATAAATTCTATTTTTGAGGGTGCAAATTGAGATTTTGATATTTGGGGATGCACATTGATACAAATTATATCTTTAAGGGTGCAAATTGAGATTTTGATCTTTGGGGGTGCACATTGAGACAAATTTCTATCTTTTAAGGTGTAAATTAAGATTTTTTATCTTTGGGGGTGCAAATTGAGATTAGAACAATCTTTCGGAATGTAATTTACAATTAACCCTAACTTTTATTTGATTAATCTCTTTTCTGATCAGGTATTCATACCTAGACTGAGAGTGTGTTTAACATAACTTAAAAAAAAAAAAATTTTGAGACTTTTAACTTATGAAAAATACTTAAAAAAAAAAAATAGTATTTGATTTAACTTATTAAAAATAATTTTTTTGATCAATAAAAGTAATTTGAACACTTAAATAAATTAATAAAAAAAAGTAAATATAATTAATTTTTACTTTTAAAATCACTTTCTGATTTTCTCGTCACTCCCCCGATCATCTCTATGGCCATCACCAATCCGCCAGTAAAGGTAAAGCTTCCGAAGCCAACCCCGACGACGAAAAAATTGAAGAGGAAGTGGAGGTAGAAGTAGAAGAAGAGCTCGAAGAAGAAGTAGAAGACGATGATGATGGAGTTGTGAAGATTTATCAGCAATCAATGAAGTTCATTGGAACGGGGCGTGTTAATCAATCAATGAAAATTGGTCATTTCTGTTTTGATTTGACCGTTTGTTATTGGACAGCGATTACGAAGCCGATGATGAAGACGAACCTGTTCTTTACACGGCGACATTTGAAGAAACGGAAGAGAATTTTGTCAAATACCAAACGGCTCTGTGGGTGATGTATTCGTTGCTTCTCACTTTGGCTCGGGGAATTGGGTTGTTCATGTTGCTTTATTTAGCACTCAGGAGAAATATATTGCGTCGAGATATTCGATCCAGGAAGCTCTGCGTAACTCCCAATGCCATTGTCTATGAAGTAAACCATCCATTTCTTTTCAAAATTCCTTCTACATCTTTTCTGATTTCGTTAACTGAGTTATTGTTTGTCTTTTTTGTGAAATTCGTTGCATTTCTTTCGAATTGGGAATCCCGATTGATTGCTTGAGCTCCTCGACTTACATGTTTTTTTTTCTGCTTCAATCGGATGTTTGATACATTGAATTACAGAGAGAACATAGTAAGTTATGTAAGGACTCTGTTGGTTAGCACTCTTTTGTGGTTTAACTCAGGTAGCAAGGCCAGTCCCATTTCTATGTTTTGGGGATTTAAAGAAAGAGAAGTATGTTCTATTGCCTTCAGTTGCTGATGTTGTTATTGAAATAGGTAAAAGCATGGTTATACTTCTTTTGCAGTACCTGAATATGGGATGATTTTTCAAATTGCTCTCATTGATGCTCCATTTCTCCCACTTCTAGTAAACCTGAACTCAGTCTACCATGAGACTCAAATTTGTGCCCCCCCGGACCTCATTGCTTGAGCTTTTACATATTGTGAATTACTAGAAGATTGTTGCTGCAGATGGTAATTTGAATTTCATTGTATCGCTTAGATGGGGGAGTGCAAGAGATAAGTAATGCCGCCGTAAAAATATTTGTGACAAGGATTTGTCATCACAATACTTTTTGAGCCATTACTTATTATGACACAATGAATGTAGTCACAAAGGTGTCAAAAAAAAAAAAAACTTCATTGTAGTGACAATCAATCAGAGTGTTAGTTCGGAGTGTGAATTGTTTGATCATGTCTTCAAATTATTGGTATTCCATGGTTACCCTTTTATTTTTGTGAATTTATGTAAATATTTGATAAATTATCACTAAAAATGTATCATGAAATACCCATTGACATTTTTAACAAAATACATGCAAACACACACACACATATATATATATTTGATTATGAATGACATATTTGTAATTGTGATACAATTAAATACTTTTTTAATTGACCATCCAAACACAATTTTTGTAAAATTATTTTTATTTAAATATTTTTTTTAATGAGCATCCAAACGATATTTATCAAAGAAAGTATTTTTTAAAAAATAATTATTCAATAAGTACTTTTGAATTCAATAAGTCATTTCAAACACTGCTTAAAATATTTAGGGGAAAATTCATTTTACCCCCTCGTAGTTTGTGCCTTGAGCAGATAACCCCCCTGTCATTTGAAAATATGCAGATAACCTCCCTATTGTTATGGACTAAACTGCAACTCTCACTCCGTTAAACGGTGATTGTAAAAGTACTATAATACCCTTAAATATATATGTGGGCTACCCAAGAGACTCAACCCTAAATTTCGTCTACCCAGAACACACGAAGTCTTTCTCTTCTCTCTCTCTACCAGCCCTTGAACCCACGAAAATTTAGGGCTTTGATTTTCTGGTATTGTCTAAATTAGGGCTTCGATTTCGTGATGATTTCAAGTTAGGGCTTCGATTTGTTGATGATTTGAAGTTAAGGCTTCGATTTGTTGATAATTTGAAGTTATGGCTTCGATTGACCAGTCAAATAGGCAGAAGATCCAGGGCCAAAAATAAGGTTAGCTTATTTCTAGCTTTCATTATACTATATTATGCATCGAGTGAAAATCTTTGTGTTTGTGGCATAGATTTGTTGTTTATTGGCTTAGTGGTCCTACCACTAAGGATTTTCCTTTTAAATATTTGATTTTTTTGGGTTGTGGTCATACCAAAAAGTTCCATCTGTGGGTGTTTTTTCTAGTTTGTGGTCCAAACACATGTTATGTGGTCATTTTGGATGGGTAAAAGGGGACAAAGGTTTTCCCACTGTTTTGATTTTTTTGGGTTTGTGGTCATACCAAACGGTTTCATCTGTGGGTGTTTTTTTCTAGTTTGTGGTCCTACCACATGTTGTGTGGTCATTTTGGATGGGTAAAAGGGGACAAAGATTTCCCCACTGTTTTGTTTATTAATGTACATCTTTTAATGCAGAATGGGTTGGGACAAATTTGTTGTCGAACTGCATCATGGGGGAAAGTTCACGTGGACACCAAAAATCGTTTACAAAGGTGATACTGTAAGTATGATCGAAGATTGTGAACCAGACAAATTTTCTTTGCTTGAGATTATAGACATGTATGTAACAGTAGGAGGAGAAGGGGTGAATGTTGACATATATTATAGGGTTCCTGGGTGCAGTTTGGACATGGGAGTAAAGCAAATGAGGTCAGACTGTGATGTTATTGAGTTACTAAAATGTTATGAAGAACTGCCAGTAGTTGTAATATACATTGATGAAGTTGACGTTAATGTCAACAAACAGACTCAAAACAGTGATACATTTGAGACTGATTCTAATGACAGTGACTATGTAATGAATACCTCTGAATGTTATGACAGTGACGAGTATAGTGAAGACCCTAGTTGGATTTATGAAGACCTAGAAGGTCCAGATGATGATGACATTTTCAGAAGTGTCTGTCCACCTAATGGGGTTGAAGTGTCTGTTAATGAAGCGTCTATTAATGAAGATGTTGGACAATCTCAGTCAAATGTAAATGTGCAAGTGGATGAGGAATGGTGTGCTGAGATAGGAAATGAAGAGGAGCTACTCAGTGTAAAAGGGTCATCTGATGAAGAAGGTGATGGGTACCCTGAGTTCAATGAGAGAATGATGCTTGATCCCAAACTTGTGGTTGGGATGAAATTTCCATCTCCTCAGGCTTTTAGAAAACTACTTAGGGAATACAATGTGAAGAATGGGTATGACATCAAATACTTGAAAAATGAAATAGGAGAATCACTGCTATTTGCAAGTATGGGTGTGACTGGAGGATACATGCTTCACCAATTGGAGGGAGCAAAACTTTTCAGTTGAAGACACTAAAAGGCTCACATTCATGTGGTAGGCACTATGAGAACAAGCAAGCCAACTCAGCATATTTGGGAACCAAGTATGTGGATGAGGTGAGAGATAATCCTAACATAAAGGTTGCCTCATTTGCCAAGAAAATAAAGAGAGACTTAATGTTGAATTCGAGCAGGTTTCAATGTTACAGGGCGAAAAGGAAGGCTAAAGAGGTAATAGCAGGTGATGTGGCTGAGCAATATGTTAGACTGTGGGACTACTGTGAGACAGTTAGAAAACATAACCCCAATAGCACACTTCTATTGAAGCCTGAACATGTATCCTTGCAACCTACCTTTCAGAGAATGTATTGGAGTTTGGGAGCCATGAAAGAAGGATTTGTTGCTGGTTGTAGACCTATTATAGGTCTTGATGGTTGCCATTTGAAAGGGATATATGGAGGCCAACTACTTAGTGCAATAGGTAGAGATGGAAATGATAACATGTTCCCAATTGCTTTAGCAGTTGTTGAGATTGAGTGTAAAGATTCTTGGAGTTGGTTTCTAACTGAATTGACAAGAGACTTGGGAAGTCATGAGGATATGGGTTGGGAGTTTATTTCTGATAGACAAAAAGGCCTTGTGGAGACATTTGAGCAACTGATGCCTGCAACACCCCATAGATACTGTCTCAGACATATGTATAGCAATTTCAAGTCTAAGTATAAGGGTGTAGAGTTGAAGACTTTTTTCTGGAAAGCTGCATCAACTGCCAGTGTGAATGACTTTAAATACTGGATGGCTAAGATAGAGCATGTTGACAAGAATGCTGCTGAGTGGTTGCAGCGTGTCAACCCAGCTATGTGGACTAGATCACACTTCTCTACGAGAAGTAAATGTGATATTTTGGTGAACAACTTATCTGAATCGTTTAATTCATATATTCTTGAAGCAAGAGATATGCCCATAATTAGTATGTTTGAGTGGATTCGGAGGAAACTGATGAGCAGAATACAAGTAAGGAGGAAGGGGATACAAAATTATCCTGGGTTAATATGTCCTCGTATTCAGGAAAAACTGGAACGAAACAAGGTTGATTCGAGGAATTGTTTTCCTACTTGGTGTGGTGAGCTTGAGTTTGAGGTGGACCAGTTTGATAAGGTGTTCATAGTAGATCTTATGGCAAGAACATGTACTTGCAAAATGTGGGAGTTATCTGGGCTACCTTGCTGCCATGCGATAGGTGCCATACAATCAAATAATGAGCTACCAGAGACATATGTGCATGGATGTTACACCAAAACTGTATATATGGCAGCATATGCACACATGATACATTCAGTCCCTGGCATGCATGATTATGTTCGTACTGGAATACATCCATTGAAACCCCCATTACTCCGAAAACTACCTGGAAGACCAAAAAAAATGAGGAGAAGGGATGCAGATGAGCCTAGAAACCCCCATAAGGCTTCTAGGAGAAAACTTAATATCTCATGTGCAAAATGCTTGAAGACTGGTCACAACAAACGATCATGCAAGAACAGGATTCATCCTAAATCAAAGTTATTAAGGGTAAGAGTGATTTTTTTTAATATCATTTGTGCATTATTTTTGTTTTTTTTAAAACACACTAATTTTTTTTTTTTGGTATTATAGAAATCCACTGATGGTGCTGCCTCAAATGCCGCTACAGCTTGCAATACTGTCACCAATGTTGCTGCTTTAAATGCTGATGCACCCTCCACTGCTGCAGTCTCAACTGTTCCTACCACCAATGTTGCTGCTTCAAATGCTGATGCACCCTCCACTGCTGCTGTCTCAACTGCTCCTACCACCAATGTTGTTGCCTCCAATGCTGATGCACCTTCCACTGCTGCTACCACCAATGTTGCTGCCTCAACTGCTGCTACCACCAATGTTGCTGCCTCCAGTGCTGATGCACCCTCCACTGCTGCTATCTCAACTGCTCCTGTCACCAATGTTGCTGCCTCAACTTCACCCTCCACTACTGGTCAAGCCTCCAATTGTGCTGCATCCTGCACTGTTGACAAGTATATCCAACTTGTTCAACCTGCTGCAAATGTGCACAAAACATGTATATCCAACTTATTGGATAGAATTAGGGCTAAGAAAACATCATAGTTAAGTTTGAATATTTTTTTGTCTATGTTATATCAAAAAAGCCTTTTGAAAATATGTTATGTGCTCTTTTGATTGTGCACAGTCTATGTGCTCTTTTGATTGTATTGAACATGTATTTCCTTTTGGTTATATGGGAAAATGGTTGTGAGCTATGGATTGCTCATTTTGGTTATATGTGGTTATATGTCAGGCAATCTATACAAGTCCGATATTGTGAAAAATATACATTTCATTAGATAAAACACATTCACATTACATTAAATACAAACTAGTCCTTCAAACAGACTCAAAACCTGGGCCTTGACGAATGGCCGGCTAGACAACATATTTTTAGTTCTTGCTTAAGACTAAAACCAATACTGCTAAACAAATTGCAGGTACAATAAACATTCTCCTTAGCATAGACTTCATGACCACTTGATCAGACTTCATGACCTCCTGATCAGACTTCATGGCCTCCTGGTTAGCTTCAAGCATCATCACCCTATTACTTATTTCTGCAATTTCAGCATTATTTGGAGTGGTAGCCATACCAGTCGAGATGCCCGCAATTGAAATGGGATAACACTATGCCCAAAATTCACAACTTTTAGTCCCGCAAACATAATACAATCTTCCCTTTGACGGTTTCTCGGAATCAACCACTTTAATTATCGCTTTACGCCCACAGCCACAAATTTGGATACTGAACCTCAAATCCATAGGCTCCCCTCCCCTAGAGGTACTTGAGTATGACATCTAATTATAACAAAACATTATTATGAAGTTGTTACATATATTTTAAATGAAAATAAGTAGAATAAGAAATGCATACAAAATAAATTAAATTACCTTTTTATGGTAGCTTGCTTCCTCCAGCTCCAACAGAAACAGAAAGGTGGGTACTCTAGCCGAAGGAAATGAAATGCTGTGGGATTTTATCATAGCATTAGAGGGGCATTTTAGACATTTGCGTATATTAATTTTGGAGGAAAACTGATTTCTTCTTTCGTCAATCGCCAACTGAGCGCGTCCAGGACACTGCCGTCTTTTTTGACGGAAAACGTGAGAGTTGCAGTTTAGTCCATAACAATAGGGAGGTTATCTGCATATTTCCAAATGACAGGGGGGTTATCTGCTCAAGGCACAAACTACGAGGGGGTAAAATGGATTTTCCCCAAATATTTATGAGTGGTCAGACATCAAAGAATTAATAACATTCGAACTAGAAAGTGGATGTTAGTTGTGAGGTTATTTTCGTCTTTTGATCACTTTCATCACATTTATGTCAAAGAATGTACTAAACTACTAATTAGTTTGTTACTCAAGCGTATGCATAGAAGTTAGTTTTAGACAGAGGAATGAGAATTTACCAGTAAACAAAATGGTAACTTTGCAAGTTTGCATGGAAACCCTTACACTTTACATTCCGAATATTATCGAAACGCTTATTATGGCTAATCACACATCCCTCCCTTAAAATCTTTCACATATAGCTATCCTCGACTAACAAGCATTTTAATAACTCCTCATACTTGTGGACAAAATGCAAAATAACAATTATTGCTTATAATATTAAGCCAAATAACTAATCTAAATTCACCCAAAAAAAGATTACTTTTTTTATTAGGACTTGATTTCATGACAATTGTTGCAGACCTTTCATCGTCCTTTCCAATGAAAACATAAAATTATTAGACATTTTTCTATTATAGAAACAATAAAAAAAAACAAGTTTGTCAATAGCCATGTAAGAAAAAAAAGACAAAGCATTGTCTTAATCAATGTATGAGTTAGGTTGGAACTCCATTTTCGAAATAGAAGATTTAAACGATAGTGGACGTGAAAGATGTGAGACGAAATTGTGATTAGGATAACATTTGAGGAAGAATAATAGTATTGTAACCTTAGAGGATGCTTGCAATGATGATAATATAGTGCATTTGGTTGGTCGAGTTCTAACCGTGCAAAAAATTTAGACGAAGATTGAATTGATGGCAATGGGAAATTTGCATTGCAATAGGGGTGCAACTTGGATTGGGCAACTCAATTTCAACTTGAGTCTAATTCGAAAAAATTAGGGCTTGAGCTAGGGTTTTTAATACTTGGGTTGGGTTTGAGTCAAAAAAATCAACTAGAATTTAAATTGGGTCGGGCTTAGATTGAGGCATCGGGAATTCGAATTCAACCCGAACCCGACAAATTTTAAAAAAATTATATATATAAAGCATTAGCATTTTTTTTTTCATTTTTATTCCATCGTCCTCTGTATTTTGTTGTTTGTTACTCTGTTATGCGTGATTAGTGGTGATAGTGTGATGTTTTAGTTTTAATGTTTTTATGGGTCTAATTTTTATGTTTTTTGGATTGTGCTTTGAGATCACTAGTTTTTTTGTGTGAAAGCAGATTATTAATAATCGTGTACTGTTATGAATGAAATATATGAATTGTTTTATGAATTTGTAATTATTCTCCCCTCTCTCGGTCTCTCTTGTAGTGAACCCGAATTCAACCCGAACTTGCTTGAATTAAAGTTGGGCAGTGCTCGGGTTGAATTTCTCAACCCAAGTTAAGGTTAGGGTTAAATATTATATACACAATGTTAAACTAGGGTTGATTGTCGAATCCGTCCGAGTTACACCCCTAATTGTAATTGCAATTGAAACTCGAGTATTATCAATTCATGTAATGAACTCAAATTCAAATTGTGAGTTAAGTTTGATTTGTGTGTCAGGACTTGGTAATAGTAATGGAGCCTCAACAAAAAAGGGAATTGGATAGAAGTTGGTTGCTTGAGTGCATACCAAGAAAATGGTGGTGGCTATTTTCGTACTTCAGAAGTTTTTATCCGGAAAAATGGACTTCATCATTTTTCATTCGCAATTGGAACTTAGATTAGAACTTCAATTTATTTCCAAGTATCAAGGGTTAGTGAAAATACTTGATAGTGGAGGGTGGTTATATGTGATTTGCCTCAAGTTTAAGGGTTTCTGTGTCATTAATTAGGCTATTTCTTATTTGCCAAAAATGTCTAGTTTTTTATTTTTTGCATTTTTGGCCCTGTCTAGAAATCATTAGGTTATTGCAGCGCAGGAGATTGCGGTCTTCGAAGAAACTTCGTGACAGACAACTGTGGAAAATCGTTCGTTTACTTCGTCTTCGTCTTTTTTTTGGGTCTTCGTCTGGTTGGCTATAATTGTCGTAAAAAGGAATTGTCTAAATTGTCTTCTTCGGCGAGAAGATAGGGGTTTTTGTGGTTTTAAGTGTTAGAATTTCTCTTTTATTTTTCAGAATTTGAGCACACCGATCGCATGAACAATGGCGTCTCAGGCACATCTCGACAAGATGCAGCTCCGTCAGAGCTATCGGAACCTCTGGCACACCGATCTCATGCACACCATTCAGGCCGACTTTCCTTGTACTCTCTCTCTCTCTGCCCAATATTTTCTCTCTGTTTACTTAATGGTGATCTTACTCTTATTGGTTTAATTTGTTTACATGTTTTTGCAGATTGTTGCTTGTCATTTTGGTGGTAAGTACCGTTTGATCTGTTAAGAGATTGTGTCGGATCTGAGTTCTTTTGCTCTGTTTATCTGTTATTCGATATATGGGGTTTTGTTTCAGTGAGATTTTTGTGTTTTGTGGGAAATTTAGCTTGTGGACTTATTGTGACTAAGGTTGACTTATATTAATTGGATATTTTGCTTCGGATATCATGATCATTTTAATTTTTTATCGTCTTTTTTGTTTGATTGAATAGATCGATGAATGAATTAGCTGATTATATCATTATTTTACCTTCTTCAATTTTCCAAGTTGACTTTCATTTGATAGAATCTGGTGAATATGTTGTTCTACATTGTCGAGTTTGTTGGTGAGATTTTTTGTCGATTAAGATTTTTCCCTACATATTGTTAGATCGAGGGAGATCAGTTAGATTTTTTTATCCACTATTTGATGATTTTGAGAAACGCATATTTCATGTTTTTTAATCAAAATTCGTAGTACAATCTGAGTGTTTGAAAGCCATGATAATGGTGGTCAGCCACTTATTGATCATGGGTGTTGATGGTTCCTAAGAAGCTTAAATATTTTGTCCAAGTGTTCTTATTCCTTACTTTGGCTCCAATTCACTCATTAGAGTGCAAAATACGGACCTTGTTGGGCTATTTCACTATGAAATTAAAATATTCACTATCTCACGTTTCTAGGGAAAAATTGGGTTAACTGAAAATAGAACTTCAGATCTTGAATGCAAAACCCTAATCCATTATATATGTTAATCATTGCGATGCATATTGGTGGATGTATAGTGATATGGACAGATTAATTGGTCTCAACAAATTTCAAAACCCATCAACAAAGGTTTTAAATTGTGTTTTATTCCCCTTAGTTGCAAGTTTATGGTATTTTTCTTTTTGTTGATAGAATCACCTGATTTGGTTTACCGATCCAAATGATGACATGAAAACATGAGAATCATGTCTACTCGTGAAAATTAGCTCTTTTGGTTGGACTAATATTTGATGCCTTTGGTCTTTTATGGTCTAATCAATTGTTCTATTGGTAGAGTACATTGTACTTTTTCCCTTTATTTAATGATGATTTTTGTTTCTAGGAAACAAAAATCATTCTATTGGTAGCACTGTTATTAGAACTGGACTGGGACTGGCTTGACGTGTTAACGGAAAATCAATGAACTGGTGCCCGGTTTATGAATCAGATCGTTTAATTAAGTAACCCGCCTCAAAAACGGCCAAACTCGAATGGTTTTCATAAAAACCTGAAAAACTGCACAATTTGTATTGAGGCAAACCGGTTCTAATTAAAAAAATTTGACCGACTTTCCAAGGAAGCCCTTGGTGCATCGCGCATGCCACGTAGATGATGACAGAAAAAGGGTTTTGTTTGCCTTTATAGGTGCAAACTAAGAATGGATTCTGATGGCCACTCGATGTGGGATAGGATCCCATTTGCATTTGAAACTTTCATCTCCAGAGTTGGACAATCTTTTTGTTCAATTTCTTTTGTCTTTCTCTTCTTCCTAAGTTGTCATATTATGTTATTACTTAAAATAATCATATCATATTATTACTTGATGCTCTATTTAGTTTTATAAATTACCTTAGAAAATCAATTAATTGTGAACATTATTTTTGTTTATATGAGATCTACTATACTTAAAAACTTGCTAGGTCGATAATGGTAATTATTTGTTTAGTTATTCATTATTATTAATTATTTTTTATATTTTATTATACGACTGGTCCGACTAATTAACTAAATGATTGAACCAATAAACCATTGACTCAGTCTTTCTGCTAGTAGTCTGGTTGTAATAACTATGATTGGTAGACATCTTTTCAAACTCATCCTGCCTGATATAAAAACCTAATAATACTTGAGATTGATTGCTATACAAAGAAATATTTGCAATGTTTAAACGATGTGCTGGTTAATACATAAATGATCTATAAAACATATTTTGGGATTACCAATAAAAAAACATATTGGGAAAAACTCAATTGCTTGATGCTTTTTTGTATGAGTTACCTATGAACATGTTTACATATGTAAAACAAATGTTTAGATTCAAACTATTGTTGGTTAACGTATTCAGTTGCTTCATTTTTTGCGATTTTATTCTTTGAGCTATCAGGTTATGGATGCCGTTTCCCCACAACAATTTAGGACAACTAATTTATTTATAAATTTTTATCCTACAGTGCGCCATGTGTATCGTACCTGCTCCGGAAACGAGCTCTTTATAACGACATGTCAAGGTAAGTTTTTTATTAATAATAATATTTCAAGTGAGTAGAAGTATGCTTCCTCAATCAAACTCTTGTATGGAGTAACATCTTGGTGACGGTATCTATTTTTATATTGTTTTTCTAGGTATGTTTGCTGTGCTGGTTACCTGCCCTGCAGTGGCCGGTGTGGAGAAAGTCGTTGCCCCGAATTTTGCCTTGCCACTGAGGTATGCTACAGATTTGATTTTATTTGTCCTTTATTACTTTACTAGGGATAACCCGTGCCTAAAGGCACGCTGTAATTTAAAAAACATTGAGCACTAAATTTGGTTCAATTGATCTTGTGTTTGTTCCTAAAGATGCTGAGTAACCAAAAACAAAACCAACAATAGTAATAAATTCATAGGACAAAAAGTTAAACCATCCATATTTTTTAAAAAAAATTGGCCAAAGTTCCCCCAAAAATGGGACATTAGAAAATTTTCAACCTGTATGATAATTTATTCTTATATCCAAAAAAGTTACAATTTTGCCTAACACAATCATTTACCAACTAACGCAACCACGTAAATGAAGTCCATAACAACATATGAATTCCATAATAAAAATATTCATGTTGCATGCACCCAAGAATACTCAATGCTTAAATCCAAAGATTTCAATCAACAACATTTATCTAATATTTTATGCACCAATCTATTGAAAAAAAATAGAAATTTAATCCATGATTCCGAAAGAATGAAAGAAATGGATAAAAAAAATCTATTAATTTCGAAATAAAAGAAATGGATGAAAAATTGGTAACTATAAGCCTAATGGAGATCAAAGGCTTGAATGTTATCTACATATAACATCACCTAAATCTATCAATTTCATTAAGGCTACTCATTAAATTAAAATTCACAATCCACACAAAAAATAAACTAAAATTCATATTCAAAACCACAAATAAGATGTATATCACTTGGGCAAATAAAATACTCTCTACATCAAGCCAAAAAATCTCACTTCAAAGCACCTAGGTGGAGTAGTTGTATAACCCCAGACTCAATCTTGATATTGAGGAGGCAAACCTGTATTTATGAAAGAACCGTAAATTTAAAAGAGCATAAATAAAAACACAATTATTCACATGGTTAAAAAAAATTACCACTCAGGACGCTGCCTAGTTCTCAGGCATTTCAACAAACATGAAAAATTAGTTAAGAATGCTTGACAGAACCCTCCTCCTGGATACACCAATCAACTTCACAATGAGAAAAAGAACTTCAAGAAATTTAGGGAAACACAAACAACTTCACAATGAGAACATGCTCATATTCTAAAAAAGTTCCATTCTACTCACAAACAAAACATCAATATCACTTGGTGGAGTTTCCTTATGGGCTTGTGGCTTAGGAACAGAGTCCCACATCAAAAGAAGGTTAGAAAAATCAACAAACATTAAGAGTGCAAAAAGGAAAGAATTAGCATATTCTTTATCTTTTGAATATCTTCTCTCAGAACAGGTTCTAAATTTTCCAGAGGTGTCTATACACAGACAGATAGATAAACACATTCGAGCTCAGTACACATCATCAAATCTTAACCCAAGGGATGAAAAAAAATGTTGATCGAATACAATACTGGCACTATCTAAAGCCACATGATGTTATAGGAAATGAAAGAAAGAAACTTACCCTTGTTTTATCACGTATGACGAACATTAAAGTTGTTTTACGTGGACTAAATAATCTCATCATGACTTGCAGAGGGGCCATCATGAAGTTGAATTCTATCACAATATAAACTCAACTATCACAAATCAAATAACGCAAATCATCATAATCAAATAATTCAGTGAAAATAACAAACCTTCAAAAAAATCATTTAATAAACCAAAAGTCAATCTAGAAGTAACCCCACCAGTAGGTATAGTGAAATAAAAAAAATCAAACAATTGTCCAAGCGTGAAGAAATTGTACAACACAAAACTTATATCACTTTTATTTTTATCACATTATACAAATAATGTATCCAAAATACTAAATAACTAAAAAAATAGAATTATAGCTTCACCTCGTACTTTTTGAATACTCAATTTAGCTTGATGTAAGAACTTAGCATTCACCATTATAAGAGACTTTAACAGCACAACAGCTAGAAAGATTGAAAAACAACAATGAAAAAGGAAAAAAAAGTGAGCTAATTAAATATTTGGAGATAACAAAGCAAGGAAAACAAAAATAATTAAGTGCATGAAAACAACAAAAGAAATAAAGTATTTAAGTGTTTATGTGTTGCTGCTTGTTGAAAAGTAAAAAAACATAGAGTATAAAGAATATTTACCCGAAATCTAGTTACCCTCTAGCTAAGTATTTTTTTCTCTTCGTATGCATGTTTGATAACCCATTTGTGAGCAATTATCTAACCCAAATAACATAGACAACTTATAATTAATCCTCTATGTAGCATTATCATAACATATGCAGTATATGAATACTCAAGCATGCAAACTATGGAAACCACAACATACTACATGCCATTGATAATATGCTTGGGTGCATGCCAAAAAAAGAAATTAGATATTCTTTAATGAGAGCCCCAAAAACTACTGCTACATGCATTAAAGGTCATATTGAATTCTTTAATGAGAGCCCCAAAGAAATTAGAAATTAGATCCCCAAAAACTACTGAATTCTTTAATGAGAGCCCGAAAGCTCATTCATTGGAGGTCATACTTGTGACAAACAAAAACTTAACAGTGGTGCCAAAATTAGATAATAAAAATAAAACAATCAGGTGAAGGTGTAACCAACAATAAAATGAAGTAAAACTATTTTTTATTTGACTGTGCAACATTGGTTCCAAATTTCCTTGGCAGGGAAGGCTGACTGACTGATCGGCTGATATGAATTGATGTCAGAAGTACCTAGATCAGGATAATCCTGTTCTAAAAACTCCACACATATAGAGGTCCATATAACGAACATCTCCAAGTTAAACAGATGGATGCGCTGAGCAGGTATAAGGGCGATAATATTTCATCCTAATATCAAACTGTGAAGAGAGTGGGAAATAACAATTGGGAAACTGATAGGAAGTTTACGCATATACCCACATTGAGTGACTCAATTCGTCCAATAGAAGAAGTGGCAATAATGCAACAACTTACCCCTGTTGTGGGCAATCTACAGGGGACTACAACTCATCTAGAGAAGAAAATTCCCTAAGGTAATGGTGGAAACTAACTCCTTATAAGCTTTCACACTTTTCTCCAACAAACTGGATGAAACCCACCCAAATAGTGTTAATTGATAATTGCAAAGCACTAATGGAAATGCACCACATTCCAATCACCCACACATTATGTGAAGGCAACCAATGTGCGGACAGGTTGGCAAACCTTGGAGGTTTAGTGGTGTTGGAGGATCCCCCTCCCCCCTCACATATGGGGGCTTTGTTGAACTCAGACATGGCCGGCGTCTCTTTTGTTAGAGAGTCCGTGTGACTTATGTTTTACCATTTCCCATGTACCCCAAAAAATAATACTAATGCAACAACTTCGAAAACATGTATTAGGCTAT